>JAPWIX010000006.1:1200000-2400000 GCA_028751805.1 Podosphaera xanthii | reverse complement strand
TTCAAACAGGCTGCCTTCTACGCGTTACGCATCCTGAAAATGCAAGCTCACCACCCCCTTTACATTTCATCATCTTGTAAATTACAAAATGAACCTTTTCCTTCTTACCACTCAATAGATCTGAGTATGTTTGCTTCCTTGGACGAAAATCCTAGCAGTCAACTTCATAGATTATCTCTTTTACTCAAGAAGTTCTCCATAACATCTAAGTTGGAGCCTCTAAATGCCAAGTGGTCCCCGCCATGGATGAGTAACTCCTTGGATATCACTATAAGCAAACTTTATAAGTCTTTAGCCAAAAACTATCATATGAATCTATTACAGACTATCCCTCCTTCCTCATTTATTGTATATACTGATGGCTCCTTGGTCAAGGATAGAGGTGCTCCTATAGGCATTTCTATCTATCTTCCTTATACCCGGGAGCTTAAATGTCTTTCATTCAATCTTGGTAGATGCATTAGTATCCCTGACGCAGAAACCTACGCAATTTATAAGGCTTTAAGTCATATTTCTGCAACAATACCCAAAGCAAGCTGTTTCCTTTTTTCTGACAGCCAAGCTGCTCTACTCAGAATTTCCAAAGCTCCTAATTTCTTCTCACATAAGGTTAGATCTGAGAGTAATAAGATCGATCTACAACTACATTGGTGTCCGGGCCATCAAGGAATTGAGGGTAATGAAGTAGCCGACAACCTTGTAAGGAAAGGTCTGGACCAACCGATTTTATCGAAAGACATATTTACGTCTTATTCCTTTTTAAATGAAAAAATAAGAAAACAAATTCTTATAACTTGGCAAACTGAATGGACAAAGAAAGTGCTAAGAGAAGAAGAGAGCAGAAAGGCTATTGGACTCGGCAGATTTTATGGGACATCTGGAAAGATATCTATACCTATCTTCAAGTCTAAGGCTTTGAATCTTAATATGTTCAGTAGAGGCGTTCAGTCATCATACTTTCAGGCAAGAACTGGGATTGGGAACAACCTGGCCTATCTCTACAAGATTGGGAAAGTAAATAGTGACATTTGTAATCTTTGTAACAAGGAGAAACAAACTATGCCACATCTAATACTTGATTGCAACTATTTTGATGGAGAGAGGAAAAAGGAATTTGATGGACTTGAACCACTAAATCTGGCCATTCTCTCCAATACCAAAGTTGGTAGACTCTGTCTTCTGAAATTCTTACAATCCAGTCAGTGCATTTCAAAATATAAATCCCCACAAATCGAAACTTACACATAGCACAATAACATTCTATGAATCACTTCACGTTATAAAATTATAATTCTTTCTTTTGAATTTTTATCTACATCATCATTCTATTTATTTATTTAAAATTGATTTATGTCATAATTTATTTTATTTTTCCATGCAACAAAAAACAGCCCAACCATTCCATCAAGAAATATTTTTAAAAAAGAAAAATTATTGTATTGCTAAATGTTTGCTTAGGAGTGCAACCACCGGATGAAACAAATGTCGGATAGTCTTCATTAAGTTATGAGCTATGTGACTATGAAAACGATAATCACGGTAAAAGATGCTGTGTATAATCCAGCTATAAAAAATGTAAAGTGTAGGACTTCAAGAAGATGCTGTGTATGATACAGCGAGAATAAAAATGAACTCTGTAATAGAATCACGTAATGAAAAATGAATATATTAGGTCTGATCTCCCAGGAAAAATCTCTCCCGGCTCTGTCTGTTCTATTTAATCCAATATAAAATCAAAATGCTTCCTGTTTTGTCCTCCCAGTGCTCCGTTTCCCAAGAACCAAAATCTCCTCCGATCCATGTTCATCTGTATCATGATACAATATTAAACCAAACGTCTTAAGATAATTGTTTCAAGAAATTTCCAAGCATGGAGTTGTCATTGAAAGACTCTGAAACATTATAATGAACAATTCGCGACACTTGAGACGAAACATGAAAATAGAAATAAGAAGCCACGTGAAACGAACAAAAAAAACAAGGCAACCTGTTGAAACATTCCGATAGTGGCTACTTGAGAAGCCCATGTTGTTACACATGAGCCAAGACTAGTGCCAAAGGAGGGCGGAGTTAGGGATACAGGGAAAAAGGTTTATAAGAAAAATATATTTAAATTTTTTGTCAATGCTATGAGACTGAATACAATATGATTAAAAAAAAAAAAGAGTTCCTGTACCTCCGCAATTTTCCCTTCAATCCCTGACAGATTGAACAAGGGGCCAGAATAATTTGACACTCAATTTTTTAGTAAAATCTGCTCTAAATCATATTCATCACCAAAAGCTCTGAACTCCAAGACCACATACAAAGTATGATCCATAAGGAGAGCAATATGGATATCTTTGACATTGAAGTGACAAGAAAAAAATTGGAAGTGGCATACATCGGAATGAATTGACTCAGCACCAATTTTGAAATTTGCTAATGAAATTTTTAGCCTAACATTTTTTGTTCGTCATTCTTACCACCGTGTTCTCAATATTAGTAGTCTTTGGCACTCAATAACCATGGGTCAAGACATCCACTATCAATAGAAAACCTTTGATTTCTACATCAAAGTGAGCATTATCCGTATGCAATATAAATTTACATCATGAAAGCAGAAATTATAGATCTGTGAAAGTATCTATTGGCTAGAAAGAGCGGTGATTTGTATGTGAATGTTGACTTAAAATATAAATTCCTCCCATTGACACTGCAGATGTAAATTTTGATAATTCTCTGACGTATTCGGCATTTGAATACAAGTCAGGATTGATATTCATATTACGATTACCCATCGCTAGAAATTCATTGAAATTTGACATGCCATTTTAGTCCTTGCAAATAATAATTATATTCAGTCAATTCAACTTTTTTGATCCTCAGCGTTGGCGTTGGCTAAAATTTTACCCTTTCCAAACGATAACAATAACACAGCTGGAAATGGAGTCTGACTTTTTTTTTTTTTTTTTTAATAAAAAAATCATATTATATTCAGGCTGGTAACTATGACGAGTTCCAGGATATATTCGGGGGGTTTCATTAACCTGATTTGGCGCCGTGTGAACCGATGCAGGAATTTTCGATAAAGACGTATTCTTTAGTAGAGTGACTCATCTAGGGATGTTTGGAACACTCATACTCAGATAATATTCGTAGATATCACTACGAAGTCAACCTTTATGGCATGTGACCACTTCCGTGAATGCCCACCACAAGGAAGAGCAAGAAAACTCCTATGTTTTGCTGACTATGCATCTGTCATTCTACGGGAACGATATCGCCGTGGGAGATGTGATGTAAGGGTCTTGCTGGACGCGAACCAGCCTTCTTCAGTCTCATGTGGCACATGCATCCCAACTACCCAGACTCTACTGGGGAGAACAGCTTCGACAGTGTACCACTGCATCATCCAACCCAAATGATAACTTTGTCTCAATCACCATAAGATTTAAACCTGTAACCACAGCACTAGGTGACAGGAAAATAAGAGTTCGACGCTCAAAAATACGTCACATCTGAAAGCACGCATGGGCCGTATCTGGTGTACATGTGTTCATTAACTATTTTGTTTTTTTCTCGGTCCTGAGGTACATTGAAATCGTCTCACAGATCGTAACGAGAAATCTTGTCATGTGAAACATATACCCTGGTGTCTTATATTTGCTGTACTTTTTGTGGTGATTAGTCCTCGAGAAAAATGGTAAAAAAGTTACAAAAATATGAAGCCTTATGGCCAAGCTACTTTACACTAAAATGAGATGAAATATGGACACCCAACTATCGGTAAAAGGCAGATATTTTTCGCAGTTCACACGCTGCATTTACAGGAATGAAACCTTGACATGATTATAAATATTGAAATAATTGTTGGTCGATCTGTGTCACGTTGCAGTTACGGCGTTCGGTAAACGGAACTCGGCAAACAGAACTCGGTAAATGAATTAGTCGGACAAACAGAGTTCGGAGAGCGGAGTTTGTTTTGATAGTCGAGCATTTGGCTTGACTAGTTTTACATGGTATTCAGCGATGGATAAAGTATACCCTTAATTCCTTAGTTTAGATGATACACGATTTTATCATTCCTAATCTAATACTACACCATTTTTCTCCTTCTATATAAGACGCCTGAAAGATTCATAATCTAACAATAAACCCGTTTCCAAGACCGCCTTTAATACTCGCGCTACAAGTGTAGCGGTAGTGAAATACTGCAGATGTCAAAAATTCTTCAATCATAGCCAATGTCGAGTGGGACATATGTGTCAATCTTCGATAATGATGTCAATGAAGATGATGAAGTGTGTATATCTGCTATGATGGCTTACTGTTAAAACGTGCTGCTCTATCCAACGTCATGAGCCATCAAATATTTCAGGCAAGTATCATGAGCGTGAGTGAAAGGTGTACTTGTTGGAGTGGAAGAATGAAAGCGTCTGATGTTCCTGCATGTCCACAAACTTCTTTCATTCTATTTCACCAAGCCCATCCAGTCACGAGTTGGTCAGAATACAGAGAAATCATAAGTTATGTCATCGCCCACTAATCCGTCCGCTTGATCAGGTGATCATTTGGGATAGATTTTTTCCCTAGATCTCTCACCAATATCGACCCATCAAATTCGAAAATGAGGAAAGTTGAAGTCGAGTAAAATACCATAAGAATGTTCTCGAATGACGGAGGAAGAACAAGGGTGACTCCAGGTGCTCTCGTACCGATAGGTGCATCTACATACATTCCACTCCTGGAGTCCAAACCTAGATAGACCTCGTACCCCTCCTCCGCTTAACCTTAAAGGGGGTGGCTGGCTGCTCGCTGTTCCCTAGAGGTATGTGTATCAGGACGAGAGAACATTGACCTCGTCGTATGTCGCTTACCCGTCTGTGGTAAGTTGAGAGTGACGCTTTACATAATTCATTTCTCATTCGGCAATTTAATCTAAAAAGGATGGAAAGTTTTTCCCAGTAAGCCACTTAATCTAAGTGCGATATAGGCATATTCATGAAACGAAAGTGAAAATACAGATGGCATCTACGACCGGATACAGTAGAACCCCTCTTAGCTAATAGTGGGTCCCGGTATAGGTGTTGAAAAGATTCACTGTAACTTGGACTTTTATCTTTGTAACACTTACCCTTACAGGTCATTTTCCGTGCAGGGGTAAGTATTGCAAATATAAACGGTAAAATTTCTATGAATCTCTTCAGTAATTATACCGGGACCCACTATTAGCTAAGAGGGGTTCTACTGTAGTAAGTTGAGGTGAAAGGAAATAGAGTGTTTCAGGGCGAGAAACTTCGTCAAGTGTGCAGACCCCAGCTCGTGTGCCCAAATGATACATCTAATCAGTTGAATTATGGTGGCGGAATACCGTAGCTAAGATCTTGCTCGGACAGCTAAATGTCTTACTTGTACATCAACAGTTGGAGTACATATACTTCTTATTCCCATCCGTGACCATAGAAATATCGGATCGGGAAAGCTGTTGATTTGAATCTGCCACAATAAGTCAGTGAGACCAGGACAAGCGGAATAAAAAGATGCGTGAGTACTCTTTTTTACTACTCGAAAGAAACCTCGACTGTTCTAGAGACACTCAAATGGATAAGAAGAAGACTCAGCAACATTCCCTAGCACGAGATCAAGAAAGCAGTACAATTGTAAACGATCTGGGCTGAATTTGATACCTGATAAATTAGGCTTCTCTTCTGCTACAAACTACTCTTTATCTGCGTATCCTTGATTATTAAGAGAGTTGCTTCAGATATGAAGAGCGCCGACATAAACTTGCACTTTTTATGTCATAGAAATCACCGCATGATAGCTACATGAAAATAGAAAGCTCTTATCTTCCGTCTTCATTTTTTTCTTTTACAGAATATTAAGACGATGCTGACAAGATTTCATCACAGATCGCATCCGTTCCTGGGCAAGAGCCAAAGCACACAGCCCTTCAGGCTTTCTTCCTCATTTCCACAAAGAGAAGCCTACATCGGACTCTTCGCCAAACCAAAATAATTCAACGTCGGAAACCACCAAAGAAAAGTCTGACCAGGAGAATTTGACGACAGTCAAAGAGGTCGAGAAAGAAAAGCCCCAGGATGCTGTGGCGAACTTCTTTCTTTCATTCAAAAAGATCTTATGCGCAGGTTATCTAAATGTCCTCTTGGTTTTTGTGCCGGTGGGAATTATTGCCAAATTTATCAACTTAAGCCCCTTATTGATCTTTATACTAAATGCTGCTGCAATTTTACCTTTAGCTGGCTTGCTCAGCAGCTCAACTGAAATTGTAGCCAGTAAGATGGGCGACACGGTTGGTGCGCTGATGAACGTCACATTTGGAAATGCAGTAGAACTAATAATATTGTATGTCCCACAACTCCTTCAAAATTTGATGGATATTAACAACGTTACAGCATGTAAGTTCTCAGTTTACTTTTCTGAAGACAAAAATATGTCTCTTGGCCCCTTCATATCTCTCAAAAAGGATGATTTTCTCCATGGCCGGAAATTTCCCTGATTACTCTTCGTGATCGTCAAGATTTTTCTTCAGAACAATGCTTACATACCTTTGCCCCTTTATAGTATTGCTCTCCAGAAGGTAATACTCTTTCCTCTTCTTCTAAGCCTTTGGCTAATGAAGTTCTTAGGGTGAATTGCGCATCGTTCAAGCATCATTACTCGGCTCGATTCTAGCGAATCTACTTTTGATTTTGGGGATGTGTTTTCTCATTGGTGGCTTAAAGTACCGAGAACAAGTATGTTGAACGACGAAAAAAGCCAGAGAATTCGACTAACCGTTATCAGATTTATAACAGCACAGTCACACAAATGAGTGCTTGTCTTCTGAGTTTGAGTGTTATGAGTTTGCTTCTCCCAGTATGTGTGCTACCTCTAAGAATCTCGGGCACAGATCTGATATCTCCTGTAGACTGCTTTTCATGCTTCGTTTAGCGATAACCAAGAGGCTAAAGCTACAAGTGCCGTACTACAAGTTAGTCGTGGTACGAGTGTCGTGCGTAAATTTTCCCTCCTTAAATTTGATCTAACACTCCCCAGGTCCTCTTGATAGTCTATGGAATGTACCTCCTTTTCCAACTTAAGTCCCACGCATATATGTATGAGAGCACTCCTCAGCATATCATCGATGAAGAATCTGCCCCAGGGCCTGTCGCTGCCTGGATTGAGACAGCGACCAATTATTCATCGAACGATTCGGATTCTGACGGATCCCGTATTTCTCACATAACATCAAGGCGTGTCAAGAGTATCATCAGACGCAGCTCTATTTATCGAAATAAATCCATTAGTCGTTCTAAAGATACAGCAGACGAGAAATCCATCACGGAAAATGCTGCTCAACCAGATTTATTCAACACAAAACCAATATTCCCATCTCGCCGACGTAGTGATTTTCCTTCCATCTGCATTGATTTTGCATCAGATGACGAAGATATTGATCCAATTCAATATGTACAGACCTCTGGCACGCCTAAAATGACTCCTACTGCGCCGACATCATCCACTAAAATTGAATGGAGTACCGAAATTGAGGAACAAAGGCGTAAGAGGAACAAAAATCAAAGAAAAATATCGCGGGATAAACCGTCGCTTGATGCCAGTACGCACGAGAAGACTTCAAAACCCGATCATTCTGGCGGTAAATCATCGCAAGTTAATCCATCTGATACCGAACCAAGCTCTAGCCAAAACGCTACAGATAACCCACAGAAATCAAATACAACTTTAATCATGCGACTCTTCAACTTTCGCGCTAATTTCCCAAAAAGTCTTTCTCAAAATGTTTTCACACAACCAGTATCAGAACCGCAGCCTGCTTCTGGTCCAGTACCTCGTGTACGTTATGGTATTCACAGTACAAACACCTTACCTGATAGACTCACTGTACCGATGGTTGGAAATCACAGAGCTGCGCAAACAGTTCGCTTGACGCCTATTAAAGTAAATGGTCTTGCGACAGCAGCAAATGCTACGAAGGACGAAGAGGAAGAAGAATTCCATATCTCCCGTACTACGTCTGTTTTAATTCTGCTCATTAGTACTGGCTTGGTAGCCCTTTGCGCTGAGTTTATGGTTGATAGCATTGATTCAGTGGTGAGTCAAAATTCAGGATTGAGTGAAACATTTATCGGTCTTATAATTCTTCCCATCATTGGAAATGCCGCAGAGCATGTGACAGCTGTTACTGTTGCGTCAAAAAACAAGATGGACCTTGCAATTGGCGTTGCTGTAGGCTCATCAATCCAAATAGGTAAGCTTCCGATAATTCATGATGATCTCAGCTCACGTCATCTAGCATTGTTTGTTACTCCATTCGTTGTTCTCCTAGCATGGACAATAGAGAAAGAACTATCGCTCTACTTCACACTTTTTGAGACAGTGTCCCTTTTTGTCAGTGCTTTTATTGTTAATTTTCTTGTTCTGGACGGTAGATCAAACTACCTTGAAGGGGCATTATTATGTGCAGCCTATGTCATGATCGCAGTAGCCGCCTTCTTCTATCCAAGTGTTCAGGAGAGCAGCAATTTAGGCGGTAACCTTACTACTTCAGCTGTACAAGAAGCTACCAAGGTTTTAAGTCGTTTATTATGAGTCATGAAAATTTGGGGCGTCCGGCGACTAGGGGTAGGGTGTCTTTGAAAAAGCAGAGGATATCACTGAAATTGATTTCGCGTTTTGTACTCTGTAATGAAAACAGATAGTGAAGTCTTTATACCTATGCCATCATGTATATGAAATTTTAAGAAGATGGTAGGAATTATGACCCTATCGGTAGTACAAGGCATGGTTCTTTGGACAATAGGTAATTTTTAATAAAGCTGGTTAATGATTATTTCTTCTATTTTACTTGAACTTCTGGAAATCCGTAATTACTCATTTGAGATCTAAGGAAGAGACAAAGTTTCAAATTTCAGAAGAAATGATGAATCTGATTATAATTAATTTTCGATTCGGTAAACAGAAAACGTAGTTTACTCACACGATAGTTCGGGGAAAAGCTCACATTTTTGTTATTTCGGCGCCGTTGCATGATTAGTGCCCATCGCGCCTATGTTGTGATGCGCTGTTGTCAATCACTCGGATATCAGTCATGAAAACTAACCATTCTACCAGATGTCGGTAGACAAGTATGAGAATGAGTTTTTCTTCTAGATCAGTCTTACGAGTGCAGCTATGATCTGAATGATTGTGAGAGATGAATTTTTTTCGCAGCATGATTCAATTCAACGCTTGGAACACTCTCACTCAGATCCCATGAGCCGATACCACCACGAAGTCAACCCTTATGGCATGTAATCCCTTCCGTGAATGCTCACCACAGGAAAGAGCAAGAAACCCCCATGTTTTTCTGCCTACGCTTTTGTCACTCCGCGGGAACGATACTGTCGTGGGAGATGTGATGTCGGGGTCTTGCTGGACGCGGGCCAGCTTTCGTTAGTCTCTTGTGGGACATGTGTCTCGGCTACCCAGACACGACTTGGGAGAGCAGCCTGACAAAATGGGGGTGTGAATTGAGTGGTTGTCAGGGCAGCGTTGGTTGATATTTTAAAGACTCACTTGGATCTCATTCGGACAGCTATCGAGGATGGGTCATTTATATACATATTTACATTCCCATTGTGATTATCAATTGGATATTCTGCCTGGATAGTGTACCACTGTACCATCCGACCTGACGCAGTAAGCTGTATCCGCTACAGTAAATCTGCTCGTGATGTCATGTGATTATGGATGCTTTTTCAAAGCCCCTTAACGGGGCAATAAAAATTGCGATCACGTGTCCCAACCTGTTCATCAACCAATCAGCAATCATTTCATTCTATCTTTTTTAACACTCCTGAACTTAAGAACTACTTCGTATGTGCAAGCAGACATTTCGAGAAGAAAGTTTTTATGGTATAATTTGTTGCATATGCGAACGAGACATTAGTTAAAGTTAATTTGGAATTTCTATTTAGCTACAGGTATATGATACATGAACGAAGGATGCTTGTATGGATCCCAGGTTTTTGGCATAGTGTGTCGGTTGTTAAGATGTCGGATCTCTTCCACTAAAGTTTGATTGCTTGCATTTTTCATGCAAAAATGCCTTACAAACTTTGTGTTACCGAGGGCATTCTGCTGTTCACAAAGTTCAATTGCTTCCAACATCATGGCTTTAGTATTAGCGAAATTTATAGCTTCTGATTCATCATCATCATCCTCGGCAATTAAATATGCATCCTCAGAATCCTCCACAGTCTCGGTCTCATCAGAATCAAATTCAAGGGCAGAAACCTCGCCATTGTCTTCAGAGAATTTACTGATGGAAGCCTAAATTCCGGATGTAATACGAGCTGTCTATCAACCCAAAATGGCATTGTCCGCTGGCGCCGAACGTGACCGAAGAACTTGATGGAGTCCTCAAAATCTTCGAAGCAGTGAACAATGTGCTTACAAAGAAGGAATCGACTCAGAAGAAACGATTGACATTCACACGTCCACTTTACCGCATCCGTGTGGTAAGTTTAGAGACTTTCTGGTCCAATCTCTTGGCATTTGTATTGCTTCCACTACTTTTTAAATGTCTTACGCCAACTAGCAACCCCCTTTCTGAAATCACCAAGTTGAATGGCTCTAATTCGATCAAGTCCTTGGGGAATCGCTCGAGACGTCAAGACCCAAATCACAAAGTCGATTCTTGGCCGGTTGAACCGATACAAGAAGTCGCGCTTGATTCTACGCCGATGCGACTCCACGATCATTGTCGTCTTTAACACAGGAATTTCCACTGAATTGTACGACCGAGCCCACAATTCCCACAGCCCAGGCTTATACCAATTATTGTATAAATATGACCAAAGCCTGAAGTAATTGCGGGCTCGGCACCAGACGTAAAACTCAGTGGCACATTCTCTGTGTATGACTTCTGGTGAACGAAAAGTACCATTCCGGTCTGGAATGAGCGTGTGAGAGTTAAAATGATGGCTGAAGATGTCTAGTACCTTTATTTTCTCCTCATTACTCGCAACCTCAAGTCTACCTTTGCCTCCGAATTCAACTTTTCTAGTCTCGCAGTTGCAAGCGACAAACCTGTTATATTCGAGCTTGATTTAGTTCTTGTCAGACAAAACTATAGCTATGAGAACATACCTGTGTTCCCGATCAAATCGATTTGTTGGACGGGAACCCCAACAAATTTCGAGACTGGGGACTAGTTTTTTTGCCTCACTTGGAAAGTAATGCTTCTGGGATTCTATTTTCGTCGAATCGTGTAGCTTCGCCCGAATGGCACGTTTGGCATGCCAGAAACAAAGTTGGACTTTCGCTGACGGCCAGACCTCTTGAATAGCATTAATCTCGGATTTATCTTTATCACATCCAGCGAAAGGGTCTAATCCCGAAAAACGAATTTTTTCCATAAATCTTACGGGTACTTGCGTCATTGCTCCAGCTTCAGTCGGGGCAAGTTTCTGGACGAACAGATATGCCAACGGAGTGCCTGTACCGTCAAACTCAGCAAGCACAGCAAATAAGTCCATTCCTGCATTGTTAGTTCCAAATGTTGCATCAATTGCAATTTTTTTGGTGTTCTGGGCAAGATTTGAGTTAGAGGCGTGAATGTATATTGCCAAGGCTCGAAGGTTAGCTGTAGTAAAAACTTCATCGCTATATTTATCGCCCAGTTCTTCGAGTAGACGTATTGCTGAGACAACCTGATCATCGTCGCGTCGCCAGTTTTTTCTGTTTGCCTGCTGCCATTGATAGTAGACCTGGTGCTGAACAGTACGCTGAGCACCTGGAATATTTGAATCTTGTAAACTTTGATATATCTCAGCTGGAGTGCGGGTGGCAACAAGTTCATTAATAAAGCCAAGGATTTCGTCTGACAACACAATATCTGTGTAAGGAGTGTGATACATATGGTATAGCTCTACTTTTATGGTACGTTGCTGCAATGACGACTGCGAGATAAGCTTGCCATTGCAGTGGAATCGCTCCATCTAGCTTCTGTCTCGAACTTTGCCTGAACAAGACTTTCCGTTTTTTAAATCTTGAGAGCAATAGAAATATTAAGCTGGCCTTGAAGAGTAATTGAAAATCTTGTATTGAAATCGAAAACTACGACATTTCCAGATACATTTCGTAAGATCTGACATAGCTGCTCTAAGAGCCAGTTGGTCTGGAGTAGATTCTTCTACCTTGGTAAAGAAAGGGCTAAAAAAGATGGGCAATCGGTCTAAGCTAAAGGTATATTTGAGATCGAGCGGCTCATCTTGAGACTGTATCTTCAATCAGTATATGTAAAGTAAACATGTCTGATTTTAAATTATATTGAATGAGCTCACCGACTGATTCCAAGGTTTATCTTGTTTTCAAATTCGTCCCATTGATCAAAATGTGAAGAATCTATAGATGAGAATTTCCTCTTCTATGAATGTCGCAAGGAGGTGCAATTAAAATTTCCGTGCTTATTGACGCCAAATTCTTCAATCAGACGTGTAGAACAGCATTTTGAACAAAAATTTGTAGACATTTTTAGTTCAGGCAGACTAGGGAGTTAAAATCTGGCCAACAAGCAAATACCGTTAAGCAAAGGAATAATCTGTCGTGAAGATGATGGAAACGATGTAATCGTGCATTTAGCAGTTATTTGTGAGCGTGGCGCCAATAACCCATAAAAATAATTTCGGCTATTGTAAACACGTGATCGCAAATTCTATGGGCGCATTACGGTTCAATTCAAAATATTTATTTATTTTTAATGTCTACTGGGCGCTAGTTACAACTAAAGCCCCATCCCTGGGGGGACATGGTGACTGCTATATGTAGTACAAAAGAAAAGGTGCTGTGGCAGAGAGGCAATTAGAATACATGTAGAAACTGTGAGCGCTATGCAGCAGATTCCTCACATAACTAGCTCATTCGGAACGGATTGGGCAGATTTCTGACAGAAAATTAACCTTCTCCAATATGGTGGCGAAACGCTTAGCTCCATGGGAGGTGCTGAGAAGAAAATCGAGTGAGCCCAGACTTTGTCGGTGACCAGCCGAAGCCAGTCTCTCTCGCACGAGGGGGCAAAAAACTAAGTGGGTGATTGACTCGTCAGCGCCGCAGGAACAAGTCAGAAGGGCATCATAATGATGAAACCTTTCGTGATAAGCGCGAAAGTCACCGTGTCTAGTACGGCATTGGATTAAATATCCGAGATAACGGCGAGGGAGTCGTAGTTCCTCAGGAGGCTTCTTGGGAAATGGCATCCCCAACTCGCAATAGGTAGAGGGAGCATGAGATTGCCACCATGCTGTGGTCAATTCCCATATTTGCCTATGTATCTTTGATTGAACACCAGCAAGGGATGCGGCAGGAGGAGCTGGTTGGCGAGCCGCCTCTCCGGCCAACTTGTCGGCCAACTCACTACCTGGTATGCCCATGTGACCGGGAGACCACATTACTTGGACCTTGCCAGGAGATGCGATAGGCAGAATTCTCCTCGTAGGCCAGCAAGAGGCGAGATCCCGAAATTCCAATATTTCCATTTGTGAGGACCTGGAGGGTGAGGAATCGAGAAGACGGTGTGCAGTCTCTTGGTTGTCAAGGATCACGTGAATGTTGGTTGCAAGGTGGGTAGAAGGAGCTGCTATAGCAGCCCTAAGCCCTTCGAGGGCGCCGATAATTTCGGAGTCGTAGACCTCAAAGTCGGGTCCCAGGGGCACTTTCACTTCAACTACAGTGATATCTCTATGGAGAACGATGGCACCTGCCCCAGCAGAGCCATCTTTCTGCTTTGAGCCATCCGAGAAGACAAGAATTTCCCATGGTGGCAGCTCTCTGATGCGCTCAGAGAATTCTAGGGTGGAGTAGTCGGTTCAAGACTGGTTAGGAGGGGATTTGTAGGGAGGAGATAAAAGCTGGGGTCGAGGGAGAGAGGGAATGAGCTTTAGCTTCTCGGAAAGGCGGGTGTGAGCGCGGGGACGAAAAATCTTTTAACCAAAGGATGAAAACAATCCACGGCAGCTAGTCTAACGGCAGAGCGGAGGCCGATTTCTTCAAGCAGAATATGAGCGGGCTTAAGCCACACCTCCCTCAGAAGTGCCGAAGTGGGCGTGGTCTTGTATACTGGTAGAATTGCTCGAGCCAGGGTGACTAGAGCTCGAGAGATCATGTCTACCAGGTGCTGAGATTGGGTTGAAGTTGGACGTCCTCGGCGGAGGTAGGTGTGACCGCGTCACCAGACCTCAGTGCCGTACAACAATACAGGTAGCGCCGCAGCTAAGCCTGCAGTGCGGAGAAAGGTTGTTGGTACACCACAGTAGGTATTTCCAAGCTGTCGTATATGGGCGCTAATCCTTTCCGTTTTAGCACTCCATTCTTGCACATGTTGTTTGAAAGAGAGCTTTCTGTCGAGGAAGACGCCTAACCACCTCAGAGTAGCGTTGGTGGTTCTTAAGACGCCGTTGATGTTTATCGGAGGAGAAGGTTGACGGGATCTGTGAAAATGCAGGATATTGGTCTTGTTTTCTTCCAGAGAGAGTCCATTCTGATTGCACCAACGGGTGATGCTTCCAACCCTGTCAGTGCTCAGACGAGATGTATCGTCCAGAGTTTTTGCGACCGAAAGGATCGCTTCGTCGTCTACGTATCCGAATGTAGGAAACTCGAGTTTGAATAATAGCTCGAGAAAGAGGAGAAAAAGTATTGGGGAAACAGGAGATCCTTGAGGCAAGCCATGCGGAATAACCAAGAAGTCACCAACAAAATCATCCACTCTGAGGCAAGCCGTCCTGCAAGAAGCGAAGGAAGCAGCCCAATTCACGTATGGTGAAGGCCATCCCTGTTCGCGCAGACGAACGCGGAGACGGCCAGGTTGAACACTATCGAAAGCGTTTTGGGTATCGAGGGTGGCGAGAGTGCAAACTTCCTTCGTCTCCTACGCTTTTTCGACGTCGTGAACCAAACATTCTACAAGATCCATGGCAGACCTTGCAGGCAGAGCTCCAAATTGCGTCGGGGAGATAATGCGATCGGACAAGGCCCAGAAGGCAAAGCGTCTTGCAAAGAGGCGTTCCAGCCCCTTCCCGAGAACTGGGAGAAGTGAAATCGGCCGCCAATTGGCGGGATTAGTAATATCGTCCTTGTGTGGTTTAGGAATAACCACAACTTCGGCGCGGCGGAAGATGCTGGGATGGTGACCATTTTCCAGGCAAAGCCTGTAAAGGTGGACAATCCACGAGCGCCAAGTATCCACTCCCTATACCAGGCGGAGAGCTGAGACAGAGAGGTAGTCATGTCCCGGAGTAGTTGACGAAACTTCCTGAAGACAGTGGCGTACTTCATCTTCGTCTACAGAGAGAGGTGCAGGGATCGCATGCGGTGGGCAGGTAGGGGTATTCCTGGGTATATCCGGTTGGCCAATCGCGCGTGCAAGCTTAGTTCGGAAGAATATGTCTGCCCGCTCGGTCGGGGTGCTATATGTGACACCTTGAAGATGAATTGGAGGGGGACCAAAGCGACTAGATAACTTCCGCCATCCAACAACTTTATGGGCCTCTAAAATCGAAGACATATTATCCAACACGGAGCGCTTGTGTTCGCGTTTAGCTCGTCTTACCGATTTCCGATAATTGTTGTCTGCCTAGTTGATGAGATCTTGATCCACACTATTGCGAGCTTCGAGGTACTGGCGTCGTTGGTCCGAGCAATCACGATTCCAATAATCTTTGCATGGGATGCAAGCAGGCCTCGGCGGGTTAGCTGCGAGCAGAATGGCCGAGAGAGCGGCGATGCCGGATGTAGTCACCGCGTCCAGGCGCTGAGGGGTTGGATCCTCAAAGGAAAAGCTAGTAGGTGCGGTCGCGGAGAGGCCTAGACGAAATACCTCAGCGTTCTCATTGTTGAATTTGGGCAGTTTCAGCGTTGGGTGACGCCTAGATGCCTAGAGTTAGACAAGGCCAGATATTGTTTCGTGGTCGGAAGTTGAATGTGACTCCGGATCCACACGGGCTGAAAGTCCTTCCACGTTCGTGAGTACTAGGTCAAGGACATGGCCAGCCCGATGCGTGGGAGCTTCATAGGGCAAAGCCGACCTCAGAGAATAGTTGTCAATCCATTCAACAAAGCTGCTGACGCCAGAGGAGCGGGAAACGTTGGGCTCCCATAGTTCGTGGTGAAGGTTAAAATCCCTCATGATCATGGTATTTGGTTTAACCGGCCAACTGAAGAGTGCAACGAGGCTCTCAGGCATTTGAGCTTGAGGTTGTTGGTATACATTTATGACCTCTAGAGAAGGAGAGCACTGGAGGCGGAGAACGATGATATCAGGTGAGGAACCACAGTCTAGCTGGATAGGTCAGAGGTTAGATTTCTTTCAGACATAAGTGAGAACACGCGGGCGCGAGTTGGTCCAGTCCCGATTCGGGGGAGTGAAGATAACGTAGGCCGGATGGGACTTGGTTACATTCTTGAGGTTAATTGTTTTGTCCAGGGCTCTTGGACAAAGATCACATCATACTTACCCTGAAACGCAGCTTGTAGAAGGATGAGGTAAGAGGATCCACCACGTCCAACGTTTGCTTGGAGAAAACGGAGGCGAGGCGCGGGGGGGTGCTCCTAAAATAGCCTCTATTGCTTATGGGAAGTGCTGTGGGAGGTATTGTTGGAGACTTGCTCGTCTTGGTCTACTTCCATAGACCCGTCCAAAGCATAAGTAAGAGCTGAGAACCTGTTCTGGCTGGCAGAAGGCGTGCGTTGAGTAGGGACGGGGGTGGATTCCATCGAGAAAGTCGGTGCGCTGGAGCTTCCTGGAGAAGCGGAAGTTGCGGAGTTGGCAGCAGCGGCAGCCCCTGCGCGACGCTGTTTCCGGAGGTTATTACGGTTAAGTGCACGGAGTTCTATAACCGCTTTTTCTGGGGGGTGGATGAGTTTGCCCTTGAAAGGGCGAGAGCGGAGAGGGCAGTTAAGGTTGTCTGCAGAATGTGGCCCCAGGCAGTTATTGCAGCGACAAAGTTGGCGATAATCTCCGTGGTGGCGAAGGGCACCGCAACGAGCGTACAATGTCTGAGTGCGGCAGCGGAAGGAATGGTGAAGCCCAAAGCTAGCATCACACTGGACTACCTTTGGATTAGGGATATACCGTCGAGAAGAGGCGCTGTCAACGATTCGAAAAGTCGACACCTCTTTGGGGAAAAAAATAACAGCCGTATGCAGAGGATCGTGGCGATCTTCATGTACAGACCATTGAGCGCTGGATGGAGTGACGCCTGTCTGCGCTAGGGCAATGCTCTTGACATCATCAAGCGTAATGGGAACCAAATTGGAGACCGGATTCCAGATAGTGCGTGGGATACGCTTAACAATGTATCCAATGCAGTCCTCAATTTGAATTAGAGAACCCGAAAGAGACGCCTTTATGGTTTCAGCATTGTCCATCGCAATTTTCAGCAATGCGTCAAACAAGAAAGCGACAGTAAAACCATTGGAGCAGCGAGAAACGGAAGCAATTCCATCCTTAAGACCGGGAATGATGTAGATGAAAGCAGACTTAATTGCAGTTACGTCTGCTTTGAGGAGTGGAGCTTCCTTAGAGAGGCGGAAGATAGCATTAGGGTCCTTAGTGTAACAGCTGGTAAACTGTACCATTCCTGTAGCCTATGTTGTGCATAGCCTTTCATATAATATTATGCAATGTAGATCTTTATGAATGGACAGGTGTAACAGGCTATGCCCGGTTGACTTTTTTTTTTTTTCCATTTAGCGTCGTGCCGGCGCACGGCTACGAGTCTTAAAGTGACACGTGCCAGTTAGCTCAGCCTATAATAGCTACCCGACGCGCCAGTGCCCCGAAGGACCCGGCCTCTACTCATAGATCCAGGCCTCTCTGCCTAGGACCTTTCTACCTAAAACAGATATCTAGAGAGCACCCTTACACTGGGTCTCTGAATGGTTTACTTATAGACTGATACGTGTCTGGAATATTTTAGGGGATACCCTGTAACAGGATTAAGTTGAATGACGACGTGAAGGTTACACCTTATAACATAAGAAAAAGAAAATATAGCAAAAACAAAAGAAAATTATGAAAATAGTAGGCTGATAGAACACTGATAGAACACTGATAGAAGAGTTCTTTATGTCAGCGGGACATACTAGCGGCGGAGCTGTATTTCATCAAAAAAGGAGGTAGCCTGAAGCCAGTTGTTGAAAGATTTTCCTCCCTCCACTGTGCCTAGTACCCATCGGATTCCGGGGCTCGGGTGTCTAGGTCCGCCCTTTAAGCGAGCGTGGTTTCGGCCTAGTCGGCAGAAAAAGAAGTGATCAGGTGATTTCTCCTGCCCGCAGGTGCAGGTCAGGAGCGCGTTTTGATGTTGGAAACGGCGATGGTATTCTGCGAAGTCTCCATGACCGGAGCGGGCCGCAAGAAGAAAACCAACCGTGCGTCGATCGAAGCTCGCTAGTTCTGGGGAGATTTTTGCATTCGCATTGATTCTGAGCTCTCTGTATCTATCTGGGGCATTCTTGGACCAGTAGGTGGCTACAGAGGCTTCATATCGTGCTTTGATTTCTCGTTTTGCTCGTGCAATTGATGGGGCGAGGGGGGGAGCAGGGGCTTCGCAGGCTAGCTTAGCGAGGGAGTCGGCAGTTTCGTTGCCGAGGATACCGACATGTGCTGGGCACCAGCGTATGTCTACTGTGCCAGGTTGTGTGAAGGAGCAGCGATTTCTCGTTGTCCAGGAATCTGAAAGCTCCTGGAAAAGCTTTATAAGTTTCGAGCTGCTTGGTGTAGGAGCGTTAGATTTGAGCCGGAGAGCAGCCTCTTGGTTGTCAAGGCAAACCGTGCCATGGGGCTGTGGAGAGCAGCGGCAAGTCCATCAGTGGCCCCACGTATTTCTGCATCATACACTTCAGCGGAAGTTCCAAGAGGGAGAGAGCCTTGGTGAATCTGTTGTGTAAGACCCCGGTAGATTGCATACCCGGCACCAGACCGGTTTTCTATTAGCGCGCCGTCGGAGAATACAAATAAATCAAGAGGAGAACAGGTAGCCTGCCACTGTTTAAACTCCTGTTTTCCGATTGTTCTACCTACCGCGCCAATAGATTTTAGGGTTGCTTCTCTACTTGGCATCCAGGGGGGGATTATTGTATCGGTCGAGAGCTCAGGTGACACTCTTTGGCGAACCCAATTCATTTGGGTAGTATTCCAACGTTTACGTAATAGATGTTGGGGATCTGCTGAGGCTACGCGCACCGCAAGTCCATCATGCAGCCGTTCGAGCCAGGCGAGGGCTGGACCCCATCCAACTTCACGCAGAAGTGCTGGAACTAGGGTTGTGCGGTATACTGGGAGAGCTGCCCGTGCGGCATCATTCATTCTAAGCTGTATCTTGGCTATAGTGCTCTTCGAGGTCCCTTTGGAGAACCAAGTTTCAGCTCCATAGAGGAGGGTAGGAAGAGCGGCTCCTTGTAGAGCTTGTCTGAGGAGTAAGGGACTAACCCCACGGGTCGTTGATTGGAGTCTCTTGAGGTGGCTAGTTATGGCTACGGATCTCTCGCAGGCCTTCTTGATGTGATGCCGGAAACGGAGCGAAAGATCAAAGAAGACCCCTAACCATTGGGTGAATTCGTTTGGTCTAATTTCGTTTCCTTCGGCGAATAAGCTAGGCTCTGTGGGCGACCTACGCTTTCTATGAAAGTACTGTAGTTCAGTCTTCCGGATTTCAAACACAATTCCATTATTACGACCTCACGTGAAAGTCTCATCTAGTTTAGTCTGAAGCCTTCTGGCGCAGTCAGCGAGACAGGGTGCTGAGGCAAAAATGTTGATGTCATTGGCGTAACCGAGACGTCTGGGTGAAAGGCGGAGGACCTCTTCGATTTCTAGGAGAAATAAAATAGGTGAGACTGGAGAGCCCTGCGAAAGGCCGCATAGTATCTGAAAAGATGGGGATGTAGTGCCTTCTAAGGAGATTGTGGCCTGGCGTTGTTTCATAAATGAGATGACCCATTTTACTACATTTGAAGGCCAACCTTGGCTACGGAGACGGTGGCTAAGGCGTCCCTTTTGTATGCCATCGAAGGCACCCTTAACGTCAACTGTTACCATTCCCGCGACTTTTCTTTCTGCCCAGGCAGACTGGATATCACAGGTGAGTGCAGTGGTTAGGTCAGTAGCGGACCTGATGGGGACTGCGCTGCACTGATTGCGGGCAATAATTCGGTACTTTAGTGCCAGGTAAGATAGCCGTCGCGCTATTAGCCTCTCTAACCCTTTTCCGAGGCACGAGAGCAGGGCGATTGGTCTGTATGAGTTTGGGAGGGCTGGATTTCGATCTCCGGGCTTCGGAATTATGACTACGTTGGCTTTTTTGAAGGGGAGCGGATGATGCCCGAGCTGGTCACATTGACGGAAAAGCGCAGCGACCCGGGCTCCAATTACTGGCCAGGCCTGTCTTAGAGCAGTAACTGTGATTTCGTCAGGCTCAGGTGCGGAGGAAGTGACCTGACAGCAGGAGCGGTTTATTTCATCGTCTGTCAAGGGGGGCCAAGGTAGATTCTGTTTTGGAACAGACGGTACATCGTCGGGTATGTCTTCAAAATCGGAGTGCCTACTTAGGAGGGTGCTGTGAAAAATTTGAGCTTTTGCTTCAGGTGTGACCACAGGACCGTCCGGTCCTTCTAGCGGGGGAGTATTCCAATGTGCCACTTTTTTGTGCCAGCCCGTGATTTTGTATGCATCAGGGAGGTTAGATACGCTTTCTATCTTACCGGACCAGTAGTCGCGCTTGGCCTTTTTAACGGCTTTATTAAAAGATCGACGTACCGCCGTTGAACATATGCCAAGACGTCTGGAGCGACAGAGATCTCGATGTGCCTTACCGCAATCTTGGGTCCACCATCTTGCGTCTTTTGATTGTCCACCAGTCCTTGGACAGGCGGCTTGTAGAGCGCCTGTAAGCATGTCAACCAGAAGTGTGGCTTCTTCATTCGGGTTAAGCGATGGAGGATTCGTGAGTTGATCTTTCAGGGAGTTGGAGAAACCGGTCCAGTCACAAGCTTTATATTTGAGACGTCCTAGGGGGGGGGCTCAGGGCCCTTGTCCGGGATTTGCGTGTATAATGTCCTATAGTCAGCACCGACATCGAGATCATGCCGAACAGTACAGGAAGAATTCGGGTTGAGCTTGGTGAAAAATAGGTCTAAAGTCGCGCCCGCGTCGTGTGTTGGCACTCCATAGGGGTTGAGAAGTAGAAGTCCCTTGTCGATTGTAAATGTAAGTAGTGCGTCACCATCAGATGAGTCATTCCTAGCTATTTGATCCCATGACAAATGATGTATATTGAAGTCACCACAAAGTATATCTGGGCTCCCTGGGAGTGCAAGTAAGTGGCGTAGACCCTCTCCCGGTTCAGAGGAGCCTGCCTGAGCGTTATAGATATTACAACAGTCTATCAAACGCCTGCCCCGTCTTAGAACACAAATCCGAAGTAGGTCACGGGAGTGGGTGCTGGGTTGGAAGGGTGAGAGGCCTCGGCCTTTACGAGTGTATGTCATAACGCGAGGTCGTACAATCCAATTTGAAAAAGGTGCGAAGGTTTGAAAGTTTGGATGATTTTCGTTGTTTTTCGGGAGATGTCAGAGAAGATCCAAGGTTCTTGGATCATCACAATCTCGGCTTCGGATTGCGCGGCGAGTTCAAGAGCGGCATCGTGGGCTGAGCCCTATTTACCGACATTGACTTGGAAGATGCAGAGGCAGGAGGCTGTCTGCTTTTGGTGTCCACGGCCTCGGACCATTAAAGTTGTTCTTCCGGATTAGGAGGGGAGGGTATTGAGCTGACCTGTGTTGAAATAGGAGTCACACAGGGCTGTATATCAATATTTGAGATTTGCGTGGAGATTTGTTCATTTGATGTCTGAGCTGTAGCTGAAGGGTGTACGGCTAGCCAAGCCTTATGCCCTTGACGGCGGATATGCTGTAGTCTTCCCTTATCAGGGCGTACAAAGACTCCATTCTCCCGCCGAGGTCGAGCGGGGCAGTTCTTCTCATCTGACGAATGAGGGCCAAGGCAGTTCAGGCATTAATGAGGAGTACTACAGGGACCAGTGTGTGATTTGGCGGCACAGAATCTGCAGCAGGGACTACGAGTACATGCATTTATGTTGTGGAATCCATAGCACTTAGAGCAGGAGGGGAGTAGTGGCCGATCATTGGCCGGCCTGAGTCTGACAGCTTGGGCAAAAAGACGCACATTGTTGGGGAGACTCTTGATGGCTGAGGCTTTGAGAACTAAGCGTATTGTACCATCACTGCGGGGGGATTCATTGGAACGGCGAGTCCAAGACATGGCGTAAATCGAGTCGGAGGTTATTTTCTCAGCTTCGAGCTCTTGTTGAATTTCATCGAGGGAAAGAGCCTCGCGGTTTCCCTGGGCGTTATACCCGTATTTTGGTACCGGGCCAAGCAGGTAGGTCAATCGCTTCTCTTGACGCTCCACTATTGCTTCACCAGTAATTGGTTTTAAGGCCTTGGCTGCCTCTAGCAGGTCATGTGCTTGGGAGGGAGAGGGGGCCACTAAGGCTAACCCTGTTGGCACAATCCGGATGTCTTTGATAAGCTCCGGGCGACTTAGGAGTCGGCGTAGCTTGGTTCTAACGAGAAAGGGGTCTTCGCTGCGCAAAGGGTGGTTTGCAGGCAGTCTGACGATGACTCTTGCGTCCGATTTTGGCGTAGTGGGAGGGGGTTTGTTTGCATTTCTGTTCAAACTTGGGGCATGAATACCTCTGTGAGCGGCATCTGCATATGAGTGGGCCGCAGCAGGCGCACGAGTGTCTCTCCTGTCTTTCTGCGTACCTAGAGAGCGGTGGGATGCGTTAGGGAGGGATTGTTGGTCTTGGGCTATGCCCGGTTGACTGTGGCTGGGCTAATTTACTCGGCCCATCCGAGTCACGTCATGTGGCGCAATTATGTGGCCTATGGCATATTTTATGCATGCGCAGGTGCATGCATAAATAGTGCGACTGGCATAATTAGTGATGTACAGGGGATCCTTACTATCACTACTAGAACTTGGGAGAAGGTTATAGAGGAGTATTCTGGTTGATTCTAGGTTAAGGGGCATCAGTGAGTAAGAAGAAGAGAACCTTCTAGATATTAGAGGGATCTAATAAATAGCGGCGCTTGTAGTGGTCTTCTCTTTCCTCTTCATAGATTCAATATAAACTTATTTTGTGGTATTGCTTTCGTGCAGTGACCGTTTTGCTTTAACCCTTAACATATATTGAATCTATCCCTTATTTTTTTGGTAACTCTCCGTAGGGTGTAGCCCGGAGGACGTTGCCCCTGGTCAATTCGTTTTCAGTCTAATTTTGTATGAGATACTCATTTCCGGAGTCAGATCAGAGCTCAACGACAAGTTCTTTCTTCAGCTTCGAGGATTATTCCTATCAAGATTTCTCAGAAACTCCCGAAAATACAGCAGTGATGTCAGCTTCTCCGCCCTTTCCTCCGCCAGCAGATGTTAATATGTCGGACGAGTCACGAGATGTTCTCTCAAATCTATCGAGTGAGAGCCTCCAAGGATTGGTGAGACTGTTAATCGGAAGTAATGCTCAGGCTCCTCCAAGTGTCGCTAGGCGAGATGTAGTACTGGTTAAGTGGGATGGAGATCAGAGGGAATTCCCATTCTATATTCAATTACTTAAGGCGAGAATTGAAGAGGAGATGGACGGAGTTTTATCAGAAAGATCTATTTGTTTGGATATGGTGAATTCTCTTCCAGCAGAAAAAAGGCCTCGAGTTGCGAGTTGGTTCAATGAGAGATCGGAGACGAAAGGTTTTAGCTGGCGAGAATTTATTCAACACTTCAGGAACGAATTCGAAGACAAGCAAGCTAGATTAGCTGCTTCCGAAAAGCTCCTTCGAATGGAGCTGAACGACCACCAGTATTTTGGTGACTTTATCAAGGATTTCGAATACCAAGTGGCGATAAGTGGGGGTAGTCGGACATGGACCCCCAGCTCAAGGGTCAATCTACTCAATGCAGCCATTAACCATTCTCTTCGAAAATCGCTAGTCTCAATCAAGTTGCCTTCGGATGAAAATTACTCTGCATGGGTGGCGGAAATTAAAGAAGTGGCGGATAAGCTTGAAGGCTTGCCAGAATACCGACCAAAAGGCTCTACGAAGACATTTACCAGACTAGGGCCTCCAAAATTAGGAAGTGTTCTAGCGAGAAGTAGGGAGTCGGTTAAGGATCAAGACGGAGACACTATTATGAGAGATTTAGATTCAATTCTTGCGGCCGTATCGCATTTACTGCAGGATCGCCAGATTAGCTCGGTGGCCAGTGTCAATTCCCGCCCTACCAAGGGAGAATTTCAATCTGAGCCTAACTCTTCGCGAAAACCACCCGCTCCTTGGAGATTGAAGAGAGAATTTAATCAGCTGGTTAGGAAAGGAGTGTGTGATCGTTGTACTCGGCCAGGGCATATAGGGCGAGATTGTAGGAAATTTGGTCGGGCTAGGCGCCCTGGATCCGATGTATGCTCAGCGAATGCAACTCAAGAGGAAGGTGTAGAGGAAGACAGTTCCATTTCGGGAAACGAGGAAGCCTGAGTAAAGTCGCACTCAGGGGTAAAAACAAATCTTCAGGGGTTGTAATTAAGGCACATAAAAATGTTGAAAGCAGGAATGGTCATCCTTTGCTAATAGATTACTTAATTAATACTTCTTTTTACACCCAAGCAATGATTGATACAGGCTGCCTGTGTTTTTCTGTTATTAATGAAGGTCTTGTGCGCAAACATAGCATATACTCTGAAAAGATTCCTCCACGCAGTTTAAGGCTAGCCGATGGGAGTAAAACAACTCAGATTACAGAAATGGCATGGATAATGTTGGATATCGATGGTAGAGTGAAGCAGGTTTGGGGCTACGTAATGCCAAATTTGTCTTTCCCGATTATTCTAGGTAAACCTTGGATGGAATTTAATGATGTCGTCTATTTAGCCAAGCGAAGAGTCCTACGTATAGGGAGTCGAAAACACGGAATGATTGTGCGTGCCAGCGGATGGTATGATAGAGACGCACCAGAAAAAGTTAAAAGCCGTGTGGCATCAGTTACAAGAGACCGACTGACTCAAATTTCACTGGTGGGTATGTCAAAGATCGGTGATCGGAGACCCAGCAAAGACAAATTCATACTCGGAGCAGTCTTGATGCATGATATTACTCGGGCACTCGAGCCCAAGAAATCATTATCTCATGAGGAGATAAGGGAAAGGTTACCGAAAGAAGCTCGAAAATATACCAAATTGTTCTTAGATGACAAATTGAAAGACGAAGTGCTCTTCCTCCACATCGGCTCGGAGTAGATACCAAAATAAAACTAGTTAAAGATGATTCGGGAAGAGAATCGGAGGTGCCTTGGGGACCGTTATACGGCATGTCGCGCGAGGAACTTTTGGTACTGAGAAAAACTCTGACGGAATTGCTTGATACGAACTGGATTAGGGCAAGCAGCTCGCCAGGAGGGGCTCCCGTACTATTTATCAAAAAGCCAGGAGGTGGGCTCAGATTTTGCGTCGACTATCGGGCTCTTAACGCCATCACTGAACGAGATCGGTACCCGCTTCCCTTGATAAAGGAAACAATGCAGATGCTGGCTAAGTCGAAATGGTTATCTAAAGTTAATGTTCGTTCCGCATTTCATAGACTTCGCATAGCCGAGGGGGACGAGTGGAAAACGGCGTTTAGGACCCGATTTGGATCATACGAGTGGTTAGTAACTCTATTTGGGTTGGCAGGAGCTCCATCGGCTTTTCAAAGATGGATTAATCAGGAGTTGGGGGATCTCTTGGGCAACGTCTGTTCTGCGTATGTGGACTATGTGGTTATATTTTCCAACGGAGAGCTAGATGACCACTAGAATAAGGTCAACCAGGTATTAGAGAGACTGAGTAAAGCAGGCCTGAAACTTGATCCCCAAAAATGTGAATTTGCAAGGAAAGAAATCAGATATTTGGGCTTTATTGTCAACGTTGAGGAAGGTGTTAAAGTGGACCCGGGGAAAGCGGAAGCGATAAAATCTTAGGAAACACCATGAGATGTGAAAGGGGTACGAAGTTTCCTGGGATTTGCTAACTTCTATTGAGGATTCATCGGAAATTTTGGAAACATCAGTGCCCCATTGCAAAACTTGACGAAAAGGGGGATAGTGTTTCACTGGAACAAGCAGCATCAAGAAGCATTTGATAAACTAAAATCGATGTTTATAACTGCACCAGTGCTGGCTTTATGGGATGGGGAGTTCGAAACGGTGTTAGAGACGGACGCATCAGGGTGGGCTACGGGTGGATACCTGTTTCAGATAAGGCCAGGGGGGAAGCTCCAGCCCATGGCTTACTATTCAAAGAAACTTTCGCCGGCCGAATGTAATTATGATATTCACGACAAGGAATTGCTGGCCATAGTAAGATGTTTAAAGGAGTGGCGAAGCGAACTAATCGGGCTTAAAGAACCATTTCAAATTCTCACGGACAACAAGAATTTGATATACTTTATGACCTCTAGACGGTTAACGGAACGTCAAGTGAGATGGGCATAATTTTTGTCGTAATTCAATTTTAAGCTGAAATTTAGAGCTGGTAAACATGGGGATTGTCCAGACGCTTTATCGCGAAGAGCACAGGATGTGCTCAAGTCATAAGAAGATCCTGGATTGAAAGAGAGGGAATTTAAGCTGATTAAAGACGCTTGGCTAAGCAATCCTGATCATGAAGAGGGGGAGGGGCAGGAACTCTTGACCGCTACGGTAATAAATTCAGTTCCCCGGGGAAACCAGTTGTTTGAAGAAGAGGAGTTGCAGCAACTCTGGGATCGTGCTTTAGAAGAGGATACAACTCAACTTCAAGAGTTGTACTAATATAATGGGGACAGATCGGAGAGGCGAGACGTCAAGATATCTGTGCAAGAGAAGCAGCGTAGTGTTTGAGATAAGTGATGCTATTATAGAATAGGTGAGATGACAAAGAGAGAGATTCCTTCAGAGATATTCAGCAATGTGATTGACTGTATTGGGCTAGCTACTGGATGAGATCTTACCTTCAGAGATATTCAGCAATGTGATTGACTGAAGAATTCGGAAGAAGAAGAGAGCTCGTTATATACAGGAGTGTAACCCTTATGGGACTTTAATTAGCATTATTCATGATAGACATTGATGTCCCAATATAACAATATTATCATGGTATGAGTAAGTCCTAAAGCTGAATGTTTCCCCCAGAATACTTAGGTGTAAGGCGCTCATATGTGTAGCTGTTAGCTCTCACCATCCATAGTTATAGATGATATAATGTGACGGGCTAAGCCCATTATGTTCTGGCTGGGCTGATCTGGATTGCCCATCTTGGTCACGTGATATCTCATAAGGGACGTACGATTGCCGACAGCCGATGGCGATCACGGGAGATCTCGAGAACTAACTATCTACCAAAGCGGCTGGTACCATGTAGTCCGAATCAGTAATCAAATCGGAATAGATCTTGGTGGGAATTGGCATAGATTGTAGTAACCCGTCCAAACACGTTGGCGATCGAGGTTCATTGGCGGAATAGATAAAGACCAGCTTGCTCGTCATTAGATAGAACATGGTAAAACATAAATTTATTTCTGGCGGCTTTGCGTGCGTGCATTTTTTCGCCGAACTCTCAAGCCCTTCACATATAAATAGACATTAAGTGGGAAATCTAAATATAACATATGAGATGATGACGATCACGTGACAGTGTACGAGTCGGTGTGAGACGCGCATTGCGTGAGATGCTGGACTGTTTATTTTACAATAATATTGAGTTTATATTCCTTCAAAAAAGGGGCGGGACAAAGTAATATTTTCCGCTAATGTTCGGTTCTTTGAGGACAAGTTTTGGGATCGGGAAAAATCATCTACAGAACAATTTGATGATCAGACCAAACTGCTTGAAAACCCATACGATTGCACCTCTAATAATTTCGACGCCGTATCCAGTTCCGAACCCGAATCGAGCTCTGATATAGACACTAACAAGATGGACCCTTCTACTCACGCCTCTCTAGCTCTTATTCCCCCAACTTCTTCAGATGCCTCACTACCTCCACTTCAAGAATCCTATTGTCATAAGCGGCATGTAGACAGCGTGGGGAGAGGGAGGAGTCAAGAGGTGGGTATCAGGCTAAAGGTCGCCATCCTACATAATGCACGAGATAGATGCATCACCACTCGGCCAAAAGGCCAGACCAGAATCATAGAATACTATGACTTGGCAATCTCCATATATATATTATACAGTAAGATCATAAAAACTGACCAGATCTGATAAAGATCAATGTAATTAGAGCATGCATTTTAGGAGAAATGCACATCCTACAATAGTCTTGAACTTATAAAGGATGTTAAAAGGAAAAAAAAAAAATTATACAGTAAAGGCTTTCCTGACACCTATGATGATCTGAATGCAGAAAATGCGTTACGGCCAGAAAGCAATTTACCCGAATCATATTCAGAAGAGCCTATTGTTAGGAGGAGTAGTCGCGCTCGAAGGCAGATCCTACCTAGATCAGCTTGGCAGCCGAGATCCGATGCGCTTTACGTTGGAGCAAGTTTTGAAATTCCTCAATCATACAAAGAGGCAATAAATGGACCTAACAGAGATAAGTGGCAAGGGGCTATAAATGAGGAGTTTCAGTCACTCAAGGAAAAAAATGTCTTTATACCTGTGATACACGTGCCTCATGATAGGAAGCCTATTAGATCAAGATGAGTATTCACAGTTAAGTCCGACGGGAGATTTAAGGCCAGGCTTGTTGCACAAGGTTTTGGTCAAATCCCAGGAGTCGACTGTTATGAAACCTACTCTCCTACGTTGCGCATGGATTCCTTAAGAATTCTTCTCGCCGCTGCTACCTTTATTGATTGGGAAATTGACCCAGTGAATGTTAAGACCGCGTACCTAGAGGGGGATATTACCAAAAATTTATATGAAGTCGCCTGAGGGATTCAACAATTCTAAATATGTCAGGGTTAACAAGGCTCTCTATGGCCTGAAGCAATCTGGAAAAGCATGGTATGATAAGTTGAGCCTTGAACTTACTTCCCTTGATTTCAAAAGATCTAAAAGTGACACTTGCATTTTTATTTCTCCTCGCAAGCGATGCGTTATTGGTGTCTACGTTGACGACACAGTGATTTGTGGTGCGAAGACACACGTTGTTCAATCTATCAAAGATCAATTATCCAGTCGATTCCCATTAAAAGACTTGGGTAAAATTGATACTGTTATTGGCTGGAAGATCACCCGAGACCGACCTACCAGGACATTAACAATCTCACAGTCTCACTATATACAGGATAAGATTAGGTCATTTGGTCTTATGGATGCTAAACCATTTACCTCTCCACTAGAGGGATATGATGCGATTCAACCAATGCGGGATAGAGAGCCTTTGGCAGATGAGTCTGCTTATGCAAGTGCAGTCGGAAGTCTTGGTTACGCTTCGAACAGCACTAGACATGACATTGCCTTCGCAACTTCGCAGTTAGGCAGGTTTAACTCGTCGCCGACCCAGCGTCATTAGAATGCTGTATGTAGGGTCTACAGGTACCTCAAAGGCTCTGAGAATTTTTCTGTTACCTATAACTTCGGTCCACGCTCTCGTCAAATTACAACAGAAAATATGGCCATATGTTACTCTGATTCAGATTACGCGTCCAATACCATGACTCGTCGATTGGTTAGTGGCTACGTGCTGATGATTGAAGGAGGCCCTGTATCGTGGCAATCTAAAAGACAGAAATCAGTCGCGACTTCTACCATGGAAGCCGAGTATATTGCCCTTTTTGAGGCATCAAAACAGGCCATTTGGTAGACAAGGTTTTTTGGAGAACTAAATCTAGATAAAATATTGATAGGTAGAAGTGGGGTCTTGATAAAAACTGATAATCAAAGTGTTTGAAATTGTATGTGAATTCTATGAGGAAAGATCTCGAAGAACTATGGGAACAATTCAAAATATATGACTGACGGTAGTTTGTGTTGGGGATCAATTTCTCTTCTCAATATAAAATAAATAAATATATATAAAGTCGATATACAGATAATACATGCCAAAGAGAACCTATCCTTATATTCATATTTCTATGGTCCTGGTGATCTGGCACTTCCAGTGATCTAGTATCAACCAGCCTCTTGATTTCTGACTCATAACAATCCCCAGCCTCTAAACTTTGGGCGCGGCTAAATGTATTATTACGTGACCACAATAGAGACATCATCGATTAGACCAATCATGATCTTGATGGTCATATTCAGAAATTAGAATCTTTAGACATACTGGACCTTAATTTCTAACACAAAGTGCGATTTCTTTGGTACAAGGCAATAATTCGAAAATAGCTAAACATATTGATGTTGCCTACCATTTTTCCAGGGACTGCGCCAAGAGGAGGGAAATTCATGTTAATTATGTTTGCTCCAACGAGATGTCGGCCAGTGTCAGAGTAGTGCAGGATTAATACCAAAGACAACGCTGTCAATAGAAATAAAGTACCGATATCAGTAACTGAGGCAATGATAGATAAGCAACAACAATAATAGTAACAGCAACAATAACAATAACAATAACAGGGAAATGGCAATAACACTAACAACAGCAGTAAACACAATAACAATAACAAGGACAATAGCGACAACAATAGCTATAACAATGACAATATCAATAACAATTGTCCAGAAGAACAGTAACCACAATGGTAGTGTAATCGATAGGATTGAGATTTCAAACAGGTTCTTCAATAAGTAAAGATAAATACAAGACTCTGATCTGGAGACTTCAGAGGTACAGTAAGGACAGCTATATATACATTTTAGGACATGGTCTGTTACGGCGAGACTCGGAAGGGAGATTAAATTGCCGTCTTCGAGGGGAGATAGGTGAGCAACCATTCGAAAGGGGGAATAAAAGAAGAGTTTAAGATAGAGGATAAGATAAGGTAAACGTAAGGATGAAGATAAGATAAGTAAAGATAAAAACCAAGTTTAGAAGATCTGTGGATGAGAGCGACAGAGGAGGTAATGGATAAAACCACTAATTGATAGATATGTAGAAAGAATACAAATTGCGAAGCTGAAGATACATAGTGTCCTTCTCGTCTTCTTATATATGAAGGTGCGCCAACTCTTCCGACAAATAAACAATAACAGACCATCAATAATTACAAGATGTTTCGAAATACTAATCTCCATTCCCATAAGCCGACGCTCCCGAAACGAATTCCAAAAATCATGCACCGATTACTCCCGAGAGCCAATCTAATATTCCCTGATCCATTAGGCTCGACATTTCTTCAATAAAATTATAACATTATGCCCTCCTTAAGTTAAGCAATGTTCCTACGAGCGGTAGTACTGTTTTTCTGGGTATTGGGCATAGAATTTGTCAAGTGCCTCTAGGTCTTTAACATGTTCATATGGTTCCCAACTAGGTATTGGGTCGTATAAGTATTTAACTAAAAAGGGCTTCTTCCCACGAGGTAAGGCTTCAAGAATCTCTTCAACTACATATTCAAGTTCCCCATCAACGTTGACCGGTGGAGGTGGTGGTTTAATTTGACCAGGGAGGGGATCCGTAGCAAGAGGCTCTAATAGCGAGACATGAAAAACTGGATGAACTTTCATGGTATCCGGAAGGTTGAGTTTGTACGCATGAGAAGAAATATTTTTAAGTATACAGAATGGACCTAACCGCTTATAGTCGAGCTTATTTGATGGCCTGGTGGTTGATATATTTCGACAAAGGAGCCAAACTCTGTCTCCTACTTTAAATAATGGTGGTGCACAGCGGGAGGTATTCGCATTCTCTGAAGGAACTTCTTGCGCATAGCGTATTTCTGCCCGTATGAAATCTTCGAGATTTTTGAGTTTATTCCGGAACTGAGTTAGTTCAAGTGTCATTGGGTTGGGGTTGCCGTGTGCTAAAATTTGGTATCTAGGGTTAAAGCCATAATTGGCAAAGAAGGGCGACACCTTTTGTTAGACTCTGAGGGTCTTAGAAAATTTAATGTAAAATCAGTAAATTTTTTTGAACTATCTTGATCGAAGAAAATAACTTGTACATATAGAAATCCTCCTCCAGCCAGTATCCAGATGACATCGGGATCAAGCCCATGTAAACCATTCCGTGCTGCTCCTGATACAAAACTCTTTTGCAAACGTGTTTTCTAATCCAAAACGCCTAATCAAACATTGACCCGCACACAAAACACTCCTTGTAAGCAAACACAACTAATCAGACGATATTAGCTCGACTACAGCTGAAACATCCAAACAATCCAGAGTTTGACACCTTTGTCAAAGAAGAAATAGTGTTGTTATAAGAAAACTGTCAGGCGCTATTCTTGGGAGCGCGGGGCGAAGTCTAACAATAACGACGCGGGGTATAGGAACACGATGAGGAACGCGACGGGCGTTCGGGACTGAAGGCGAATAGGGGATATGGAGGAGAACGAGGGGCACTCAGAGGATACAAATAGCAAGAGGTGACGGAAAGTCACTAGAGAGATAGGAGGACGAAAGTCGGGTTTGTCAAGATTACAACTAATCCTAAAGACAGAAAACAAAGCATGAAGCTTACAGAGCTAAGGGGGCGAATTACTTAAATACATACTTGAGAATCCGAAGCGAAATGAGGTGACACTAATATCTACGTCTGAGCCTGAGCCTGAGGCATCCAGTCTAGTCAGGAGAATCCTGACATTACCCCTCCCTATTTTTAGAATGTGAGCTCCCGCGAACGTGGCGCATCTGGATAAGCCTCATGGAATTCTTTGACTAGTTCTAGGCAACCGTCTGGGTGTTCAGGTAGTTCCCATGTATTGTCGTTGTCATTTGTCCAGCGCACCAAGTACTGGACTTTTTTGCGACGGACTCGAGTATCTAAAATAGCTTCCACTTCGTGTACTTCATGTCCAGAAGGAGCTATTTCAATCGGTGGAGGTGGGTGTCGGTGTTGTGAGGGATAGCCGACATGGGCGGGGCGGAGTAGGCTGACGTGGAAATTGTTGTCGATTCGAAGTTGGAAGGGTAGGTCTAATTTAGCAACCAACGGTGTTTTCATAGCGGTTATACGCCATGGACCAGCACGGATATGATCAAGTTTTTTAGATGGTCTTGTGAGAGCTAGATTTTTTAGTGAAAGGTATACCGAGTCCCCAACTTGATATCTTGGGGCGGGGAGACGCCTTTCGTTTGCGTAAACGGACTGGAAAGCTTGCGCAAGAGTCATGTTCTCGTTACATAGTCTTGTTATATCTTTCATGTGTTTAACAAATTCCGGAAGGTCTCGTGGTTGTGGAAGATCTGACTCAGGCCTAAAATCTAACCTGGGGTGGTGGCCAAAAGAAGCAAAAAAGGGGGAAATTCCGGTGGACGCGTTTACATGGTTATTAAAGCAATACTCTGCTAGAGGAAGATGTTTCACCCAATCGTCTTGACGGTGGTTTACGTAGTGGCGCAGATAAACTTCTAGCGTTTTATTCGCCCGTTCGGTTTGCCCGTCAGTCTCGGGATGGTAGGATGTTGAAAGCCGATGGGTGATGTTTAATCACAAGCAAATTTCTTTCCAGGTTTTATCAATGAATGCACGACCTTGATCAGAGACTAGTGAATCCGGTAATCCCGCAAAACGTACGACATTAGACAGGAACGCGTCAGCAGTCTCCTGTGCAGACGGTCTTTCGATTGGTATAATCCACAGTCGCTTGGTCAGACGATCAACCACCTGTAAAATGAACCTATAGTTGAAGTCTCTAATTTTGCAAGTTGGGAGAGGACCAATGAAGTCGAGGGTAAGATGGCGGAATGAATTCTCTGGGGGAGATAATGGTTGGAGGAATCCATAAGGCTTCTGAGTCAATGGGTTGTTCCTTTGGCATGCTTCGAATCCTCGGGTATATTTGGAAATGTTCTTGTGGGATTCAGGCCACCAGTATCGACGCGATAATAAGCTGTAGAGAGCGGCGGCTCCGCGATGCCCGTAGAGTGGGGAATCATGAAGATGTTTAAGGAGGGTTTCACGGAGAGTACTTGGGACATATTCTTTATTATTTAATGTAAAAGAGTGAGTACTTAACGCGCAGCTGGCTAACTGAATATCTGATCTCGTGATTGTATTATCTTGGAGAGCTGTCCGGATTTCTTGACAGTATTTATCTTCGAGGCAATGCCTTTCCCAATCGTTTAAATCGAGTATAGGGGCTAGGGATGGTTCAGCTGGATCGTTGTCACTGGGGGAGGTGATTTCGATTGGGCGGAGAATATTTGAAGGTTTAAGCAGGGTTTGGAATTGGTGTTCGTTGCGACTGTCGGTGCTTTCTGAGGGCTTGTCGGCGCTGATTCTAGTTAGTGCATCAGGCTTAGAACCTTTAATTCCAGGTCTAAAGACGATTTTGAAGTCAAAATCCGCGAGTAGCTCATTCCAACGCACTTGTCTATGGTTTAGTTTTTTTGTTGTCGTGAATTGTTCAAGATTTTTGTGGTCGGTGAGGACGAGCGTAGAGGCCTCTACAGAACCGAGCTCGGAAGTCCATGTTTCAAACGCGTTAACTATAGCGAGTAGTTCTTTATCGAAGATCTCGTAATTACATTCGGCTGGTAGCATTTTTTTTGACATGAAAGCTACTAGCCGGAGCGTGCCGGATTGATCATACTGCGAGAGGATAGCTGCAGTCACGTAATCGGAAGCGTCAGTTTCTAAGACTGTTTGATGATGGGGGTCAAAGTGAGCTAGCATGGTTTTGTCTTTAAAGGCTCGTTTGATCTGTTGAAATGATGATTCGCAAGTGGAGTCCCAGGCGAATTGAGCGCCCTTTTTGGTCAAACTGGTTAAGGGGGCAGCGAGGCGAGAGAATTCTGGGATAAAGCGACGATAGAAGTTTGCAAAGCCCAGGAATCTTTGGATATCACGGACCGAGCGAGGAGTGGGCCATTCTTGGACGCATGCGGCCTTGTTCGGGTCCATGCTTATTCCTTGTGTGGATACGACGAGACCCAGATAGGTTACCGACGTCGTTTCAAAACTACATTTTGAGATGTCAACCTGGAGGCCGTGCTCACGCAAACGGTCAAGTACTGTTCTCACGTGTTGGCGATGGTCCGTTAGATTACTAGAATAAATCAAAATATCGTCCATATAAGCCGTGCAGTACTGGTCTAGGAGACCGCGGAGGGCGTGGTTTATGTAGGCCTGGAATGACGCTGGTCCGTTACAAAGGCCGAAAGGAAGTACTAGGGGTTCGAAAAGTCCATATCGACAAGTAAATGCTGCTTTCCACTCATCACCTTCCTTTACTCTGAGTTTGTTGAATGCAGATATTACATCCAGTTTTGTATAGAACTTTGCTTGAGATAATTGGCTGAGGGTTTCGGAGATCAGCGGGAGTGAGTGCCGATTCCTTACGGTAATTTCGTTTAATCCACGGTAGTTGATACAAAATCTAAGATCGCCGTTGGATTTCTTGACAAAGAGAACTGGAGCGGCTGCCGGGGAGCGAGAGACACGAATAAATCCTTTAGAGAGCTCCTTTTCTAAGTACTCCCGGAGGGTCTTAAGTTCGTGCCTATTCATAGAGTACGGACGTGCGACAGGAGGTTGTTTGCCGGGATGAAGGTCTATGGCGTGGTCCTATGAACGATGGGGCGGAAGAGTGTTGGCCTGTTTTCGGTCAAAGACGTCTAGAAAATTGTGATACTGGGGCGGTAGAAAATCTTTGGGATTTGCATCCTTGGGAATGACAGTGGTTACATCGCGTACGCGAAAGCTAGGAAGCCGTTGCATGTCACCCTCAAGCGCGACATCAAGGTCTCTAATACTTAAAGCAAAAGTTTTATTTGATGGTTGTTGACTGATTACGGCAAACTCGGCAGCCGGGATTTGTTTAGGGTGGCATTCAGTGCGCTGCTTGGGGTGTAGAAGACTTGTCTCTAGGTTGGATACTTTCCCTGACTCGAGAGCTTGGAGCGTTGTATTGTGGTAGGAGATGGTTGTCTCAAGGAGGCAACAAGAGTTTTCTAGACATGGTTCGCCAAACGTGATCGTGTGGTTTTTCCAGTTCACGTAGGGACAGTGCTTTTCTAACCAAGGCAGACCTAGGACGAGGTCATGTTTGCAGGTTGGGATAATATATGCATCAATACTCTCCTTATGGTTGTTAAGGGTCAAAGAAAAATTTACGTAACTAGTAACTTTCGAGTTCATTTTACCCTCGAAGCCCAGTATTGCGATGGGTGACTTTAAAGGCTGGGGCGTTAGTGAGAGGCGATCACAGAATTGGGTAGAGACAAAAGCAAAACCAGAGGCGCCAGTATCGACGAGAGCAACGAAAACTTCATTTCCTATCCTTGTATTTATATACATGTGACGTGATATTGAAATTTCAGAAATACCCAAGTGTACTAAAGAAAGGGACTCCAACGGACGACTTTTCGCTGGAGTTAATCTTTTAACTGATCCGAGTCAGTGGGCAGCGTTTCTATATTTGCCAAAGTGCGGGCTACAGTGGAGCAATCTGCGGTGGCATGACCAGATTTGTTGCAGCGGACACAACGGCCCAGGGCTCGGCGGGCGTCTTTTGCCTGTTGAGTTAAGCGTCCATTGGGGAGCCTGTGCTGAGACACAGAGTCCAAATCCATGGCTGACCCCCCTTGGGAGACGGTGAGTTCTGGGGGAGCAGGAATGGTAGGCCTGCTGGGGCCGATAGGGAGGAAAGGATTTGGGGCGGACGTTGATGCTGAGGCGGTAGAAGTGTGGAAGGGAGTGTTGATTACCTGGATGTTAGCATCCTTTTTTCGGAGGTAATTCACGAATTCGTGATATTCGGATGGAGCGTCGCTAGCTGCGTTAAGTAGTGTTCGCAGTTCTTTGGATAGGCGACGCTCCAGCATGGTTTTCCACTGCGATTTGTCGTGAGTTGCATAAGTCGAGTTGGCCAAGTTGTCTTCAAAAACTGAAATGAAGTCATGGAACTTCATGTTTCGTTGATACAGCGTTTCCACTGTACGGCTAGCTCTTTCGACCAAGCCAGGGTCTTGGCAGCGTTGTCTGAGCGCCGTGAAGAATTGTTCAATGGTATTAATTTCCGGGGGAACAGACGGATCCTCGTAGCACCGGAAACAAGTACGCATTTTCCCTAAGGCCGAGGGTCCAAGGCATCGATAAGCGTGACGAACCTTAGAGCCTTCGTCAGGAAAGCACTCTGGCTGGTCTAGGAACTGATTGTGGAGCTGTGAGACAAATGCCCTTAAATTTGAAGATCTTCCATCGAAGGGTGTCGGCGGCGGAGCGGAAGGGCGGTGGGGCGGGTATGGCGGAGGTGGAGGAGGAACCGGAGGCTGCGGAGCCGTGTAGGCTGGTGGAGCAGTCAATGAGACAGACGCGGTTGCATATATTTCCGCGACGCGATTGGGATGAAGTTGTATGGCGGGCCCGAGGACTCCTGGAGCGTTGAGATAGGCTATGCTCCATAGTTCAGGGGGGAGCATAGGCATTTCAGAATCTTCGGTATCCATAAATTGCTCGGGAGTGGAGAAGGTGTTTGACATCGTGGACCGTGGAAGTAGGGTAAAAAATAATTTACTACAGACGCTTTGTAATGTCAGGCGCTATTCTTGGGAGCGCGGGGCGAAGTCTAACAATAACGACGCGGGGTATAGGAACACGATGAGGAACGCGACGGGCGTTCGGGACTGAAGGCGAATAGGGGATATGGAGGAGAACGAGGGGCACTCAGAGGATACAAATAGCAAGAGGTGACGGAAAGTCACTAGAGAGATAGGAGGACGAAAGTCGGGTTTGTCAAGATTACAACTAATCCTAAAGACAGAAAACAAAGCATGAAGCTTACAGAGCTAAGGGGGCGAATTACTTAAATACATACTTGAGAATCCGAAGCGAAATGAGGTGACACTAATATCTACGTCTGAGCCTGAGCCTGAGGCATCCAGTCTAGTCAGGAGAATCCTGACAAAAACTCTGCCATGGAGAGGTAACTGACCCAATTATCCTGCTGATAATTACAATACCCCCGAAGATACTGTTCTAAGATAGAATTGACTCGCTCAGTGTGTCCATCAGTTTGGGGATGGAAAGCGCTACTGAATCGTAGCTCAATCGACAGACAAGATGCCATTTCACGAGCAACTTTTGAGGTGAAGACTGGGTCACGGTCTGAGACAATTGACTCTGGAAGGCCATAAAGTCGAAATATATTATCTCTAAGGAGGATGGCTAGATCACGAGTAGAGCATGTGGTCGTCGTTGGTATGAAATGGGACATCTTGGTAAGCCGATCCACTACCACCAATAAGGCGTCAAAACACGAAGATTTAGGAAGGCCCTTGATAAAGTCGAAAGAGATAGAGCTCCAGCGATGCTGAGGAATTTCTAGGGGCTTGAGGTAACCAAAGGGTGCGTGGCGAACTGGCTTGATTCGAGCACAGGTATCACAGTTTCGTACGTAACGATTAATTGACTGTCGCATTTTCGGCCACCAATAATCACAGGATATTAATTTAAAAGTCTTGGCTCGACCTGGATGACCTGCAGCGGGGTGATCATGTGAATTTGAGATAATTTTAACCCCCAGAGACTCAGGAATATAGATTAACTCCGAGACCAGTTGTACTCCTTCATCACTTAATCGACAGGCACCGATGTCGATAAAAGGGTGTTGCGTAGAAGTTTTGAGTGCTTTAATAATATCTTGGCCTACTGAATCCGAGGCGAGTGAATCCATGAGTTCTTTGATAAAAGATAATTCCAAACCAAGTGCTAAGCTTATCCATTTAACTTTGGTTTGTTCATTTAGAGAGAACACGAGTGGCTCTACTACAGCTGAAGAGAGTGATTGCGTAGAGATCTTAGTCGGGGAAATTATAAGATCACGAGGAGCTTCAAACTCATTCCTGGAAATCAAGTCCTCTGAACGACGTGTTAGGGCATCCGCTCTCGAATTTTTGGATCCAGGCCGGAATTCAAGGAAGAAGTCGAGCTCAGCCAATTCTAGAGCCCATCTAGCTTGTCTGCGGTTAAGAATTCTTTTTGTTGTGAAAGCTGTAAGATTTTGATGGTCTATGATTATACAAACAGGCAACGTCAAGTTGCAAACATACTGTTGATACTCTCTAAGGCCCTCCACGATCACAAGAAGTTCTTTATCTCCCACTGTGTAGTGAACTTCAGGGGAAGTCATTGTACGAGAGTAGTATGCGACGGGGTGTAATCTTTTAATAGAATTTTCATCGACATGATATTGTGAAAGAATAGCAGAAATAACCTTATCGGATGCGTCAGTTTCTAGAACGGTCTCGAGAGAAGGATCAAAGTGGCGAAGTATCGGCTCTGACATAAATGCCGACTTGAGAGTGTCAAAGGCTAACTGACAGTCTCTTGTCCAGCTGAATTGGGCACCTTTACGCGTGAGATAAAATAGAGGAGCCGCAAGAGTGGAATAATTTTTGATGAACCTCCTGTAAAAGTTTGCAAATCCCAGGAAAGATTGCACACCACGAACATTGATAGGAGGTTTCCATTCTTTAATGGTCTGTACTTTTGAAGGATCCATAGAAAGCCCCGTTTGAGAAACCACAAATCCTAGGAAAGTTGTTGAATCTACACTAAACTCACATTTTTTCTGGCTTACAAAATAGGTCATATTGTTGAAGCTTTTCGAGAACCTTTCGAACGTGCTTATTGTGCTGTGAAGGATCTTCGGAATAGATCAAAATATTGTCGAGGTAGACAATGACAAAAATATCCAGGAACTCCCTTAGAATATTGTTGACAAACTGTTGACAGGTAGCAGGGGCATTGGTTAGTCCAAAGGGCATAACTTTGTATTGGAATAGGCCATATCTTGTTTGAAAAGCTGTTTTTGGCTCATCTCCCGACTTTATCCAGATCTGATTGTACGCACCTCTTAAGTCTAGGCGTGTGAAGTTTTTCGCTTTGAGGAGCTGGCGAAGAGAATCACCTATACGAGGTAAAGGATAGAGATTTTTGCGGGTAATTGCATTAAGTGCTCTATAATCAACACAAAAACGTAGACCACCTCCTTGTTTTTTCACAAAAAGAACTGGGGAGGCGAATGACGAAGTAGATGGCTCGATAAATCCTTTTTCCAGATTTTCCCGCAGATATTCCCGAAAAGCTTCGAGCTCGCCGTCTGACATGGAGTAAAGTGGCCCTAGTGTAAGTTTCTGATCCCCATCTATAAGAATTTCATGGTCGATATAGCGATGTGGAGGGAGCTTTTCCGCTTCCTTGGAGAAAAATATGAGTAAAAACTCATGAAATTGGGATGGAACTTGCTGGTGTAATTCTTCCAGTTCCTGTCGCTCTGATTTTTGAGGCTTATCTAGGTAGTCCGAAATATCCTTGATGGATACTGAGAAGACTTGATGATCTTTGCGTCTACTAGAATTGATAAGGGTTGAAATCGACCCAGGACTAATGTCCACGCTGGAACGAGACTTAGCTGTATAAAAGGAAGGTACTGACGAAGCAGTAGAGATGGATGAAGAGTCTAAGGAAACTGACGCCGCAGAGCTTGAAGAAGAGCAAGATGAAGAACGAGATGAAACTTGGGCCGATGGATTTGTTGAAAGATGGCGAGAATAGCGAGCTGGAGAGCGAGCCGGGTTAAATTCAAGGACTGTTACCTCTCGAATGCAGTGGTTTTGACAAAAATTGGAAGAAAATGTAATTGAATTAGCCCTCCATTGAATTTCAGGATTGTGCCTGGAGAGCCATGATTTGCCGAGGATGATATCATAGCGGGCGATTCGAGTAACTTGAAAGTTAAGGGTTTCAACATGGTTAGCTATCTTTAAAGGAAGGGTGATTTCGTGAGTGATCTGCCCAGAGGAAGATTGTCTACCATCTACAACCCGGACAGTCTCAGGACAAAGTTTAAGTCGAGGATGAAGCTTATGCTTCTTGACAAAGGCCTCAACTATGAATGAGGTGGATGCACCCGAATCAACCATTGTAATGGCTGTGAGATGATCCCCTAGACGGGCAGAAACTGTAAGAGGTTGCTCATTTCCTAGATCAAATGTATGAATGACTTGGGAGACAGCCTGTTCATGTTTAGGAAAGATAGAAACTGTGGAATTCATAGATTCTACGGTAAATTTTGGTTTTACGGGAAAGAGGCCGTTGGTGAAAGGTACGACAAGTGATGACTTAGTGGAAGAGAGGCTAGAGAAATGTCGTATTTTCTCTAGCAAAGCTAATTTTTTGACTCAAATATAGGTACAGGCTATTCCTCCTCACTATCCCCTATTCCAACATTCGCGATTCGAGTCCCCGAATATGAGGCACGTTTAGTAAGTTTTGGACAATCCCCAATTCGATGCCCAGAGCCTCCGCAGTATCCACACAAGTTATTCGTCTTTCTGTAGGCTCTTCGAGCAGCTTTCCCAGCTTCGGAGTTATCAATTTCCATTGGATCATGATGTTATTATGAGACGTGGATCGTATAGGGAAATGCTGGGGCGACGTGAGAGTTAAGAAGGACGACAGTTGAACAAAGAAGCAGGTGAATAGAGCCTTAGATATAAAGCTTAGTAGGTTGACACGAAGTGGGTACGAATATAGCCTTCAGAGATATTCAGTAAACGCAATGAACTGAGAATCTCCGAAGGGTGAGAGCTCTAAATATATATACAGTCAAGTCCTTATGGGACAAATATAGTAGAAACCAAGATAACCGCCCGTGTCCCAAATTAGCAGCTAAATCAAGGTGTTGAATTTGCCCTGACATTTAGTTAATCTTCCAAAACAATTGAATGTAAGAGCAGAACATGCATGTGATATGAAACTAGTAAAACCCCTAGATACGTGCCAAAAATACAATACAGATATTAAAATTAGTGTACGACTAGTATCATGTGAAAGCGCACGCACGTGCATTATTTGTAATGCGGAACTGGATATTTGCGACAGATGTAAGATTTGGGGAGCTGGCGGCAGTAGATTTGGACATAGTGTAGGCGTAGAACTTACACGTGGTTGATTTTGCGCAAAATAAGTTTTTGCCTTTCTCTCCATAACTCTAGCGAAAATCTCGTTGTCCAAGCTTATGCAGATGGTTGCAAATTCGGCGAAAGTGGTTGGAAGGATTTTGCCCACTAGGCTATCCTTGAGGGATTCCTTCAGCCCCCTTCGAAAAAAGTGAATATGGACTTTTTCTTCCTTCCACCCTAGGAGAGAGAATAGTGAAACCATCTTGGCGTAGTATGAGGCGCAGGAGGCTTCTTGCAGAAGAGATTCGAGTTCCCGTTCGGCAGTAGCATACGAGTCTGGATTGTCGAAAGCAGCTCCTAATGCTTCAATAAATTTCGAAAATTTGGTGTATGAAATATCACCCGTTATGCTGTCAATATGGGGTTGGAACCACAAGTAAGCCGGGCTAGTGAGATAGGAGCCGGCGGTCACTATTTTTGCTTCGTCGGAGGAAAAGCCTGAAGGGTCGGATTGGAAAAGGAGCTGTAGTTGTGTGATGAATGTTGCGTATTTTGAGCGGGTTCCATCAAATTTGTCGGGTACGGAAGAATTAGGGATCCGGGGTAATGATGAATTTTGGGAAGCCAGAGGGTCAGGGTTTGAGGTTCGGATTATCAGCTGACCGGCCTCAAGCGCCAGAGATTATCCGAGGTTCACGGTTTTGTCAATTATCCATGATTGTAACTTGGAAGCTGCGGATGGATACAACTCAGAGTACTGGATCGGCTCGGCAGTGCCCAGGCTGGATTTACCTGTAACTAGAGCTCGGTTGAGAAGGTGGCGGATCGGCATTGGCACATCCGGCGGAACGGCAAACAAGCAAGTTGTGGAATTTGTTGATATATTATTCCAATTGTTGTAAATAGCCTGCCATATCGCGTTCTCAGGTGAAGAGTTGGTTCTACTAGCTGGATCCACATCCATTCTAGACATTTCGAGGGTTGGTTATTGAGCTTCGCAAAATGTTACGTCGAGACTCGGAAGGGAGATTAAATTGCCGTCTTCGAGGGGAGATAGGTGAGCAACCATTCGAAAGGGGGAATAAAAGAAGAGTTTAAGATAGAGGATAAGATAAGGTAAACGTAAGGATGAAGATAAGATAAGTAAAGATAAAAACCAAGTTTAGAAGATCTGTGGATGAGAGCGACAGAGGAGGTAATGGATAAAACCACTAATTGATAGATATTGTCATAAGCAGTATGTAGACAGCGTGAGGAGAGACAGGGGTCAAGAGGTGGGTGTCAGGCTAAAGGTTGCCATCCTACATGATACACGAGATAGATGCATCACCACTCGGCTAAAAGGCCAGACCAGAATCATAGAACACTATGACCTGGCAATCTCCATATATATATTATACAGTAGAGGCTTTCCTGACAATTAGCGATAAAGTAAATTAAGCAAAAGTAGCCGTGATAACAGATGGCGCTAAAAACGGTGATGTAAGCAAGGGCGCTAAGCCCGAGTTAATCACAGGGGTTGTAACCCTGACATTATCCCCCTCCTAATTTCATTCCCTTTTTCTTTTTTTTTTTTTTTTTTTCAAAAGATTTTTCCAAGCCAAGAGTGCAGTGGTATCACGGAGAAATTTTTCGGGTTCCCATGTTGGCTTAGCGTATCCTTTCCATTTGACCAGATATTTTACCTGTTTGCCCTTGCCAGGTGCCTTTTTCTGTTTCAGAATACACTCGACTTCGTACTCCTCGTCATCATTAACCAGAACTGCCGATGGCTGGCTATCGTCAATGAGCTGGCCAGGTAATGGAGAAGAATTGGCAGGTCGCAATAGCCTCGTGTGAAAGACGTTATGAATTCCAGGCGGAGTATTGAGCCGAAAGCTGTGGGACCCCACTACTTCTGTAACTGTAAATTTTGCATTTCTGGCATCAAGTTTCTTGCACGGTCTATCAGTCTTCACGTTTTCTAAGTTCAGCCATACTTTATCTCCAACTCTATAGTTTGGAGCCTGATCCCTGGATTTGTTGGATGATCGCTCCTGTGATTCTTGTGCAGTTGCCATAGACGCTTGTGCCCAATCTCTGACTTCCTTCAACTTTCTAACAATTCAGCCGGCTTTGGAAATTGGAGAATCTCTCATATCTTCTTCGGACAGCTCGTCTTCAAGGTGGCCGTATAAGCTCTGATTCCACCCATGTGATAAAAAGAAAGCATTGGTGCCTGTGGAGACTGAATCACGTCCACAGATACTGGAAACAACTACAGGTAACCATTCAAGCCAGTTATTTTGATTCCAACTAACATAATTTCTCAGAATGGTCTCGATTACTTCATTCATTCTTTCAGTTGAACCATCTGTTTCAGGCGAAAAGGAAGTTGATAACCTACGTTGAATTCGCAATAAGTCACAGATTCTTTTCCAAAATGCGCTTGTAAACTGTGAGCCTCGATCAGAGACTATCGCGCTTGGCAAATAATGGTATGGCAGATAATGCTTGATAAACCACCTCGAAACCGTTTCTGCATCGATGTTCTCTAGGCCATCTGCTAGAACTCCCTTACTCAACCGATCCGTAATTACTATCATGTTGGAACAGCCGTTGGATTTGGGAAGATTAGTGATAAAATCCATGGATATTTCCGACCATATTCGATCCGGAATGGGCAGAGGTTTCAAGAATCCTTGACGTCTACTACGCCAAGCTTTATTTCTACCGCAGCTATCACAGTTCTCGACAAAAGTTCGGATATCTTTTGCCATGCCTGGCCAGAAGAATTGCCGAGCCACCAAGGCGTAAGTATTTTCTCTCCCCGGATGACCGTTTAAGGTTGAGTCATGAACTGCCTGGACTATTTTAGTTCTCAGGTCAAATCCTTTAGGTACCCATTGGCGCTCTCGAAACAACAGTCGCCCTTGACTAGACAGAGTACACTCGGAGATTGAGACTTTAAGATGAAGCTCAGTCGGGAACCTGCGTGCCCCTATTTTAACTGCTCGGAAAGCCTCATTGTACTGTGAGTCTTCAGTGACCGCTAATTCCCAATCTCCTAATTCACCTGGTATTTCACCAAGCATGCCTTTATCTAAGGTTGATTCATGCCCAGTGGTAATAGAATTTATACATAAATTTTGTATAGGGTGACCCCCCACTAAGACCTCTGGTTTCAAGAGTTGGACGTTTCGATCTGTCAGCCGCTCGTCCGATTCATCACTTGGCGTGTCCTGATCTCTCCTGGTTAAAGCATCGGCGCGCTTGTTCAACTTTCCAGGTACATGCACTATCCGAAAATTGTAACGGGAAAGAATCAATGACCATCTCATTTGTCGTTCTGTGAGTTTTCGGACAGTCATAAAGTATTCTAGATTTTTATGATCAGTACAGATATCAAACTGTTTAACACCCCTGAGCTCAGCGTCCCATTCTTCCAGGCAGCGTATGATTGCGAGCATCTCTTTATCGTATATCTCGTAATTACACTCGGCTGGGTTATTCTTCTTGGAGAAGAATGCACATGGAATCCATAGTCCATTATCGCTCAACTGCTGGAGAGTTCCACCGGTGCACCAACCCGAAGAGTCTGTCTCGATCCGTGTTGGTTTATCATAATCAAACTGACCTAATGTAGGGGCACTGATGAATATACCTTTGAGCTTTTGGAAGGCTGAATCTGCTTCTGGGCTCCACTGAAACTTGCAATCTTTACGGGTAAGGTCCGTGAGAGGACGCGCAAGGTCTGCAAAGTTATGAATAAACCTTCGATAAAAATTTGCAAACCCAAGGAATCCTCGCACGCCTTTAACTGAAGTCGGTGATTCCCAATCTTTGATAGCTCTGATTTTGTCGGGATCCATTTGTAGTCCTTTACCTGCCTCTATTATGAATCCGAGGTACTTTGTCTTTTCCACCTCAAATTCACACTTTTCAACGTCAATCTGCAGACCTGCCTCCCTAAGCCGTCGCAATACTTTTCGAACGTGCTCCTGATGCTCTGCCTTACTCCTGGATGAGTAAATTAATATATCGTCTACACATGCAGAGCAGAAATCATCTAGATATTCTCGCAGCGTCCAGTTGATATATTTTTGAAATGTGCTAGGAGCATTAGCTAGTCCAAATGGAGTAACTAGCCATTCGTACAAGCTGTATCGAGTCCGAAAAGCAGTTTTCCATTCATCTCCTTCGGCTATTCTTATCTTGTGAAAAGCTGCAATGACGTCAAGCTTAGTAAACCACTTAGCCTTACTAATATTCCGCAGGGTCTCGTAAATTAATGGGAGAGGATATCGATCTTTCCTCGTTATGCGGTTTAGACCTCGGTAGTCGACGCAAAATCTGAGACCCCCTCCAGGCTTCTTTACAAAAAGTACTGGAGCAGCTGCTGGCAAATTGCTCACCCGTATAAATCCTCTATCAAGATACTCTGTGAGTGTTTTTCGAAGTACCAATAACTCATCACGTGACATACTGTAAAGTGGTCCCCAAGGTACTTTAGCTTCTTGGCCGTTTATTGATTCAATTTCTATCTTGTGATCTATCCCTGCGCCGCGCAATGGTGGTAGAAGATCCGCCTTTTTGTAGTCAAAGACATCTAAAAACTCATGATATTGTTCGGGTAATTTCAGTGCCGGCTCGGGCCGTTGTTTTACCGTTAGGGCCTTGTTAATATCTGCCATGCTTGCCGAAAATACCTGTATCGCCTTCTGCTTTGAATAACTCTTCGCCAAATGTCTGAAGATGACAGCCAATATCTGCAAAGGTCTTTCAATGGCTTCTTGGGCTTCTAGGAAGGCCTCCTTGCTTCGGATCATTGTTCCTGAGGATCTTATCACCATTTCAGATCGTGGCCCATTAATCCTAGCATCTTGTGATACGATCCAAGGCATCCCCAGAATCATGTCGTAATAGCCAATTGGAGCGATGTATAAAAACACTTTTGACTGTCTGTGTCCATCTAAATCGATATTTACAACAACGACTTCTTCTACCCAGGATGCAACCTTCCCGTCGAACCCGATCACTTCACGGGGCTTTATTTTTAAGCGCAGAAAGTTATTTTTTAGAGCAAAGGTAGAATCACAAAGACCGTATGAGAGGCAACCAGTGTCAATGAGTGTATTTGCAAATGAAATATCATTAATAAAAGCTGTTACAACAAATGGTTGACCGTCCATTGACCTCTCAAAGCGATTCCAATCCCTTACCAAATCACACTTTCTATTGAGCCTCTGACTGCGACTTATATCAGAGGCTATTCTTTTCCCGAAATATCCCCAGTCTCTTGTCCAGTCACCAAAGCTGAGACTTGTGACTTCTGCGGTTCCCTTAATTGTCGATTCGGATTTAATGCGGGTAATAATGAGCAATTCCTGATAATATGACCACGCCCTCCACACCTTATACACAGACCTTGGGCTATCCTCCGACCAATTTCTTCGTGAGACACCCAAATCGCGCGGGCTTGACGGGCCTGCATAGGTCGCCTGGTCATACTTGGCTGTGTTGCTGCAACACTAACATTGGGAGTGGGCTCCCAATCCATCAAATCTTCAGATTGTTGATTATTGGAAATATTGGGTGGTTGAGGGGTATGATTACTGCGATTTTTCCGACTATCCCAAGCCTTCATGGCATCAATCTTATCCGATGTGATTCGAAGCTGTGACACGAAATCATCGTATCCTTGAGGTTCCGTTTGAGATATGAGGCGGTCGCACAACTCTCGATTCAGTCCGGCTCGAAGATACCCTTTTTTAGCTTCATCTGACCAACCCCACGCTTGAGCCTCCAGGAGTGTTTGCTCGAAGTCCTGAAGAAAGTCACGAAAGCCACGGTTTCCTTGGCGAATAGAATTAAGCTTGTCAATTGACTTTCTGACTTTTTCAGTGTCTCCAAAAGCGTTATCTAGCCGGCAAAAAAATTCAACAACCGTAAAACGTTCTGTATTCTTAGCAAATTCTATCCATGGATGGATTCGCTGGAGAGCAGTATCTGATAAACGACCAAACGCGTACCAGACCTTCTCCTCCTCGTTTCCGATAGCTTTGGCATCAATCCTTAATTTTGCTTCTAATAGACTTCGGAACTGCGGAAACTGTGATGCGTCAAGTCCAGTAAACTTCTCCGGATGTGGTTGCGAATGTCGTGGCCTTTGTTCCGTTAAATTCCCACAATTCTGCTGATTCGTCTGTTGTTTACTTATGAATTGAGTCAGAAGACTCACGATGTTAGATACCCATGAGGGGGCTGCTTCATTAGACGGAGGATGCGTATCTAATGATGGGTAAAACTGGCTTTCAGTTTCATGAGAACTGGAAACCCTAGTACCATAATCCATATCAATATCTCTAGATCCACTCATGATCCTTACTGATATAATAACTGATGGGCTGACTGATAGGCTGACTGATTAACTGACCGGTAAACTGATGATGAACTGACGGTGGGCTGACTGATAAACTGACTGACTGATTGGGGTAAATTGTAACTCTGATCAAAGAGATGAGAGAGACGCACTTCTACTGTGAGAGGCTGGTCTTGAATAACTCAAAGATCTAAAGATTCAATTAATAAACTAAGAAGTGCGTGAAGATTATTTACAAGACAAGAACAATCATATATAGTTATCCCAAGCTGTCCCCACCGAATCCCATCGAACGCCTTAGAGCTAGAACGTATAATAAACTGTAGAAGATACTGGAGTATTCACAATATCCCAGAATGCCATTAAACCATTTCAGTACTCCATAGAAGATTCGTGAATGTTCTCTAATATTTAATAATAATCGTCATAAAGTGGGTACGGCTAGTAAACCAATCGGGTAAGGTGAATGTTAAATAATAATTAGCAATAAAGTAAATTAAGCAAAAGTAGCCGTGATAACAGATAGCGCTAAAAACGGTGATGTAAGCAAGGGCGCTAAGCCCGAGTTAATCACAGGGGTTGTAACCCTGACACTCACCGAGAAAAAGTACTCCTTCCTCAGACACTCTGGGTAAATGAAATGAAAATTACCGACCTAAGCACCCCATTTCCCGACGAAGCGCATCTTACCAACCTTTGGAATGAGGCTTTACTCCCTGGTAAAATTGGAGACGCCTATCGCACCGCATATAACACCATAAAATCACAGGAACGACAATTCCCAGCTGAGTTGAATTTGAGAATGGCCACCGGAGAGTGCTCGATAGGAAATAATGGATTATTGCAGTACCGAGAAAGAATCTGGATCCCAAATTTTGAACCACTTACCACGGGTATTATACAAAAAGTCCACGACTCTTTCCTCTCCGGACACCCTGGACGAGATGCAACGATTTCACTTATCGCGCGAAGATTTTTCTGGCCTGGTATGAACCAAGACGTACGGAGGTTTGTTAAGAATTGTGATGTGTGTGGGAGGACAACGGTGTGGCGAGATAAAAAGAAAGGGTTGTTGAAACCTCTCCCTATACCAAATCAAATTTGGACGGAAATTTCGATGGACTTTATTACAGGTCTCCCACCATCTGGTCCGGACAAAATCACAATATTACTAGTTATCACCGACAGGCTGAGCAAAGGCATTGTGTTATTACCAATTCCACCCAAATCATTTGATGCCGAAGGATTCGCGAAAATCTTCATCCAGCATTATCTTCCGCATCATTGGATTCCGCGAGCAATTGTCTCCGACAGAGGACCGCAATTTGTGAACGGATTCTGGAACGTAATCTGCAAACACTTATCAATTAACCAACGATTATCGACTGCCTTCCATCCCGAAACAGATGGCGCCACAGAACGAGCGAACCAAGAAGTGGAAACATACCTCAGGACTTACATTTCATTCCAACAGCACGATTGGATTGACTGGATTCCCTTGGCTCAAATCGCGATTAACAACAAGCCAGCAACGTCAACACAAATCAGCCCGTTTTTCATGAGCCACGGTTATAATGCCGAATCAATTTCAATCCCAGAGTCAGACCATCATTCACCCCTCACACCGGCAGGGCGTGGTAGAGCAGTAGTAGAAAAACTTCATGAAGCACATTTGTTCGCCGAAACATCCATGGCAATTGCTCAACAGTCACAGGAAAAATTTGCAAATAGTCGTCGAGAAGCCGCGTTAAGCTATAAAGTTGGCGACAAAGTCTGGCTCAACTTAAAGAATATTGCCACGGCAAGACCATGCAAGAAACTCGATTGGATCCATAGTAAATACACCATTACTCGAATCTTTCCTGAAAATCCGCACTTTTATGAACTTGACACACCAAAAGGGATTCATAACCGGTTTCACACGTCGCTATTAAGACCATCGGGCGATAATCCACTACCATCACAACTGATAGACGACGAGCAACCTTCTGGTCTACAAAATGAGGAAGGAGATATCGAGTTTGGAATTGATAAAATTATGGATGCCAGAGAGAAAAGAGTAGGACGTGGAATTCGGAAAGAAGTTTTAGTCAAGTGGACTGGATATGCGAAACCATCATGGCACCCATTATCTGACTTTGAAGAAACGGTTGCGCTTGATACTTTTGAAAATAAAAGAAGAAAAAAAAAAAGAAATAACTGAGAGTATTATGTGATTTATATAATATATTAAATTTCGCCCCAGCGACCCGTTTGGTCATGTGGTTATCTGTTTTGATTGATTCGCTTCAGCAAATTTCAGGACTTTCGCTTTCGGGTGAATAGGGTTGTGCCATGTAGTCTAAAGCATCTCTTGCTCCACACATGTGAAATGTTCCGACGAAATTAGTGATCATTACATACTGGATATGAAAGTTTGACGTATCTACACCACAATTAACGAAGCTATGCTCTCAAAAAAAAAAAAAAAAAAACTCTTTGTTAAGCAGCTCCGAGCTGAAACTTCTCCGACACGCAAATTTCCCCAAACATTTACGGTAACATACGTTGATTTTACAGTTTCGTTTGCGATGAAGAGTGAGACGTGATGAGACACTGGTTGTCTGCACAAAGGACACAAAAGCATCATAAGATGTTAGAGGCGAATGCAGAGATTGTAGATCATGCGATTTTGAAATTAGATCATGCGAAGAAAGGGAGGAAATGTTGAACATGAGGAATAGATATATGATGTTTGCTCTCGGTTTTTTTTCGCTTCTTCACTTCAAGATTTTCTATTGTATATAGCTCTGGATAGCTTGTGAATAACAATCATCTTAAGACCCTTACACAACAATCATTATTGTCGATCACCATATTCCATAAAGGAATATCAAAGAAACATCTAGTTGTAATGTTGGAATGGTAACGGAATAAGATGGAATGAGGTAGAAGAGGGTAGAATGATCTAGAGATATTCACCATAATGTATATAGTACCATCTTTCACTTGTCAGTAATAGGTCAGACGATTCATTACAGATTAATCAGAGATATACGCATATTCAGTATATACAATCAATCTAATCGTTCTCATCATATATTCAATTGCGTGAAAGAAGGGCAATATCATCATCATAAGTTCAGTAGCCACATCCTCCATCATACCATATTCACAACAGTTACACTGTGTCAGGATTCGGGATTTTGTATATAGGATTGTAGGAAGTTAACGCCTGAGGCTTACTTGTTGTTGTTGTTTGCCTTTTTTTTAATCTCGCTTGATGCTTTCTTTTCATGTACAGATGTATCTCTCCTTCGATTACTGTAAACCCTTGTGCTTTGTTTTCCGTCTTAACCTGTCAGTCCTCTAGGTAGACCTTCCAAGCTACTCTCCTTGTCTGACCTCTGCTCTCCTGTGACTGCTGCCACCTCTTGCTCTCGGCTCTTCGCCCTCTCGGTTCTCCTCTCCCCAAACCCGCGTCTCCCCAGACCGACGCATGAAATTACAAAGCATCTAAAAAAAAATAAAAAAATTAGAGAAATCAAATTGTGCCACAATAGGCCATGACGTGTTCTATTCCTTCCCCACCAAGCGATTACATGGATACTACCGAATCTGATTACATTTTACTACCTCCAGAATTATGGAGTGTAGCCTACCTCGCTGTCCCTGGTGTCCTGCAAAATGCAATACGGGCAAATGGTCTTTGTGTATCAGAAGTCTTTGCAGTCGCGTCAGCGCTCGCACTTCCTACTTACGTCTCTCCTCCTCCCCCTCCGCCTCTGCCTGTAGCCCACCCGTCCCATCGTCCTGCCGCCCCTCCAATCTCCCCCTTCGATGGTTCCTCCACAAACTTGAGATCACTCTGTTCTCAACTCCAAAACCAGTTCCTTGATCAACCTGAATGTTTCCCTAATGAAAGTTCCAAAGTTAGATACGCGTATCGATGCCTAGGTCCTCTAGGTCTCGGCAAAATGCGGTCTTCTTTTCGCTGTTATGAGGACGTATCAGTACCGCCCGAGATTACCACGATTGAGCAATTCTTTACGGCTCTCCGCCAACGCTGCCAGGATCCGGGTCTCGTGGAACAAGCCAGTCGTACAGTCGAAACTCTGTACCAGAAAAATATGAAGTTTCACGACTTCATATCAATTTTTGAAGATAATTTGGCGGACTCCACATACGCCAATCACGATAAATCTCAGTGGAAGACAATGCTCAAGCGCAGACTTTCAAAGGAATTGAGAAATTTGCTGAACACCGCAAGTGATACTCCAACAGATTACCACGAGTTCGTTAATTACCTGAGGAAGAAGGATGCCAATATCCAGGTCATTAATGCCCCTCTTCATGCTCCTTTAGTTCAACAGACCGTACCGACGCCTCGACCCTTGCATTTATCCAATTTCACACCTTTTCCTGTCCCTAATTCTTCAGCTAGATCTAAACTCACTGTCTCGCAGGGCGGATCAGCGATAGACCTCGATGCTATATTGCAGCAAAGACTACCCAATAGTCGACTTACGCAGCCAGCTAAAGACGCACGACGTGCATTAGGTCGTTGTGTTCGCTGTAGTAGGACTCGACACACGACTCAAAATTGCGCTCCCCGACCGCGAACAGTAGCAGCTATGGATATCCAGCCAGCTGGGCAGGATGTTGTGCTGCAACTGCCTGGACGGGAACCCCAGCATGTAGGGCTTGCACGTGCACGACACTGACAGTGTTGTTGTAAAATAAACAGTCCAGCATCCCACGCGATGCGCGTCTCACACCGACTCGTACACTGTCACGCGATCGTCATCATCTCATATGTTATATTTAGATTTCCCACTTATTGTCTATTTATATCATCTATAACTATGGATGGTACGAGCTAACAGCTACACATATGAGCGTCTTACACCTAAGTATTCTGGGGGAAACATTCAGCTTTAGGACTTACTCATACCATGATAATATTGTTAAATTGGGACCTCAATGTCTATCATGAATTATGCTAATTAAAGTCCCATAAGGGTTACACTCCTGTATATAACGAGCTCTCTTCTCCTTCAGAATTCTTCAGTCAATCACATTGCTGAATATCTCTGAAGGTAAGATCTCATCCAGTAGCTAGCCCAATATAGTCAATCACATTGCTGAATATCTCTGAAGGAATCTCTCTCTTTGTCATCTCACCTATTCTATAATAGCCTCACTTATCTCAAACACTACGCTGCTTCTCTTATACAGATATCTTGACGTCTCGCCTCTCCGATCTGTCCACATTACATTAAGTGTCACAGCGCACAGCACGAGCTTGGTGGGTCACAGGAATGTATTATGTTTGCTCTGTTTGCCCTCCCAAATAAGGTTAGCGTTGTATAGTTAGCGTTATAGAGTAGCAGTATAAGTAGAGGGCTTCTCTCTCTACTTAACAAAAGACTGAAGACACAAATCTTATCTTTAAGCAAATATCTTATTCTCATTCTGCTTGCACTATCAGGCATCAGCGTAAGAACCCAACCATCAACAGCAGTTCTACACTTGTGGTATGCACCCCAATTCATACCTGGTAAAACACAGGATCAGTTAAAAGATTAACTCCAACGTCAAGTCGCTCGTTGGAGTCACACTCATTTGTACCCTTGGGTTGTCCTGAAATTTCATCTTCTCGTCACATGTATGTAAATGCTAAGATAGGAAATGAAAGTTTAGTCGCTCTCGTGGATACTGGCGCATCTGGTTTTGCATTTATCTCCGCTTACATATGTAATCATCCAACCCTTGACTCCCAGCCTGTCAATCCACCAATCGCCATTCTTGGATTCGAAGGTAAAATAACTCCCAAAAGTCTCTGAAATAGTGTCATTTTCTCTAAATATAGGAAATCATCGGGAAATTGTATCAGCCTACGTAATCCCCAATTGTAAGCATAACCTAGTGCTGGGACTTCCATGGATAGAAAAACATTGCCCTTATGTAGATTGGAAGGAACACTCGATCACTTTTGGGGAATCCTGTATCGGATCTTCCTGCTGTTCCTTTGAGACAACAGTTCCTTATCATAACACTGCAGAGCAGACTCTCGGGCAGGTATATAAGACAGATACTAGTATTAGTCAGAAACTAGCATCCCCGGGGAACGTATCACTGCCTACGCAAATCTCAGCCTCATCTTTTGCCACAGCAAGCCAGCTTTCGGAAAACCACACCTTTGCTCTAAGTCTCAGGGAACTGGACGTAATTCTTGAAAAGCCGATGCAACGACTTCCTAGCATGCGCGTGGGCAATGCGACTATGATCATTCCAAAAGATGCCAATCCTAAAGACTTCTTACAAATCTATTATCACAAATATCTCGATATTTTCGATCGGAAACAAGCTAACTGTCAGATACCTAGGTGTCTGATCCCTCGTGTTCGCAGTATCGGAGTATCGGAGTATTGGGGTTTCGGGGTTTCTTCGCGTGTTCAGATACGGTCAGACGTTTTTCTATATTGGGTCACTATTTATCTCATTCGTATTTATTTCGAGATACGATGGCGATTATTTGACATTTTCACTACAGGTAGCTCATCTCAAATTGTATATATCATAGTTCTATCTTGTACCCTAGAGTCTCCACGCTTTGTTCTTCGTCATTTATTAGAAATTCAGAATTTGCTCTTTAGCTTCTTAAATTACCCTTCAGACCTTTAGACCTTTAGACCTTAGACCTCTAGATCTTTAGACCTCCAGACCTTCCAATCCTCGAGCCTTAACCAGATTCTGTCGAGTCACGCAAAGCCCACTATCTTGTCACAAACTCTCTGCCACCTCATTGATCCTGGGACCATGCTATCGAACTCATCCCTTGAAAACAGCCCCCTGTTGCTCGTCCCTACTCCATGAATCAGCATGAACTGAAGTCTCTCCAAGATTACCTTGAAAAAGAGCTCTCTAAAGGTTTCATCCGTGTCTCGAGGTCTCCTGCGGCAGCTCCTGTACTCTTTGTTAAGAAGGCGAACGGAGACCTCCGATTCTGCATTGACTACCGGGGCTTAAACGCGATAACTATCAGAAATCGGCATTCGCTCCCCCTTTTCTCAGAAACTTTGAGTCAACTCTCTAAAGCAAAGTACTACACCAAACTCGATGTCATCTCTGCCTTTAATAAGCTCCGGATCAAAGGTCATGAATGGAAGGCAGCCTTCACGTGTTACTACGGTCTCTTTGAGCCGCTTGTTATGCCCTTTGGCCTATGTAATGGCCCCGCATCTTTTCAGGCCTACATTAATCACGCTCTTCGAGGATTCTTGGATCAATTTTGCACGGCTTACATGGACGATATCCTGATATATTCCGAGAGCCTAAGCGATCATCGAAGCCATGTCAGTCAGGTTCTACAGCACCTTCGTGAAAGTGGCCTCCAAGTAGATATCTGTAAATGCAGCTTCGAGACTACCAAAGTAACTTATCTAGGTCTTATAGTATCAACAGAGGGTATTTGTATGGACCCCAAAAAGGTTGCGTGTGTCCAAGAATGGCCTAATCCTCCTTCAGTTCACGATATTCAAGGTTTCTTAGGATTTGCAAATTTCTATCGACGATTCATCCCAGAGTTTTCTCGTCTAGCTACACCTCTTACGACTCTCACCAAAAGGGTGTTCAATTTTCGTGGGATGACCAATGTGAATTGGCATTTTTCCGGATCAAGCAAGCCTTTAAAGATGAAACTATGCTAGCCCACTTCGATCCCCATCGGCAGACTATCTTAGAAACGGATGCCTCAGACTTTGTAACCGCAGCAATCCTCTCCCAGTATGATGATTCTGGAAAACTTCGGCCTATTGCCTTCATGTCAAAAAAATGCTCCCAGCCGAGTGTAATTACGAAATTTACGACAAAGAGCTCTTGGCCATTATTAATGCTTTCGAAACATGGACTGCCGAGCTTGGATCCGTTGAAGACTCCACTCTTGTCCTGACAGATCATGAAAACCTGGAGTATTTCACCACCACCAAGAAACTCAATCGTAGACAAGTCCGTTGGAACGAATTATTAGCAGACTTTGATTTCAAGATTGTCTTCAGACCCGGGAAACTAGGGGGTAAGCCCGATGCACTAACCAGAATTAACGCCGACAAGCCCTCCGACGATCACGATATTCGCAACGTGCTCCAGCATCAAACTCTATTAAAGCCATCACAAATAATTTCCTGTCTCAAGGGTGCCCGAACTAATCCTTACAACTCGGTAGAAAAAGAGACTGCTCCTAATCCTACACTTAAAGTAGAGGAATGAGAGGAGCATTGTAGCCAAGACAAGTATTGTCAAGAAATCCGTACGGCCCTTAAGGATCCCGATGCTAAACTTGACGAAATACAATTAGCGAGCTGCACCTTGACCACTCATTCCTTCTCTTTAGACAAAAAGGAATATGTTCCACAAACGCTCCGCGAAATTCTCCTAGGCCAACTTCATAGCTCTCCCCTATATGGTCACCGAGGGGCAACCACTCTCTATATTATGCTCAGCCGCCATTACTGGTGGCCTGAATGCCATAAAGACTCCGCTAAATACGCTCGAGGGTGCCAAGCTTGCCAAAGGAATAATCCAACAACTCAAAAGCCTCATGGATTTCTACAGCCTCTGCCCGCTCCACAAGCTTCTTTCCGCCACCTAACTCTTGACTTTGTTGGACCCCTCCCAATTTGTCAAATAAGAGGCTTTACCTACCGTTATATCTTACAAGTTGTAGACCGCCTGACTAAACGAGTTTGGATTATCCCCATAGAAAGGCCCTCAGCCCATGACACGGCCGAAGCTTTCCTAATCCATGTCGTACGTTTTGCTGGCTTACCCGACTCCCTTATCTCAAACCAAGGTCGCGCTTTCATAGATAAAACTTGGAAGGAAATATGCTCCCGACTAAAAATCACCCACAGGTTATCCACCTCGTATCATCCAGAAACAGATGGACAAACCGAACGAGCTAACAAAACATTGGAAATATACTTACGCCATTACGTGAATTACCATCAAGACGATTGGGTAAAGCATTTACCTATAGCAGAATTCTGTTGCAACAATAATATAAACGCGTCTACCAGAGTATCCCTCTTTTTTGCCTCTTTTGGTCACAACCCTCGATTGGACTTTAGACCTGAATCAGAGTTCCCCCAGCCCCGGAGCACTCCTGAATTTATATCTCGTATTAAGTCGTTGGTCCAGAATTGTGCTGAGCAAATTACATTCGCTCAATCTTATCAAGCAAGCTATGCAAATAACAAGCGCCTTCCCGCGCCAAGGTATAAAGTAGGTGATTTTGCATACCTCTCTCTCAAAAATTTGACCCTTGAAAGACCATCAAAAAAGCTGGATCATATTCGCGCAGGCCCATGGCGTATAATAGCTATGAAGACACCACTAGTTGCAAAACTGGATTTACCTTTCCAATTTAAGATGGACAACAACTTTCACGTTAGTTTGCTCCGCCCAGCGTATGTGGGTTTCCCATCGCAGCAAAATACCATACCACAACCAATAGAAATATCTCCCTAGGGTCACGAAGTTCATGAGGTGGAAGCCATTTTAGATTCCCGGATATGTCGTAAAAAAGTACAATACCTGGTTCGCTGGACTGGAGATAATGATACCACTTGGGAACCTCATGAACACCTTGATGGCTGCCCAGAGCTTTTATCAGAGTTCCATAACTCTTATCCAAACGCGCCACACTCGCAGGAGCTCGCATCTTCATAAGGAGGAGGGTTATGTCAGGATTCGGGATTTTGGATATAGGATTGTAGGAAGTTAACGCCTGAGGCTTACTTGTTGTTGTTGTTGTTTGCCTTTTTTTTAATCTCGCTTGATGTTTTCTTTTCATGTACAGATGTATCTCTCCTTCGATTACTGTAAACCCTTGTGCTTTGTTTTCCGTCTTAACCTGTCAGTCCTCTAGGTAGACCTTCCAAGCTACTCTCCTTGTCTGACCTCTGCTCTCCTGTGACTGCTGTCACCTCTTGTTCTCGGCTCTTCGCCCTCTCGGTTCTCCTCTCCCCAAACCCGCTTCTCCCCAGACTAACGCATGACACACTGATTACTCCAAAATATTCCGAATTTATATTCCATCCAAACGTTCTGTGATATTATCAAGAGATGTCGTTTTCTCTCCTCTCAACCAAGGGGAAGTATCTCTTGATATCGATACTCCGAACCAGAAATCATCAATGAACTCTTCACCTCCAACTCCGTCAACTGGAGAGCTTTCTCCTATTCTCTCAGCCCAATCACATTGTCCAACTACTCCGCCAGAACTTACTAATATTCCGAGTTGTTATTTCGATTCACCTACACCTCTGCCTTCACCTGTTGTCCCCAATTCATCTGGACATAAAATTCAAGCGATTACAACTCTTGGTCCCCGTAGAGGCACCAGAGAAAGGAGACAACCAGATCAATATGGAGACTTCTTGGCACATGTAGCCATCACCAAACCAACCACTCACAAACAGGCTATGATAGCTGACGATGCTGAGCTCTGGAATGAAGCTATTGACGAAGAAATGGACGCACTTCGGCGAAACAACACCTGGGATATTGTTACTCGACCCAAAGATCGCGCTGTTGTAGGTTCACGATGGGTTTTTAAGGTAAAACACAAAGCAGATGGATCTGTTGAAAGGTACAAGACACGGCTGGTTACTAAAGGATTCTCTCAAATTCCCGGTACAGACTTCGAAGAAACCTATGCACCAGTGGCTCGTTTCAATTCCCTCCGCCTTCTCCTCGCCCTTTCTGCTCACAATAATTGGAACGTTCATCAAATGGATGTAAAATCGGCCTTCCTTTACGGAAAATTAGATCGCGACATATACATGGAGATTCCTGATGGGTTTAAGGAACCTCAAAAGAAATATAAGTTGCGTAAATGTATCTACGGTTTGAAAAAATCTCCCCTTGTATGGTACTCAACATTAAAAGCTGCCATTACCAAGTATGGATTTGTCTCAACAAATTTCGACCCATGCGTCTTCGTCCACGATAAGACCGACGTCTATATTGCTGTTTACGTCGACGACATTTTGATCTCTGGCTCCAATCCCAAGATTATAGAAGAAATCCGACAATTCCTACACTCTGAATTTGAATGTAAGGACCTCGGCCAAGCTCACTTTATTCTCGGAATCGAAGTAGAAATCACCCCACAAGGGATATCGCTTAGCCAACATTCATACTTTCTCAAAGTCCTCAAAAGGTTCGGCATGCTTGATTGTCATCCTGTAGGTACTCCTCTCGAAGCAAATAGCCATCTTCAACGAGTCGCTCCTGCGGATCAAATTGACCAAATCACTTAATATCAATCTCTTATAGGCTCACTGATGTATGGACATATTGGTACACGACCTGACCTTGCTTTTCCTGTTACATACCTCTCCCAATTCTCCTCTTGTCCCGGCCAAGTCCACCTAGCTGCCGCCAAACGAGTTCTACGATACCTGAAAGGTACCATTGACAAGAAACTCTTTTTTTCCAGAAAACAAGATTCTACTATTCACGGCTTTGCAGATTCCTCCTGGGGTAATAATCTCGATGATCGTAAATCATATTCTGGGTACGTTTTTTGTCTAGGGGAAGCCTCAATTTCATTGTGTTCCCAGAAACAGAAAGCTATTGCTCTTTCTACAACTGAAGCAGAATATATGGCAGTCTGTCTTTCCTCGCGCCATATGATCTGGCTTACTAGAGCGATGAAAGAACTCCGGCAAAGTTATGGTGCAATCCTCCACGCAGACTCGACAGGAGCAATAGATCTTTCGCAAAATAATAAAGTAACTCAACGCTCAAAACATATCGACATATAATATCATTTCATTAGAGATCATATCGGTAAAGATTTTGCGATTGAATACATACCATCTTCCGAAAATTTGGCTGATCTATTAACCAAGGCCCTGCCTAAATTGACTCACGAACTCCTAGCCCAACGGATTTCGATGCAGTCCTGAGGGGAAGTGTTGTAAAATAAACAGTCCAGCTGTCAGGGGTTTGGCTAGAGACATTCATCACGTGAACACTTGACATCAGCACTGGTTGCCAGTCAGTGGGAATTAGGGGCAATTCTAGAAGGTTCTTTGCAATTCCACGGCGTTCTGGGATTGTTCGGGAGTTGAGGCAATCTAAGAGTACCCAGGGGATTCTCCATGCTTCCACGGCCTTCTACAAACTTCTGTGTATGGTTTAGTTGGAATAGTCAAAATATGTATTTATAGGAGCCTCCTCTCACATCTGGATGGAACAGATCTGAGTCTTGTATTTATCACTTATTGTTTACTCCTAGAAGTTTCCACAGCGTCTTGAATATTATCTTGTCTTAATCTAGCCCACGTCTTGTTCTTGTTCTTGCTCAGCTGTCATCCCTGTCCCAGGTTTAGATCTTGACACCAGCATCCCACGCGATGCGCGTCTCACACCGACTCGTACACTGTCACGCGATCGTCATCATCTCATATGTTATATTTAGATTTCCCACTTAATGTCTATTTATATCATCTATAACTATGGATGGTACGAGCTAACAGCTACACATATGAGCGTCTTACACCTAAGTATTCTGGGGGAAACATTCAGCTTTAGGACTTACTCATACCATGATAATATTGTTATATTGGGACCTCAATGTCTATCATGAATTATGCTAATTAAAGTCCCATAAGGGTTACACTCCTGTATATAACGAGCTCTCTTCTCCTTCAGAATTCTTCAGTCAATCACATTGCTGAATATCTCTGAAGGTAAGATCTCATCCAGTAGCTAGCCCAATATAGTCAATCACATTGCTGAATATCTCTGAAGGAATCTCTCTCTTTGTCATCTCACCTATTCTATAATAGCCTTACTTATCTCAAACACTACGCTGCTTCTCTTACACAGATATCTTGACGTCTCGCCTCTCCGATCTGTCCCCAGTACATTAGATATTGGGTTGCAGATTCGTAATAGCCTATAAATATACCTTTTTGTGACGTTGGCGACAATTTGTATCTTTGAGGATCCTTCTCATCAATAAGTGTATAACACAAACACCCCAAACCTTAAGGTGAGAAATTGAAGGTAAAGTTCCATTTATATATTTGTATGGTGTTTTCTCATAGTCGAGAGAAGGCAACCTATTGCGTAAGTACGATGCCGTTAAAATAGCGGCATCTCAAAACCAAAGTGGAAGACCAGCATGGAGAAGCATACATCTAGCCATCGTGACTAGGGTTCGGTTCATCCTTTCAGCGACACCATTCTGATGTTGGGTGTATGGTGCACTTATTTGCTGAACGATGCCATCAAATACAACTTTCTTATATTCAGTTCCTCCGTCAAAACGCATTGCTTTTATCCGACAATTGGTCAGAAGCTCCTTTTTCTCTTTATATAGACGAAATTTCTCTGGGACTTCTTGAGTACTTCGGAGAGGATAAATATCACAATACCGAGATGCGTCGTCAGTAAAGGATACGAAATAAAGACTGCCATAGAGACCCATAGCACGACATTTTCCCCAAGTATTGGAATGAATCAGCTCAAGTAAATTTGATACTTTAGGCACAGGATTCCGATTAATCTTTTCGACGTGTTTGCATGAATTGCAAACATCGCAACAATTCAGAGATATTTTGCCTATTCGGAAGCTAGGATTCTTGATTATAGGAATTTGTAGACGTGATGTAACAATTTTTCGAAGCATTGGGAGACCAATATGACCAAACCTCTGGTGAATAAGGTCTGTGGTATTCTTATTTGTTTTATGCGAGAGGAATGAAGTTTCTAAAAATTGTGCATCAACGCTAGAATTAGAATTTGGTGACGTATTAAAAAGATAAAGGCCATCCCTGGACCGAGCCGTTGCAATGATGTGCCCTGAACGAGAGTAAACACCTAATCTTCGATCATTAGATCTAATCTTTAAGCCTACAGAAGTAAGCTGAGACCCAGATATCAGATTCTTCGTACATGATGGTGTAAGAATATTTGAACAGAGACCCGGCGATTCAGTAGTTATATCGTTGGGTATGGTGTAATTCAAATATCAAAGAACTTCGAATATGGAAAAATTATATGTTAAGTTATAATTTATTAATTGATTTAGTTTTAATTTGTAATCACTATAAGATATTCAGATACTTATACATACAAATACTATACAACAATACTAACGTGTAAATTGATGTGAACACGTTTCACATAGTTTAGAATATAACACGGCGTCAAGGGAACAACTCTCGTCGAAGGCTAGAGTTCCACTGATACAGTAAACTTTCCCTGATGTTTCAGATGTCATCAAAGCTAACATCATATGCTGGAAGCATATCCCTGATCACGGTCTTGCTGGTCATAACGGAAATTAGGGATACCATGGTTGATTCCCATTAATTTCCAACAGATGGTAAGTACCACACATTATTGACATCAATAACTTTGCTCCTACCCTTATTCTCCAAGTCGAATATCGTGAATTTCACGGCGCCAATACCAGAGACAGCCATTTGTTTGCTTGAAGCTGTGTGACGGCTTGTTAGCCAATAGAAACCCTGTAGCCTACGATGGTCATCGCAGGCACTATGACATGGTTAATGAAACCATGGGTAATCCCTGTTAACATTGATTGCGTAATAGTTAATTACGTAATTAATCCTTCTGACTAAGCGAACAGGCTAATGTTGAAGTATCTAGAATATTCTAGATATGAACGGTGATGCAATGGGCTTATGATGAAAAGTCACTAAACGACCACGAATATTCTAGAAACTAAAGAATAGATATATAACTAGTCCATAGATCATCCTCAGATAGTCAGAGCAATTATAAACTACCTTTGTTTACTCGATTATCCAATAATCTTTATCCAAACTGTGACATATAATTGCTCTCTGCTATTTTCAGAAGGCATATTTTAAAGAACCCTTATTCAGATACGCAGTGATTCAGATACGCAGTTCAGATACGCAGTTCAGTTACGCAGTTCAGATACGCAGTTCAGTTACGCAGTTCAGATACGCAGTTGTCCAGATACGCAGTTCCTTAGGAGAAATGTCTTCCAACATTGAAAAACCTAACCCGAAAAATTCGCAAAATGTTTTGATAGAGCAATTTCGACAGCTGGAACTAAAATTCAACAAATTGCTTGAAAGACAAACGAAGGACTTAGATTCAAGAAGGGTTATCATTGAGAAAGACCCCCCTCCAAATGAGGGGAGCAATTTGAAGCCAACTAAGCTTCCAGAATTCCATGGTATTAGATCAGAGTACCCGGCATGGCGTGCCGCAGTCTTGGATACATTTCGTATGGATTGGCTCCTTTTTGGATACGACAACTCCCGGGCATTCTTAATGTTGTATAATTCACTGAAAGGTTCAGCTAGAACTAAGGCGGGATCTTTTTACGAAAATGGCGGGGTTCATCAAACTAGAGACCCTGAGGATTTTATTGAGTTTTTGGATAGGATTTACATGGACTCAACAAGAGTTTCTCGGGCAAATGCAGAATTACACCTAATGAAAATGAAAGAAAACCAGCGATGGTCGGATTTCTTCGCATCCTGGTCCAACAAGTTGACCGAGGCCCGAGGGGATTTCTGGCCGGATGAGAATAAGATATCTATGCTTCAGAGCGCTTTGAATAGAAAATTGACTACAGCATTAGCCGGTAACCACATGCTGCCGGATGACGATTTCAACGAATGGATACAAATAGTCAACAAGGTTTCCCAGCGGTTAGAGATGGTGGACGTTTGATTTGGAAGCTGGCAAAACTTGAGTCTCCCAGAAGCCCAGAAAGACGGAAAATTTTCGCGCAGTAACACAAACAAGCACGCATCTGAGGGTAAAATCATGGACAGCCAAGATAATAATCATAATTGGCGCCCACAGGCCGGGGACCTCGACGATTCAGGTGATACAGTCATGGGGGGGATTAACGCGGCGAGTGTTGAACAGCGCCGTGCCAAATGGAAGACAAGAGCAGAGCTTGAAAAGTTGAAGCAAGAAAGGCGTTGTTTCCGATGCGAGAGACAGGGATGTATCACAAGTAGATGTCCCTTACTGCCAGCCAAAAAGCCGAAGAACTTAAGGGTAAATTCTGTAACATTACCGGAAATTGACCCTTCCACGTATATTATTGATGAAGAAAATCACGATTCGGAAAACTGAAAGCTCCTAGGTTTAGTCGCACCTGGGAGCCAAAGGCAGCCTGTAGTGAAGATTTTAGCTTAAATACAAATCCATTTCTTGTCAATGCCCTTTTAAACGATACTCTGATTGTGCAATCTTTAGTAGACAATGGATGTTTGTGTTATGGTATTATTAAGGATACCTTAGTAGCTAAATTAAATCTGCCGCGCATTTCTATTACACCTCGGTCTCTAGAAACTGCAGAGAACCCTTCAGAAAATAAGCCAATCATAAAAGAAATTACCTTTGTGTCGCTGGATCTAGATGGATTTGTTACGCCAAAATTATGGTTGTATGTCGTTCCCCACAGTACACATCAACTAATTTTGGGCAAAAAATGGCTTGAAGACCAAGATGCCGTTGTTCATTCGAAAGAACAAAGGCTGGAACTTCGTAAGGCTGGGGGATCAGTTTACAGCGTCAAACGATGGCGCCAGGAAATGAGACATGTGGCACGCCCAAGAAACACTTCGATCACAAAAATGGCATCGATGATCGAGACGGTCCCTATTTGTAGAGCATCGCTCGAAGATATAAGTAAAGCCCTGCGCGATAAGCCAGACCTTTCAGTACAAAATGCTCGTGACCGATTACCTGAGGAAGTCAAGAAATTTGCCCATCTATTTGCAGACAATAATGGAGCAAATGATCTGCCGCCATGTCGAGGACCGCTTGATCATGCCATCGTCTTACGTGAGGAAAACGGAAGGACATTAACACCACCGTGGGGCCCGCTTTACAACATGTCGCGAGAAGAATTGCTTGTGTTGAGGAAGACGTTGACTGACCTTCTAAGCAAAGGATGGATCAGACCAAGCGGCTCGGCTGCAGCTGCACCAGTCTTATTCGCAAAGAAACCAAATGGTGGTCTCCGATTTTGCGTAGACTATCGTGGATTAAACGCAATCACGGTTCCTGATCGTTATCCATTGCCTTTATTTAAAGAGACGCTACGTCAATTATCAAAGTCAAGATGGTTCACGAAACTTGATGTCAAGTCGGCCTTTCACCGTATACGAATTAAGGAAGGTGACGAATGGATGACAGCCTTTAGATGCCGGCTCGGGCTTTTTGAATGGCTAGTGACCCCTTTCGGTTTAGTCAACGCCACCCGCGACATTTCAGAGATACATAAATGAGCAACTAAAAGAGCATCTAGATATCAATGCCACAGCATACATGGACGATGTGCTGGTATATACTGATGGTGACGAGAATAACCATTGGGAAACAGTTTGCAGTATCTTGAGCAAACTTGAAAAGGCAGGACTGTTCCTTGACATCGATAAATGTGATTTCCTTTGTAAAAAGTTAAGTATCTAGGCTTCATAATCGAAGCGGGCAAAAACATAACTGCCGACCCAGCGAAGATAAAAGCAATTCGTGAATGGGAGGCACCGAAGACAGTTAAAGGCGTACGCTCATTTTTAGGCTTCGCTAATTTCTATCGGTGCTTCATAGATAAGTTTTCCGAAATTGCAGCTCCGTTGATTGAACTAACAAAAAAGAAAACACCGTGGCGTTGGGGAAAAGAAGAGAGTTTGGCTTTTGAAAATCTGAAGAATACATTTGCCTCAACACCGGTACTGGCCCAATGGGACCCTGAGCGGGAGACAGTTTTAGAGGCGGATTGCTCAGGCTACGCACTCGGTGGTTGCTTATCTCAATTAGATGATCAAAAGAGACTTCGTCCGATCGCATACTTTTCCAGAAGGTTGTCGGGTGCAGAGGCCAACTACCCAATCCACGATAAAGAAATGCTCGCAATTGTAGCATGCCTTAAAGAGTGGCAAGCAGAGTTAAGGTCAACATCAAAGCCCTTTACTATCCTTAGTGACCATAGGAATCTTAACTATTTTGCATCAAAGAAACTTTTAAATGAACGACAAGTTCGGTATAATGATGTCTTACAACAATTTAATTTTGAACTAAAATGGCGATCTGGAAATTCGAGCGAGCGTCCGGACGCATTATCAAGGCGTGAGCAAGATAAACCAGGGGGACTTGATGATGAGCGAAATGCAGGAAGGCTGTTACAATTACTACCAAATATTTCCCTAAACCCCATTGATACAAAGGAAATGGGCCAAAATAACAATAAAGAGACAGACCCTGCTGCACTAGCAAGACTATTTGAAGACGATGAAATGCAATCTCTGTGGGCAATCGCAGTGGAAAAGGATAAGGACTGGATACGTGCTCGTGAAGCAGTCCGAAATGGTGAAAGGAGCTTCCCCCCTGATCTCGCCCTAAAATTTAAAGTGAACATAGCCGAATGTACAGTGGCTGCAGATAAAGTGCTGAGGGGTAGGGAGAACAGGATATGGGTTCCAGACTATGAACCTCTGCGGACGGCAATACTACAGCGTACCCACGATAGTTATCTTGCAGGACATCCGGGAAGAGATACCATGATAGGTATCCTTCTACGGCGATGGCTTTGGCCAAAGATAAGAGATTGTGTCAGAAGATTTGTCCGAAACTGTGATGTCTGTGGACGAAAAACTGTCTGGCGGGAAGCTAAAGCTGGATTCCTTCGTTCCTTACCTATACCAGAACGTCTTGGAAATGAACTTACAATCGATTTCGTGACCGATATGCCACCGTCAAATGGATGTACGAATATTATGGTAATTACAGACCGTTTGTCTAAAGAAATATTTGCGTTTGGTACGAAATCAATGACTTCAGAAACATGCGCCAAAGTATTCATCGATCGATACTATCGTTACCATGGATTCCCACGTTACTTAACTAGTGATCGAGGTAGTGACTGGCTGAGCCATTTTTGGAAAGCCTTCTGCGAGTTAACAGGAATATCACAACGGTTAACAACAGCTTACCACCCTCAATCAAATGCTAGTGAGCGAGCAAATCAGGAAATCTTCAAGTATCTAAGAGCCTTTTCATGTTGTGCTCAAAATAATTGGATGGATTTATTGCCAATGGCCCAATTAGCCCTCAACGCCCGGCCAAACTCGGCTATCGGAAATATGAGTCCATTTTTTCTGCGACATGGCTACGAGTTAAATCCTTTGGTGGAACCACCAGATAAAATACCATCTCGACATCCAGGGCGACTTGCTGCCACGAAATACGTGCGAAGATTAAGGGATGCGACAGACTTTGCACAAGCTGCTATGGCCTCGGCGCAACAACGGTATGAAACTAATGGAAACCAATTCCAGAGACAACCTGAGAAGTTCAAGGTTGGTGATAAAGTTTGGCTTAATCTGCGCCATATACAAACTCCTCAGTTGTCGAAGAAACTAGCATGGCAGCGTGCAAAATATGAAGTAACGGCCGTACCTGACGCGTTAACCATAGAGCTAAACGTTCCCGGAAATATACATAAGCGCTTTCACGTGGAATTGATAAAACGAGCTGGTACAGATCCATTTCCAAGTCAGATACGTGATGATGCCCGAAACCCACCTGTCATTGACGACCTAGAAGAGCCTGAATTTGAAATAGAATCTATTCTACGGGCTAGAACGGTTCGTCGTGGTCGGGGAACATACCGACAAGCATTAGTTAAATGGGTTAGTGAGGCAAACCCAACATGGGAGCCCATAGAATCATTAAAAGATACAAAAGCTCTGGACAGTTTCGAAGCTTTATACGGCCCCATCGATAAAAATGGTGGGCCTCCGAATGATAGTATCGGATCATATGTTGGGCCTGCAGAGCAAATGACAGTTCGCAAACGTCGAGAACGTCAAAAACGAAAGTGAGAATCTTTGGCGCGCAAAATACTGGGTAATGGGCGAACGAGAGGAGGCCTTGTGACGGCTTGTTAGCCAATAGAAACCCTGTAGCCTACGATGGTCATCGCAGGCACTATGACATGGTTAATGAAACCATGGGTAATCCCTGTTAACATTGATTGCGTAATAGTTAATTACGTAATTAATCCTTCTGACTAAGCGAACAGGCTAATGTTGAAGTATCTAGAATATTCTAGATATGAACGGTGATGCAATGGGCTTATGATGAAAAGTCACTAAACGACCACGAATATTCTAGAAACTAAAGAATAGATATATAACTAGTCCATAGATCATCCTCAGATAGTCAGAGCAATTATAAACTACCTTTGTTTACTCGATTATCCAATAATCTTTATCCAAACTGTGACAAGCTGTCTGGATAGTTTTCAATATTGGAGATACGGAAACAAATAGGGAGCGGTTGTTGAATATATGATGTGATGCACCAGTATCAAGGATAATATCTGTATGATTTGAATATCCATGGATAGAGCGTGATCATAAACTGCCCAGACACCATCCGAAGCATAACCATTTGTGTTATCAGAGAGACTTTTAAAGGTCTTTTCACCCTTCTTTTTATTACGTTTCTCTTTCAATTTTCTCGCCTTCGCAGCTTTCTCTGGATTCTTTGAAGCCCATTTCGAACCATCTGGAGTATCTAACCAAATAAAGCAGGATTCCCGAGTATGACCTTTGCGTTTGCAGTGAGCGCAAGTCTTAACTTTATTTGTCAACGAAGGGGCATCAGATTTTCTTTCCCTCTGAGCAAAAGCTATTATATGATCAGGATGATTTCGCTTATAGTTAATCTGATTAATGCGCAAGGAATTGACAGCATCAAAAAAAGTGACTTTGTGATTGTTTCTCAACATAGTTGCAGTGCCGCTGTAATGACCGTCACGATAACCATCAAAATGATCTAGAATTCGATTCTTCATAATTAGATCTGAAGGGCGCTGCGATCTATCAACTGAAGTAATTTTTGTCTGTCACTTAATAAGTTCTTCAGCAAAGACGTCCACGTCGGCTCCTTCATCCATTGAGAATTTCCAAAAATCTTCAAGCATTGAGTTAATACTAGTGTAACAGTAAGGCGAGAAGTACTCCTGGATCGCACCCCACATTTCTTTCGAAGTTTCCTTGTCTTCAACAAGATAAAATAATGTTTCCGGTACCAATTGAAATAACGCGGCTTTGATGTTTCCATCTTGAGAATTTGACAAATTAATTAATTCCGCCTTTTTCGAATCATCAGCAATTGGCGTACTTGCATCTGGTACCAAACCTCCAGTCACATATCTTTCAACTTGAAGATTAGTAAGGACTTGTATAAATAGTTTGCTCCATCTCATATAACTGGATTTGTTCAACTAAGGAGCATGCCTAAGAGATTTTAGGATCTCGTGAGTAGACATGGTATTGATAAATGAAAGAATGTAGAGCCAAAGAATTATGAGAATTAACAAATAGAAATCCAAACGAACTGAAATTCAAGTAGTAAAAAAAACTGCTTGAAAATAAATCCCAAGTATGACAACAAATGGTAAGGTAGCCAATTTATAAAGACTTCGGCAGATACTCAGTAAAGCGTTGGTCTCATAATCTGTAGAAAATCGTAAGGATTATAACCGTTAATTCAAAAGACTTAATTTTTATATCTAATTACAATACATGTATATATAGATATTGAGCAGCCACTAGGAAAAACTAAGAAAAGTTAAGATACAAAAAACCCAAAAATAAATAATACGAGTATTTTGTAATGGTCGTATGCAATGTGAGATAGGACCCAACAACAGACTGTTGGAAAGGATTACGAATACGTCGTGTATATTAATTATTCTCATTATAATCTAATAGAAGGAAAATAGCGATTTATTTAACATACTTCCAATCAAGAAGTAGACAAAGGAAAAAAATAATAACCCCCATGATGCCTTCAGTTATTCAAACTGGGACATGACAAATCCGACAAAACTGCGCAAACAAGAAATACAGTAATGAACCCTGTTTGAGAAAAAACCATGATCTTGTACAAACAAGTTCTATGAAGTTGGTCTTGACGGGAACTTACAGGAAAATGCAGGGAAATAATTATGCATTCCCAACACTCCTCCTGACCGACGAGATCAACAAATTCGGATCATTCCGACTGAAAAATTTTCCGGCACAGAATACTCGTCCTGGATGGGGTGAGCGGCTTGGTGAGTATGTCAGCTAGCATACTATCAGTAGGAATGTATTCCACCCTAATTGTTCCATTTAGAACACAATCTCTCGTAAAGTGGTATGCCACATCGATATGCTTGGCCTTTGATGAGTTCGTGCCTTTTGCAAGAGCCAAAGCACTTTGATTATCGGAGTATACCAGCATTCCTTTACTACCCACAAGCTCATCCATAACATGAAGTTCCCTCAATAACCTCGTGACCCAAATTGCTTGCTTGCTTGCCTCAAACAAAGCGATATATTCGGCCTCTGTGGTCGAAGTAGCGACAGACTTCTGTTTCTTTGATTGCCAACATACTGGCCCATCACCCAGCATCAAAATATATCCACTCACTGAGCGTCGAGTCGCGACATTAGAAGCAAAATCGGAATCAGAAAATATTGTGGCCATTTTAGTACTAGTAACCGTGCCAGAGGGAGAACCAAAATTGTAAGTAATTCTGTACTTTTCTGAACTCTTTAGATACCTGTAGATGCGACATACGGCGTTCCAATGACGAACAACAGGCGATGCATTGTGACTGGCGAGCTGATATGTTCCAAAAGATATGTCAGGTCTGGTACTGTTAGCTGCATAACCAAGACCGCCTATGGCGCTCGAGTATGCTGAATTGTCAGCCAGAGATTCTTCATCCAAACCTGGTAGTATCCCACTGTAACCTTCAAGAGGAGATGCACAAGTCTTTGCATTTGTTAGTCCGAATGAATTTATCTTATCGCTAATGTAATGGACTTGAGTTATGCTGAGGGTTCTTGTGGATCTTTGTCGAGTAATTTTCCAGCCAATGATCATGTCAATCGGGCCCAGGTCCTTGATCGGGAAAAAGGATGAAAGTTTTTCCTTCAGCCGTTTGAGATCTTCAATAATTTTTCCACAAATCACCAAGTCATCGACATATACACCTATAACCATTTGTTTGTAGAGGTGAATATATATACAGTCGTCGCTTTTAGACTTATTAAAACCGAGTAAAATAAGTTTGGCGCCAAGCTTTTCGTACCACGCTTTGCCCGACTGCTTCAAACCATATAGAGACTTATTCAGCTTAACATATTTCGTGGTCCGCATTCCTTCAGGCGACTTCATGAATATAGTCTCGTTAAGATCGCCTTCAAGGTAGGCAGTCTTAACGTCAATTTGCTCAACCTCCCAGTCATTAAAGGCAGAAACGGCTAACAAGATTCTCAATGAATCCATACGCATAGTAGGGGAATACGTATCGAAGTAGTCAATTCCGTGAATCTGACTGAACCCCTGTGCGACTAATCTCGCCTTTAATCTACCATCAGATTTCACAGCGAATACCCAACGTGAGCCGATTGGTTTTCTATCGTGGGGAACATGGGTAACTGGGGTAAATACCCCTTTCTCTTTCAGTGATCCAAGCTCGTCAAGAATTGCAGCCTCCCATTTCAATTTTTCCGGTCCATTAATAGCCTCTTTATACGTCTGCGGAATGGGGATGTTTCCTCCTACATAATTGGCACGTTGATTCGGCTGCCACGCCGATCTAGGCTCGATCAGCTTCCGTTGTCGATTACTCCTCCGAAGAACAGGCTCTTCTAAACTTGAATTAGGTCCATTCAAGGATTGAGAAACACTTGGATCGTCTGGTCCAGGCGTAGCAGGAAACGAAATATCATCGTCAGTATCATTATTGGTACCTTGTTCGGCTGGAAGTAATTCTGGAAATGATGCCGGTGGTGAAAGGGCTGGTGTAAAGCCCACCGATGAAGTCGATGTAGCTGGTAAGGAATTTGAATCCGCCTGGATAATTGAATACTCATCACTATCGGAACTTTCATCGGTATTAGAACCATTAGCCTCATCATCAAGTATGGAGGTATTCGTTTCAAGAAATTGCTCGTGTGATGTTTTCGTCCAGTCCCAGAACTTATCTTCAAAAATCGAACATTAGCCGAAAAAATCGTCTTGTCGCGACCACCTTTGGTTGGAATATAAACCCTATACTGTGTTGGTGATTCACAGTACCCAACAAAAATGCCCTTCAGCGACGTTGGAGAAAGCTTGTATCTCTGTGGATCTTCTGTCTGGATCAATACATAACACAAACAACCCCAAATCTTCAAATGAGATGTCTCTGGCTTAGTGCCACTCATGGCTTCAAAAGGAGTTCCTCCGTCGACAAGAATAGGCATCCTGTTTCGTATGTAAACCGCCGTAAGCACAGCTGCATCCCAGAAGCGAAGGGGAAGGTTAGCATGCATAAGCATACATCTTGCCATGGTAATTAAAGTTCTATTCAACCTTTCTGATACTCCGTTTTGATGTTGAGTATAAGGAGCGCTAATTTGTTGCTCAATACCCTTGAATTTGATAGTTTTATATTCTGAGCCCCCATCAAAACGCATCGCTTTTACTCGTAGACCGGACTGAAGCTCCTTCTTCTCCTTGTAATGCTCAAATTTGCCCGGAACCTCTTTTGTGCTCTTAAGGAGGTACACTTCACTCTCGCGAGATGCGTCATCAGTGAACGTTACAAAGTATAAAGCTCCAAAAATACCGGCCACACGACATTTCCCCAAGTATCTGAATGTATCACCTCGAGTAGGCCTAAGACTTTATTAGAAGAATGTTTATTGATCTTCTCCACTTGTTTGCATGAATTACAAACATCACACGTTCTTAATGCCACAGGATCAATTTTAAATTTTAGAGCCTCTTTTGTTCTCTTGATAGGTATTTTTAGACGAGAAACATCAAGCTTTTTGAGCAAATGAGGTCCAGCATGTGCGAAACGAAAATGAATTAGTTTCGTAGCATTCTCCAAACTTTCCGGAAACAAGAAATTTGAGGAGTCGGCTGAATCGACAGATGAACTACTTTGAGGAGAGGTATTGAGACAGAGTAATCCGTCCTTGATGCGTGCAGTTGCGAGTAGCTTTTGATCACTTGTGTAGAGTCCGAGACCTCTGATATTCGAATGAATTTCAAAACCTTTTGCGAGGAATTGTGGCCCAGAAATAAGATTTTTAGTACACTCAGGGAGGTACCAGACATCATCAATCTTGATTATTTTGTATCGCTTATGATCCTCAAAATCATAGACGCGAAATTCCACGGAACCAACTCCGGAAACAGACAACCGCTGTCCTGCTGCCGTTTGGACAGACGTAGAGATAGGAGACATCGAGGTGAAAAAAGATTTGTCATAAAAAATATGATGAGTTGCACCAGTATCGAGCACCACATCAGTATGTTGGCGAGCAGCTGTGGAAGAGAGGGCGTATTGTTCAACCATCCACAAACCATCAGTGGAAGAATCTTTAGAGCCATCATCTGATGAAATATTTTTTGGGTTAGTATTTTTGCCTTTCCTGCTCCCCTTATCTTTCTTCCTAAGCATCTCTTTCAACTTTCTAGACTTAGCGGCCTTTTCTGGGTTTTTAGCGGCCCATCTCGACCCATCCGCTGTGTCTAGCCATTTAAAACAAGCCTCACGAATATGACCGCTCCGGTGACAATAAGCACATGTCTTGTTCTTAGGAGTTTGAGGAGACTCCTTGAATTTAATGCCAGTAGCGAGGGAAATCATCTGATTTGGATGTTGGCGAGTATAGTTAGCCTGGGTATTTCGCAAGGAGTTAACAGTATAGGAGAAAGATGCCGATAGATCGTTCCTGAGTACAGTGACCGCGCCACTATAGTATCCGTCTCTATAATTGTCAAAATGGTTCAATAGTCGGCTTTTCATAATCAAATCATTAGGACGCTGGGATCTATCGACTGCTGCAATTTTAGACTGTCGCTTAATAAGTTCCTGGGTAAATTTATCGATATCAGTCCCTTCTTCCATGGAAAAACTCCAAAATTCTTCAAGAAGAGTATCAACGGAAGCTTGAAAATGAGGCCTGAAGTATTCCTGAAGCGAATCCCACATTTCTTTAGAGGTATTTTTGTCTTCAATGAGATAATATGCTTCTTCAGGAACCAGCTGAAAGAATGCGGCCTTAATGTTGCCATCTTCATCAAGGGCTGAGGTATTCTGGTCGTCAGAGGACTTTACCTTTGTTGATTCAGATTTATTCTGGTTGTAGGATGAGAGTTCCGGTAATTTCTCAAGAATATATTTCTCCCTATGTAGATTCTTCAAGACTTGCAAGAATATTGCACTCCATCTAACAAATGAGGACCTGTCCAATTTTGGGGAAAATTTAAGGGATCTCAGAATCTCGTATGTCGACATGATTGATTGTAAATTGAATGAGAATAATAAAATCCGAGCAGTAAGATGGCTAGCTCGGCAGTAAATCTAAAGCAGAAGGATCAAGAAGAGATGATAATGACTTTAGCAAAAAAAAAACGGGAGAAACCGCTAAGGTAAAACAAGCAGTATGGTAGCTAACTTGAGTAAAATTCCGAGATATAAAGACTAAGAGCCAAAGATTTCAACTTGAGAAAAAATTTCGAAAAAATTGATCAAGCTCCGCTGGTTAGAGTCTTGGTCTCATAATCTGTTGGAAAGGATTACGAATACGTCGTGTATATTAATTATTCTCATTATAATCTAATAGAAGGAAAATAGCGATTTATTTAACATACTTCCAATCAAGAAGTAGACAAAGGAAAAAAATAATAACCCCCATGATGCCTTCAGTTATTCAAACTGGGACATGACAAATCCGACAAAACTGCGCAAACAAGAAATACAGTAATGAACCCTGTTTGAGAAAAAACCATGATCTTGTACAAACAAGTTCTATGAAGTTGGTCTTGACAGGAACTTACAGGAAAATGCAGGGAAATAATTATGCATTCCCAACACAGACAAACACATGCTAGCGAGGATATTGATCAACCATGGTGTTGAGGTCGACGGGAAAAAATAGAAATGATGGTGGCGCTAGCGTTCTAGAACATCAAACTCTTCATTTTCCAACAATTACACTCCCTCATGACCACCAAAAAGCGTTTAGTTACAGCCGCCTAACCTACTCTATAGAAACCTGTGGCCTTGATGCGTAGGCGTAGGATATACGCTCATACCATACTATCTAGTGGAGGTATCTCCACGTCCAACATCTTCTCTCATTGTCTCTCTTTGTTATCAGCTCCTCCCCCTCTCTTGTCAATCAGAATGTCATGGAGTACGCCTTTCCAATAGCAACAGCGGTGTATGTTGGTGATTCTGATTAAATTAGTCGTCACAGCTTGCGACCCAAAACTAAATACTCCGTTTCTACGAGTAGGTATTGGCAGGAGACGTTCTGTCCTGAGAACAAGCACTGTTAGGGAGAGAGTTGATGTGTGTAATAATACATTTGTTGACATGTTCACCAGCAGTCATCGAGAAAATAGACGGTTTGTTTATTTGTTTATTAATTCTTGTTGTGTCTGCGCGCAACACGTAGATCAAAGTCTCGTATTGGTTAGTTTAGTCTATATAAAACTACCCAACAAAGAAGATAGATTGTATCTTGGCGACTACCCTCTATTATTTTATGTTCTCGTGATTTGCCTTTGACAGAGTTGCTTGAACCACTTCTGGCTCAGGATCAACAGCGTGATTCTCTTCGTGTCTTTTAGATTATCTGACATTGTCTCCAATAACTACGTGCAACGTCTTCGTCAATTAGTTCAACTTTTAGATACAAATATATTATTACTTCTCCTATCAAAACAAAGAACAATACCAATCCTGCTTTTGCTCTTTTGTGCTACAGCTTCCCCTTCACTTTCTTACCCCTCCTACACGATTTCGCTCACAAGGGCGGAGGAGTCATTGATAGAGATGTTATTTACAACTTCTTTTGCTGCTACCACCAGGAATAAAGAACTATGCTTCTCTTTCGAAATATGGCAAATATATTAGATGAAGCAATCTGTGGTAGTAGCCTGTTATGATATGCGCTAACCACATCTAGCTCGGTTGGCCACGGCATAAAGCAAGGGCCTGAACAGGGGCTCCCTTAACATTGCCAATCACTACGTTATCTGATGGAATCTTCTGGAACAAGCTGGGGGTTTTTCGTACAGAATAGAATGGAATCATGTAGAACATCAAGGAATCAGTCTTGAACACTGAACTAGATGGAAGGATGAAACAGAAGTATCTAGAAGTGATAGATTGATGTAAAAATAGCCCTAGTATCTCGACAAGTAGAATATAACATTAAAATTGTGCAAAAAGGCCTCATCAACTTCTATTCTCACTCAATCACAACACACGCATCGATCAACAGGTTATGAGCCCGGTCGGCTGACACACCCACTGATAGTATGTCTACCCAACCATTTCAGTCAAACAATAATCTAGCTCCCGTAGCTCTCAAACTCGACCGACTTCCTATCCTAACTGGTAGTGAAAACTATCGGAGATGGGCAGGTAGTTGGGAGATCTCTTTTGACGCCATGGGACTTTTAAAATATTTGACTGAAGAGGTTCCCGAAAAGTCGGAAACAGCATCGGTACAGTACTCAAAATAGGAGCATGCAAATTAACAGCTTCGAGGTCTTCTCCTCAGTGCGGTTGACGAACCATTGCAAGTAGTTGTGATTGACAGCCCAATGGCGAAAGAAGCATGGGACCAACTCAAATCACGTTTTGATAGGGAAACAGCAAATTCAACAATATCCTTTCTCAAAGCTGTCACCAACTTATCATTACGCGACGGCGAGGATATATCCGAATTCCTTACAACCTTTAACAATGCTTGGGGCCGCTTACGTAACCGTTCTCTGGCTTCCACCACGCCCCTCGCCAAAGCATTCAAAGATTTGACATCATCAGACGACGCAAAAGGTGCTTTTCTGCTTTCCTTGTTGCCCGAATCAATGGAAAATGTTGTTGACAACCTCGCCACTAAAGAAATCATTAGTTTCGACGGTGTCTCGGCAAAACTTATGGACATATCGGCAAATCGAAAAACGCCAAACATGGACGAAAAAGCCTACTCATCGACAAAACAAGAAATAAAAGAATGTTTGTGGTGCAAAAGTCGAAATTACAAGTACAAAGGGCATCTATTCACTGAGTGTCGAAAGTTGAAAGCGCACCAACAAAAGAAGAAGGACAAGAAAAGCGCTGCCAAAATTGCCCAGTCATCAACCACCGCCGAACAAGAGACTGAAATTTTTGATATGGCGTTTGTGGCAGATTCTTCAACCCACTCTTCTTACCCAAGGTGGATCTTCGACACCGGTGCATCCGCTCACATGACAGGTTGTAGCCACGATTTTGAAACACTCACCCCCCTGCAGAACCACAGTGTGAAAGTTGCAGACAACTCCCACGTCCCAGTAACCGGAAAAGGTACAGTTTGTCTAAATTTGAAGAACCGAAAAGGAGAGGTCTTCTCTACCATCTTACAAGATGTTCTTTTGGTGCCTTCATTCAAACAGACACGACTTTTTTCTTGGGACGCTGTGAGCCGTAAAGGCTATACATTGTTTGGTGAAGGAAAGGATATAATAGTTAAAGATAAAACTGGGCGAGAAGTATTGTGGGCAAAGGCAGGAGTTAAGGCGCATATAATCCAGCTAGAAAAATATAATGCTTGTTTCTCCTCTTATTACGAGCTCCATCAGGCGTTGGGACATCCCGGAGTAACAACCGTTAAAAACCCTTCTAAGCTATATTCACTGGCTAACCTTCCCTCACCACCCCCAAACTTCCATTGCCCTACATGCGAGAAATCCAAATCTAAGCACATTATCCCTAAGCAAACTCATGACAATGCCAAGAAACCATTCGAATTGATCCATTCTGATCTTTCTTGAAAATTTTCAGTTCCATCATTAGGTAAAAGTTTTTATTACATAACTTTCATTGATGATTACACTCGATACTCATGGGTCAAATTCCTGCGAAAAAAAGACAAAGCAGGTTAACACATAATTGATGTCAAGTTTCTAGCCTGCACGTGATAATTACAGTAAGAATCGCCGGGATAAAGAGCGATTGTGGGGCTTAGAGGGAAGTGATGACTAAGGAGTGGTTGGTGACTAGGTGGTGGTTGATGACTAAGAGGTGGGTGGTGACTAAGAGGTGGGTGGTGGCTTAGGAGTGGGTGGTAGAAGTGGGTGGTGACTAAGTAGTGGGTAGGGTAAAGGTAATAATTGAGACAAAGAACTAAACGTGCCCCGCCAATCCCGATGGGAGACCTGTACTATATACATAAAGCTTCGCGAAAAAGGAACAAACGCACTAACAAAGATTTCGATTAACAATACCTCAGGCATCTATAACCTTGAATCCTTACAATCGATTTTGTACGCTTCGTGCAAACGCAATTTAACAAAAAAATACAACGTTGGAGGACCGACAACGGAGAAGAGTTCATCAACCAGACAATATCGACGTTCTTTCGAAAGAAAGGAGTTGTTCACGAAAAAACGCCACCTTATGAACATGAACGGAACGAAATTGCAGAAAGATTCAATCAAACTGTAACAACAATGGCTCGGGCATTACTCATAAACCTTGGACTCTCGCTGTGGGCGAAAGCTATAGCTACCGCTTGCTATTTAAAAAATCGCCTACCTCATTCTCGGCTACTCGAAAACATCACGCCTTATGAGGCACTATACGGCTCAAAACCCACGATACACCATCTCCAGCCCTTGTGTAGAAATTGCTACGTTCACATTCACGAGGATTCGCGACCTCCTGGTTCAAAGCTCCTACCTCGGGCACTGGAAGGCAAGTTTGTGGGATACACGAACAGTACTAAAATATTCCGGATATGGATCCCATCCAAGAATAAAATCATTGAATCTCCTAGCGTCAAGTTTGCGCCGCACGATTCAGGGGAAGTCACAATTAACCTTGACAGTCGGGGCAACTCCCCACAAGCGGAAAATGACGAAGCAGTATTCCCATATCAAAAACCTCAGCCAGCAACGGTTGAACCACCTCACTCTCTCGATGACCCCTCTCAGTAACTCCTAAAAGAGACATAAGCAGAACACCATGAATCCCCAACCTCTCCGTTGCACCCTACACAGGAACCATGTGAAATTCCAGGTGCCTTTCTCGAATCACCTCAAACGCAAGGTCGACCAAAAAGGCCATCAAATCCCATCCAGCGCTATGGCTTCCAAATATGGCATGGTCCAACCATACGAACACGAGAAGAGCACAACAGCGAGCGCAATTGCCTGCTTGTTGCAGAAGAGATAAAAGAAGAAGTTGGACAAAATGCAGTGGCTCTAGCGGCCCGAACCGCACCGGAAACTGATGAGGAACCAAAGAACATTGACGAGGCTCTTTCAGGGCCTAATGAGAGTAAATGGCGTGATGCAATCGAAAAGGAGTTACAATCCCTAACTCGAAATCACACCTGGGAAGAAGTTGCTTGGCCATCGAAACGCAACATTGTTGGATCCAAATGGGTTTTCAAAGTCAAGCAAAGTGCGGATGGATCTATCGATCGGTACAAAGCACGCTTAGTGGCTCAAGGATTCAGTCAAATTCCTGGTCACGACTTCGACGAAACCTTTGCTCCGGTAGCACAATACGACAGCCTCCGCATCCTTCTCCGCATATCATGCCAGAACAGATGGATACCCCAACAAATGGACGTAAATTCAGCATACCTTTACGGCACGTTGAAAGAGGAGATTTACATGGAACTCCCTCCTGGATTCCGTACATCCGGAAAATGTGCTGCACTTCGTAAGTGTATCTACGGTCTAAAACAATCAGGCCGTGAATGGTACGCTTGTATCTCGAACTCCCTTCGACAAAAAGGGTTCGAGACAACCACCTTCGACCCATGCGTCTTTGTTCACCCAACAGAAAACGCCTATGTTGCGGTATACGCTGACGACATGCTAATCTTTGGACCAGATAACGAATTTCGCCAAAACCTAAAGCTTTCTATTGGAAACAATTTTGACTGCAAAGACTTGGGAAACGCGTGTTACGTCCTGGGCCTAGAGATTATACTAGGAACAACCGGCATTAGACTCTGTTGATCATGATTTCCTTTTGTTTAATTGGTTAAATGCTACTCCTTAAAAGTCTAAATATTTTATGCATATATGTACTATATTTAGCTCCTTTTCTAAGTATCGGTTAAGCGGCTTTCGCGTAAGCTCGGTATCGGGCTCACCGAGCAGTTAGGAAAGGGGGTCGGAATAACCGAAGTTCGAGCAAGCATCGGGAATACCGAGGTTAGAGGCTTGACGTCACTGACTCTTGAGATGTAGTCGGCTTCACCAAAGTACTGATAGCAGAGTTGTTCTAGAACGAAGAAAAGGAGAAGGAAAAAGGATTGGCAAAGTTTAATGTCTACATAAAAGGCTAGATAGATCCAGAAAGAAAGGACCGCACTTCTGAAACAAAAAAACATTGACTGAAATCTTTCCGATTGACAGACTCTCTCAACAAGGTTACTCCAAGAAGATTCTTAAGCGTTTTGGTTTCGAAAATACTCATAAAGTCAGCACACCTCTTGATCCGAACGTAACCCTCTGTAAAGGATGTGAAGAGGACCGTCTCGAGAACATGAAGGAATATCAGGCCATTGTTGGATCTCTAATGTACCTCGTCATAGGAAGTCGACCAGACCTAGCCTTCACTGTTACACTCCTAAGCCAGTTTGCATCATGCCCAAACGACAGCCTTATGCGAGCCGCCAAACGAACACTTCGGTACCTAGCGGGAACCGCCAATTGGGACCTATTTTACCCATTCGGATCGAACAAACTTCTTGAAGTGTACGCCAATGCCTCCTATGCCGACGATCCTCATAACCGAAGATCAACATCAGGATACATTATCCGGCAAGGCGATGCCGCAATATCATGGAGTAGTAAACAACAGCGATCCGTAGCACTCTCAACTACTGAGGCTGAATATATGGCCATGTCGCTAGCTTCACGACAGATAACATGGACAAAATTTGGGCTAGATCAATGTCAAGTATTAAGGCACGGAGTTATGAAAGGACAATGGACTTGGAAAAGATACCCACGGAGTATCGGCGTTTAGATCTTTATCGATATATGTTCTTTTGTTGCTTACGGAAAACATTCACATAAGTTGTATTTGTAGAGTAGACTTAGCTCTCTAGCTTTATTTCAACCTTTAATCTGAGTTCTTACCTGTCTGTCATTTCATTTCCTGAGAATCAACTTCGCCAAGAGTATAACACCGTGCTCTACACCGAAAATAATGGAGCACAAGAAGGGTAAACAATTAGTGCGAGATGAATCCCCATCACGAGGTGAATCTTTGACACCCTCACCATCTAAACACACGCTTTTTGAGACTCCATTACCACGCGTACACTATAACCTCCCTAGCAACATACCGATGCCAGTGTTTCAACACGAGAACGCGCTTGATAATGAAAAAATCTCGGATATAATTCAAAGCCAAATGGCCGCAGGGCTCAAAAATTTTTCTATTGCCAACAATGCCAACTTACAAGAGCAACAACAACAGTATCAACAGCAACTTTAACAAATTCAACAACAGCAACAAGAGCAACTACAACAACAATATCAACAACTCATATTGTTACTACAGCAACAACAACAGCAACAACAACAACAACCATCCCTACATCCACCACCACCACCACAACAACAGACGTCACCTATGCAGACCGACATACCATTCTTTAATCCACATACAAGCCCTTCACCTTATCCATTTACTCACACGCAAACATTTTTGCAGCCCCTCCCATCTTCACACCCATCTCAATTTCCATACAACCTACAGCAAACGCCAGCACATATGTACATGCCGCCACCCCTTCAACAATTTGCACTACCTTCTCATTCAATACAAACGCCTGTACCAAATTTGGAAAAGTTCTCAGGAGAAACTAGTGTCAATCAGTTCATTGAAGACCTAGAAGCCAAATTCATCCTGCAGCCTCAATACCAGGCCACTGATTGTCGAAAGGTAATAGTGGCAGTAGAAAACTTAAAAGGATCGTCAGCCGAAGGGGATAACGAGGCCCCTAAGGAATGGGCCAGGCTGGAACTCCAGCTCCTACCAGGACTGAAGGATGATTGGCCCTCGTTTGCCCAACGCTTACGTGAATGATATCAAAGTCGTACAACAAAACATGAGCGTATTTGACAGCGTCAATCACTTAAACAAGAGCAGAGAAGTGTTCAGCAATACAAGCAACGCTTTGAGTTTTTGTGTAAAGATACTGGCTTTCCGCCACAAGTTTGGGGAGATGTCATAAGCGGCATGTAGACAGCGTGGGGACAGAGAGGGGTCAAGAGGTGGGTGTCAGGCTAAAGGTTGCCATCCTACATGATACACGAGATAGATGCATCACCACTCGGCTAAAAGGCCAGATCAGAATCATAGAACACTATGAACTGGCAATCTCCATATATATATTATACAGTAGAGGCTTTCCTGACAGGAGAGGAATTCTTCAAGGGCCTCATTGAGCCTCTGCAGGGAAAACTTCTAGGCACACCATACATAGATATTACAGACTACAAAGCCGTCACAGAACTTGCGATTCAGTATGAGAGCGGGTATGAAATGCAAAAATAAATGAAAGCCCCCAGCAATCCGTCGAACAACTTCAAACCCAGACCCATGAGACACAGTAACTTCAAAGCTGACTCTCTCACATCCTCCTCCCAACCACATCTAACTCAAGATGGCAAGCTATCTCAAGAAATCAAAGATTTTCGAAAAAAGCATAACCTTTGTATGTTTGATGGAGGCAATCACCCAACCTACCAATGCCAATGTCTAATTGAAAAATTGGCAAAGGAGGGCAAACCACCTCCAGCTCCTCCTGTCTCGCCTTCATTCAAGGTAGGCTACCCCATCCCGTTAACAGATGCTCCACTCACAATCGCTAGCCTGAACAGTAGCAGATCAGTGGAGTTACAGGGGACAATTGGAGGGGTTAAAGCTAGAGTTTTAGTAGATGGTGCAGCACAGGCTAACGCATGTACATATAATATAATGAGTGCAAATCCTATGAGAAATAGAAAACTTGTTAACAAAAAAATCTGTTCCTTCGATGGAAAAGTTGCGGTACCTGCTGAACTAGCTTACGAATCTACGTTACACACAAAGCTACCAGGGCTCTTTGAAGGAAAAGTTGATTTCGTAGAAGCACCTATACTATCACACGATGCAATACTTGGGTTACCATGGCTAGAAGCAGTCAATGCTGATATCGACTGGATCAACAAAACTGTAAAGCATCGACATTCAGGACCCTCAACACCCAAAACAACTTCCAATTATAACATTCCAGAAAAACACTCCCCCTATATAACGACCCCTATACCCATCCCGACCTCGGAAAACAATTTTCCTTCTTCTGGTGCCATCTCACAGATCGCAAGTGACCAGAGAAGTGAAGTGTTCTTAAGTGCACTGTCACAAAGCGACGCACAACAAGAAAATGAAGATGTTGTTATCCCTGAAAACTTGAAATATTTGGCCAAAGCTTTCTCAAAATCAAATGCAGCTAAACTGCCACCCCACCGCAATGATATTGACATGACAATCGACATTCCAGACGGTAAACTCCCGCGCGTAGTCCCAATGTCAAGATTATCAGAAAAGGAAGTAGAAGAAGCGAAGAAGCAAACTGACCAACTCCTTGAAAAAGGGTGGATCCGCAGATTCAAAGCTCAAGCTCCAGCGAACGTTCTTTTTGTCAAAAAACCTCACACTCAAGAGTTAAGAATGTGCATGGACTATCGTCGGCTCAATGCCCTAACTGTGAAAGACAAGTACCCTGTACCAAACATCAACAATCTTTTTGACAAACTTCGTGGAGCTAAATACTTTACGCGACTCGACATCATCTCAGCGTATAACATGATACGTATAGCACCAGGGCATGAATGGAAAACAGCTTTTCGAACGCCAGACGGCTGCTTCGAATGGTTGGTAATGCCATTTGGACTCGCAAATTCACCCCCAACATGGCAATCGTTCATCAATCAAGTTTTTCGAGACTTTGGCGATGAGATCGTTTCATACGTAGACGATTTTCTGATATACGCGCAAACCAAACAAGAACTTCATTACCGCACTGCCATCGTACTCGAAAAATTAATCCAAAACAACTTGTATTGCAAACTCTCAAAATGTGCATTTGAATTACAAGAAGTCGATTTTTTAGGCTTCGTAATCTCGGAAGACGGCCTCAAGATTAGTCCTACTAGAATTGAAACAATAACGAAATGGCCAATACCACAAAATCTACAACAACTATAACAGCTCTTAGGATTCACCAATTTTTACAGGCGATTTATTTCTCAATACTCCAAAAGATGTGCTGGCATGTCTAACTTGCTAAAAAAAGAAGTCACACAAAAACCTTTCGATTTCAATGCAAACGCACTTCTATCCTTTAATGACATTAAACAAAGTTTCGCCGACTCTCCCATCTTGCAACAATGGGACCCAAATTTACCAGGAATATTGGAAACGGATGCTTCCGGCGGTGGAATTTCCGGCATATTATCACAAAGGCACAATGGAGTAAAAAGACCTGTAGCTTTCTGGAGTAGAAAACTACAACCCGAAGAAACTTGGTATGGTACACCAGATCAAGAACTTCTTGCCGTGGTTGACGCCTTGATGCACTTCCGCGTCTACTTAGAAGGAGCACAACCCAAGATACTAATATACAGCAATCATGCCAACCTTCAATACTTCAAATCAATTGTAAGACCAAATCGACGACAATCCGGCTACATAGAAAAATTGGCCGCTTACGATTTTGATATTTACCACTGCCAAGGAAATAAAAACCCAGCTGACGCACCATCTAGGCGGCCCGACTACATGGTCAAATCTCAGGATGGCTTAACTACCTGGGGATTAAATTTAAAGGAGGACGCTACATGTAGTAATAACTTCCATATCAACGCTTTAGTTTCAGAAGAGTTCAAACCCAAAATAGCTAATGCGCTGGGGATAGACAAATTTGCCTCAGATCTGCTACAACGACAATTACCCGACGATTGGCATTTAGAAGACAAAGCGTTGTGGTATAAACTCAACAGATTGTATATCCCCGAAACTCTCCGAATAAGAGCAAAGGAGCTGAGCCATGACAGCCCTCTTGCCGGTCATTGGGGTACAGCCAGGACAATAGATTTGGCCCAACGTAACTACTACTGGCCAGGTATGACACAAGATATTCAGAATTACGTTGCAGGATGTCAAATCTGTGCACGCACCAAATCTAAGACGCATAAACAACATGGGAAACTCAATCCTCTACCAGTCCCCGAAGGAAGGTGGTCAAGAGTCACCATGGACTTCATCACAGATTTGCCAAAAACAAAAAGTGGTAACACCGCTATTCTCACGTATATCGATGCAGCAACAAGACGGGGTCGATTCATACCATGCAAACTCGCAGGTCTTACCGCTGAAAAAACAGCTACACTAATTCGTAAAAACTTGATAAGGCAACACGGCATTCCCAAAGTCTTCATTACAGACCGCGGGCAACAATTTATCAACAAATTCTGGAAGCAACTTGGCACATTTATGGGATTTCAAAACATACCTACTACTACAGCGCACCAGCAAGGTAACGGTCTCGCAGAAAGAATAAACCAACCAATACAGTCATATCTTCGAGCATATGTCAATCTGGAACAAAACGATTGGGACGAATACCTAGACCTCTGCGAATTTTCATGGAACAATTCAAAGCACGCCGTAACTGGTCTGGCCTCATTCTACGCTGATCAAGGTTATTTACCGAACTCTCAAATTGTAAATGAAGAGCCTGGAGAGCCAATCACTTGTGGAAGTGCCGCTATGCACGCCAAAAAATTGATCGATATAATGACCAAATTGAAAACTACAATGGCAACCGAAAATGAAAAAATGAAACATTACTGTGATAGAAAGCGTATTGAAATGGATATTCAGGTCGGCGATTGGGTCATGTTAAGAACCACCCACATCAGGACAAAACGCCCATGCAAAAAACTTGCTGAAAAGCAAATTGGCCCCTTTAAAGTGCTGAGAAAAGTCACTGATCTAACATATCAATTAGATTTAAAAAATTTAATAGGCAAAATACACGACGTTTTTCACGTTGAAAAACTTGAAAAAGCTACACTCCCACAATTAAATCAACAAGAATATGGGATGGAGTGGTTTGTTAATGATGAAGAATATTTCAAATCATTTAAAGACACAACAAACTCCAGAGTTAAAAATGAGGTTTTCGAATACGAAATTAGGTGGAGCGACGATTCCAAAGAATGGATTCCAATGGATAAGCTTGAGGGTGAAGGAGTAGAAATATAAGCATTTCATAATAGGTACCCTGAAAAACAGCGGCCAGAAAGCATGATATTAGACAGACACGCAAGAACACGTAAGCCGCCAAATCGATATGATGGATAATGATCGGGACAATCACTTGAGAGGAGGGAGGACTGTCAAGTATTAAGGCACGGAGTTATGAAAGGACAATGGACTTGGAAAAGATACCCACGGAGTATCGGCGTTTAGATCTTTATCGATATATGTTCTTTTGTCGCTTACGGAAAACATTCATATAAGTTGTATTTGTAGAGTAGACTTAGCTCTCTAGCTTTATTTCAACCTTTAATCTGAGTTCTTACCTGTCTGTCATTTCATTTCCTGACAATCAACTTCGCCAAGAGTATAACACCGTGCTCTACAACGACAATAATGGAGCACAAGAACTGGCAAGAAATCCATGAATTCACAATCGCTCAAAGCACATCGACGTACATTACCAATACGTCCGCGATAAGTATAACGAAGGAGATATTGAACTTCTCTACGTAAAATCTGTGAACAACCTTGCCAATCTGTTAACAAAAGCTCTACCAAAGGCTACTCATCACCGACTGTCTAACCAAATCAGATGTGCTAAGCGAGGGGAAGTGTTATGATATGCGCTAACCACATCTAGCTCGGTTGGCCACGGCATAAAGCAAGGGCCTGAACAGGGGCTCCCTTAACATTGCCAATCACTACGTTATCTGATAGAATCTTCTGGAACAAGCTGGGGGTTTTTCGTACAGAATAGAATGGAATCATGTAGAACATCAAGGAATCAGTCTTGAACACTGAACTAGATGGAAGGATGAAACAGAAGTATCTAGTGTCAGGAATAGGCCATGATTCATTGCGGCACTGATATTAGGTAATATCAGGTGATATCATGTGTCAGGATTAGCGCATACTTAATGCTGTCACGTGAATAATAATCAATTCACGTGTTGTCGCTAATCGAGGTCTAGCCTTCTAGAATCTTCTGTACTTCTGTCTGAACACTAGGGATTTTGGATTAGGGTTCTATAGGTTTCCATACTATTCTCTCTCTTGTAATGGTTGATGGGCTTCTACAACATTCTTTAATATTCTATGTATTTCTAAGATGGCCTGGTTGTTGGCCAGATGGCCCTTGTAGAGATGGAGTTAGGCTTGTGTATAAATAGTGGCTTTCCCTCTGTCTCTAGAGGTTCTTCAGACCTGAGTCTTGTTATCTACCGTTGTTCAATATAATCTTGTCTTGATTCACAGTCATTGTCATTGTCTAGATTCATAGTTATTGTTATTGTCTTGTCCACCGAGTTCATAGTCCTCGCCCGTAGTCCACAGCCACAGTCTACGCCAACAGTCCATAGCTTACAGTTCACGTCCAAGGGTTCTTTGATCACACCTAGCCACGCCTCTTACATCTAGAAGTGATAGATTGATGTAAAAATAGCCCTAGTATCTCCACAAGTAGAATATAACATTAAAATTGTGCAAAAAGGCCTCCATCAACTTCTATTCTCACTCAATCACAACACACTGTTAAGGATTAATGCAAACGGTCACTGCACGAAAGCAATACCACAAAATAAGTTAATATTAAATCTATGGAGGAGTCTAATGAGGGCAGTAATAGCGATATTTATAAGTTCCCACCAGTTACTAGAATGTTCTCCCGTTCCTCCGATTCATTGATATCCTTGAAGATAGAACCACCCGGAATACTCTTCTAGAAGTTTCTCACGAGTTCTAGCAATTACAGAAGTAAAGCCGCCGTCTATAAATAGTTATGCAGCGCGCATCTATTATGCACACCTATGCATAACACAAGGCCATGAGGAATGAACGACATAAATGCGCTACGCCATAACACGTGACACGGATGGGCCACACCAAAATAGCCCAGCCACAGATTCACCGGGCTCAGCCCGTCACACACACGCATCGATCAACATAGCCTACCACAGCATCTGTAAATCTCCTCTCACAATTTTATCTTGGAGCTAAACATGGTTGCACACCGGCACTTTGAGTGTTATCTAAGGCACGCCCAGGCTGCCATTGCCATATTCATCTGCTGCAGCACTCTTTCAACCAGCTCTTATTCATACGGTGAGAAAATTGGCCATCAAAACTCCAGTAGACAAATTTCCTCAAAACCCTCGAGTATATGCTGCGGCCGCTGTAAGGGTCGAAAGATATTTGCTATTCGCGGAATATCTAGAGCTAGATACAAAAGAAGTTCTTGAAGTGAAGAAGCAAAGAAAACCGAGAGCAAACATCATATATCTATTCCTCATGTTCAACATTTACTCCCTTTCTTCGCATGATCTAAATCAAAATCGCATGATCTACAATCTCTGCATTCGCCTCTAACATCTTATGATGCTTTGGTGTCCTTTGTGCAGACAACCAGTGTCTCGTCACGTCTCACTCTTCATCGCAAACGAAAGTGTCGGAGAAGTTTCAGCTTGGAGCTGCTTAGCAAAGAGTATTCTTTTTGCCTTAGGCACCAGCCTTAAAATTACCAGGCATTGGTCTGTGACATAAATAGGCCTTAGCCTAATGAAAGTCAGGCCTCAGGCCTGTGACAGCCGCCATCATCACACCTTCTGAGCATCAGTTCCGACTACCTCAAAAGCAACACGTCCAAGCCTAACTTAAATCGGCCAGAGAAATTAACCAATTGATAGTTCGGGTTCATCTGGATCAGCCCTCCCTTGGTAAATCTCCTTGTGCGGGAATGCTTCAAATTAACAATTTTTACACAAGCTGGTCCTGGAAATCCAAATTACCAGAATAGGATTTGCGATCTGCTTAACCTCACGCGCGGCTGAAGAAGCTTTCAGCGCGCGGATGGGTGAGATAGAAACTTATCCTTCTACACATGGCCACTGTAAGGCTGAAAAGCTTACAAATCACAAGGCCTACCTTCTCTCGGGCGTTCCGTAGTCTGATACTGGTCATCAAGGTGTAGGCATTGACTTGGTTGAATAGTATCATTGGTAGTCGCCGAGATTCTCACAGACCTCACTCGTGTGGCCCCAGTCAACGTTCACGAGCCCCGACATGCCGCCGAGGCCAAATGTGCTAGCCTGAAAGACTTGATAGTCCTTCAACTAGCAGAATCCGCGTCCTTATCAAGAAGTCTCCCTCTCTCCAGTATCCGTGTGTGAGCAAAACTGATTCCTAAGGGGATGAAATTCTGTTGAGTGCACGACTTGCCCCCCAGAGTCTAGGGGTTTCCGAGATCCGAGAGAGGAGGCGTAGATATTCTGAGACATCAAGGTTTGGGTCTGACATAATGTTTGCACTAACCTTAGCTCTGTTTGGTGCTTTATAATTGGACCTTTACAGATGGCGATCACTCCCGAGGGAATTTGTATATTAGAGCACTGCCCTTCCGGAGTGGAAAGTAGTAATAATAAAAAATTTCCATCTTTTTCATAAAACCTTTCAACTCCAAAATATCATAATCTCAACAAGTTATGTGTTACGGCGTAAATATGTCTATAGAACTGCACGCCCTTTTTGAGGGGCGAAGTAAGTGGAACGACACAGTTAATAAACGAGAACAAGGGTGGACAAGCAGGTAAGGTGGTTATAAGATTGTAAAACTAGAGAACTATCTACAGACCCCAATCTTATTCTTAAAGGTTGCTGTCTACTACTACCCAACTTACTCAGCTATTAACAGGCTACGTGTTAATTACAAACTGTCATCTCCCTCGCGCTACCTTCATGCACTATCAGATTGTAGACTCGAAGTAGAGTGTCACAGACACGCTCGTCTAGCACAGACTCAGAACGGGAGCTCGGACACCAGTAAATATAACTTGAGACTACTCCAGAATGCATAGGCTTTCACATGGGTCGAGTTAACGGTCACTTCAGTACGCAAGAGATGGAATTCTCATTCCCGCAGTCGCTGTCAGGAAAGCCTCTACTCTGTAATATATATATATATATATATATATGGAGATTGCCTAACCATAGTGTTCTATGATTCTGGTCTGGCCTTTTAGCCGAGTGGTGATGCATCTATCTTATGTATCATGTAGGATGGCAACCTTTAGCCTGACACCCACCTCTTGACCCCTCTCTCTCCCCATGCTGTCTACATACTTGTGTGACAACATGGGCTTCTCAAGTAGCCACAATCAGAATGTTTCAACAGGTTGCCTTGTTCTTATTTTTTTGTTCGTTTCACGTGTGTGAAAGGCTGTCTCGATTAACTCAGAGATTGAAGTTCAGAATTATAAAATAAGAAGTGCGTGGAGTTCAAGCCATGCTGTGAGCTATTGTTATATACATGAGTGAGTCTTTTCCCCTGAACACCATCTCCACGCCAAAGAATCAATTTTCCCAACCAACGCCTTAGCCATCGTAGATACACATATTCCAAATTATGATCGCCGACATCCAACGTCCCGAAATGATGATTTGCGACAGGGGTCCTCGTCCGATAATTTATCCCGAAGTGTTGTAGCGCCGATATGCCGGGCTACCCCTCACTTAGGCGAGATGCATAGACAAGGGCCACAAGCCCGAGTTTGGCACCAGGGTTCTAACCCTCACATTATCCCCCACTTTAACACGTTTTTTTTTTTTTGTTTTAATCACCATACATAATGATGTAGTTCTATTCATTCAATCATTCTGTTTTTTTTATTTATTTTTTTATTTATTTTTTTTTTTTTTTTGCGTTGATTTTTAAGTTTTTCTGATTTTGGGAGATTATTCCATTCAATTAGAGCGACGTTATCTTGCAGAAATGATTCTGGTTCCCAGGTCGGCTTTGCGTAACCAACCCATTTCACCAAGTATTTTAATTTCTTTCCTTTCCCCGGTGCTCGTTTCTGATCAATGATCTTTTCAACTTCATATTCTTTTGATCCGTCAACCAAAATAGCCGACGGCTGGCCGTCGTCAGTAACTTGTCCTTTTAGCGGTGCAGAATTAGCCGGTCTCAATAGACGGGAATGGAAGACGTTATGGATACCCGGTGGAGTATCAAGCCGATAACTATGAGATCCAACCACTTCAGTTACAGTGAATTTTGCATGCCTTGCATCAAGCTTTTTGCAGGGCCTATTTGTCTTTATGTTTTCCATGTTGAGCCACACTTTTTCACCGACTTTGTAACCAGGGGCTTGGTCTCTTGCTCTATTCGATGCATGTTCTTGGGATTCCTGGGATGCAGCCATCGACGCTTGCGCCCAGTCTTTTACTTGCTTTAATTTCCTTATGACACGATCTGCTTTTGCGATGGGAGAATTTCTTGTATCATTGTCTGAGATGTCATCTTCAATGTGTTCGAGTAAGTTTTGATTCCATCCATGTGTCATGAAGAAAGCGTTGGTTCCAGTGGAAGATGAATCTCGTCCACAAATACTGCTAACAACCACGGGCAACCATTCAAACCAGTCACTTTGGTTCCAATCAACGTATTGTCTAAGAACAGTCTCAATCACCTCATTCATTCTTTCAGTAGATCCATCAGTCTCGGGCGAAAATGCTGTCGATAGTCGTCGTTGTATTTGCAATATATCGCAGAATCTTTTCCAGAAAGCACCGGTGAACTGAGTGCCTCGATCAGAAACTATAGCATTTGGTATAAAATGGTATGGGAGATAATTTTTTATAAACCATTTTGTAACTGTCTCTGTATCGATATTCTTCAGTCCATCGGCAATTACGCCTTTGCTCAACCTGTCTGTGATTACGACTATATTCGTACACCCTTGAGATTCCGGGAGGTCAGTAATAAAGTCGATTGATATTTCAGACCATATTCGATCAGGAATCGGTAGAGGCTTTAGGAATCCTTGTCGTCTACTTCGCCAAGCTTTATTTCTACCGCAACCGTCACAGTTTTCGACAAACCTTCTAATGTCTTTAGCCATACCGGGCCAAAAGAATTGACGGGCCACGAGAGCATAGGTTATTTCTCTTCCGGGATGTCCGTTCAAAGGTGAATCATGAGTCTTTTGGATTATTCTAGTCCGCAAATCTGAACAATTTGGCACCCACTTACGTTCTCGAAACAATAAAAAGCCCTGTTTTGATCGAGAACATTCTGAGATCGAAACTTTGAGCTGAAGTTCAGTTGGAAACTTACTAGCCCCCTCCTGAACCGCTTCCAGTGCTAGTTTGTATTGCTCGTCCTCCTGAAGTTCTTCATTCCATTCCTTGAGCTCGTCCGGCAATTCTCCAACTTTGAAATGCTCATTTTCGGGTTCTATGCTTGTGTTCTCTGAATTTATTATACTATGACTCGCCACTAAAACATCCGGTTTTAGAAGGCAAATTTTTCTATCCGCGAGCCGTTCATCTTCTTTGTCTTTTGGCATATCCTGGTCTCTTCTGGAGAGTGCATCGGCACGCTCGTTCAATCTCCCAGGCACATGAACAATACGAAAATTATACCGGGTGAGGATCAGAGACCACCTCATTTGCCGCTCTGTGAGCCGACGAACTGTCATGAAGTATTCAAGGTTTTTATGGTCTGTACAAATGTCGAACTGCTTAACTCCTCGAAGCTCAGCATCCCATTCTTCCAAACAGCGAATAATTGCGAGCATTTCTTTATCATAAATCTCGTAATTACATTCGGCTGGATTATTTTTCTTAGAAAAGAAAGCACAAGGGACCCATAGTCCTTTATCATTCAATTGTTGTAGTGTCCCTCCGGTGCACCAACCGGAAGAATCCGTTTCGATCCTCGTGACCTTATCATAGTCAAACTGACTTAGAGCTGGAGCGCTAATAAATATATCTTTTAATTTATGGAATGCTCGATCTGCTTCGGAACTCCACTGAAACTTACAATCCTTTCGAGTAAGATCTGTTAGGGGTCGCGCAAGATCTGCAAAGTTATGAATAAACTTCCGATAGAAGTTCGCAAAACCTAGGAACCCTCGAACGCCCTTAATAGATGTCGGTGCTTCCCAGTTTTTAATGGCTTTAATCTTTTCAGGATCCATGCGTAATCCATGACCTGCCTCTATAATAAACCCAAGGTACTTTGTCGTCGTTGTTTCGAATTCGCATTTGTCGATATCAATTTGCAGACCAGATTCCCGAAGACGCTGTAGTACTTTTCGCACGTGTTCCTGATGCTCTGCTCTATTTCCGGATGAATAAATTAAGATATCATCGATGTACGCAGAACAAAAATTGTCGAGATATTCACGTAAGGTCCAATTAATATACTTTTGAAACGTGCTTGGGGCATTGGCGAGTCCAAACGGGGTAACCATCCATTCATAAAGGCCATAGCGAGTACGGAAAGCGGTTTTCCATTCATCTCCTTCCGCTATTCGTATCTTGTGAAAGGCGGCTATTACATCAAGCTTTGTGAACCATTTTGCTTTGCTAATATTGCGCAAAGTCTCATATATTAGTGGGAGAGGGTATCGGTCTTTCCGTGTGATACGATTCAACCCGCGGTAGTCCACGCAAAATCTGAGGCCACCACCTGGCTTTTTAACAAAAAGTACGGGTGCAGCTGCGGGTGAATTGCTAACTCTTATAAACCCTTTATCAAGTAGCTCAGTCAAGGTCTTTCGAAGCACCAACAACTCTTCTCTTGACATGCCGTAGAGTGGCCCCCACGGTACCTTGGCTTCTTTTCCATCAACATTTTCGATCTCAATTCTATGATCTATACCTTGGCCTCGTAACGGTGGTAGTAAGTCGGCTCTTCTGTGGTCGAAAACATCGAGATACTCATGGTACTGTACTGGTAACTTAGCAATTGGATCCGATCGCTGCTTACCAGCCAAAGCTTTGTTTATGTCAGCCATACTCGCAGCAAAGACCTGAACTTTCGTATTATTAGAATATTTTTTGGATAAATATCCGAAAGTCATAGCCGAGACCTGTACTGGTTTCCTATGAGCACTTTGGACAGCCAAGAATGACTCTATACTTAGAACTTTTGTTCCTGTAGAGCTAATTACCATTTCTGATCGAGGGCCATTGATTCTTACGTCTTGAGAAGTGATCCACGGCATTCCCAGAATCATATCGTAATGGCCTATAGGAGATATATAGAGAAACACCCTAGACTGTCGGTGTCCGTCCAAATCAATATCAACGACAGCAACTTCGTCCACTGAAGACGCGACTTTCCCGTCGAATCCAATTACTTCTCTAGGCTTTATTTTTAACCGCGCAAAATTGTTCCGTTGGGCAAATCAGGAGTCACATAAGCCATAAGAAAGGCAGCCAGTATCAATCAATGTATTAGCAAATATGATATCATTAATGAAAACTTTAACGACAAAAGGCTGGCCATCCATAGAATCCTTAAAATATTCCCAGTCTTCCTTCAGGTCCAATTTCCCAAGCCCCTGACTGCGACTTTGGTCAAGGGCTACACATTTCCCGAAACGCCTTCAGCAGACCCTCCTGTCGTCAAATTCATCGCCGATACTGCTACTTGTGGTGATGTGATTTGTCCTTTAGGTTGGCGATTGGGATTGATAGGCGGGAGCAGAGCGCAACCCTTAATAATATGGCCTCGACCCCCACAACGAATACACAACCCTGCTGAAATTCTCCGACCAATCTCTTCGTGTGACACCCAAGTTGCACGGGGTCTTTGAGGCAACGATATCTGGTGATTAGGGGTTCTCTGAACTGAAGACACGTTTAAAGATTGAGTCGGTTCCCAATCCATGGGATCACCGTTAACTTGAGTGTCGGCGACTGGGGAGGGGTAGGGGTAGGGGTTGATACCATGGTTCCGACCTTTACGACTGTCCCATGTCTTCATCTTGTCTGCCTTATCTGACGTCACTCGTAGTTGCGATACAAACTCTTCATATCCTTCAGGCTCGCTCTGAGACACCAAACGGTCAGAAAGTTCCCGATTGAGGGCAGCCTTCAGGTAGCCCTTTTTAACAGGGTCTTCCCAGCCCCAGCCTCGTGCCTCTAAGAGAAGCTGTTCGAATTCCTGGAGAAACTCTCTAAACGGTTGGTTGCCTTGTTTAATCGAGTTTAGTTTGTCAATGGCCTTTGATATCTTTTCCGGGTCGCTGAATGCTTTATCAAGACGAATCAAAAAATTGCTGACGGTGAAAATTTCCGTACCTTTAGCGTATTCTATCCATGGGTGTAGTCGTCTCGATGCCGTGTCAGAAAGGCGACCAAACCCATACCATACTTTTTCCTCCTCATTTCCGATCGCTTCGCCATCGATCTTCAGTTTTGCCTCTAGAAGACTCCGGAACTGAGGATATTCTGATGGGTCAGTTCCGGAAAACTTTTCAGGGTGAGGCTGTGAATGCCTTGGTCTTGAGTTTCTGGTAGTTCCGGTCTGCTGACTTTTTAAGAATTGTGTTAACATCCTGACGATGCTCGAAACCCATGAAGGGGGCGAATCATTCGCACCTGGAGATGCTTCCGGGTCTTCAAATTCGTTGAACTGTTGGTCTTCATCCCTCATATCGACGTCCCCCATGTTGGCAACGATTTTCCAGATGAAGTTACTGACTGATGGGATTAATGAATGAAAAAAAGGATGGTATATATACTGATTAACTGATCGAAAAAATGATTTAATTGTAAATACGCTGAATGACTGACTGAATGACTGACTGAATGACTGACTGAATGACTGACTGAATGACTGACTGAATGACTGACTGAATGACTGAGTACCAGCTGATGGTATCTGACTAACTGACGATAGATATCGAACTAACTAGAGGTGACTGACTGATGAGGATGAGAATCTCCGATCGGTGTTGATGAGAGAGACGCACTTCTACTGTGAAAGGCTGTCTCGATTAACTCAGAGATTGAAGTTCAGAATTATAAAATAAGAAGTGCGTGGAGTTCAAGCCATGCTGTGAGCTATTGTTATATACATGAGTGAGTCTTTTCCCCTGAACACCATCTCCACGCCAAAGAATCAATTTTCCCAACCAACGCCTTAGCCATCGTAGATACACATATTCCGAATTATGATCGCCGACATCCAACGTCCCGAAATGATGATTTGCGACAGGGGTCCTCGTCCGATAATTTATCCCGAAGTGTTGTAGCGCCGATATGCCGGGCTACCCCTCACTTAGGCGAGATGCATAGACAAGGGCCACAAGCCCGAGTTTGGCACCAGGGTTCTAACCCTCACAACGTGGCTTCTTATTTCTATTTTCATGTTTCGTCTCAAGTGTCGCAAATTGTTCATTATAATGTTTCAGAGTCTTTCAATGACAACTCCATCCTTGGAATTTTCTTGAAACAATTATCTTAAGACGTTTGGTTTAATATTGTATCATGATACAGATGAACATGGATCAGAGGAGATTTTGGTTCTTGGGAAACGGAGCACTGGGAGGACAAAACGGGGAAGCATTTTTGATTTTAGATTGGATATAAGAACAGACAGAGCTGGACAGATTTTTCGGGGCAGATCAGACCTAATATATTCATTTTTCATTACCTGATTCTATTACAGAGTTCATTTTTATTCTCGCTGTATCATACACAGCATCTTCTTGAAGTCCTACACTTTACATTTTTTATAGCTGGATTATACACAGCATCTTTTACCGTGATTATTGTTTTCGTAGTCACATAATACTGCTCATGACAGTCGCGGATTTGGGGGATTTGTTGGCATATCTTGACAAAATGGAATCTCGGCGGAGCTGAGCTCCAAGTATATATCCGAGGAACACGTGAGCTTGATTTTCAGCCAATCATGAATTTTCCAGTTTTGAACTGGTCGAATTCAGAAAGATCACGTTCGACTTCGCACCGTTTACATAACTTGCTCATGTTCGTGGGTCGTGGGTCGAAGCGCTTGGTGCTGTATGATGTTGAAGAAGGAGCTCTCGTTGCACGAATTGATGTTGAAGAAGAAGAAAGGGGTCGCTTACTAAGCGGACCCACCGGCCTTTTTGTTCCAGGGGTTCACAGCCAATCATTTTTAGAGTTCACTAGTTTCACGCTAAAAGTTCTGTAAGTAAGAAATCCTCGTTCCTCGGAAATCATTGTGATAGTGTATATGGCAATCCAACTTGTTTATCCGGTCCGAGTCTTAGGCGAAGGTTGACTTGAGAACGGAATGGAGACCATGGCACTTGATGCTCTGTTAGTTCTCGCCTGGTCATAAAGTCTTCAAGATTTTTATGATCTGTAATTTGTGTGGAAGGTTCGACAAGCCCAATGGGTTCTCCCCTCCTTTTGCTCAGATAATTGATGATTGCTAAAAGCTCCTTGTCATGAATATCATAATTACTCCCAACGACAGTTGTCTTTTGTGACAAATGCGCCATTGGTCGTAGATCATTATTCGACTTTAAAAATTTATTATCGCGATGTACGTTTTAATGATTCGTGATATATAAAGTCAAAGTTATAAATTTGGTGACGGTGGTACTCGAGACAATATAAATCACTAAAGGAATAAATTATGATGATGATGATTAGAGTATATTTCTCAAGAATGAACCTAAACTGCACCCCTCTCATCTAGATGGATCAAGAGGCTATTTATCTACTTGTAAGACCCGCTAGTGTCAGGGATGGTATCCGATTGGTGATATAATAGCACAGGGTAGCCCGCTGAGGCTCTGTTATGTTTCCTTTTGTTTGTTTATTACCTTTTACTTGTCCGGCGTTAGTAGGATTCTCTGTGACACTAGGGCGCCGATCGGAAGCACTCGGCTAGACTGTACATTTGTTATCTCCCAAGATGAACGGGAGTCTCGGAAGGTTGTTACAATATGCCGGCGCTAGCCTTCGGATTCGTGTTTAAATAGGTGACTGCGCACAGATATTAGGAATCGTGCAACGTCCTCGTTATAATTCCTTACCATCTTAACTTTTACTTACATTTACCCTCTTCTCCTTCCTCTACAATTCCTTGACTCCCTTCTACACTCTAACAGCTAGTAGCTATATTATTTCCTTGCCATATCTCAAAATAACAGTCTAAAGTTAGATCTGAAACATCTTAACAATAGATGCTGTATCATGACAGAAACCTGGAATGCCACCTACGAGCTTGGTACATCAACAAAACGTATTCCATCTCGATCAATCATTGTTTTGATTGTATTGGGAAAAACAACCATCTGATGCCCAACCTGACGAGTCTGGTCGCACTACTGCAACTATATTTTCATGGTACATGGCAATCATAGGCGCCGAACTGAACTTTTTCTTCAAGTCATCAAATGCTTCCTGCTCTTCTGCTTTTCTTTGAAACAAAGCTTCTGACCTGGTGAAGTAGTGGAAAGGCACTGATAAGTCGGCAAAGTTTGGGATGAAGTTTCTAGAAAAAGTGGCGAATCCTACAAAACTTCGAGCTCCTTTGACATCCCTATGCCTTTGCCACTCGACAAGTGCAAGAATCATTTCTGGATCGGCCGAGATGCCCTTTTCAATATCTATTACAAACCTTACGTACCTTGCCTTTTTGTCGTGAACACGCATTTTTCAGTCTCCAGTTCAAGTCCCGCTTTTGCAAAGCGGCAGAGTACTTCATTTACATCAACCCACTGGTTGGCGATATCGCTACCAGAGAAAATAAAAACGTCATCTAGATCCGCAGCACATGTCTCGCCACGTAGGTGAACCAATAGGCGGTTAATCCAGGGTTGAAATGCCGCAGGGGCTCGCGCCAACCGGAAGGGGGTTCCTAACCACTCACACAGCCCCACGCGGGTTCGACACGCCAGCTTCTACTCATCCCCCTCCGCCATCCGCCATCTAAGGAACGCAGCCCGAATATTAATTTTCAGAGCCGCATTTCGCCCTTGACGCCATACGCAAGGTTTCCCGGATTCATGCAAGAGGATTTCGATCGCCTTCTGTGATGGCGTTCAGTGCCCGATAGTCGCTACTAAACCTGGGATTTCCTGGTCTTTTGGTGAATAATACAGGAGCCCCCCCTGATGGGCTGCTGGCTCGTATCCAGCTTCGACCTGGTAGCTCAGATAGGGGGTTTCGTAATACCGAGAGTTTCCCTCGAGATATGCCATGTAATGAGTCCTAAGGAATTTCTTGATACCTTCCCTCTTCATCTTTCTTTTGATTTATACGCGTTTCTATACCTTTTCGATGTGGAGGTAAAGAGTAATTTGGTCTTGGCTTGTCATCAATAATTAGTTCAGAGTATTGCTGCATTTTGGTTGGCAAGTTATTCATCATAACATCTTCAGGTTCCGACATCTTCAGCTTGAAGGCTTGCATTATATTGTACTGTGTAATTGCACCAATAACAGCGCCATCTATTAATTTAGCCCTGCTGGCTAGAGCAGCGAAAATAGGGCCTCTTATTGAAGATGTTGACGCTAAACTCACATGTACTACTTGAATAATGATAGCCTCCGAAAGTAGGAAGTTAGATGACTATTTCGTTGTAAATTTGTTTGATATCACCATCGTTAACTGTTGGAGTTGCAGTGCTTCATGAGTTTGATTGTTAGTTGGATTTAAGGTTACTATCATTTAATTGTATTCTATATTTAGATGTCCTCTCTCGAGGGGATAGATGTATGTATAGTTGAGCTCAGGACTGAGCTACGGGGGACGTTTTGTCTGCTGTCTCCTATATTCTTTGAGTATAGTTGCACTCCATTTCGTCGTCTCGTCCACATTTTTATCCTCGTTGTTCTCGCCCTTCTCGTCGTCTCCGTGCATCACCTCCGTGCTCCTTGCCATCGCCTACCACCCTTCATCTCCCCTGTCTATTGCTCCTCCATAAGTCATCGGATACCCCGCCCGACTGTCGACATTGTCTTTTGGCTGTATATGTGACATCGTTGTGCTACAGCCAAAGCTCGCCGAGAATTGATGGATATGTAAGTCTCGACACTACATAGCTCCACAAGTCTTGTTGTTGACCGTCAATATCCATATAATCAAACAATCTTTGGTATGGTAATACCAACTTTTCCATCTGCCAACTGAAACGTTCGTGGCCTAATTAGTATCATATTAAGCTTATTTTTGAGCTCCGAAAAATCATTGATCACGGAATAGCATAAACAGCCTGTATCAAGTGTAGCCTTTGTGTAACAGAAATCATTTAGCCAAAAATTTATTCAAAGCGGTTGGCTGCGCATGTCTGCTGCTAAACTGGTATTTGGAGAACTCTTAATATCCCAAGATGCGACATTGCCCAGGGCTATTCGTTTCCCGAAACACTCTCATGCTCATTTACCTTCATTGAGGCCATTGTTGTAACAGCTGGTGAACTGAATTGTTCCTGTAGCCTATGTGGCGCATAGGCGTGCATAGACCTTACAGGGATAAGGGTGTCGTGCATGGGGCAATGTGCGTGGGGCAAGGTAAATGAGGCACGTGCACAGGGCATGATCAGCTATGAGATGGCAACTAGCTGAAACGAGAAGTACCCTTGATATGCGTAGGCTTGCTGTTACAGGGACCTTCTGATACACGAGGACTTTCAGGAACCTTTATTGATATCAGGGTTGGGGCGAGTCATTAGACTGCAGTGAGGGTCGTATATAGACTTGTTGAGTAGCGATATAGTTTACTTCCTTATAGAATTTAATATTTACTACCTCTACACACTTAGCTGCGCAGGCGCTCCTGTGTAGACCGTGACAACTGTAATTTCAGGCCGTATTGCTGGGCGAAAAACGGCACAACCACGAGCAAAATGTGCTGGTTTACAGCTTCGCACACAAAGACCCTTCTCTGTGAGCTTCCGAGAATTTTTGCTCCGCCATGGGGCACGTGGCATTACTGGTTTACTCCGATTGTTTTTACTAGGTTTCTTAGCGGAAAAAGCATTGATTCCAGTCATTGTTACATCGCCATTAGCGTCTTGGTAGTTTACCGGTTCGTTTTCCACGTTTGTTTTAAATCATCAGCAGGGAGTCAATTGTACCTTGGCCGAGAGTATAAGATGTTTGGGTGTTGGTAGCTCTGGCCGGTCAATAAACCCATCACAATCCTATCTGCTTTGTCATCTGGCTTAACTCGGCCACATAATTTTCGTAGTTCACATTGGTCTCATGAGCAGCATGTAGACAGCTGAACACGAACAAGACTTGATGCCAGGCTATGGATACTGTCGTGCATAGTAGACGAGATGGATGCATCACCACTCAGTCAAAAGACCTCACCAGAATCATAGAACACTATCCTCCAATTATCTCCATGCATACATTATACAAAAGAGGCATTCCTAACAATTGGCAGATAGCTCCATTCCCACTAATCTTTTCCGTAGTTTTTCATTTATAGCACCGTTTAATAATGCGAATTTTCCGACCGAACTAACGTGCCGTCGGCACAAATCGCAAGTTGATGTTTAAAGTCCCTTATAAAATTATGGAAATATTGATTTGAGCCTGCCGCATTCTAAGGACTAGATGCATGGCCGCCATCATAGTTCCTAGGTCTAAATAATTTCGATCGAGCCCCTCCAAAGGTTCTCTCAATATATAGTTCCCCTCAGTATCTCTTTTTTTAAATAATGTCTTCGCCTTGTATGATTTGGACTCAAGAACTGTCTCCAAAATTCCCAGACCAATGGCCTGATTGGAGCTATACAGATGACTGTATTCTTCTACTTTCACTTAAAGCTTGAAACGGTAGTCCGAGTATGATCCAGTCTCACCGTCCCAGCTAGGGCAAGCTAACTCTTTTTTTGAAAAATTCCCGGGGGTAGAACTTATTGATGAACTTGCAATGGCAGGTATGATTAGTTTGGCTGCTGTTGTCCATAGGGCTGTCCGTGCGATTGCGAGCCTATTAGATGGTTTTAATTGAGAAGGAACTCTGAGGCTTCAAATTGAATGTTTGCACTGAAGTCCGCCATTTGGTTTAAATTGCGACTTGATACTTCAGGTTCTGGAATACTGAAGATCGAAGCTTCGGTGAAATTAGAGCAGCATAGTTATGCAGATAAGAAGCAAGCATCTCTGTCACAAATCAATGATGTCAGCTGGAGCCTGAATTTAAAGATATTGCAGATTTAACTTCGAATTCTACTTAAGATTAAACTATGTTACAATTGTGTCTACTTATATTCCCATACATTCTCCTCCAATACCCGCCCGCACGTGCTATTGCGTTATTTTCCACCTCGCAAACAGCATTGCTCCCCTGCCGCCTAATGCATGTCGAGAAGCGATTATTCTGCAAAGCATGCGCTCTATCACCTGCATGTTGATGACCATCTTCTGCAAGTTTTGGTTGGAAGTTAGAAGCTCCGACTTTTACTAGTCCTGCGTTGATCCCCCTTGAGTCACCCGAAGAGGCTCGCGTTGCATAACGTAAGCTACAGGGTTTATTTGGATTACTGGCCGTTACAATCTCGGGCTCAAACACGCCTTATTTATAATTTAAAATCTTTCTATAATATATCTTCTCAATCATTTAGCTTATATTCTCTTTCAGAGGATATGGCACCCCCGACCCGCAATAAAAAGCGTGGTGTTGCCGAGACCCTGGATCCTAAGAGTCGAATCCAGAAATCTGTCAACAATGGACAAGCTCAGCCCTTAGCTGCAACTCTCGCTCGTTCCGTAGATAATGCCGAATGTCAGGAAAGCCTCTACTGTATAATATATATATGGAGATTGCCAGATCATAGTGTTCTATGATTCTGGTCTGGCCTTTTAGCCGAGTGGTGATGCATCTATCTCGTGTATCATGTAGGATGGCAACCTTTAGCCTGACACCCACCTCTTGACCCCTGTCTCTCCCCACGCTGTCTACATACTGCTTGTGACACCGAAGCAGTAATTGAAAAGTTTGCTGCTGCACAGGATACGCAGGTTGTGGCGTCCTCATCTGAACAATCTCCAGGTCCAACCATGATGATCGATGATGAATCAGAACCCGAGTCTGAAATTGACGATTTCCCCCCTCTTGCATCTACGATCTCACTTAAGAGGCCTGCTGATACTATATTTTCACCAGACAATACTGAAAAGAATGAAAACCCCCCACAAAATTCAAAATTAATGACAAAGGCTAGAGGACTATTGAACCTCGTAGGACCATATTTAGAGCAGATGGAATTGGAATGCCCTGGAGCTGGGTCAAGTTTTCTAGCACTGATTTCAGACGGGGTCTCTCGAGCTGTACGAGGTGAAGAAATATTTTTAACAGCTGGCAATCCCCCTCATAATCAACAGATCACCTCACATAAACATAACTCTTGGGCGTCGAGAACCGCTGATGCTAATACCAATAAAAACCACAATCCCATTCGAGCACCTCCCGCAAGGCCCACGCCTCCGCAAGGACAGAGCCATGAAGACAGAAGAATTATGATACGCCTTGGGAAAGAGCATGAAGCTCGTAAATCAGATTCTTTCTTACTGAGGCAACAAATTCAGAAACTCATCCCCGATCCCTCCCTTGTGTCGGACGTCTGGCAAGCACCCACAGGCATAGTGATACTAGCACCAACACCGGCCAAAGCAGCGGCTATTCTACAGTACAAGAATGATAATGCGCGACGTTTTGGAAACGCAACTGTGGAAAGACAAGAATCCTGGACGACTTTTGTGGTCGGACCATTACCCAAACCTATAACCACTCTGGAGGGAACAAAAGACCCTTTAGATGGCCTGTTACTGTAAGAACCAGGTCTTGCATCAATTACAGATGATGTTCCTATCAGACAGGTGGCGTGGACAAACTGGTCAAAAATCTCTACAGATGAGACTGGATACATAAGGATCCACATTCCAGAGCAGAAAGCCAGCGAATTCCCTCTGCGACTCCAACTTTTCGGAATAGCGGTTGGTGTTGAGCGAATTCGGGATTGTAAAACAATCCCTACATGTGAAAAGTGCTTCGGGTTCCATTCGACTCGAACATGTGCCCGAAAATTTATGTGTAAACTATGTTGGGCAGAAAAACATGAAGGGGCGTGCAGCCAATATAGACAATGCCTCAACTGTCGAGGTCCACATGATTCCCTGAGTGTCTTCTGCCCAGCAAGGCCCCAACGTAAAAATGGAGTGATCGTTCGCATGTCCGGCCCCCAACTTAGACAGATCCGCAAAGAAGGTTGTAGTGAGTTTCTAAAAAGCCCATCATACACCAGAGCTTTCACTTCCTGAGGGAGAGGCCAACTTAAACTTTTCAAAACACTAATTATGGTGAGACGACACAACTCAAAAAGAAAAAGATTTTTACGGATTATGCAAGCAAATGTGGGAAGAGGAGCAAACGCGCACAGCTTAGCACTTCAACTTGCACATGAAAACAACATTGATGTTCTCTTAATTCAAGAACCATGGACCCTAAGAAACCTCTCTTCAAAACGCTCGATTACGCACCCAAATTTCTTAATTTTTTCACCTCTCTCAGAATAGAGCACTAGCCCTAGGGCACTCACTTACGTTCGGAAAAGTCAGGGGCTTCACCCATATCAGACTGCTGTAGATATATCCACGGACTTTGTACGAATATCTATATCTAGTGATCGTGATAGAAGATTTGACATTTGGAATATATATAATGCCCCAGTAAATAGTGCTGGTGCTGGAGACTGCCTAAACGTGCTGCTCGAAGCTCCTGGATCCCCAGACTTTGTGGCCGGTGACTTTAACTTAAGACATCCATTATGGGACTCACATACCACCTCGAATTCCCAAGAAGCAACAGCATTGATAGATTGGGCTAGCAGAAAAGACCTCTATCTCCTCAATCCCATAGAGACATCCACCCATAATAGAGGTGGAACCCTAGACCTTGCTTTCTGCTCTTATGCTGGTGCAAAATGTGAAATTCCGCTAAAACTTCACACCACATCAGACCATGAGACTTTAGTTACAACAATACCTCTAAACGGCGAAGATAATCAAGATAGCAGAGGACGTTTACGGTACAAGTCACTCGACAAGGACTTATTTCTTCAACTCTTAGACCATGAACAAGAGCCTGTTGATATTCAGACCGAAGAAGAGGCTGAGATCGAGGCAGAAAAAATCGTCAACATTATTAGTAACGCTCTATTAACTGCTTGTCCCCGGACAAAGGGCAAACAACGTGGAACTGCTTGGTGGAACGAGGAATGCAAAGAGGCTGCACGCAGATACCGCCGAGCGAGACGTACAGGCTACTTTGAACACGAGAAGCGTGAGCTCCGAAACATTGTTAGACGTGCAAAGAGAGATTACTGGAAGTCACGAGTCGAAAATCTACAGAATGTTCCTGATGTGTATAAGGTAATAAAATGGTACAACACTGCTTCAAAGTATCACACTCCCCCTCTAAAAGATTCTAACGGAGACACCGAAGTCTGTTGTCCGAAAGAAAAGGCGGCACTCCTACATCGAGAGCTTCTTTCTAGACACATAGAAGCGACAGACATACCGCCCAATACACCGACCGTAGCAGCTAGAAACATTCAATGGCAATTGTTTACCGAGGCCGAGGCCTTCCGGGCCACCTGTCAAATAACCTCAACTTCTCTTGGAGAGGATGAAATCACAGCTCTTGTACTTAGAATCTTGTGGCCATCCTTAGGGCACCGTATCACAACTCTTTTCAATAAATGCACTTTACTGGGCGTTCATCCCCAAATTTTTAAACGCGCAGAAATTGTCATATTACCGAAGCCCGGGAAACGAGACCGCACACTCCCGAAATCCTATCGTCCTATTTCCCTTCTTAGCTGCTTAGGTAAAGGGCTTGAGCGTCTTCTAGCCAGACGAATATCCTACTGGGCTTTAAAACACAACATTCTCGCCAGGGACCAGTGCAGTGCAGTGAGTAAACGATCTGCGACAGATTTAACGACTGCCTTACTATGTGATGTTAAAGACTCGCTTAAGTCGCGAAAAGTTGCTGGCATTGTGACCGTTGATGTGAAAGGTGCTTTTGATGGTATACTACGAAACAGACTTCTGCATAGATTAAGGTCACAAGGCTGGCCAATAAACCTAATCAAATGAGTCGACTCTTTCTTAATTAACCGTAAGGCAAAAATACGTCTTGACGGAACAATCTCGGAATCATTTCAGGTCGTAAGCGGGCTCCCACAAGGTTCCCCAACCTCCCCGATCCTTTTTCTACTTTATATGGAGCCAGTTCTGCACCTCTCAAAGAGTCGGTTTGGCTACGCAGACGACATTTTAACAATTGAAACAGCCGGATCTCTAGAAGAATGTGGAAAGAAGCTACAAAATAGTCTAAATGAAAAATTGCAGTGGGGCTATGACAATGGTATTCACTTTGAGAACACAAAGACCGAGCTCCAGTACTTTCATAACAAGAGGAAGTATACGGAACCCCCTCTCCAGATGGAAAGTACTATCATTAGACCTAATGAATTTACGCGGTGGCTAGGAATTATATATGATAGAAAACTAACATTTAAAGAACATGCCCGAAGAGCCTGTCAACGATGCCGTGTCGTAACGGATCATGTTAAAAAAACTCAACAATACGGTTAAAGGGACTCAACCTAGTCTACTCCGCCAGACAATACAGGGTGTAGCTTTCGCATCGCTTTTTTACGGTGCGGAGACATGGTACGGACCTAAAACTTCACTGTGGACAATAAGTCAAATACAAGGAGCGATGAACCGAGCAGCAAGAGCAGTCCTACCTGTTTATAAGACCACCCCAGTCCCAGCTCTCTTGCGAGAAACAGGATGGGGCCCTGCTATCGCATGGCTTGAACGATCTCACGACCGCATGGCAATACGTATTGCCGCTGCTGACCCAAAACACCCGCGACGTAAACGTTGGAAGTCTTCCCATTTTAAGTGGATCAGACGTCGACAACCTCTAGAACTTTCACTCGACACACTGAATCCTCCATGGCAGGAAATAGACAGAACTAAAATCGAGGAAATAATAGGCGCTGTTGGACGCACAGAAAGACTCGATAAGTACAAAGAACGGATTAATACAAGGAATATTGGTATACTTGACATTGTTGTGTTTTCGGATGGGTCAATGGACGAAGACGGAAACGTGGGGGCGGGGTACTGTATCTATCGAGGACCAACCACTGAAATTTCATGTGGAAAGATACCACTTGGACGTACAGCAGAAGTTTACGATGCAGAAATCATTGGTGCAACAGAGGGTCTTAAGGCCGCTGTTGCGCACTCTATGGCAAAATTTGCTACTAACGTAGCAGTGTGCCTTGACAATGAAGAAGCTGCTATCCGTTTGTATACTGGCAATTTGACCCCATCCAGCTCAACAAGAATCACTGAGTTTCAGGAGTTACGAGATACCTGGCACAGAAGAGTACGCACTTCAGTTGCGTCACCTGGCACTGTAATGATAAGATGGATCCCGGGACACGCAGGCATTACTGGAAATGAGCGTGCCGATGCTCTAGCAAAACTTGCTTGCAACAAACCTACTCTGCGTGTAAAATCCTCTATTTCTAGGGCGACGAGACTACTCAACGAACGCTATGAAGCAAATATATTATCATAATGGGAAATTAATGCTCCTGAACGATATAGATACTTAAATATTTCAATGACTGGCAAGCTTCCACAAGAATTGTGTTTTCTGTCTCGGAAAAATCTTGGCCTACTTCTTGCAGCGCGATCAGCACATGGCAACTTCGCAGCCTATCATCGTCGATTTAAACATGAAAATGCAGTCCTCCTTTGCGAGTGCGGCGAGGAAATCACTCCTGAACACTCCTTTATCTGTAACAGACTGACAGGCCTTCGTAAGCCACGACCTAGGCCCTCTCGTGGTCCGGAGGGTGACATAAAATGGACGTTAGGAACAATCAATGGGGCACGAGCTTTCGGAGACTGGTGCAAGAAATTAAAGCCATATGGGTTACTGGCTTAAGTTGACACAACTATTCATCCTATTTTTTTTTTCCTTATTCTCTACTTTTATTTTGTTCTTCTGCTGTCATTTCCCAAAAAAAAAAAACAAAATTACATATGGTAAAAATGTGCAAAATTGCTTAGTGTAAAAGGAAGAAGTTCATCGGCAGCAAATATCGTAGCGCTATGTGTTGTCTATGTAGACTAGATTGGATGTTATACGACAAAGGAAATGTCTGACGGCGTTTTGCTGTGCAGGCTCGCCAAACGCTCTCTTTAGGGCTCAGAGGCCGGGAATATCCCGCGTGCCTTCTTGGCGTTAAATGTTAATAATAATAATAATAATAATAATAATAATAATAATAATAATAATAATAATAATAATAATAATAATAATAATAATAATAATAATAATAATAATAATAATAATAATAATAATAATAATAATAATAATAATAATAATAATAATAATAATAATAATAATAATAATAATAATAATAATAATAATAATAATAATAATAATAATAATAATAATAATAATAATAATAATAATAATAATAATAATAATAATAATAATAATAATAATAATAATAATAATAATAATAATAATAATAATAATAATAATAATAATAATAATAATAATAATAATAATAATAATAATAATAATAATAATAATAATAATAATAATAATAATAATAATAATAATAATAATAATAATAATAATAATAATAATAATAATAATAATAATAATAATAATAATAATAATAATAATAATAATAATAATAATAATAATAATAATAATAATAATAATAATAATAATAATAATAATAATAATAATAATAATAATAATAATAATAATAATAATAATAATAATAATAATAATAATAATAATAATAATAATAATAATAATAATAATAATAATAATAATAATAATAATAATAATAATAATAATAATAATAATAATAATAATAATAATAATAATAATAATAATAATAATAATAATAATAATAATAATAATAATAATAATAATAATAATAATAATAATAATAATAATAATAATAATAATAATAATAATAATAATAATTTGATTTAATTTCAATTAACCCGTTCAGGTACCCAATGGGCCCATGCAGGTAACTATAACTGTATATATACATGAGGGGAAACCTTACCGGTGAAAGCCCCTCGATTCTGCCTGGTTTAATCTTTACAATTTATCCCGGTTTACCCAGGTTCTCCTTCAGGAAGTGCAATTTTCACTATTCAGCCAGTGTAGATTCCGTCCTATCCCTTGCCAGATCGCTTTATTTTTTCTGACATTGCTGCTTCGACTTCCCCTGCAAGTCGAAACTGTTCTATCCAGCCTTGGGTGAGTATCCACTGCGTGATTCTAGCCACATCTTCTGGGCTGTTCATCATGGCTTCGAAAGACCTATCTTTGGCTAGTCTTAGGACTTCGCCTCTTCCCCTTGCCCACTGCGGACACGCCAAGACCATGTGCTTGACATTTTGGGACGGATATCCACATTGACATCTTGGGTCGTGTACTCCCGGGACTTTTCTTCTATACAGGTAAGAGTTGAGCCCGATATGCTCACTTCTCAGCTGAATGGCGACACTACTTTGGGCCCTGCTCAGGTTTTGGTGGATATTTACTGGTGTTCCCTTGAAGTTGAGTCTTTTTCTGCCTGTTTCCTTGTCGGAGGTTATCTTTGCTGCATTCCATAATTCGGAATCTGCAGTCGCTCGTCGACCAGAATGCTGCACTCTGTTGTTTGCCCAAGAGTTTGCCCACTCCTGGAAAGCTGCTACTCTACCAGCCTCTTTCTGTCTACCCCTATTCATCTCTTTACCACAAATTTCTGTCCATTTGGCAACATCTTTGATCCTGTTCAAGGCATGCCTTTCTTCTCTCCCATTAGCGGGCAGCTTGACCTTGGCACATGCCGAAGATATTGTCTCTTGAACAGAAGTTTTATCTGATAGTCCGGCGTGTTGGACCCTCCTTTGCTTCAGATAGATTTCGATGGGTAGCATAGAGGATTCGTGTTCTAATACCCTGCTGCTGGTAGAATTATATGAACCTGTGACTAGTTTTAAGCATTTTCTTTGTATACTTCGTAAAGGTTTCACTACCCTTTCAGGTATTTTACCCGCTGGCCCGGCCTCGGCCCAAATCGAGGACCCATACGCGAGGGCCGGTCTCACTATCGTGCTGTACAACAGCTTAGACTTTGTAAAGGTCGCTCCTCAAGATGACTGTGACAGTCTACTAATTGATTGTACTTGGGTGTGCGATTTCTGCTGGAACTTCTTTATATGAGCCCCCCGATGGACTTTGGGGTCGAAGTAGATACCGAGGACTCGGAGAGATGACTGCGGTAAGGTTAGATGCCCCTGTATACTTACGGTAGCCTCAAGGTTGTGTCTCTTCCTTGCTCGTGTGGAGTGCATCAATTGGTACTTTTCCGGCGCAAATCTTACTCCGTGCTTCTTTGCCCACTCCTCACAGATGCTGTGTTTTTCCTCTAGTTTTCGGCAGTTTTCTTCTGTAGAATTTGACCATGTGAGTATGTTAGTGTCGTCTATAAATCCTACCGCGGTAGTAGAAGGAGTTTGTAGCTTCGGTAAGAGCGTGCTAACAAAAAACAGGAAGAGTATTGGGGACAGAGACGACCCTTGGGGTATTCCTGTCTTAGTAGGGATTTGGCCTCCTTTGAACGTCCCAAGAGCTAGAGAAGTCGATCTCTCTTCCAAGAATGATTCTATAAACTGGGTAATCCATCTTGGGATGCCCTTCTCTCTAAGGTTGTGAATGAGTCTTTCATGAGAGACGTTATCGAATGCCCCTGAAATGTCGAGACTGAGAAGTGACGCAACCCGTTTTTTGTCTTTTCCCCATATCGTATGAATCTGTTCCGTTGAAAGCTCGACTGCCGAGATCGTAGACCTCTTGGGTCGAGCCCCCATTTGCTCGGCTGGCAGAAGGTTGTAGTCTTCGGCCGCTTTAAAGATCCGGTTAGCCACTAACTTCTCAAGGAGCTTACCCATTGTGTTCAGAAGTGCTATCGGTCGATACGCCTTTGGTGTGTCATATCTCGGCTTCTGTGGTTTTCGGAGAACCACTGTCGTAGATTCTTTGAATCCCTTCGGATGGTACCCAAGACAGAGACAAGCATTAAATAGCTCCACAAGACCTTTTCTGAGGGTTTTCATGCATTCCTTGAGAAATCGATTTGGGATCCCATCTGGGCCAGGAGCCTTATCGCTTACAAGCTTTCCGATGGTTTCTTCGACTTCAGCCTGAGAAATGGTATTTGAGATTCTGTCAAGCTCTTCAGGATAAACAGTTCCGGTAATATCTCCAGTATCTGCCGCCACAGGTTGGGGGAAGAAGTACCCTGCCATAATTCTGGCTATGTCAGGAGGTTCAGTGAAGATAGTTCAACTGCGCCTTTAATTTCCGATATCTGTGGTAGCCTCTGTTTTTCTTCTGGATCTTTTCTGGCCCACCTGGCGAGTTTCCATATTTTGGTCGGGTCCCGGGAAGCCTCAGAAACGGTTGCCCTCCATCCAATTGTTTTGGCCTTCTTTATTTGGGCCTTTTTCCTGCTTACCGCTTTTTGATATTCTATCCAGCTTTCTACGGTGCCCCGATATTTCCACTCTCTTCTGGCCTTTCGTGTGCCTTTTACTGCCTCTGAGCATTGGGTCGTCCAATAGGGTTTGGCGAACTGAGAAGGTTTGGCGATAGGTATGGTCTCTTTGGCTGTTTTATGGATAGCATCAGTGATGGAGGCCACCCTCTGGACTGAATATGTTCAGCCGACAATTCAATATGCACTCAATGATACCAGGTCAGAATGCCACAAATCGTTCTGATCAGCAGATATATCTTGATTGTATCAATGAGATGTACAATTGGTGTCGTACAAAAAACTATTTCCGTTTGTGGGCATACCTATATATCAACTGGTATGCTCCAGAGCAATGGAAATTGTGGGCCCGCTCAGCAACTCCGGACTGTCTTCCTGTGCTAAAAACTACCATGATTATCGAGTCACATTGGCGACGGATAAAGCATGATTACCTACACCGATTCAATTGGCCACGCATTTATTTGGTCTGCTGAGCCATAGTATCGCGAGTGGTTCCTAAAGCACCGGAGCGGATAGCGGCTCTTTTCGATAAAAATCATCGAATTGCCACAGCGGCCTGGAGAAAAAAGTTTAAGCACAAATGAAGTCTCTACGGAGTTCCAGTGTAGGACCCGAAGATTTAGCCGAGCATCACACAGATGCAGTAAAATGGGCTTGTGCATGTAGGGGTATCCTCTTAAGTCGCTTTCTCATATGCAAGCATATTGTGTCGTTTCGATAAATTTTCGGACTCTTTTCGTTTTTTATCTGAAGTCTGTCGTCAGAGGCATGGTCCATTCTGGGTTCATCAGCAACTTGTAATTCGACTAGAATACAGGGTGGAAGTACAAGAAACACCTACAAGCAATGATGCCCTTAGATCCGATAGTTATCCTAGCACCGATACCGACAGTGAGATCGAGAGTGATACCGAGCCCCAGGATGAAGAAGATAAGCTTGTCGATACCGGTGATAGTACATCTTCTAATGATTCAGATGATGCCGTATCGTTGACGTCTGCCTACCTTGATATTCTTAAGGAACAGAAAGAAATCGGGCATAAAAAGCTACTCAAGGTATTTAAGGCTAATGACACCAAAAACTTGCAGTTTTTAGCTGAAGTAAGACGGCGAAAAGGACAAAGGACCATGCCCAGAACATGGGATCAAAATAAGCATCCCGCAACAATGTACTACAGATAAAGATTTTAAAATAAAACCCCAATTCATTTCAAACCTAAAGAAAATATTAAGCTCCAATCTCTGTGAATAAATTTTTGAAATATTCTAGTATTGAATTTGTGATTTTGAGAAATCCTACTGTGTAATAAATAAACTAAGTCGAGATTTTATTACAAAAGTTTTTTTAAACTTGATAATTCGCGTGACCAGTAAAAAATGAGTTGTGATGATTTGATTTGATTTGATTACATGTCGTATCAGGCTTACGCCCTACACCCAATAGGCGTGATACGGGTGTGTGATCCATATGGACTCACCGCTACCTATATGCATGGCTTTACTTGCCAGATAATCTATGTGACATAGAAAGAAAATAAATAACGAAAAACTTTGTGTCCGAACAAAAACGCCCTGCGCCTTGTCCTATATTTTCCTAACGCTTAACTAAAGGAAATAACAACCGCTGTCCCTGGGAAATTCTTAAGCCTCCCGGTCTGTAGTTTGTGCGCCATAACATCTGGTTATAGACACGAATTCAAGAAATTCCTTCCATCCATTTTCTGCTAACATTTCGCTCGCCCTTGGGGGAGGTTCCTGTTTCGCACTTCTCCAACGCTGGAGAGCCGATCGGCATTCTGCAAAGTGCCACGAGCGTCTTTCTCGACCGCATTCGCACTTGCCATCAACACCTTCATGTTTGAATCTTTCATGATATTTGGCGAAGTCGCCGTGTCCTGTCCTTGCAGCTATCAGTCTATGGTATGCCCATCTGGGTAGAGCAAGCTCTGGAGGTCGCTTCCGAGTCATCTTGAGATCTAACTTCATGTACTGCCTGGGTCGATTTTCTTGCCACCATGATGATACTAATTCGTCCGCGCGCTCCCTGGCGAACCTGTTTACTGATGCAAATGTATACTTTAGACCGCAATTCAATTCTGTGGAGTGTATCGCATTTGTTGCTTCCTCTGGGAGGTCCTTTAGAGCTGCTTTCGCAACCTTATCAGCCTTCACGTTCCCCTCAATTCCTGAGTGTCCTGGTATCCACCGGATTTCGACTGATCGGTGCCTTTGACAGTCCAAAACAAACCTCTCAACTATTCCTTGGGAGGACCTCGACCTGCCGCTACGCAGAGCCTGGACCGCATCCGAGTTATCCAGGAGCACCTTGATTGGATTAGTTCCAGCCACCCTTATTGCTGCTTCAAGGGCTTTCTGGGCCCCTAAAAGTTCGGCGTCGTAAGCCTCTGCACCCCGCAACGGGCCTGCATCGCTTCCAATCATTTTTCCTTCTCTGAATAGAGTGTAGCCCCATGCTGATTTCGCCAGGCCACAGGACGAGCCATCTGAGTACGCACACACAGTGTTCGTTGACAGGTTCCCTATCCATTGTTTGGCCAGCAAAGCTTCAGACTGTTTGTCGAGTCTCACTGGCTGGCTGTTTCGTTCCGCTTTCGGACTGAAGAGTTTACCGGTCTCCACAGCGGCCGGCACGGTCTGTAGGCTGGTCTGTAGTCGTGTGAGATATCTCTCCGGATTCGTGAACGCACGGCTTTTCTGTCCTGCGCGCAGTCCTAGGCGATTAATAGTTTCTTTGGGCCCCTCGTGAGATCTGATAAAGAGGGGATGCCATGTATCTAGTTTCTGGATTCGCGTCGCGGCCCTCAACTGTTTTTGTTGGAGGATGATTGTTGCCGGAGGAATGCCTGACTCCTGTGTAGAGCCTTATTTGGAGTAGTTCGCCATACAGGTAGTGCCGCCCGGACTGCCTTGATGATTGTGTTGTCAAGCAGATCAGTGTGCCATCCGACTCCTGTGCTCACCTTCTTGGTTCGCTGTGTGGTGATTCGGGTCAGCCCTGGCCACCATGCTTCTGCTCCGTAGAACGCCGTACTCAGAATGCACGCCTGCACTGCCTTTATCATTGGCCCTGGGTCTGCGCCGCGCTGTACGGTGTTAATTCGACGTATAAACTGTGTTATACGTTGCGCTTTTCCGCACCACTCTTGCACGTGTTGCTTGAAGTTGAGTTGGGAGTCTATCCATACCCCTAGCCATCTCACATGTGGAGATGGAAAAATTGTATGACCTTGGATCTGGACAGCTAGGCCTACCGTATCCATCTTTTTCTTGGGGCCCCCTCCGATTACCAGTAAGTCTGATTTGGCCGGGTCAAAGCTTATCTTGTGCTCATTTGCGAGCCGCACAAGGGTTTCAACTTCTGCTTGAGCAATTGCCACCGCTTCGGCAGCTGTGCTTCCTATACTTAAGACTGCGATGTCGTCTGCATACCCAAACTTGTTGTCCTTGTTTCCGTCTTGAACTAGGACAGCGATGTAGAGAAGAAATAACAGTGGTGACAACGGCGAGCCCTGCGGGACTCCGCACTCGGCGACTTTGTCCTGAGTTATTCCTTCTTGGTGTCGGACCCGTATGATTCGTCGGGTCAGAAAAGACTCGACCCATTGACACAGAGAACTAGGCCAACCCTGATTACGCATCCGGTGTAGTAGCCTGTTGTGGAGGACAGCGTCGAAGGCGCCCTGCACATCGAGAGTCACCATTGCTGTGACTTTATTGTTTCGCATTGCAGCTTCTGCGTCGTGTATAACACATGAGACAAGGTCGACTGCTGAGCGTCCCGGGAGAGCACCGAAAAGCTGCTTAGGCACAACTCGATGTTTGATTGCTAACCAAGCCATTCTCTTAGCCACTAAACGCTCCAGTCCTTTGCCCAGGCAGGAGAGAAGGGAAATCGGTCGCCATCCTTTAGCTGTTGTTAAGTCCCGCGCTGGTTTGGGAAGCAGAATAACTTCAGCAACTCGAAAAGCAGAAGGAAAATGTCCGTTCTCCAGGCACGCTTGAAAGAGACATTTTACCTGTTCTCCTATGGCTTCCCAGCATGCTCTAAGTAGTCTTACTGTGATTCTGTCCGCTCCTGGAGATTTGTCGCCTGTGCTAAGAGTGTTTGCTGTTACATCCTCTAGTGTCAGTGAAGTATTCCACGGGATTGATGCATTTTGTCCAGTTTCCCATGTATCAAGGTCCTGGGCTGCGTTGAATCTGGTCATGAGACTGTCTCGGAGGGACTCAGCTCGCTCAAGAGGGTCAGTCAACCACTTGTCTCCTGAACCTTTTAAGGGTGGAGCATTTTGCCCTGCCCTGGGTTTAGCCCACCGCATCACCTTAAAAACTTGTGCGTCTGTAGTGGCATTCTCGACTTGCTTTCTCCAGTAGTCTCTCTTTGCCCTTTTGACAGCATGTCTAAAGTCCTTCCGGGCTTCTGCCGCTGGTGTGGAAGACTTTCTGGCTTCTATAAACGCACTGTATTTGAGTCTGCATTCCTCGTTCCACCATGGTGCTGTCCTCCCGCGTACTCTAGACGGTTTTTGCCCCACAGCCTTACGAGCGTCTCCCAGAACCTTCAGCAAACTTGCTACTTGTGTTTCAATGTCACTTACACTATTTATGGGACCCGGCTTGACCCAAGCTTTGACGTATTGTGCAAACTTTTCTAAATCTTGGTCGCGGATGCGCAGTTCTTGAGTCACTTTCGATATATCTGGCCTTGCCGTCACTTGGACAAGCCCAGCAATTGTCCGGTGGTCTGATGTACAGTCGACCTCGTTTGAAACCCATGCCTCAGCGGACGTGTTACTCCACACTAGATCTAGGACATTGCCATCTCTATGTGTTGGTACTCCTGCTGTGGTAACTAGATGCAGGTCCTGAGCTGTGGCCCACTCCATGATCTGATCGCAATTGCCATACTGACGGGATGCCTGAGGTTGCCAGTGTCTTGACACAGCGTTAAAGTCACCCCCCACTATTGTCGGACCTCTAGGCACCCATTCGAGTAGAGGCTCCAATGTTCCGCTGGGTCCGGGTGCTCGATAAACGTTCGCAAACGTCAGGCCAGCTACTTGTACGAAACAGTAGTCGCCTGTTTTGCCTGGTGATGAAGGAAATATTTGAGTTGCGTGAATATCCTTTCGACTGAAGGTGATTGCCCGGGGTCGAGCTCCTCTATCGCCAATTGGTTTATGGCATATGTAACCAGGATGACTTTTAGTAATATACTCCCCATCTTTTTTCATAGTCCACGGTTCTTGCACCAAAACTACATGTGCCTCTGCATCCCATGCTTGCTGCAGTGCGATATCCATGTTTGGTCCGCCCTTTCCCACATTCACTTGGTGAAAGAGAAGGGTGTTCAATCTTCCTGTTGGTTGTCGTGAGTTAGGTATACTACTCATGAGTTTTCCATTGTTACTTCCTGAGTGCGAGGTACCTCAACAATCTTGCCCTTAGTCTCTGACTCTGCCAAAGCGGCTTTGAAATCGCGATGACCACGCTCTCGGATGACTCGAAGTTCGGCAGGAGTGCGTGGTACCACAAAGCCATCCTGTCTTCTGGGTCTAGCCATACATTTGAGGTCAGTCGACTCATGTGGCCCGGCACAATTTGAGCATTTGGGAACCCTGTTTGGGCAGGTCGATGTCTCATGTCCACCGGTGCATCTTCCACAACGACTTCCTTTGACGCAGGACCTGGTTGCGTGGAAACCCCAGCATTTTTGGCATTGCTCTATGGGCCGTCGTCGTACGAATGGCATGGTCGGTCCACTTTCTTCAAAGAGCCTAAATTTTAGATTTGCTGGTTTTTGCTTGAAGTGAATGATCCAGCTTGTGGAGTACTGGCCTTCCTTCACGTTGTTGGGACGAACCTGGACTGGTGTTACGCCGCATGCGGATTCACATTCCTTTATCACCATTTCTTTTGTCACTGCTAGTCTGCAGTCTAATGTTTTAATAAAAGGGGTACGTGCGGCACGATCACGGACGTCCAGTTCGACGCTGCCTCGATGGTTAAGTTGTCTTTTTCTAAGGCTGGTGCCACTCTCAGGATCGATTCTCTGAGCGCGTCTGACGCACACTCGATTGCCAAGCCAGACCTGACTTGGGACACCGCCAAGATAGCTGAGGGCGCTACTCCAGCCCGCTCAGTGATTATCTTTTTGATCGTGACGAGAGATAACTTGCGCCAATCATGTTCTGGGGCCATTCGAAGGAAAAGGCGTTTGTCTTCTCTTGGTGGGTCTTGCTCGGCTGGCTTCTTCTGTGAAGAAGGCTTTTGAAATGTCGGCCCTTTGGGTGGTGTTGGTAGCTTTGCCGCTTTTCTGGCGATTGTGACCCACGGAGACTTGGTTTCTTGTGGCTTTTTGGGGAGAGCGAGGTTAGGCCCCTCGGCCGGTTTTGTGACCCTAGGACCAGCTGTTGTTACCGTGTTCGTTCTAGGGTGAGGATTCTTACAGGGTGATTCGGGGATTCGTGCATTGCCAATCGCAAACGCGGTTGCGATGGGTGCAATCCTTTCAATGAACGGCGCCAGTAACGACGCCTCTTCTGTTCCTACCTTGGTTTTGGCCCAGGCATCAATGGTTCCTAAAAATTCCTGGGCCAGGCCCATTCTTTGCTTTCTTTGGCGTTCTGCTTCTTCCATGGCGGCAGCTATGCCGAGGAGACTGGGGTGAAGGCCCTCACCTAAATTGGGGGGCATCGTGGATGGCTGAGCGCTGGTGGAAGCCATTGCGCCGTCTGGATGGTCTGTGTCGGTGAATACGGGGAGGGAGAATGCGTAGTGAGTATATTTGTTGTGGTGCTTCTCACTTTATATCTAAACTACCACAATAATGTGGTGTAGTGATAATACGCTATATGATGATGATGTTCCTGCGTGTAGTTATGAGCTGTTTGAGTTGTGATGATGATGATGATGATGATATTATTTAACGTCTGGGGTGATAAGTCAAGTGCCCCAGGACACGTGATATCTATCCTTGCAGGGATATAGGACGCTAGGGCCAGAGCCCTAGAGTATTTGACTACAGTCTAATTACACGGCTATGCAGCGTTATCTGAAACTGCGCACAGAGAATATCGTGGGCTCTAAGCAGTGACATACATGAGTCTTCCCCTTACTCGCGACTGGTGATCACTCAGTCCTTCTCCCCCGCTCCACCTTGCACTTCTAGGAGCCCCCGATCAAATATAACTTTACAATTCCTCCTAACGAGGACATATTTGCTCAAAAAATTGAGCCTGGCTTAGCCAGTTTGTTAATGTGACAGCCCCTTCTGGCGTGCCTAGTAGCTTGGGCAGAAGTTCGTTGATTGACCCCTCAGGGCGGCCAGACCGACGTCTCAGAATTCTGCAAAAGAAGAAATGTCTCGGGGTTTTCAATGACCCGCATTTACAGTGTAGGTTTGCGCCTTGATGTTTAAAGCGGATATGATATGCGGAGAAATCACCATGTCCAGTTCTAGCAGCAATTAAACAACCCAGGGCTTTCCTATTAAGAGAGAACTCCATGGGAATGCGTGGAGCGATTTTTATTTTAAGCTCGGAGTATGACTGGGGAATATTCTCGTCCCACCATTTTCCCCGCGTCAGTTTATTCTGATCTGAAATCCAGCGAGAGAGGGATGCATTTGATAGCTTCGAGATGAGATTTGGGAAAGGCATTGTAGCGCCTTTTTTGGCTTCTTTATCTGCCATTTAATTTCCTTCTATTCCTGCATGTCCAGGGACCCATCGGACACGGATTTCCCCCATACTTGTGTGTGGTAGCCTCATCCGTTTTTTCCATGTCCTGTTGACCTCCAGGGCATCTTGGAAGACGGATTGAGAAGAAGAGCTGATTGTTTTGGTCAAAAATTTCCTTGCCACGTCAATATTATTAATAAATATCCAGAGGTTGGTGGCAAATCGGGCTGTCGGAAGAGCAGTGGCTACTCGAATTCCTTCAAGAGCTGCGTAAACTTCGGCATCTAGAGTCTCTTTGTGTTTTCCGAGAGAAAAGGCTTTAGTATAAATCTGTCGACCAAGCTGTGTAATGACAAAGCCACCTCCTGTACTGCCATCTGCTAGTTTCGACCCATCCGAATATACTGTTAGGTCACTGGTCGGAACGGTCCTCAGAAATTCTCGAAAGGAATCTACTGCCGTCTCTGTTCTGGTAGACGCACCAATACGTTGGAGTGAATCCTGCAACGGCTCTTCGATTTCCCATGGGGGGTTAACTAGGGGATTAAAGGTTTCTGATAGTGGGATATCTCTGCAAGAACGCGCTAATCGGGTTAAGGCAGGCGTACGGAGAGCTCTCTGGGAGCGTACATAAAGAGGGTGACGGGGATCAAGTCTTCGTGTACGGATAGCTGCTCTCTTAACTATGTTATCGAGCGCAAGTTCCGCTGGTGCAAGGCCAGCTTCACGTAAGAAGGCGTTACTTGGGGTGGTTCGATAAACTGGTAAGATGACACGGGCAGCGCTGTTGTGCACCTTTTCTAACATCTTTAAGTGTATGCCTACTCGGTTACTCACTATCTTGCGTCCCTTGATTCGAGTTTTACCTGGCCACCAGCTCTGCGCTCCGAAGTGAGCGATTGGTAGAACGCAGGCTGTAACTGCTTGACGAGAGAGCCTTGGTATGACCCCTCGGTTAGTATTTCCAAGACAGCGGAGTGCGCTAGCAACTTTGCAGGCTTTAGCGGTTTGTATTCGCGCATGGTATTTGAAGGTAAGTTTTCTGTCAAAATGCACCCCCAGCCACTTCAGGTATGGTTTCTGTCTATCCTCAGAAATAGTGGAGAAGCTGGTCACTACATCAGGATGGACGTCTTTATCCTTGTGCCTCCTAGAGAAATGTAAGAGTCCCGACTTCCCAGGATCAAATGTGACTCCTTCTTCGGTGCCCCAAGCAAGAGCTTGTTCTACTGCATCAAAAATATTTTGAGAATTTTCGTCGAGAGATGGCGATGTCTTGAGTATTGCTACATCATCTGCATATCCAAATGCATCTTTTTGAAAACCATCCAGTTTAAATAGGGGGGAGATATAAAGCATAAACAAGATTGGGGAAACAGGAGAGCCCTGTGGAAGTCCACAATCAATTGATCGGGGGGCTCCAATTTCACCATCCAGTCTAATGCATACACTACGTTCTGTTGCAAAGGAGCCAACCCAACGACAAAGATAATTTGGCCAACCTTGTTCCCTAAGTCTTCGGACAAGTCTTCCTGGAAGAACGCCGTCGAATGCACCCTTGACATCCAGCGTTGCCATGGAAGCAGTCCAACCCTTAGCTAGTGCAGCCTCGACATCATTGGTAAGGCAGGTCGTTAAATCTACCGATGAGCGGAGAGGAAACGCCCCAAATTGTTGTCGGGGAAGTACTTTATATTCAATGGCAATCCATGACATTCGCTTGGCGATCAGTCTTTCCAGCCCTTTACCAAGAACCGATAGAAGGGCAATCGGCCTATAGGAACGAGGTGAAGTCATATCTGCTTTATTTGGTTTTCCAATGATAGCCAAAATCGCAGTGCGGAAACATCGTGGGTGATAGCCTTGATCTACACAAGCTTGAAACAGTTCTTGAACCATGGACGTGATTAGCGGCCATGCCAGTCGTAGAACTGCTGTGGGAATCTCGTCTTTTCCTGGGGTAGTGTTCCCGGCGTTAAGTATGGCTTCCGAAACCTCTTTTGGCGTGATTGCGGGAAATGGGAGAGAGGCTAGAGCCACAGTCGGAGTAGAGAGTGGTATATCGACAGTAGTTGATTGATTCGACAGGAGATTTCTAGCTAAAACATCTCTTTTATCTTCTAGTGTCTCCGCCGGAAGACTGCCAGGTGAGGTAGGATCAACCAGAGGAGGAGTGCGATATGCTCCTTTTGATTTGTGCCACTTTGTGATATCAAACAGTTCTTTAGAGTTGCTGACTGATTCTAGCTTTTTTTGGAAGAAATTGCTTTTTGCAGCGTAGATAACTTTCCGGTATTCTTTTCTATCTGTCAGAGTTACAGTTCCGCTGCGGGCTATCCTCCGATATTTTTCTCGTGCTTCTTTGCAGCACAGATCCCACCACGGCTGGCCTCTATTATGAGGCATTTTTCTCTTTGCAGATCCTTCGTAGGCGTTCTGTAAGACTTTTATTAACTCTTCTGCCCTTTCATCTATACAAACTTTGGACGTATTGGTAAATGGTGGCAGACCTTCAAGTCTACTACGTAGGAGCGAGAGGAAAACATCTTGGTTGATAGTAGCAAAGCGGAGTCTTTGTGTCGGGGGGAGAGTTCTATTTCTGAATGGAACAGTGATTAGTAAGGGGGAGTGGTCTGACGTCACATCTAAGTCTCGTTGAACTGCTGCCGAAGTCCCTTCAGCTATAAGTAAACTTGAGGCAAAACAAAGATCTAAAACATTGCCTCGATTATGAGTAGGGACATCTATATCGGAGATAAATGTCAGACCTGTTGATTGTGTCCAATTGATGAAAGAATCTGCTTGTTGAGAGAAAGGGCCCCGATGAGACGGGTGCCAGTCTTGATGGTGCATGTTGAAATCCCCTACAAGGATAGTTCTCGGGGTGATATGAAGATTAGTTAAAGAAATGAGTGCCTGGACTCCGTCTCCCGGATTGGTGGCTCCAGGGGGGGCATTATATACGTTTACGATCAAGACACTGGACCCAGCTGGTGACTGGATCTGGAGAAGCAGAACATCCCTCTGTTCCCGTAGAGAAAAGTTAGTTGGACGGGTTTGTGTTGCCACAAGTCCTGTATTTGTTCTTATGTAAGTCAGAACTCGCGGTCGGAGTGACCAGTCGTCGATCGGAGTGAAGCATTGGAATGAAGGGTGCTTTTGGGTGATCCTCTGTGAGAGATCTCTGTTTATATATGGTTCCTGGATTAGCAAAATATCCGAATCAATTCTAAAGGCATTTTCAAGTGAGAGAATATGCGCCGCTGAACTGCGCCCTACATTGACGGAGAGTATTTTTAATATTGGGTCTCTAACACTCATATATTTCCATGGTGTTGTCCTCACAGTGCTCTTGAACGGAATGCTCTAGACATGCAAATTTATTTTGGGAAGCGGAAGGGGAGTATGGAGTGTTGCTAGCTGCAGGAGATGGTTGAGGTTGAGATTGTGGAACTGGAGCTTTGTCTTTGTCTTTGCTGTTTTTTCGGTGGCTGGTGCACCCACGACGACACAGTGAGCTGCCTTGAGGCGGAGTCTTGCCGCTACTGCTGCATGTCGAATCTGTGCTGTTTGGGTCCTTGAGGGTAAGACATTATTTTTTCCTGGCCTTAGAAGACATTCAAGTGAGTCTGCGGCATGAGGTCCATGACAATTGGCACATTTTGGAGGACAGTTATGTACTCTAGAGGGATCACAGCTTTTATGGTTGGCTTCGTTATGCTGAGTAGATCCACATATTCTACAGCGAGGCGCTCTGGCACAAGCGCGTTCATTGTGCCAGGCGAAACACTTCCCGCACTGAGGAGTTTTCATCCTCTTGGGCAAGAGTTTTGTGGCAACTCGTACGCCAAACAAAGGCAGGCTTTTGGAGAGGTGAGAGCCTTCGGGAAATAGTGCTATCCAATTCTTTTGGTGTGTGTACTGGTTATCAGTTTCGCCCTTGCATTCTAGTATATTAGCAGGTGTTACGTTGGTAAGATCTGTTAAGGCGCTAGCTATGGTTGTCGCCGTAATTTCGTTAAGGACGACTTTTGTTCCATCGTAGCCCATAAACGAGCGCGGCACTCCGGAAAGTTTGAATGCCGAGTATTGCACCGGCTTTTCAACTTTGCATTCTCCCTCTGTTGATAGAAAGGCCTGGATTTCACTCATTCGGCTGAGCAAGGTTTCATGAGCGGGGGCGGAGGCGGGGCAGATTGCAAATCCAGATCTGATCTTCTGAACTTCACGAACAAGCTTCTCCTTGAGGAACATATTTAGTTGCAGCAATACTGCGTAAGGTGACATTGCCAAGCATGTATGGTCAGGATGAGCACGAACAAAGATACGGTCATCTTCTTGGAGCTTTTGGGGGCTTGTATCTTTGGGGGGTTTGGGCTGGGCTTGATTACTGTGCGGCCGCTGCCTCTGTCTTAGAACTGCCACTGCAGCTGCAGCTGCGTACGAAGTTTGTTTTTCCGCTGTTTGTTTGGCATTTGCGTTTGTAGCTCCATGGAGTGGGTTTTTTGAGTTGATTTTTTCGCCTACATTTGTGCTATAGGGGGTCGATGGGCGAGGTAAACCTCTGACATGGCTTTCAAAGTGCCTTCGGGCTACAGTATTCAGATCAGATATGAAGTCACGAAAAGATTTCTGAAGATGTTGGGGTAAAACAATCTCGCAGATTGCGTCGTCGAGTACGGATGCTATGTTCTGGAACAGGAGAGTAGCTTCCTGGTTCCTGGTGTTGGCAGCGGAGGTAGTTGACAATAGCAGTTTTGTTGGAAATTGGTATTGGTTCTTCAAAGGACAATCCTTAGAGAATATAGGCCAATTAAATAAATAAAACTTTCAAATAAAAAGATTATATTGTATCTATCTGCAAACCTACTCCAACTTACTATATAGCTGTATGTTAATTTTATTATTTAACATTTTAAGTAACTGAACAGAAATTTAGCCTGTATCCTATTTTCGTTTGAATACGAGGTGGCAAATACAAATCTCAGTAATCGTTTGCCACTCTGATCAGATCGGAATATCATCAATAAGATTCGTGTAGATACTATATGTAGTATCAATGGTAGTTACACGCATGTGATGATGTGCTAACCGGTCCGGCTGGTCCATCTCCTAAATTAGTAACAATGATGCGAAATTCCAACAAGTTTTGACAGCGAGCTCTCTCCAACCGCGGGAGCGGATGTGGGTGGGCGGGGAAGGGGAGGGATCAATGGGAGGGATTGAGACATATCGGTAAGAGCTCTATGGAATGAGTAAAAGATGAGTAAAAAATGAGTGTTGATTAAGGGACGTTACTGACACCTGTCAAGTCACCTGATGTGAACCATCTTTCCCGAGTAACGTGATTATGGTAAAAGCTGCGTATGCTGTTCCTGGACATCGAAGTACGAAAATTATGTAAACATGTAAATAATTGCAGCAAAATTTACTAAAATATTGTTTGTAGACGCCAGTATCGGTACCTGTGTGAATATGTAGTCACTACGTTCACCTTTAAAACTTCATGTATTAACCTACGGGTATTCTATGCGGTGTATCTTAAGTACTATAAGAGCTACAAAGCAGTCACCATGTCCCCCCAGGGATGGGGCTTTAGTTGTAACTAGCGCCCGGTAGACACTAAAAATAAATAAATAAATATATATATATAAGAGCTACAAAAATTAAAGACAATAACCAACAACATGGGAGAGTACTCTAACACAAACCGAAGTAGATAGTAAAAAGAGGAACAAGTCAACTTTTTTATTTTTGACATCGATTTTATGACCAAACTATACAATTGATATGTATGTAGTAACGTTTTGTGCATGGATCAGTGAATGTCTTCCATGTTCAATAACTTTACATCTTAGTTCAATAATGTGAGACTGAAAGATCTTGAAAGAGTAGATAGAAGAGCACATAATCAACCATCAGACAATATGTAAATATCCATAGTAGAGTGCTCTAGGTTGGCTGGTGCAGTGGTACACCGTCCAGACTGTTCTTTCGCGTAGATTCTGGGTAGCTTGGACGCATGCCTCACTTGAGACAGGATAAAGCTAGCTCGAACTCGGTAAAACCGCTACACCACGCGCCCTCGCGGTAATATCGCCATCTAAGGAGGAAAGCATACACAAATAATCGTGGTGTTTTCTTGCTTTTCCCGATGGTGGATATTATCAGAAGAAGATACATGTCGCAAGGGTTAACTTCGTAGTAGTATCTGAATAGGCAATCTGAGTATGAGTGCACTATAACCCAAACGGAGTCATCCTATGAAGAATGCGTTTCTTCCGTCATTATTCGTGTCACTGCCCCTAGCTGTACACGGTAGCTCAAATTTTATTTAGAAGAAGAAGCACACCAGCTAAATTATCCTTCTGAGCCCCGACCTTCTTTCACGAGTAGAACTAGAGCGAATATCCCTCTAATTAAAAAAATGCAACGAATGCTGATGAAGGCAGTCTATCACAGTCGAAACGTTAAAAATTTCTTCTCGTTTTGGAGGCAAATTATGATGGTGTTGGTGAACAACGGGATGACTTTGACAGCCAAGCATTCGACTTTGTAACAGTGTATGAGATATACTAAAAGCAACAGCACTCTTTCTTGGGCTCATGAAGTACCATTTTTGAGACCATGAACCCCTTTTTGCATGGCTAGTGCATGTGGATCTGTTTAAGGAACTCTATATTAAGATGGTAGATTTTTATCTGTGTAGAATCCGAATCTAGGTAGCTCGTGGATTATTTCGCCCGGCGTAGATTAGGTAGAGAACAGGCGTTGGTAATACCTAGGATTCTAAATTTTTTACAAAATATAATAGAATTTGACTTAAGGAAACCAAGGCACTTTGGCGGAGTGGTTAACGCGATGCCCTGCTATCATAGAAACCAAGGCATTTCCTTCGGGAGCGTGTGTTCGAATCACACAGGTGTCGGCAAGAAAATTCTTTTACATTTTCATCATCGCTGCACTTCTTCAGATAAGTGTCGCTCGCATGCAAGACTCATGGACTCAGTTTTCAGAAATGTTCGTCTGTACTTTGTCGTCACACTTTAGATCACTAAATACAAGTTCTGTTGTGTGTATGCTGGGTACCAATGTGATTACTGTTGAGATTCACCAAAGTCTTTCACGTTTGTTTCTAATATCATTGATCTGATTCGGCGCCTTTATTGGCCCACGCAGGAATCTGCGTATTAGAATATTTACATGCGGGAAAGCCTTCCGGTAATAACCCCCTAATCTGCAGTCTTGTGTCTATCGAGTATTCAGTTTACCTTCAAGGAGTGCCTTACACTGTACAACCAGTAAGTAATCCGTCTCTCCCCTGCCCTGCTTTGTAAATCATTCCCCGCATTGTCGCCTTGACTTGACTGAAAAGTCTAATCTGTTCTAGGTATCATTCGTCTAGTATCCACTTCGTGATCCTTGCCACAACTTTCGGGTTTTGAATCATGGCCTAATAGGACCTATCTTTCGCTTTTTGCAGGAAATCCCCTCGTTCCCTCGACCATTGCGGACGCGTCATTACCATACGTCTGACGTTCTATGACGGATACCTTTACTGGCACTTTGGGCTATTAACTCCGGGTACTTTTCTTCTGTATAGATAAGAATTGAGCCCGATGCGCTCGCTTCTTATCTGTATGGCGATACTGCTTTGGGCCCTGCTAAGGTGTTGATGGATTTGAACTGGTGCTTCCTTGTAGTTCATTCTGAAACTGCTTGTTTTTTGGTCCATGGAGATATTCACTGCTTTCCATGTCTCAGGTTTCGCTGTATTTTCAATACTTATTCCTGCACGTAATATGACGTACAAGCATAAGTGTTAAAAAGGTAAGTACCAAAAATGCAATAAATCTTAACAAAAATTACGCCCAGGACCGACAATGGGTCTGGTCAGGTTTTTTAGGTTTGTTTTTACATTCGTCCCTCTCAAACTCGATAGTGGGTCCCGGTATAAGTGTTGAAAATATTCATTGAAATTCAACCATTTACATTTGTAATACTTACCCCTGCCCGGAAAATGACCTGTCAGGGTAAGTGTTGCAAATATAAAAGTACAAGTTAGAATGAAGATTTTCAACACTTATACCGGGACCCACTATCGAGTTGGAGAGGGACGACTGTAAATCATTTTTGTGTATGCAGCATAAAGCTATGACGCGAATGACTATGGAAGATATGTATGTTTTACAGATTGACCATGTTTGACATTTGGAACTCTCGTACCCAGATTTCGTTTGCAGATACAGAGGCTCAGGGGTAAGTGAAGGCAGCCTGAAATTTTATATACAGGAGTTATAATATGGATATATCCTATTATTATTATTATTATTATTATTATTATTATTATTATTATTATTATTATTATTATTATTATTATTATTATTATTATTATTATTATTATTATTATTATTATTATTATTATTATTATTATTATTATTATTATTATTATTATTATTATTATTATTATTATTATTATTATTATTATTATTATTATTATTATTATTATTATTATTATTATTATTATTATTATTATTATTATTATTATTATTATTATTATTATTATTATTATTATTATTATTATTATTATTATTATTATTATTATTATTATTATTATTATTATTATTATTATTATTATTATTATTATTATTATTATTATTATTATTATTATTATTATTATTATTATTATTATTATTATTATTATTATTATTATTATTATTATTATTATTATTATTATTATTATTATTATTATTATTATTATTATTATTATTATTATTATTATTATTATTATTATTATTATTATTATTATTATTATTATTATTATTATTATTATTATTATTATTATTATTATTATTATTATTATTATTATTATTATTATTATTATTATTATTATTATTATTATTATTATTATTATTGAGGTATAACCTGAATCTACATCTTGATTTACTTACCAGAGTCATTTGTACCGTAGGTTGCATCAATAACTAATTCTTTAGATATAGTTGCAAGACCAATCATAGTGCCGCCAATTTACATTGCAAGGCTGCGTAGGTTACCAATTGAGTACGTTGCATGCTTGTAATTACTTCCAAATTCGTCAAGAAATTTTGTAGCCGGTACAAATGGGTCGTTATCATGTCGCCACAATCTCGAATTTGCCCAATTCCATGGGTAGTATACCTGATGTTGAGCAACTTTTTCTACATCCGGAATATTTGATACTTGAAGATCGCGATAAATTTCAGCCGGCGTCTGGTCTGAACGTCGCGAGGCAATAAATTCAAGCACCGCCAGTGATAGTTGAATGCTAACATAAGGGACATGGTAACTACGACACAAACTGATTCTCAATCTGTGATTATTGAGATCCGGTTTTACCGATAACCCACTTTTACAGGGAAATCTCGTTATCGGGTCACGATCGCGTTTGCCTGATTTCTTTGATTTCTGAACGTTAGAACTATCTTGCGAACAGTAATAGTAATAATGTTTGCTTTCACTGGTTCTTGTAGTCCTTAACTGCCGGAATCTGTGGCCAGCGGCTTCTCGAATAAGTCCAACAAGTGAGCCAATGGCCTGATCCAGTGGGCAGAAGTCGCGATTAATATTATCAGTGCTCTCAATAGTATCCCCAAAGTTAACGGGTAAGTTTTTAAGATCAAACTTGTAGTTTATATCCAGTAACTTGGTTTGTTGCTGTAGAGGCTCTTGTTAGAACATTTCCGAGAGCGATATATAGGAGGGTAAACTTACAGGCTTACTCCAAGTCCTGATTTCAAATTAAAAACTGTCCCATTGATCCAATGAAGATCGGGCATGTTTTTTAGAATGCTTAGAGCATGTCTTGAGTGTCTTGCCATGTTTGTTTACCGAGAAATCGCTCGCTGGACGGTAGCACATGCAGGCAGAGCAGAATGTTTTTGAAGATTCCATGATAAATTGAAAAATTAAGCAGAGCAAGTCAATTAGGTAGAAAGGATGTTTGATATCAAAATAGCGAAAAACGCGTGGGTTTCGTGTAGTTAGCAAAAGAGCTAGTTGCTCAGGAACCATTGTACAAGACAATAATTATGATTACAATAAAAATCACATGATAATCCTTGATTATAAATCTAGTCAGATGACCAGTAAAAAATGAGTGTTGATTACGGTTCTATGTTGCCAGTTTGTGGCCCGACATCCAAGTCTAATAATTTATATCAACTTCAATATCCCATAGGAATTTCTGATTAATACGCTTGATGATTTTTCTTATAATTTATCGATATTCAAGCATATTAATAGTGACAAAACACTGGGAATCTAGCCAAAACCGTCTTTTGGGATGAGCCTAAGGGATTTTGAAGTTGAGACAAATGATTGGGTTTGGATGTCCGACATCATGTTAATTCTCTCCGGCTCCGGCGGTCGTAGATTCATAGAATTAGAGCTCAGGCGTGGGAAATCAAAAAAAAATTACTTCGCTCAGTTCATGACTCTACTCTTGTTTTGTTCTTTTGTAAATCAAAGTTGCGAAAGAGTAGGATACGCTCATAGGTGCGAGGCCCTGCCTGTGACTTCGGTCCAGCACATTTAAAGGTGGGGCTCCGGTCTAGCACCTATAAATAAACAAAGATACAGGTCCACGAAGTTTAGTTGTTAACGACCATAATATAAAGCATCGCCTGAAACGCCTGTTTTCAGATCTCTTGCATGATGGCGACAATAGAACACTGTCTTTATTGTTTCGAAACCCTGTGGGCCTCGATGGAAAATCGCGAACCGATGTCACTTTCTGAAGTGGAAAGTTCATGGGAATCGTTCTTAACTGCTAGCAAGAACGACATCCACAAATCCAAAATAACGGCCGATCGTCGAATCTCTCAAAAATCTTCAACCGATGCATATCAGGCGCCGCTATTTGTGACATGGAACACTGTATCCCTTATCGACCCCACTCACGTCTCCCTGCGAGGCTGTATCGGCACTTTTGATTCCGCACCATTGGAAAAATCTCTATCTTCGTACTCACTCATGGCTGCATTACGCGATCCACGATTTCCCCCAATCACCTGCCCAGAGCTACCGACATTGTCAGTGTCTGTAACAATACTTACTGATTTTGAAACCTGTAAAGAGCCATTAGATTGGACAGTCGGAGTTCATGGTATCCGGGTCAACTTTACAGCGTATGGAGAGGACTATAATGCTTGTTATCTTCCAGACGTAGCACTGGAGCAGGGCTGGAACAATGAACAGTGTATCATAAGCTGCATGCAAAAATCTGGATGGAACGGAGATGAACAGAACTGGAGTAAAGTTGCTGACTTAAAAGTTACAAGATTTCAGGGTTCCAAAAAGAGTCTGAAATTCGAGGAGTGGAATGAATGGGATGAATGGAACGAGAGGAGAAATCAGATCAAAGATCAAAAACATTGAAGATGCGGGGTATCGAATAGTTTTTCTAAGCATTAAATACAGTTGATGACATTTCACTTGCTTATACTACTTTAATGTCTCTTCGGTCACATCCTACAAAAGTCATTGACTCATGGAGGATGTAGAGAGGAAAAAAAGTCCTCTCGATATGAAAGGGATGATTGTGACAGGATACCCAAAGGTACCTAGAAGCTGATTATCCCACGAAAACCAACACCGCGAAATAAACTTTGAACAATACACCGACAATATTCTGTAACTGCAGACCAAATTTATGAACCCGTGAAGGGTCACTGGCTGATATCATTCTGCATAGTCCTAGTCTATACTCCGGTCGTTGGGCTACAATAACGCCCTCCACAGTCCCTGTATCGCATGTTGAAGACCCTATAATCTCTGACTAGAGTACCAAAATGAGTAGTATGATTGATAGAAACTTGCTTCCTAGCTCTTTGTTCTTCTTGTCGACTTGATCTCGCCCTGTACTCATTAACACAAAATTTTGGGCGTTAGCAAATGATAACTGATGAATGCGTTTACCTATCATTTGTACGTAAGAAGTGGTTTCCGTTGTTTGCGAGCTCCGCCAATGAAAAGGCTCCGAGCACAACAAATTTGACAGGGAAACGTGGGCGTATTTTTATGTATGATTGTCGCTTTGATCTTGGTGGTACGTTAGGGGGCTAGTAGTCTGGATTTAGAGTTTTGGCGACAGGAGGCTCTCAACTTATCACAAGGTTTCATTCACGAAGTTCTGCACTCATTTGACATCATCCCGCTACTCGATCTCCTACCTTCAATCACATATTCGCCACAAGTATATCGTGCCACTTTATCTTGTGTCAAACTAAGGAATGATTGTCATCAATGTTTTTGGTTGTTTTTCTTGACTTCAAAGGCCTAAGTGAGTCTTGTCCAAAACAGTAATTTTCTACGTGGATTACATTTCGTATATCCAGATATCAGTACTTTCCCAATTTGACCAACGCCTCGGTTGGTGCTTTATATTCGGGCAGCCATTTTTCGGACATCGACACCCGGGGAAGGGTACCGAAATACAGCCTTTTCAAGGATAAAATAAAGAAGAGATCTCTATTATGTTCGTGAGTATTTTCCCATGCTGTCCATGAGATAAGCGCTGGTCAATGATGCCATTGATACCGACACGAGGAGTTGATTTGGACAAGTTTTGAGCAATTGAAGCAGCTAGAATGAAGCCAGAATCAATTGCAACTAATTTTCTGACGGCTTTTTGTTTGAAATATCAGCAGAAAATTTTGATAGATTGTTATGCGCAGAGAAATATGAAATGAAGTTGTGGTTATTCGTGAGATGATCAGCTTTTTGGTACTCTAGCGTGTTACGGCCATACACGAAAATTTTGATGATTTTGCCAATGCGTAAGATTCCTACCGGTGATTATAGTTGAGTAATTTTTTATCAAGCGCCTATAGCGTCCAGGTTAGCACTATTCTACCAATAGCATTATATTCTTTCAACAGAGGCTCTTGACTCACGCTCATACGAGAACTTGTGGGCTCAAAAGTCATTCTCTCCAGCGCTGGGCAAGGAAGTCAAGATTAATGAACTAAAAAAATAATTTTCTCAACGCTAGAACATATGTTGGTATTTTGAACGATCGAGCTAGGGCTAAGGGGTTCCCAAAGATAATTCTAACTGCAAGTAGCGACTGGCTATGAAGAACAAGGAAGCCCTCTTCTTGTGGCCACTTAAATGCACCCACAGAGGTTAGAAACCAAAGTAATTGCGAGACCACATTAAGTGAAGGGTGATCTTATCATCTTTGATGACTAATTGTGACCAATCGAGCAACTTACACAAGTATCATCGTCGTTACATTATGTACGGGCAAAGAGATAGAGACCCGACTAATTTGGACTGTCTCTATGGTTGATAAACTTCGCACAGAACATGACATCTGTTCGGAATACGAGATCGCTATTAGAGGTTAAGAACGCACAGTCATTCACCATGTGTGGGAACACAGAGTTGCTAAAACTACACACATTAGCGTATTTATTGGTCATGGCTCATATAGTGGCTTTGAGTCAAACTGATCAGCAAATTGTGAGTCTCTTCAGAATGGATGTGGTATTAAAAAGGGCTAGAGAAGTCAGGTTGAGACAGACATCTTTGAGGTAATAGATTATGACGAAAGAAGCCCTGATTAGCAGGTACTGCACAAGGGAGGAAACAACTTCATGTTTTATCCATTCAATTTCATGTAAATCGAAGTCACCCTAATCAAGAATGAGTTTCATGAACCAGGTAAAACAGGGTTGGAAAGTCGCAGAAATTAAGAGTGAAGAAGTACGTGTTGTAGCTAAGTGCCATCTAGTCAAGCCCATTAGTATCACATAGGTGTAAAGACCGAAGAGATCTATTGTGACTTATTATTTGGAGGTCTTCTAGGACTCACCATTTCTCGATATGATCAGATTTCTACTTTTCTATTCTGACAACTTTATCACAATTCAATATACATAGAGGATCAACGGATAATTTGAGCTGAAGTAATTAGCACCACAACGAACTGTAGAAGGAACTTACCTTTCGCATCAAGTCAACTGAGCTCTCGCCCAGTTCATCATTCAAGTAATCTCTCTTTACTAAACCAACTCCATGTTCACCACTCACCGTTCCTTCCATTTCAATGGCTCTTTTTACCATGCGACTAAATACTTGCTTAGAGATTGCTAGTGAGCTGTCGTTGTACGGAAGAATAACTACGTTTATTAATACTTCGATCAAAGTTTAATACGGGGAACTGACCATGAAAGTTACCATCTCCAACATGACCCACAATAGAAGCGAATAGTCCACTTCTCTTGATGTCTTCCTTGGTCTCTTCGATGATATCAGATAGTCTACTGATAGGAACGGCAACATCACCGGTTAAAACGTGGTTGTATTCCTTCCCTAGATATGAAATCGTACTCCACAGTACCTGCTTTCTGGCACTCCAGAGTTCATCCTGTTCTTGTTGACTCTTTGCAATTTCAATACTTTTACTTCCTTCTGATTTTGCAAGACTCTGGACGATCTCAATCTGCTCTTTAACACTGGTAGGTGTTCCGGCAAATTTGAAAAATAATGTTGGTGCAACTTTCCAGGGTCTAGAGGTTATTCCAGAAGCATTAATGCATTTCATGGCTTCGTCGTCTAGAAGCTCGATCGCAGCAACCGGTATACCCAGATGAACAATCTTAGATGCCAATTGGGCAGCTTGCTTGATGCTACCAAAAGTGCATACTGCTACCGAAGACATTTTTGGCTTTGTAGTCACTTTAAGAGTTATCTCAGTGACCAGCCCGAGAGTTCCTTCGCTTCCAATAAACGTTCTGGTTAAATCGTATCCCGCACTACTCTTTCTTGGCCTTTGACGCGTTTTAATAACTGTCCCATCAGCCAAAACAACAGTTAAGTTGAGAACCCAATCACGCATGGTACCGTACCGATATGCATTAGTTCCACTACAGCCAGTTCCGACCATGCCTCCAATCATGGCTCCTGGACCAGGATCAGGTGGAAAAAAGAGACCATCTTTGTCCAGCTCCTCGTTTAAATCCTCCCAGCGCACTCCAGGCTGTACAACAACATCTAGGTCCTCTTCGTGTAATTTTAAGATTTTTTCCATACGTGTAAAGTCAATGCAAATTCCGCCACGAGTCGCAGCGTACTGTCCTTCTAAACTAGTACCACCGCTGTAAGCTGTCACTGGTATTAACCTTTTATGGCAAATTTTCATGATCTTGCTGACTTGTTCGGTGCTAGAAGGATACAATATCAAGAAGGGCTGGGCTGATTCATCTCCAAGGGATACACTCCAACTACTTTCCGAATGATTTAAGCGGTCTTGCTTGTGAGTTGAGACATTTTCGCTCCCCAAAATTTCGACAAAATCTGCCCAAGCCGCTTCCAGATTAGCATTTCCAGTATTGTGCCTGGGAGGTTTGGAGGCGGCGAGAGTGATTGTTGAAAGAGTGATGGGTTTCTCTGAGCGGGTTGTTCCCAACCAATAACCAAACAAAGCCACCGTTATTAAGACTTAAGATGGATTAGTACGAAGAAGCTTTGAGGGTAAGATATCGTACGAGCGCTAGCACCAAGGTAATTTTTATCTGGCCTTGCGTCTCTCTCCTCAATGTACTTTTTACGCTCTTCCCTTTCACGCGCTAATCGCGTAGACACGCTCTCGTATATCTGGCCCCGAAATGATCTATCCAGTCCTGAAGATTTTTGTTGCGATGACTGATATCGTCGGTTCCTGGAAGCCAGAAGAGAAGCATAACCTGGGGCGCGAAGATGGTAGATGGCCTTGGGAGGCGCGCATCTTACCAGTAGCGTCATAAGAACATGAAATGATCCACCTCTCAATCTTTTCGCAGATTTGGTGCTGAGGGGTGGTGAACGAAATAGTGTCACCAAATATCTATACAAGGATGAGTGACATGGTGTAACTAAGGATTAGGGTTTTTTTTTGAATCTTATTGTATTCAGCCTAATATCTATGACAAATGATTTATAAATACATATTGTGTTTTAACCAATATTCCATGAATCGTTAACTCCGGTGAGTCCATACCCTATGGCACTAGTCTTTGCTCATAACTTAATGAAGACTATATAACATTAGTTACAGCCAGTGGTTCCACTCCCAGGCAAAACTTTCGCAACACTATACAATTATTCTTGGGTTCGGCTACATCTTCACAACTTTTTTACTAAATCTAGATGAACACGTGATGTCCTGGGCACTTTTCAGCCTTGCGTGCCTAAACCAAATTTTTACTCCATATACAGTAATACTTCTATAACGCGATCTTCCGTAAGCCGATAACCTCCTTTACGCGATAAATTTTCCTTCAACTCGTGTTTTTGGCTGGCAACCTCTGTTATAAGTTTTAATGGGGATGTGGAGTGGTTGGCGACTTGTCTAGTCATGGAGCTGTCCTTCGATGGAATAGTCAATGGTGTGAATGAATGGTAAGTACGATATAAATGATTATACTGAATGCGTATAGTGGATGGAATATCGCCTTGATGGTCACGATGGAGACTATTATGTTTTGCTCCTCTGACGATGGCAGTATCTATATACATCTTTCCTCCAATATCGAATATCCGATGCCTACTATGAAACTACAATGCGAGTTCTATTATTGTATAAAAGAAGATGTTATACATGACTCATTAGTTCCAACAACTCTGTCACTTGGCACGTTATCCATAAGCTTCAAACTCCAGATATCCTTGAGTCATAACCGAGTCAGCACAACAACCTCTGACTTCCCAATATCGACTGCCTTATGGTCGATTATCGTGTTATGGAGACATCCAAAGTCACCAAACAACGTGGCATTTCTGTCTCTTAGAGGCAGTGCCTTCGCCGACATGCCCAGCAGCACCCACACCTCCGTCAACAGGCCCTGAGAGAGTGGTTTAGAACCGAATTCCAGCGGGATATCAACCAGTCTACGGTGTCAGAGAGTCTATCAGCCAAATTCAGCCATCTAGACAGCGATCAAGGCCGACTTCAGGCTACCCAGCAACGTGAGAAGGCTGTCAGATGGCCTGAACTTGACAAAGCTCTAAGTAGATGGGTTGAAGAGAGTCAAGCGGACCTTCCACTGACAGGAGAGTTACTGAGGCGTAAGGCAGCTCGCTTCTGGCAGATACTGGACTGCTATCAAGGCATGGAGGTTCCTCAATTTACGAATGGATGGCTTGACAAATTCAAGAAGAGGCATGGAATCAAAGCAAGAGGTCGTCATGGAGAGGATGCTAGCATTCAAGAGGAGGTGATTCAACAACAAATTGGTCAGGTTCAGGCTCTTGTAAGGATGTATCCTCCACAAGATATCTATAACTGTGATGAATCAGGCATATACTGGAAGATGGTGCCTGATAGGGGGCTGTCAACTTAACCTCTTCCTGGAGTAAAGAAGGAGAAGTCACGGATAACAGCACACTTCTGCTGTAATGCTGATGGCAGTGATAGACTGCCTATCTGGTTTATTGGCAAGGCTCGCCATCCACGATGTTTTGGCTCTGCGAACATCAACAGCCTGAACTGTATATGGAGACACAATGGCAAGGCTTGGATGACTACAGAGATTATGGTTGAGTGGTTCTACTGGTTTGGCCAACATGTTGCTGATAGGAGAGTCCTCCTAATGGATAACTTCAGTGCTCATACTGCAGCCCTTGCAAAGGTCCAAGAACAAGGCGGATTACAGCATATAACAGTATGCTGGCTTCCACCAAATTCAACATCAAAAACCCAGCCACTTGATCAAGGAATTATCAGAACATTCAAGGCTTACTATCGAAGGAAATGGGCTGAATATATGCCGGATGAGTACGACAAACAGAGTAATCCACTGCGAACAATGAACGTGCTGAAGGCAGTTCGCTGGTCAATTCAAGCATGGAACTCTGTCAAAGTTGACACAATTCAGAACTGTTGGAGACGACCAAACCTGACAATATCCAACGGTGAAGTGCCTGCTGAGTCAAACCAAGAGGAACTTAGGTTACAGGCTGCATTGGATCGACTACAGTTACAAGGCAGAATCCAGCAGACTATGTCACTGGACAACTTGCTGAATCATGCAGATGAAGTCGTTCAAGACGTAGCAAGTGATGAGGAGCTGGAACTGCAGATTGCAGGCCTAATCAATCCACAGCCTGAGTACGAGAGTGATGAGGAAGAGGAGGTTATTCCTCCTATATCAATGTCAGCAGCTGTCTCTGCACTTCAGACACTCCGTCTATATGAAGAACAGCAAGCAGACTGTAACAACACGTTCCTTCAACAGCTTGATAAGCAAGAACAGGTGCTGGATAGCAGGAAACAGCAGAGATTGAGACAGCAGTCTATCACAACTTGGTTTATGTAATCAGTATCTTGGCAATTCTACAACACGATAACCTCTATAACACGATCAATCCAAGCTCAAGACGTTGTATCGCGTTATGGAAGTATTACTGTAATAGGCAGGCAAAGTCGAACTCTTTACCTTCACCCGGTGCCGGCTGTAAACGCTCATTATGTTCGCTGCATATTTTAGATAGCCAAGAGGCGTCGCATACGATCAGGGTCAGAGTTCCACTAGCATTCCCAGTCGGAGCCCTTTCATCACGTCAAGCGTTCTCCCTGCCTGTCATGATTATCCTAAGTATGAATAGCTGCTCTGACGTCATCATCATTCTGTAGATAGTTACTATGACGTCCCTGGTACTCTATATATTTGCTAGCTCTGCCACTTAGTAAATCAAGCATCTTTCACATTCTCACCAGACTCGAACCATAACAATTGGTAGCATTATCTAGTTCATCTAGATAAGAATTTTTCCACCAGCCTTGAGGCACCAACTTAATTCCAATAAGTCACCATTCTTATATCACCATTCTCTCACGACTAGTTCAGAAAATCAAACCTCTGAAAAATTTATCAGAATCGCACATGAAATCTGTTTGTTAAAGATAGAGAGACCTATATTCGAAAACCAACTTTCAGAACGTCAATGGGAAAGTCTCTATTGGGTTGTAGAATCATTTCCCATTAATCAACTCAAAAATCCCATGTCAACGTCGAGATACAAAAATAGCTATGCTAGAGCCGTCAAAGAAGTCCAATATCTAATCACATATATTCCAACACTTCGTGCAACCCTTGAATCACCTAAGTCATCGTTCTTGTCTCCCGAATCCCAGCTCATAAATTGTGATTCAATTACCTCCAATTTTCATCAGGGAAAAAATTATCCAGAAATCAAAGAATCGGACGCCTCGAAATTATTGCCCTCATTTTTTGAGGCCAATCAAATAAACCCGCAGAGTGCTATATATCAAGAAAACGCTTTACCCAAAGCCGAGCCACGAGAAGTTCGAATAATGGCAGACAAGTCGTCGTAAGAAAATATCTCCTTCAGCGAAAGTCAGCAAACAGAAATTTCCAAGATTGTAGCAAAAGAAGTTGCTGAAGCTCTCAAAAATTTCCATCTCATGCAACAAGATATCAATGACCAATCGCGTAATCAATCTCATAAATCTAAAATCCTGGCAGGAGATCCTTTTGAGAGAGATCAGGATGAAGATGAGTTTTTATCTCGTACCAAATTGGAATTTAAACCCAAACCTCCGCCAATAGAAACCTACTCTGAGTATAATTATCCTGGCTTTCGGCCCAAGGAAGTGGGTGACTTCGATCCTAATACCAGTAAACCTACAGTTGAGATAAGAGACACGCATAATATTTATCACAATGTGTTTTCGTTCACAAATCGTCTCCGTGTCAAAAGAGGTAACGATAATGCCATTGCTAAAAACCTTGACGCGTGTCTTTTGGGTGAAGCCAATCAGTGGTATACGGAAGAAATATCTAATATGACTCGTAATGGTCTTAGTCACGGCACAGTTGAGGACTGGTGCTCAACTCTTGAGAAAAGGTTCAGCGAGTCACCTGGTAAAGCGCTGATTGCTCTAGAAACATCAAGGTATACTGTGCAAGATGTCAGAGACGGAAAATCTCCAACTACACATGTTTCAAATATTATCCTGCACGGACGTAGTAGTGGAATTGCTCCAAATACTTTCGCACAGTTATCCCTGGCTTATGAACATGTTGACGGTGTTTTTAGAAGAGATCTTATTCGGCCAACAGCAGTAACTCGATTGGATGGTTTTATGGAACAAATAAGAGATGCTTTTAATATTTGGACTGATATCTACAAGCCAAAAAATTTCTATTCCCAACGTTATTATTCAAAGCCTGCGGATCAGAGCTCGTCTGAATTTGAGTACCATCGAAAATTCCCGGAGAATTTTACGCGGCACATGGGAGGACCCAGCTAGTCAAATTTAAGAAAAGAAAAGGGGACATTTCAATCAACTAAATGTTGAGAGGCTATGGATCGTGAGAGGGAATACTGAAAAAGGCGGAGAGAAATGAAGAATGACAGCCAAACAAAGAAGCAGGTGAATAGAGCTTTAGAAATAAAGCTTGAGAGGTTAACTCGAAGTGGGTATGAATATGACCTTCAGATATATTCAGTAAACGCAATGAACTGAAGATTTCTGAAGGACAAGAACACTAGATATATACAAAAGTTAGTCCTAGTGGGACGAATTTAGAAAATAACCAAGATATGCGCCCGTGTCCCAATGTGGCGATATTATCAAGGTGTGCCTATGTCTTGATCATCAGTAGACCTCCAAGTTTAGCTGAGAATGACAAGACCATGCATATGTCATAGCGTCCAACGTATCTTGCAATAAGCGCTAAAAATAAGATACAGAAAATAGAAACAAAAAACGAGATAGTGTATGGCCAGGGTAACAGGTGCAGGTCTGTTAAAAATTACAACACTAAAAACCTTCATTCACAGTGGAATCCACGTCAGCCGCCAAATAGAAACTTCAGCGGATGCAATAATGATGCACATTACAAATCATTTTCTACAAAGGCCCCAGGACCTTTACAAAATCATCGCCAAGATCCAAAAGCTTACAACGGATATCCAGAGGAGATAACAGAACAAGAAGAACAACAAGATATGGGGAAATCAAATCACCAAGACCAGGTCAAATCTGAAGAACCAAGATTTCTTAGTGAGCTATATGTCGAAGAATATGACGGTCAATATGATGAAGATGTCATTAATCATCATGTCAATACATCTTCCCACGTAAATAATATAGGTCATGGAAAGCCGACAACCTGTAGGAAGTGCAAGCAACAATTTAAATCAAACAATACTGTCGGTACAATGAATGATGTCAACAAAAATCTTGGCATGCGTTGAGGTTAACTGGTATGACATAATAGCATGTCTACGTCATCGATGCCTTCCTGTATAAATAGTTAGATAGCTCAGAGAAGAAGAGAGGAGAATAGATGATGTTTCTTGATTGACTAAGGCCTTAGCAACTAAGTGACCCGCCGTAATACCAACAAATACCTTTCATACTCACTGGAAGGAATGTTCTCTAAAATGCCAGCTCCTGGAGCCTAATATAGAAATTTGCAAGTCATACATTATCGAACCAACAGAAATAATTAGATCAAAATTCAAGATTTCAGGCCCCTCAGGCTATGCGTTTCGCGGCTATAAGTATGCGACGACAAAGGCCAAGCTTACAGAAAATGGCTTGCTGCAAGATATATGTCTTGATACGGGATGTACAATGTCATTAATAGATGAAGAATTCCATCGCCAGCAGTCTCTGCAAGCAAATGTTATTGTATTACCAAAGGCAATACCAGTATCGGGAATCGGAAGGACGATCCACAACCATGATAAGTACGTCCGCCTAATAATATTTCAGCCGAGCGATACAAAAATAACAGCAATAGAAGCAGAATTTCATTTAGTCAGGACCCTCACAGCGAATATACTAATTGGAATCAATATATTATCACCCCAAGGTATCATCATGGATCTCAGGTCAGAAACAGTCAAAATAACCTCCTGTAATGATATCACAATCTCAATCTCTACTCACTCAAAAGGCCCTAAAAATATATGGGCTATAAAATCAGCACAGAATATTGACATCGCCCTAGGGCAATATGCCAGAGTTCCATTTCAACCCCTCAAAAACTTACCTAAAAATCGAGACTTTCTATTCGAACCATATGCCGCTCATTATGTCTCGGTTTATTCTCATATTATCGACCATGAGACAAATAAAATACAAGTTCATAAACCAACATCTCGTCTAGTCCAAATCAAAAAATATACTAAGCTTGGGATGATTACGGATTTTGATTACAATGGAGGTTTTCTGGCAGAGCCCGAGTCAGAAAGCTTTGCTGCTCGTACCCCAAAACGTGGACGGAAAAAGTTCAGCCTGATTACCCCTTTAGCATACACATATAATACTAGTGCTATTCATGATGTCAATCACACTAAACCGACCCTTGTTAATTCAGACTCTAATCCCGCTGAAATAGTATTGACAACTGGCGTTACCATTTCCAACCATAACCCAGATTTGTTAAATAAATTCCAAGACATCGTCACGAAATTTCCTAATTTATGGAAAGGTACTGGAAATGTAATTGGCATCGATAAAGATATGGAAATTCCCCTTGTGGAAAACTGGGAAGAAAAATATAAACCAGGCGTCGCAAAAGTCTATCCTGTCGGTAGTAGAGACCAGAAAGTTATTGATATTACTTCTAATAAACTCCACAGTCAAGGTGTTGTGATGTTCCTGCCCATTGCTAGGAAGTATCTGTGCACCATAACACAGTGCCGTGGTTTAGGGGCTAAGCTCGGACCTGCATAAATACATAAGTTGCATAAGTTCATGTAAGGGGAGTAGAACCGAAATGAAGGGCATTGCCATAGAATATTCTAGAATGAGGAAAAGGATACTGGCGTACATGCGCATGTGTATTTAAAGACCTACTGGGTACGTAGATATCGTGATAAGTAATTTTTTCCAGTTCTTGATTACTTCGCGACCTACTGCCGTTCAAGAACTTAAGCTATCCTTGTGTCCACTTTATCATTTGTGTACGAGGTAACCGTCATCTTGTTCATCCTCATAACCTACTTTTATAAGACAAGGCCGTATGGAGTGGACAGAAGACCACACACCTTTTACCTATCCATGTTTTGTTATTTGGAAGGATACCTCACAAGGACCCGAGGGGCGCGTAGCTGTTGACATTCGTGCTTTAAATAAAATTACATCACCAGACGCATATCCAATCTCCTTACAGTCAGAGATAATTTCTGCAACACGGAGATGTAGCTTTATCTCAACGATCGATTGCGCTTCATTTTTCTACCAATGGTGGATAACTAAAGAACACAGGCATCGATTAATAGTTTCTTCCCACCGAGGCCAGGAAACGTTCAAGGTACCCGTCATGGGATTTCGAAACAGTCCTGCGTACGTCCAACGTCGTATTGATATTTTACTTCGAAAATGTCGTACTTTTGCTAGAGCCTATATTGACGATATTGTTATTTTTTCAAAATCTGCACAGGAACATTTATTTCATCTACACGAGGTATTTAATATACTTAATTTGCATAATATTACACTCTCACCAACAAAGTCATTCATTGCATATCCCTCGGTCGCACTTCTTGTTCAGAGGGTAGACGCTTTAGGCATTGCAACGGCAGAAGATAAGCTTAAAGCCATCTCGTCTTTTGTCTTTCCAGAAAATCTTCGATCTTTGGAACATTTCCTCGGTTTAACTGGCTACTTACGCCACTTCATTCCATGTTACTCTGCGATAATTAAATCATTACAGGACTGCAAGACATTCCTGAGCAAAAAGTTAAATCAAAAGGGACTTCGCAGGCGGAAAAAATCTAAAAAGACTCTACTACAACAACCATCGCCTGCAGAGCTCAAAGCTTTTGAGCTATTGCAATCTTTATTTAAGACCCCTTCGATATTGGTTCATTTTGCTCCAAATCAACAGCTGTATATTGATATAGATGCCTCAAAAGAATTTGGCTTCGCTGGAGTAATCTATCATTCTAGTGAGAATGTCGCAATTGTTAAATCTGCGAAGTCTCTATCACAGAAAAAAATGCAGTCTATTTTATTCCTCAGCAGAGCAGCTACACTTGCTGAAAAAAACTACTGGTCAACAGAGCTCGAAGTATCATGTTTAGTTTGGATTGTTAGAAAGGTGAGACATATAATCGAAGCTACTCAGAGTCCAGTAATTATCTACACAGATCACGCAGCAACTATAGGTATCGCATCACAAATGTCCTTGCACACCTCATCAATAGAAAAACTGAACCTCAGATTGATTCGAGCGTCAGAATATTTGCAGAGGTTCAAGCTAGATGTTCGACACAAAGCGTGAAATAAGAATATTATACCCGATGCTCTATCTCGGCTTCAAGTAAAACAAGAACTTGCAAACTATGGAACTCAGGATCCAAGTCACTCGGAACTTGACACCCTCAATGCTCTCCACGGTGCTGTTGATGTTAGAATTTCGGCTTCCTGGGACCTTGGCGCCTGTGCATTTCATACTACAACCGCACAGAAATCCGAAGAACTGAAAACTCAAATCGAACTAGTATATATGAAACATAATCATTGGACGAAAATATTACAAATGCTTCAAAAAAATGACTCCATGGGTGATAATGCATCTAGTCTCCCATTTTAAGTGCGAAATAAACTAATCTATCACGTTAACAAGGAGACCAAAACAAGAAGACTCTGTGTTCCAGAAGATCAGGCAATCCTAAAGGTAGTTTTGAAAATGGCACATGATGATGTGGGACACCCAGGCTTTAAACAAACACACTACCGTGTTGTCCAAGCTCTTTTCATAAAAAATTTATCAAAAAAAGTCATTGATTACATACGATTTTGCCCCGATTGTATTAAAAACAGGACCTTGAGGCATAAACCCTACGGCTATCTTCAGCCAATTGAATCTCCAGCTATAATACACGATACGATAGGAATTGATTCTGTATTAGCTCTCCCGACTACAAAGGACGGGAAAAATTGTTTACTATCTGTTACTAATAAGTTTTCTAAATGCTTTACTTTCATACCAGGAGCTACAACATGGACAGCTTTTAAGTGGGCAGAAGTTTTGCTAAACAGGCTATCAAGTATGAATTGGGGCCTTCCAAGGGCTATTGTGTCTGATCAGGACCCCAAATTTGTGAGCCAGTTGTGGAAAGCTATTTTCAAACAACAGAATGTGAAATTACTGTTTTCAACTTCGTATCACCCACAAACGGACGGAACATCTGAAAGAACGAATGCTACGGCAGAAATTGCTTTAAGGTTCTTTATTACCGGTATTCCGCAACTGACAGATTGGCCAATTATACTCCCAAAATTGCAACTTGCACTCAATAATTCTCCAAAATTTAGCACAACAAACATTGCACCGACAGAATTATTACACGGTAAAAAAGCAAACGAACCATTAGATCTTATTAAATTGCCAGTCGACGATATTCTATCTCGAAGAGTTACGGCGCTAACCGCAGGCCTAAGGAGGTCTACGAGACTAACAAAGTCTACTCAAAATTTTGTTGAAACCTCAATAACTAGCCTTAATTCCTCGACTTCTATGGAGCCCCAAGATTCCTTGATCTCTAAAAATAAAAATATTCTCCAAAAATTGTAGGCAAAAAATAACAAGGCTATAACAAGCAAACGAGATATAGTCTATAATCCCTATCGAGTCGAGGCGGCAGATGCGATTGCGTTTGCTTCTTTATTGATGAAAAAATATTTTGACGATAAACACATGCCTATGTTCTTTAAGGTTGGTGACTTTGTAATGCTGCGGTTACACAAAGGATACACAATACCTAGTGCAAAGATGGTTACAAAAAATATTCGACTTTAAAAGTTTATTATCGTGATGTACGTTTTAACGACTCGTGATATATAAAGTCGAAGTTGTAAATTTGGTGACGGTGGTACTCGAGACAATATAAATCACTAAAGGAATAAATTATGATAATGATGATTATAGTATATTTCTCAAGAAAGAACCTAAACCGCACTCCTCTCATCTAGATGGATCAAGAGGCTATTTATCTACATGTAAGACCCGCTAGTAGCTATATTATTTCCTTGCCATATCTCAAAATAACAGTCTAAAGTTAGATCCGAAACATCTTAACAATAGATACTGTATCATGACAGAAACCTGGAACGCCACCAACAAGCTTGGTACATCGACAAAACGGATTCCATCTCGATCAAAAAAACTACAACAGCAATTTGTTGGTCCATTTAAAGTCACCGAAAGAATTGGTAAGCTGGCATATGGGCTAGACATTCCAAAGAATTGGAAAATACACCCTGTCGTAACAATTGGACAACTTGAACTAACTCTCGATCCCGGGAATGATCCGTACAATCGCCAAACCAGGCCAGACCCTCCAATACAAGTGGATGGAGTTTTAGAATAAGAAATCGAAAGGATTTTAGGCAAAAGAATTATCAGGAATAGAGGCAAAGATGTGCTTCAATATCTGGTCACTGGGGTAGGATACGGACCGGAGCATGATGAATGGATCAAAGGCAAGGAACTGAAGAATGCGCCAGAGGCGATTGAAAGTTATGAAAGCTCAGTATTTTAAACTTGCTGTTGAATGTTCAAAGGATGTAAACTTAAGCATTTGGCTAGCTTCTGGGTCAGTAGCAAACCATTTCAGAGGGGGGCAACTGTCATGATTGTCCTAAGTATGATTAGCTGCTCTGACGTCATCATCATTCTGTAGATAGTTACTATGACGTCACTGGTACTCTATATATTTGCTAGCTCTGCCACTTAGTAAATCAAGCATCTTTCACATTCTCGCCAGACTCGAACCATAACACTGCCACAACTTGACTTCAACCTCACATGCATCTCTGTCAACTTTACAACCTATCGAGAATCTTCCTACTTTGGATAATCCCAGACGAAATTGATGCGGCGCATACCTTTTTGAGATCCCCAGATATACGCCCTCGATGATATGGATACCCGACGGGGGATGAAAGTCGCTGGGCACAAATTTGGGAAGGGAGATTGCTCGTGACAATCGAGGAAGGTTACGATTCTAATGGGAATTTATGAGAGATGGAAGGACAAGAAAGCAGGATTTGGAGGGAGGATAGAGTTTTTGGAGGAGAATTTGAGGGGAAACTTCAACTTCGAGAGTTTTGTGCGCGCCAAGGCCCCAATCGACGAAAGATAGTGCTGTGGTCCGCTATCTGGGTCATGTCCAAGTTGAAAGTCCCGTGGCTTGAACACCTGCTACGACAAGATACGAGGACGTTGTGAGATCACATCCCGCGCGGTTGCGAAGGACGGGATAATGAAGCTGTTAGTTATAATCATCATCAGCGAAATACATAACTGCGACATGTAGTATGTCACGTGTAATTGAGGAAAGTAATGTCATTGGCTGTGTTTGGTACGTTTGATATACTTGGCCCGAGCCTTAAGCAAACAAACTAGGGTATAAATAGAGGGCTGTCTGCCGCACACTGTAGATCATTACCATATCTTACCATTCTCTCTAATGAGATCAATTAATCCACCATCTACATCTGACTGATACCAACTTCATACAATCTTTGATACTCTCTTCTTAATCTTACTCTCCATCCTCAAATCTTAAACACCGAAAAGTTCTGACAGAAGCATACTGAGGAGTCTGAGGTTTTTTGTTTTTTCCTTGGACAGCTATTCACGGTTGAGGGGAGAAGCGGGACGTAAGTCTCACCAAGTGTAACCCTGTAGTAGTGCCGGCGAATACCTCCTTAGTATGAGTGTTCAGCGTCAAGATTTTATTTTCTTAGTTCTAGTGACTGAGGATAGCGTACGCTTTCCGAGGTCTTGCATCCCAACAGGGAACTTTAGGGTGCGTGGCTGCACGTTATCCGTAGTCCTAATAAATGTTACAACAGCAACAACTGCATATAATACAAAAGCCCACACCATCATGCCTCCAGCAAGGCAGAAAGAGCTCCGAGTGAAATCTCAGCCCTTAAAGCCGACTACCTCAGCAGGATCTAAAATCGTGAAAAACCGCGACTCTAACGCCAAAACGAAAGCCTCCAGAGAAGCCCTGACCTCTAAGCCCCCGGCCAGGATGGAAAGTAAGAACGAAACGTTTAATGAAGAGAGTATGGATATTGTTTCTGACTCTGAACTCTCATCAAACCCTGACGACGAAACTATGGCGGACGACCTAAGTCCTACACCGTCGCATGACCCACAAGATTCACAAAGCAAGGCAATACCGAACCCGGGGCAGGCTTCTCAAAGCCTTGCAAGCTCTATACATGCAGGCCCTGTAATCAGAGGCCCCACCTCCAACACTCGAACATCTAAAAGCCAGCCAGCCGTGAACAAACGGCGGGTTACCTCGCAACTTCCTTCAAAGACTATCAACGAGTTCGCTGCAGCGCTGACCGCTTGGCAGAATGCAGGGGCCAGCCACCTAAAAAACCTCCCCCAGCTATTGCTGCAGACCTGCGAGCGATTACCACTCGAAGCGCTGCGCGCGTTATCGCTGGCTTACTAGGTTTCGACGAGCCTCACACTCTGAAGAGCTCTCCGAACCAGAATACTGCCGCCGCTAGCATACCGGACCCAAGAGCCCAAGACCAACAATCCCTCCCTAACGCATCTCACCGCCCTCTAGGTACGCAGAAAGATAGGAGAGACACTCGCGCGCCTGCTGCGGCCCACTCATATGCAGCTGCCGCTCACAGAGGTATTCATGCCCCAAATCTGAACAGAAATGCAAACAAACCCCCTCCCACTACGCCAAAATCGGACGCAAGAGTTATCATCAGACTGCCTGCAAACCACCCATTGCGCAGCGAAGACCCTTTTCTCGTTAGAACCAAGCTACGCCGACTCCTAAGTCGCCCGGAGCTTATCAAAGACATCTGGATTGTGCTAACAGGGTTAGCCTTAGTGGCCCCCTCTCCCTCCCAAGCACATGACCTGCTAGAGGTAGCCAAAGCCTTAAAACCAATTACTGGTGAAGCAATAGTGGAGCGTCAAGAGAAGCGATTGACCTACCTGGTTGGCCCGGTACCAAAATACGGGTATAACACCAGGGAAACCGCGAGGCTCTTTCCCTCGATGAAATTCGACAAGAACTCGAAGCTGAGAAAATAACCTCTGACTCGATTTACGCCATGTCTTGGACTCGCCGTTCCAATGAATCCCCCCGCAGTGATGGTACAATACGCTTAGTTCTCAAAGCCTCAGCCATCAAGAGTCTCCCCAACAATGTGCGTCTTTTTGCCCAAGCTGTCAGACTCAGGCCGGCCAATGATCGACCACTACTTCCCTCCTGCTCTAAGTGCTATGGATTCCACAACATAAATGCATGTACTCGTGGTCCCCGCTGCAGTTTCTGTGCCGTCGAATCATACACTGGTCCCTGTAGTACTCCTCATAAATGCCTGAACTGCCTTGGCCCTCATTTGTCAGATGAGAACTGCCCCACTCGACCTCGGCGGGAGAATGGAGTCTTTGTACGCCCTGATAAGGGAAGACTACTGCATATCCGCCGTCAAGGGCATAAGGCTTGGCTAGCCGTACACCCTTCAGCTACAGCTCAGACATCAAATGAACAAATCTCCACGCAAATCTCAAATATTGATATACAGCCCTGTGTGACTCCTATTTCAACACAGGTCAGCTCAATACCCTCCCCTCCTAATCCGGAAGAACAACTTTAATGGTCCGAGGCCGTGGACACCAAAAGCAGACAGCCTCCTGCCTCTGCATCTTCCAAGTCAATGTCGGTAAATAGGGCTCAGCCCACGATGCCGCTCTTGAACTCGCCGCGCAATCCGAAGCCGATATTGTGATGATCCAAGAACCTTGGATCTTCTCTGACATCTTCCGAAAAACAACGAAAACTCATCCAAATTTTCAAACATTCGCACTCTTTTCAAATTGGACTGTACGACCTCGCATTATGACATACACTCGTAAAGGCCGAGGCCTCTCACCCTTCCAACCCAGCACCCACTCCCGTGACCTACTTCGGATTTGTGTTCATAGAAGAGGCAGGCGTTTGATAGACTGTTGTAATATCTTCAACGCTCCGGCAGGCTCCTCTGAACCGGGGGAGGGTCTACGCCATTTACTTGCACTCCCAGAGAGCCCAGATATACTTTATGGCGACTTCAATATACATCATTCGTCATGGGATCAAACAGCTGGGAATGACTCATCTGATGGTGACGCACTACTTACATTTACGATCGACAAGGGACTCCTACTTCTCAACCCCTACGGAGTGCCAACACACGACGCGGGCGGTACTTTAGACCTATTTTTCACCAAGCTCAACCCGAATTCTTCCTGTACTGTTCGGCATGATCTCGATGTCGGTGCTGACCATAGGACATTATACACGCGAATCCCGGACAAAGGCCCTGAGCCCCCCTCCCTAGGACGTCTCAAATATAAAGCTTCTGACTGGACCGCTTTCTCCAACTCCCTAAAAGATTAACTCACGATTCCTCCCTCGTTTAACCCGAATGTAGAAGCCACACTTCTGGTTGACATGCTTACAGGCGCCCTACAAGCCGCCTGTCCAAGGACTGGTGGGCAATCAAAAGACGCAAAATAGTGGACCCAGGATTGCGGTAAGGCACATCGAGATCTCTGTCGCTCCAGACGTCTTGGTATATGTTCAACGGCGGTACGTCGATCTTTTAACAAAGCCGTTAAAAAGGCCAAGCGCGACTACTGGTCCGATAAGATAGAAAGTGTATCTAACCTCCCTGATGCATATAAAATCACCGTTTGGCACAAAAAAGTGGCCCATTGGAATACTCCCCCGCTAGAAGGACCGGATGGTCCTGTGGTCACACCTCAAGCAAAAGCTCAAATTTTTCACAGCACTCTCCTAAGTAGGCACTCTGATTTTGAAGACATACCCGACGATGTACCATCTGTTCCAAAACAGAATCTACCTTGGCCCCCCTTGACAGACGATGAAATATACCGCTCCTGCTGTCAGGTCACTTCCTCAGCATCTGGGCCTGACGAAATCACAGTTACTGCTCTAAGACAGGCCTGGCCAATAATTGAAGCCCAGGTCGCTGCGCTTTTCCGTCAATGTGACCAGCTCGGGCATCATCTGCTCCCCTTCAAAAAAACCAACGTAGTCATAATTCCGAAGTCAGGAGATCGAAATCCAGCCCTCCCAAACTCATACAGACCAATCGCCCTGCTCTCGTGCCTCGGAAAAGGGTTAGAGAGGCTAATAGCGCGACGGCTATCTTACCTGGCACTAAAGTACCGAATTATTGCCCGCGATCAGTGCAGCGCCGTCCCCCGCAGGTCCGCTACTGACCTAACCACTGCACTCACCTGTGATATCCAGTCTGCCTGGGCAGAAAGAAAAGTCGCGGGAATGGTAACAGCCGACGTTAAGGGTGACTTCGATGGCATACAAAAGGGACGCCTTAGCCACCGTCTCCGTAGCCAAGGTTGGCCCTCAAATGTAGTAAAATGGGTCATCTCATTTATGAAACAACGCCAGGCCACAATCTCCTTAGAAGGCACTACATCCCCATCTTTTCAGATACTATGCGGTCTTCCGCAGGGCTCTTCAGTCTCACCTATTTTATTTCTCCTAGCAATCGAAGAGGTCCTCCGCCTTTCGCCCGGACGTCTCGGCTACGCCGATGACATCAACATTTTTGCCTCAGCACCCTGTCTCGCTGACTGCGCCAGAAGGCTTCAGACTAAACTAGATGAGACTTTCACGTGGGGTCGTAATAATGGCATTGTTTTTGAAATCCGGAAGACTGAACTACAGTACTTTCATAGAAAGCGTAGGTCGCCCACAGAGCCTGGCTTATACGCCGAGGGAAACGAAATTAGACCAAACGACTTCACCCGATGGTTAGGGGTCTTCTTTGATCGTTCGCTCCGTTTCCGGCATCACATCAAGAAGGCCTGCGAGAGATCCGTAGCCATAACTAGCCACCTCAAGAGACTCCAATCAACGACTTGTGGGATTAGTCCCTTACTCCTCAGACAAGCTCTACAAGGAGCCGCTCTTCCTACCCTCCTCTATGGAGCTGAAACTTGGTTCTCCAAAGGGACCCCGAAAAGCACTATCGCCAAAATACAGCTTAGAATGGATGATGCCGCACGGGCAGCTCTCCCAGTATACCGCACAACCCCAGTTCCAGCACTTCTGCGTGAAGTCGGATGGGGTCCAGCCCTCGCCTGGCTCGAACGGCTGCATGATCGACTTGCTGTGCGCGTAGCCTCAGCAGATCCCCAACATCCATTACGTAAACGTTGGAATACTACCCACATGAATTGGGTTCGCCAAAGAGTGTCACCTGAGCTCTCGACCGATACAATAATCCCTCCCTGGATGCCAAGTAGAGAAGTAACCCTAAAATCCATTAGTGCGGTAGGTAAAACAATCGGAAAACAGGAGTTTAAATGTCGGCAGGCGACCTGTCCTCCTCTTGTCTTCTTTGACGGCGCGCTAACAGAAAACCGGTCTGGTTCCGGGTATGTAATCTACCGGGGTCTTACACAACAGATCCACCAAGGCTTTTTCCATCTTGGAACTTCCGCTAGAGTATATGATGCAGAAATATTTGGGCCACTGAAGGACTTGCCGCTGCTCTCCCTAGCCCTGTGGCATGATTTGCTACAAACGTCACAGTTTGCCTTGACAACCAAGAGGCTGCTCTCCAGCTCAAATCAAACGCTCCTACACCAAGCAGCTGGAAACATATAAAGCTATTCCAGGAGCTTTCAGATTCCTGGACAAAGAGAAATCGCTGCTCCTTCACACAACCTGGCATAGTAAATATACGCTGGTTCCCAGCAAATTTCGGTATCTGTTACAGGCTGCGCCTTCGCGTGTTTAGGAATAAGCGAAACATTGTACTATTAGGTCAGGTCTTGGATGAAACTCATTGGCTCTCATACACGGAATAGACTCATGATCTCTACATTTAATACGCAGATGGTTTTGTTGTTATACCTCGTACCTCTGGTATTATAGGAGGAACACAGTTAGATGGTTATATGAGTAGTTCCTCCCTTAGACTTACTTTCGATAGTCGATTAGAAAATAGACAGTAATTGGCCATCATACTTTTGTTCTTTACCGTTTTGGTGCTCCGCCCTTCACAGTATCCTCGGGAACGAAAGTGCCGACTCCCTCGCATAGCTAGCATGCGAAGCTCCTGCTCCCATCCTCGCCCCGTCAATCGCGAAAGCAAAACGAGAAATCAAAGCACGATATGAAGCCTCTATAGCCACTTACTGGTCCAGGAATGCTCCAGGTAGATACAGAGAGCTCAGAATCAATGCGAATGCAAAAAATTCCCCAGAACTAGCGAGCTTCGATCGACGCACGATTGGTTTTCTGCTTGCAGCCCGCTCTGGTCACGGCGACTTTGCAGGATACCATCGCCGCTTCCAACATAAAAACGCACTTCTTACCTGCACCTGCGGGCAGGAGAAATCACCCGATCACTTCTTTTTCTGCCGAATCGGCCAATACCGCGCTCGCTCAAAGGGCGGACCTCGACACCCAAGCCCCGGAGTCCGATGGGTATTAGTGTGACGGGGCGAGAGCAACCGTCACTGCAAGTGAGCAATGCCACAAAATAATTTATATTTTCTATGGAGGGGTTCCCTATCTACAGGAAGAAGCAGCTCTGACTGCAGCAGGCTCAGTGTAATGCTAAGCTGCTGTTGTAGAATAATACGGTTGTCGATAAGACGATAGAAACGCCTGGCGGCCTTAGGCTGCGCAGGCGGGCCAGGCGCTCTCTAAAGGGCTTAGAAGCCGGGCCTATCCCGTGTGCCTACTTGGCGTTAAATGTAAATCAATCAATCAGTCAAATAGGTTCCCTACACTGGGAAACCGACACTATTAAATACATACAAGTCTCCTTTATTCACTGGGATACCCCTTTCGTTTTGTGTTAAGAATTAAATGAGAGGCCCTTGATTCTGCACACAAAGCTCACCCACATTGACAGTTCGGCTAATGCGCCAGGCTGGGCCCGTAAGGCAGCCCTGCCCCACATTACTGGGTAAAACCCGTAACAATTAAGGACTGAGTAGGGAGGAAAATCTTTCAAGTGGCTTCGGGCTACCTCCTTTTTTGACGAAACACCGTAGAACCCCTCTTAGCCAAAATTGGGTCCCGGTATGATTACTGAAGAGATTCAAAGAAATTTTACCGTTTATATTTGCAATACTTACCCCTGCACGCAAAATGACCTGTAAGGGTAAGTGTTGCAAATATAAAAGTTCAAGTTACAATGAATCTTTTCAACATTTATACCTGGACCCACTATTAGCTTAGAGGGGTTCTACTGTACACCTCCGCCGCTAGTGTGTCCCGTTGACATAGAGAAATCTTCTATCAGTCTACTATTTTCTTAATTGTCTTTTCTACTTTATTTCATTTTTCTTTTGCTATAAGGTGTATCTTTCACCTCTTCTTTTTAGTTAAACCTGGTACAGCGTATCCCCTACAATCTTCTGTGCAAGTATCAGTCTACAAGTATAACATGCAGAGACCCAGTGGAAGGGTGCTCTCTACATATGTATTTTAGGCAGAAAAGTTCCAGGCAGAAAGGTCTGGATGTATAGGTAAAGGCCAGGTCCTCTGGGGCACTGGCGCGTCAGGTAGCTATTATCGGCTGAGCTAACCGTCACGTGTCACTTTAAGACTCGTAGCCGTGCGCCGACACGACGCTAAACAAGGAAAAAAAAATCCTTGACTTGGTTGATTATAACTGTTGGTACAACAGGGGTCCCTTAGTTTACTCTCATACATGGGTCCGGAATGTCAAAAGGGTATTCCCTGTCCATTGGGCTTTGTACAGGGTCTACCCCTAGTAATATCTACGGGCTAATTTACAGTAATTATCCATTCATCTGACATAACGCCTGCTCCTCATCCAGTCACCCAACAAGAATCTATCGCCAACGTCTAGTTTTACACCAGTCAAAAATCCGAGCGACTTACACTGAATCGTTGTTGAAAGTGAGGCATGCTTTAAATGACCCTAACGCTATATATCGCACCAATTGTAGCGATAGATGAACAGCGAGGAAACATCTCCTGCGAGGCGTAGCTAGTAGTAGTAGTAGTTTTGTTTATTCGTGCTATGTAGAGTCCAAGGCTATTATAACACTAGGGCTCCTCTCTGACCCAAGCCACACCTTTTACAGTGCTCCTATCCCCTTTTACCTCGAACCTAAGATCATTGATACATTGACCCATGACGGGTAGCCATTTAGCTCAGTAATTACCCGTAGAATTCAACCACCTTTTCTACGGAACCTTCTGCACAAATAAAATTGAAAAAGAGCAGCCATGGAAACCGGTACGCGGGAAAAAGGCTCAAAAAACCTGCAAGTCCAGCCAGGCGAGGCCTAGACACCAGAGTCACACGAGGTGCGTATCCCCATCTGTATCTCCCTAATATCCCATAGTCCAGATATCCTCCTTATACCGACACCACCAGCGCTCAGGTAGCGGTGCTCTTTCCTCGGGAGACAGTATAATGCTAGAATATCTGTAAACAGTGAGAATTCATCTTGGCAAAAAGGGCCAACTTAGTCTGATCCATTACCACCATAACGGGAGCTGGGTACGCCCCGGAAACTCGTTTGGATGACTTTTCCTCCGTGACCAAGTAATGCGTGTTTCTGTTGGCTCTGAAGATAAACTCCAGGTTCGTAGGGGACACCACGTACAGGTAGAAACGCCGTCTTCGTCCCCCGAGGCGTAGCTATTCGAGAAAAGCTTCAGCAGATAAGTGCCTTCAGGTCATTCTTTACTGGGTTTGGAAAGATCTCAGCTAAATAACTCCAGGTAATTACTTTACACAATGCTGGCCACGAACGAGGCGAAATTGGATCTATCCTCGACTTGAGCTACAAACAAGTTATTCACATCATCAATAGAGGCACTACCTCTCCCAAAAGAAATCCGGGTGGAAAACGAAAACTGGATCAGGCCCAAGCTGATGAGCTAGAAACATTTGTGCGACTCTCTCGAAGGAATCGCCAGATGACGTATATAGACCTTGCCATGGAGTTTAGTTGCTGGGGCGCTGGGGTTTATGCGATCAGAAGTACGCTCAAAGATAGAGGTTACTCCAGGAGTTTGTCTCGAGCAAAGCCACCTATATCCGAGGTCAACATGATAAACAGGTTAGAGTGGGCTCTAAATCATCGTCACTGGACCATTGACGATTGGAGTCAGATCCCTTGGAGCGACGAGACATGGGTAACAGATGGTAGACATCGAGATGCCTACATAACGAGAAAGGTTTGTAGCGCGTGCCATCAGCTAGGATTTAGATGGCTAGTAATATACAGCCTGGTGACGAGCTTGAATACACCTGCCCCGTCGACAAGACTAGAAAGAGCACAGCCTGGATGTTCTGGGGGAGTTTTCACGGAACTCAGAAAGGAACCTGCTTATTCTGGGAAAAAAATTGGGGTTCAATAACAGGGCCGAGTTATTGCGAACACATTGTTCCCCATGTGGCTGACTACATGGAGGTGAATCCTGAATTGCAATTCATGCAAGATAATACACCGCCACATAAAGCGGCCGTCACTCGGGAAAGTTTAAGGGTTAAAAATATTGAGCCCATAAACTGGCCTCCTTACTCCCCAGACCTCAACCCTATTGAGGCTGTGTGGAGCGAGATGAAGGATTATATTGAAAATCAATATCCCGAACTCGAGGATGGGCGGGAGCGGTCTTCGACTGAGCTTCGTATTATCATACTGGAAGCATGGGATTCTATAAGTCATAACTCTTTGCAGTATCTCATCGGAAGTATGCCGGCGCGATGTCAGGCGGTGATTGTAGCTGGCGGGGGAGCTACGAGATATTGAAGATTTATTTTTACGGCTAGTCACTAGCTTTAACTTTAGTCGTATTTAGCGCGTAATCTGCTATAAAATTTACCAGATTAAGCCTAGTCTCATGAAAGCCCCAAGGTCCTCCCTTTTGACATTCGCGATTTCGAGTACACGTAATACACACAAATTTTCGAGTATCCCTTCCATAGTGGGCCTAGATAAATATATTTTATAGAAATTTGTATGGCGAGACCCTGGTCAAAAAGTGGGTTTGATATTCAGCTCCCATCAACGAGAGTAAGGCCTTAAAATCACTAAACAAGTGATGTAATTCTAAATACAATACCACAGGCCTAAGTCAACGATATTGCATTAGCGTGACAGGGGCATATTTAAATTGATACAATTACAAAAGAGGTAATAACTCTAGAGCCCAATTATCCATTCGTTCAATACTACCGTTTCCCCGGACTATAAAGCTCTACTCTTGGAAAACCCGCAACCCCTCTTCCCACATACAAATAATCACATTCTACTACCAACTTCGATCGAAGAAAAATGAGTACCACTAATTTATTATCGCAGCGGCGTCCAAATTATAATTCACCGGAAGACTGTATTCGCCTTAAAAAATTGCGAAAACATACGAACCAAGCAATCGAACAAATTGCCAAAGATCTAGGGCTATCCAGGCACCAAATTCAACACACTTGTGTCCGATACAGTGAGAGTCCAAGTGTTCGGACTGGGCGCCTGCCTGTACTCTCAAGTCAACAGATAGATCACTTGGTGGCCTTTGTAAGATCTTCATATGAGGCTCGACGGATGAGTTATCTGGATCTGTCACTAGATCCATTTAGGGAATTGAACGCTGATCAAAGATGCATTCAAAGGGCTCTCAACAGCAGGGGACATTCTCCACGCCAGGCTCGCTCAAAGCCGGTATTGAGTGACCTTAACAAAACGAAAAGGATTGAGTTTGCCCAAACTCACATAAACTAATCTTTGGATGATTGGAGTCGAGTTCTCTGGACCGATGAGACATGGGCTACCGGTAACCCTAACAAAAACACTTGGGTGACTAGATTGGTATATACTGAAGCTATCTAAATTATGTCTAGCTCTAATGCGCTATTTAGGTCGATGAACAGGTTGAAGACTGTTGTGTAGATATAAGGTGTTTGAAGGGGAATGGCTGGATGTTCTGGGGATGTTTTCTGGGATCTCAAAAAGGTCCACATGTAATATGGGACAAAAGATGGGGAAAAACTAACCAATTTAGCTTCAGTGAAAGGGTTGTGCCATCAATTATCAACTATCATAGAGAGCAACCGGGCTTAATACCCATGCAAGACTCGGCACCTGCTCATCTAGGCCGGGTGTTAGATGAACTTGCTGGAGCGGGCATCGAGTTGATGGAATGGCCTCCCCTCTCCCCAGATTTAAATCCTATTGAAAATATCTGGAAAATCATGAAAGATAAAATGCAGTTTTATTTCCCCGAATTAAACGGGCAACGGCTGCCAATTTCAAGGATTCGTACAATAGTCCAAGCTAGCTGGGACTTAATCGCTGATGAACATCTTACGCCACTTCTCGCGAGTATGCATTCGAGATGCCAGGCAGTTTTGTATGTAAATGGGGGGCACACTCGTTTCTAAATTTCGGATTGTTTTTCTGCGTTTTGTCTAAAGTCGTGTGAATAATGATAGAATTCGTAGCATAAACAGGCGTATCATAGTAAAGATTTAGAAAAATAGTTAAATGAATCCAAATTTGAAACCAAGGAATAAGAATTTCAGAGTCTTAGAACGTTGTTCACCATAGTTCGATAAAACAAAAAGCAATATTCACTTACAAATCAGATTTTTATTTGAAGATAGCTGCCTATTTGAGATAGAATATTTTAGTTCCCTCAACAAAAACCCCTGTCACGCTAATGCAATATCGATGATTTAGGCCAGTAGTATTGAACCTCGCTATCTCGCCATAGCATCCATTCCTAAATTACAACAGAGCCTACCGCCTTTACTAAAGGATGTAATAAGATTAACTTATAATGCATATATGATAACAAAACTAAACACGTATATCCCAGCGCCATACGCCTATGAACCGACGATAACTTTAGACCAACTCAACTCATTTAAGGTATCGAGTTGCAAGCCTTGTTTTTATGCTTGTGCTGTAACAGGTGTATGAAGTAAATATTATTTGTAGCTGGATTGGAATCAATCTCACCTCCATAAACCGCAATCGACTCAAATCAAGACCTTCTGAATTGCTTGGGTTGATTGTCACCGAGTCTGTGTGAGCCAAGACCTTACAGTCTGTTGTCGCTTCTGATCTTCGTCTCTCCCCTTCATAGCCACTTCATGTTTTACTAGGTATTGTTATGGGAACGTACACTTGGAATGACTTACTATGTTTGATAGTGATGATGCTTGATAGATATTGATTCTATTGTATGAGAATAAAGATTTGATTTTGATTTGAATTCTAGTCGTATCAGGCTTACGCCCTACACCCAAGAGGCGTGATACGGGTGTGTGATCCATACGGACTCACTACTACCTACATGAATGGCTTAACTTGCCAGATAATCTATAAGATATAGAAAGAAAATAAATAAACAAAAAATTCTGTCCGAACGAGTGCGCCCTGTCCTAATTTTCCCAACGATTAAACAAAGGAAAAATGAATGATATCTCTGGAAGAACCTATGCCTCCCGGTCAGTAGTTTGTGCACTATAACATTTGGTTATAGTAACGAATTCACGAAATTTCTCCCATCCGTTTTCTGCCAGCATCTCCCTTGCCTTTGGAGGGGGTTCCCGTTTCTCACTTCTCCAACGTTGTAATGCTGGTCGACATTCTGCAAAGTGCCATGGGCGTCTTTCTCGTCCACATTCGCACTTGTCATCAATATCCTCATACTTGAATCTTTCATGATAATTGGCGAAATCGCCGTGTCCTGTCCTAGCTGCAATCAACCTGTGGTACGCCCATCTCGGTAAGGCAAGCTCTGGCGGTCGCTTGCATGTCATCTTGAGATTCAAATCTGCGTAGTGCTTGTGCCCATGTTTCTGCCACCACGATGCAGCCAGCTCATCCGCACGCTCCCTCACAAATCTGGTTAGTGATGCAAACGTAAACTTTGTTCTCCGATTTACTTCTGCAGAAAGTATCGCATCGGTTCCGTCGTCGGGAAGGTCTTTTAAGGCAGCTTTGGCGAGCTCATCTGCTTTCTCATTTCCCTCGATCCCTGAGTGACCAGGTATCCACCGGATTTCGACTAATCGGTGCCTTTGACAGTCTAAAACAAACCTATCATCTATTCCTTGGAAGGACCTCAACCTACCACTTTGTAGAGCCTGGGAGGCTTCTGAGCTGTCTAGGAGTACCTTGATAGGGTTAATTCCGGCTACTAGTATTGCTGCTTCAAGAGCTTTCTGGGCCCCTAACAGCTCTGCGTCGTACGCCTCTGCCCCAAGTAAAGGTCCTGACCCCCTTCCGATCATTTGTCCTCCTCTGAATAGAGTGAAACCCCATGCAGATCTTGCCAAGCCACAAGACGAGCCATCTGGATACGCACATACAGTATCCGTTGACAGATTCTCAATCCACAATTTGGCCTGGGCAGCCTCAGACTGCTTGTCGACAGTCGTTCCCTGGCCATTACGTTTCGTTTGCGGGTAGAACAGCTTGCCAGACTCTACAGCAACCGGTACGTTTTGAAGGCCCATCTGTAGTCGTGTTAGGTATCGCTCTTGATTCGTGAACGCACGGCTTTTCTGTCCTGCACGGAGTCCTAGGCGGCTTATAGTATCCTTTGGTCCCTCTTGAGACCTGATAACTAGGGGGTGCCATGTATCCATTCGCTGAATTCGCGCCGCGGCTCTCAATTGCCTTTGCTGTAGGATAATTGCTGCCGGAGGAATTCCTGATTCTCTATGTAGAGCTTTATTAGGAGTGGTTCGCCAAACTGGTAGTACTGCCCGAACCGCTGTGATGATTGTGTTATCCAAGAGATCCGTATGCCAGCCAACTCCTGTCCCCACCTTCTTGCCTCGCTGGGTGGTGATCCGAGTTAGTCCTGGCCACCATGCTTCAGCTCCGTAGAGAGCCGTGCTCAGAACACATGCCTGCACTGCCTTGATCATTGGTCCTGGGTCTGCACCCCGCTGTACGGTGTTTATTCGGCGTATAAACTGCGTTATGCGTTGCGCTTTGCCACACCACTCTTGCACGTGCTGCTTGAAGTTAAGTTGGGAGTCTATCCATACCCCAAGCCATTTCACATGCGGAGATGGGGTGATCCTATGGCCTTGGATTTGGACGGCTAAGCCTACCGTGTCCATCTTTTTCTTGGGCCCTCCTCCGATTATCAGTAGGTCAGACTTGGCCGGGTCTAAACTTATCTCATGCTCCTTTGCTAGCAGCAAAAGTTTTTCTACCTCTGCCTGAGCATTATCCACCGCTTCGGCTGCTGTGCTTCCTATGCTTAGAACTGCAATATCGTCGGCATAGCCAAACTTATTGTCCATGTTCCCCTCTTGAACTAAGATAGCGATGTAAAGGAGGAATAGGAGCGGTGATAACGGCGAGCCTTGTGGTACTCCACACTCCATGACTTTATCTCGAGTCATTCCATCCTGGTGGCGAACACGAATCTTCCGTCGGGTCAAAAAGGACTCAACCCATCGACAAAGTGATCTGGGCCATCCTTGGTTCCGCATCCGGTGTAATAGCCGTTTGTGGAGGACGGCATCAAATGCACCCTGCACGTCCAGAGTGACCATTGCTGTTAGCTTGTTGTTCCGCATTGCAGCCTCTGCATCATGTATGACGCATGAAGCCAGGTCGACCGCTGAACGTCCCGGAAGTGCACCGAAAAGCTGTTGAGGGACAACTCGATGTTCAATTGCTAGCCAAGCCATTCTCTTAGCTACAAGTCGTTCTAAACCTTTGCCCAGATAAGAGAGAAGGGATATCGGTCGCCATCCTTTAGCTGTTGCTAGATCTCGTCCTGGCTTTGGAATTAGGATGACTTCAGCTACTCGAAATGCAGTTGGAAAGTGTCCATGCTGCAAACAAGCTTGAAAGATATCCTTCACCTGGGTACCTATGGCTGGCCAACAAGCTCTAAGCAGTCGAACGGTTATCCTATCTGAGCCTGGCGACTTGTCACCTGTGTCAAGAGTGCTTGTCGTCACGTCTTCTAGAGAAAGTGTCGCGCTCCACGGGATAGATTCCAATTGTTCGTATTCCCACGCGGGCAGGTCGCGAGCTGCATTGAATCGAATTAGTAATCTATCTCGTAGGGCTTCTGCTCGCTCGAGGGGATCCAATATCCATGTATCCTCCGCGGTTTTCAAGGGAGGAGGGTCTCGGCTGGTTTTTGGTTTGGCCCACTGCATCACTTTAAAGACATGTGTATCCGTAGTAGTATTCTCAACCTGCTTCCTCCAGTATTCTCTCTTTGCCGTTTTGACTGCATGTTTGAAACTCTTTCGAGCCTGCGCCGCACTTTCAGGGAAGCTTCTAGCCTCTTTGAACTCGCGATGTTTTAGTTTGCAATCCTCATTCCACCATGGTGCAGTGCTGCCGCAGAATTTTGTGGGTTTCCGTCCAACTGCCTTGCGAGTATCTCCCAAGGCCTCCATCAGGCTCGATATCTGGCGTTCAATGTCGCTTATACTGTCCAAGGGACCTGGCTTGACCCAGGTTTTGACGTACTGGGCATACTTAGATAGATCCTCGTCACGTAGACGGAGTTTCTGGCTTATTTCGGAGAAGTCTGGCCTATTTGTCACTTGAACGGTCCCTACGATAGTCATGCGGTCTGATGTGCAGTTGTATTCGCTTGATACCATTGCCTCCGCTGATGTGTTGCTCCAGGCTAAGTCCAGCACATTTCCGTCCCGATGCGTGGGTGCGCCGATGGTAGTAAGTAGATGCATGTGCTGGGCTGTTGCCCATTCCATGATTTGGTCACCGTTACCATACTGACGAGTCGTCTGCGGTTGCCAGTGCCTTGACACAGCGTTGAAGTCTCCCCCTACAATTGCAGGACCTGACGGGCTCCATCTGAGTAAGGGCTCGAGAGTCCCACTCAGTCCTGGTGCGCGGTATACATTTACAAAAGTTATCCCAGAGACTTTCACAAAGCAGTAATCGCCGTTTTGTTCTCCGACCGAAGGAAAGATTTGCGTAGCCGCCAGGCCTTTACGGACGAAAATTATTGCCCGGGGGCGAGTCCCAGCTACTGCCGTTGGTTTGTGGCTTATAAATCCCGGGTGATTTTTGGTGATAAAATCACCGTCTTTCTGCATTGTCCATGGTTCCTGTACCATAACCACGTTTGCACCTGCATCCCAAGCTTGCTGTAGTGCGATGTCCATATTAGGTCCGCCCTTTCCCACGTTCACTTGGTGAAATAGAAGGGTGTTAGTTTTCTCGTTTTGGTGTTGGAGTAGTATTGTGCTACTCATAGGTTTTCCATGGTTACTTCCTGGGTGCAGGGGACCTCGACAGCCTTTCCCTTGCCCTTCTCCTCCGACTCTACCAGTGCCGCCTTGAAGTCTCTGTGGCCTCGTTCTCGGATAACTCGGAGCTCTGACGGAGTGCGCGGTACCACTAGTCCATTTTGCCTTCTGGGCCGAGCCATGCATCCGAGGTTGGTCGACTCATGAGGTCCTGCACAGTTTGAGCATTTGGGCACCTTGATCGAGCATTCTGATGTCTCATGTGCACCGGTACATCTTCCACATCGGCTTCCTTTGATGCAGGCCCTCGTTGCGTGAAAGCCCCAGCATCTTTGGCACTGCTCTATAGGCCGACGTCGTGTGAATGGCATGGTTGGTCCACTCTCTTCGAACAACCTAAATTTCAGGTTTGCTGGCTTTTGCTTGAAGTGAATAATCCAGCTCGTAGTATACTGGCCTTCTTTCACGTTGTTAGGTCGGACTTGGACTGGTGTCGCGCCGCAGGCAGATTCACACTCTTTTATCACCATTTCTTTAGTCACGGTTAACCTGCAGTCCATTGTTTTAATGTAGAGTGGTACGTGTGGCACAATGACGGATGTCCAGTTCGACGCCGCCTCAATGGTTGTGTTGTCTTTCTCAATAGATGGTGCCACCCCTAGGATTGACTCTCTGAGCGCGTCTGACGCACACTCAATTGCCAGACCGGACCTGACTTGTGAAATTGCCGTAATTGCCGAGGGCGCTACTCCAGCCCGTTCGGAGATTATCTTTTTGATTGTTACTAGTGACAGCTTGCGCCACTCGTGTTCTGGACCCAGCCGAAGAAAAAGGCGTCTGTCTTCTTTTGGAATTTCTTGTATAACCGGTTTTTTCTGTATAACAGGCTTACGGATTGTCGTGACGGCGGGTGGTATTGGAAGTTTTGCTGCTTTCGTGGCTATTGTGACCCAAGGAGACTTGACCTCCTGCGGCCTTATGGTGAGGGCCAGATCGGGGCCCTCCAGCGGTTTTGTCACCCTAGGGACAGCTGTTACCGTGCTTGATCTTGGGGGAGGATTCTTACAGGGTGCTTCGGGTGCTTGAGCATTACCAGTCGCAAACGCAGTCACGATTGGTGCAATCTTTTCGATGAATGGCGCCAGTAGTAGTGCATCTTCAGTTCCTGCCTTGGTTTTAGCCCAGGCGTCGATGTTTTGCAGAAATTCTTGAGCCAGGCCCATTCTCTGCTTTGACTGGCGTTCAGCTTGTTCAATTACAGCGGCAATGACCTGAAGGCTTGGATGTAGATTGTCGCTTGGAGCGACAGGCGACGATGATGACGGCGCGCTGGAAGTACCCATTGCACCGGTCGGAGGGCTTATATTCGGAGATACAGAGGGGGGGGGCGGGTACTTGTTTGGGTTGAGGTGGTCAGGATGAAAGTTGGTGTATGATGACGCGTAAGAGTCATTATGATCCATTATGGCGTCTTCCTCAGTCGTTGTCAGAGTCCGTCCAGCCACATATTAATCCTGGATGATGTACCTTTGACTTGTTGTATTTGGATATCATGGCGTTTCGGATTGTAATTATCGGATGGAGGTGTGTCTTGAGTGGAATACCGTGGCGTTTGGGATCATAAGGGTTGATGTGTCCCCTTGAGTGAATTTCCTTTACTATGCACTTTCCTTTCAATTGTTTGAGATTTCCTTGAGATGTATATAATAGTGCTCTAGGCCACTCACTAGACGCTCACGCTTTGTCTTCGGTCAATCAAGTTCCATTTGGTTCGATACCTCGTTCACTCATCTTCGTGCCCGCTAGCTTCCACTAGCACCCGCACTACCCGTGATCATCCCATCACCCCATCACCCCTGCATCCCCGCGTCCCCACAGACTACGCCATTGATCAACTCTATAGACACAAACAACGAACCACGTTTCCAGCGATTATCTTCACCCTAAAAGCAAGTGTGCTAGACACAATTGTGACAGTCGTGGAGTTGCAGAGCGTCCACATAGGGTAGGGTTCTAGGGGATATTATGATAATAAAGATGATGTGGAAAATGTTATCTTATGGTAGAGTTGTGTAAATCTTTAATAACTAAGGAAACCATTCCCTGTTTATACCCAAATATACTCGCTTAACTCCAACGCATATTTGTCAAATTCCTAGCCCCCATTCATATGTCGTGCTCATCATTCATGTAACATTATTATGTAAGGCCATCAGCACACTAGCTCTGCTAATATCCGTGCATGTTCTACCTTAGCACCAATGTAACCTGCCATACGCATCCATGTGTCCCAACCCATGTTTCGATTGCCAGGTCTAGCATGCCTACCAATGCCCAGCACAACACTTCATAACCATCCAGTTGCTTCAAAAAAGTGTTGTTACAGTCGTCATGTTGCTCCACATGTAGCCTAAGCACCTTGGTTCAGCAGCCTTGCCATTAAGCCACACTGGAAGCTTGTCACTGCCATCAGTATAACAGCAGAAGTGTAATGTTATCCGAGCCTTCTCTTTCCTTGTACCTGAGGTCTGCTGTGTAGAAAGGCCTTTTTCAGGTACCATCTTCCAGTAGATGCCAGTTTCATCACAATTATAGACATCTTGAGGAGGATATTGCCTTGCCAGTTCTTGTACCTGTACAAGCTGCTCTGCGATAGCAGCTTTATCAATACTTCCATCCTCGTAATGCCGAATCCATGATTTGATGTTATACCTCCTCTTAAATGCAGTAAGCCAGCCATTGCTAAATTAAGACACGGAGGTGCCTTAATAACATGCAAGACGCTGCCAAAAACGAGCTGCCTACAGGATCAACAGCTAACCAGAGGTTAAAATGTACGACTTTCGCTCTTGATGCCATTGGAATACCGCTTTGTCTAGCTCCGGCCACTTGAGCAGCTTCTCGCGCTGTTTTTTAAGAGTGGAAGGACGGGTCTGATTCATCTGTGTGACTGTATCTGGCACTGAGGCTCTCGGATATCGTAGGCTGGATGATTTTACGGTGGAATTCCTCCTAAAACTACAATCTGAGCTGTTGTTGACGAAGTTAAGGGTGTCGTTGAACATGTCTAGGAAGGGCACGCCTTTGTGAGGCTGAAATTCCAGGCTGTCTTAGCCTTTCTACATACCTTTATAACACAATAAACATTCCCAGAAGAGAAAATATCGAGAGGTTGGAGGTTGCCTGCAAAATTGATAAGATGGAGCTGATTTGATAGCGATATAGAGGACATAGGGTTGCGGAGGATCGCGTTATAGAGACTTTACTGTAGTTCCTTTACTCTTTTTCTTTTTTCTGTTTTTGTAGATTCTCTAGCAATTAAAGCCATTTAAGTAGGTGATGATAATAATGTTTATTACGTCCAACGGGTCGCGTACTGAACAGGGCCCTAAGATACCCTGTCGGGTCAATTGACGCTGAGATGTAGGATTCTCTAAGACGCTACAGAAAATATGATACAACTTTAAAGTAGAACACTCGTATAGTGGGTGCATTCGCTGGTAGCACTACAGGATGTCAGATCTTGGGGACTTGCACTCCGTCCACCACTTCATCCTTAGTTGGATCGGTTCTTGTTCAGCTAAAACTTCGCAAACGGAAATCATAAGGCCAGTTCAGCACCTTTCTCCCTGCCTCCAGCACGCCTCTCCTACCTCCTCACTGCCCGTATAATCTCTTCACACGCATGCCATCCCGAGAAGATGCTTCACAAATGTCGTAATCCTCCCTACAACTTTGAGCATCAGGTCTTTAATCCTGCGTTGAGTATTCTTAACAACGTGAGCGTAAAGATGGATCCGGTAGGCGTCGAAGACTTCAGTGGATAAGTCGTTATGACCGATGGAGGGTCGTAATTATTGAGGAAGGTGGCGGATAAGTGAATCGGTCTAGAAGGAATGTTGTCGAGCAGCAGAAATTGGCCTGGTGGCAGGCTCGTCTTGACTGTGACAAGTGCTTGATTGTAACTGCGACCTAAATGCGTTCTCCTCTTAGCTGTTTCAGATATACAAACTAGCTGAGCGTCTACGGCCGACAGCGGGTGAGGTTGGGCAGTTGAACTGTATACGCGGGCCGATTTTGAGAAACTCTGTGTTATCCAACGTTCAGGTGACAGGTATTTTTCTTGCGAAGCGCGGCCCAATGCCTGAACAAATATTGTACAATTAAATAATTTTGCCGAACAGTAACAGGTATTGTGGTGAGCTTTTTCGTTACAGCGTAACTATTAATGTCTCTCGTTCTCTAAGGACTACAACTATGATATTTCAGCAGTCTCTCCGAACGAGTTTAAAAACTTTAGCCAAGTCTCCCTCTCATATCACTCAACAATGCAGACCCATTCACCTTGTCTATGCCTGTACAACTAAATTTGCACTTGGAAATCACCAAATCAAAGAATTGAACAATCTCAAATATCCAGATCCAAAGAATTTTAAACTGGAGCTCTGGAATCAGAAACCTCTTAAGCTTCGCAAGAAACTTGATTTACAAGAGGTCCAAGAAACAATGTTGGAGCCTGGCATTCTACTACTACCTCTCGAAGAAGAATTCCAGGCAAGGTTACCTGAAAGCGATCTTCCTCGGTATTACTTGAACCCAATAAACACCCAGAAGGTATATAAAACCACTAAAAACAAGAGCAAGGGACGAGGGTCGAAAGAATTTCACTTTAAAACAGATGTCGATAATGGACACTTTAAAAACTGTATCTACAAAGCATATCATTTTCTCAGTAGAACGCACGCACGATCACCAGTCGAGATACATATTCACCTTCCAACAGCGAACAAAAATAAAAAGAAGAAGAAAACGCAGGTGGAGCCGAGTACTTCTGACGAAGGTGTAAAGAGTGTTGAAGAGCTCACGAAGCCTGCAATCGATCGTTTTCATTTATGGCCGAGTACAATCACGAAATCTATGCCAACGAAGTCGTGGGTTACTGTAGGCCCACTTTACTCTAGCTCTAGGATTTGTTGGGCTATAGATTTAGGCCGGGAAAGTCTTCAGGAAAGATTTGAAAAAAATAAACAGATCCAACTCGACCTAGACCGTCAAGGCAAAGGCACTCCGGACAAAGCAACGCGTCGCAAAATAAAACAGGACCTTAAGAAAATACGAGAAGAACTCAAAAGCGAGAATCAAAACTTGGACTTACCAATCAAAAGACTCATGGCTTCGATCCCAGGCTGTAATTTAAAGAGACCAGATAGCAGAGAAAAATATCGAGGCATTCATGGAAATATAAAAATGCCCGGACCAAATAGTTCGTGGTCCTGGGTTCCACCAGAAGGAATGAGAGGGCCTGAATCAATAGAACGATCAAAAATACTTGGCTATTCAGAAACCGATCAGAAGCTCAGGCATCTTCACAAAGTGATGAGTGATCTACAACTATTACGAGAGAAAAAAAGAGACATCGCGTCAAGATCGGAGCGCGAGCGAAATGTAATCTTAAAGCGTGTCAGAGAGATGTATACCGATGATGAACTCTGTTTGTCAAAAAGAGCATCATTGATTAAGCAATGCGAAGATCAATGGGATAAAAAGAGACGCCTAGTTGATCGTTTGTACGACAAAAAAAGTGGTAAACTACTCAAACTACGAATGCAGTTATCGAACATTCCCGAAGAGTATCAGACCGCGTCTTTTGAAGCCTTAAAACTCACGCCTAAGAAAGGTATACTCAAACCCGATCAAAAATCATTTTCTCCGATACGATATATTATGCATAATAGCCCGCCTAAGGCCGCACCGTCAGAGGATTCGGAGTTAAGGGACAGCCTAGTGAGACATGTATCTCCAAGAAGTAATTTGCCTCAGATTGGTCCAAGATTAATGTCAACTGGCTCTAAAGATCCGAATCATCGCACGGAGCCAAACTTTACTGTTCGACGACCACTAGTCAGGTATACAAATAGTCTTCCCATATTCGGCCTCAGATCGCTAGAAGATGAATCAAAAGTTTCAAAGCCCGAAAATAATAATGATAACCAGTAATTTCCTCGCTTTATATTGCTGAAATTTACACCTGGTAGGATGGGCCTTGATGTGAGTTGCCAATAGTTGACCAGATATACTCACTAATACTCTCCAAATTCTAGTCCATCATTTCTCTAATATTATCATATTACGTTTACTCTAAAAATTGTGGTTACAACGTACCCCCTTCACTTTTATTCCTAGTTATTTTGGAATATTTTTGTCTCTATTGAAGTACAAACTTATGTGACTCGAACTATCCCCTCATCAAATTCAGGTCCTTGCTTAACCCCATCCATCATGTATGATAGCTGGTTTCAAAGAGGTGTGGCCATGCTGGGAGATGACTGATAGTGGTCAAATTTTATGATACTGACACCCAAGAATTTTTATCTCCTTCAAAGACTCTTACAGTATCAATTTCTTAATTGCTGAACTTACCACAATTAATAGTAGGCGCACTATGTAACCAGGTGCAGTGGACATCGCCGTTTTGGAATTAATTTCAGACAGCAAATTAATATTACACAGGTAGGTAATATTCAAAAAGGGTATTTTTTAAAGCCATAGTGCACTGACACATATTTTCGTAATTATTCTCCTTAGTGTGGTCAAAGTGCTGACATTATGTGCCCGTAAGACCGTTTCTGGATAACGTCTCCAAAATTACATGGAATTCTGAACTGGGATGGGATTTTTTAGTCATTCTTGTGTATGCAGCCTTGAGGCTATCACTCGAATGACACTTGTAAGGTACATCCAGCAATGACCCAACTTGATATGAGGGGCACTCACACCCAAATATCAATTGAAGACATAACTCGAAGTCAGGCGACTCACAGGCACTTCAGCCCTTAGCCGTTTACGTCGGCCGCAGGAACGCATTTCAGCTACTCACGGCTATCCAGTATGCCTACGTTAACGTCACATGCATGACCAGGCGAGAAATATGGTGTGAGGGTCTTGCCGGGTTCGAAACAGCTTCCTCCAGTCTCAAATGGGGTATGTGCCTCGGTTGCCTAGAATCTACTTGGGAGAACAGCCCGGACGTCGTACCACTGCATCATCCATCTCTGTATATAGAGCTTCATAGCGAGTGTTTTTCTCTTCATTTTAGTTAAATTCAATAAATTTTCCATACCATTTTAGTAACTTTGACACACCCCTACTTGTCCACCACTAGTAATCCTCGCACCTCTCTCCATGGTTGAAGATGAAGTGTGCTATTGTTTTCTGGAAGTACCATCAACAATCTCGGGTCACGACCACCTCTCTATCTCAGCTCTCCGCCTCATGGAGAGTGGATACATGGTGCTCGTGGATTTTTCACCTTTGAATTCTCTGCCTAGCTTATCGTTGCCATCTTAGCATCTTCTGCCATGCCGAAGTGGAGGCTGTCCCTAAACCACACAATGAGGATCTCACCAGCCCGGCCAATTTGCGACCGATTTCGCTTCTCCTAGTCTTTGGGAAGGGTCTGGAATGCCTCCTTGAAAGATGCTTTGCCTTCTGGACCTCTTAAAAACGCACCATCTCTTCGACACAACTCGGGGCGCTGCCGGGAAGATTTGCCACAGATCTCGTAGAATGCTTGGTCCACGATATCCAAAGCGCTTTCGATAGTATTATCCTGGCCGTCTCCAGTTCGTCTTTGCGAACGGGAATGGCCTTTAACATACGTCAATGGAGCTGCTTCCTTTGCTTCTCGCAGGCAAGCTCACCTCAGAGTAGATGATTTTTTTGGCGAATTCTTGGATATTCCGCATGGCTCGCCCCAAGGATCCCCTGCTTCTCTTATACTTTTTCTTCTATTCCTTGAGCCTTTTTTCAACTCGGGGTTTCCGCATTCAGATACATGCACATTGTAGCGATCTTCTCTGTCGCAAAATTTTGGCCGATACATCTTTTCTGACCGCCAACAGGGTTGAGAGCATCACCCGACGGTGCGATTAGAATGGACTCTCTGTGGTAGAAAACCCGATTAAAAAATTATGTCTTCACATATCCCGTCAGCTCCCCCCAGTAATTATTATTGGTATCTTAAGAACTACCAACCCTACTCTGGCGTGGCTAGGCGTCCTTCCTGACACCAAGCTCTCTTTCAAGCATCATCAACAAGAATGGATCACCAAGACGCAACGGGTTAACGCCCATATATGACAGCTCGCAAATTCGAACCGTGGTGTACCCAAAACTTTTCTGCGCGCTGTAGACTTTGCTGCGACGCTACCAGTCTTTATGTACGATGCTGAGGCTGTCACGGCTTAACCGATCTTCGAGCTTGGGTGGTTACCTAAGCGAGTACGAATAGGATAACTTGGAGTTATCGGACTTAACGGAGGTTAGCGGAGTGCGCGAAGAGAGATGTGCAAGACGCGTGCGGTAGTCCGAACTACGTCGTGTGGTCGTGTCCGAAAGTACGAACTGACATTGGACGACGTACTCTAGCTGAGGATATCAGCGTCGGACAATCAAACCTATTGCTCTAATACTTATATGTACATATTTCCGTTACATAGACTTTTCTTTTCGTTATACGAATTTATTCAATCAACTACATTCTGACCAACTTGGTTTCTGTGACAGAGGCTTTGTGGCGTGGACACACCTATAGCCTGCATGGCCACCCTACTTCTACCCAGTCTCAACACCTTATGGCCATGGTCTCTCGAGTTCTGGTCAACTTGGCTAGAGCAATTCTCTCAGTATATAAAACCATTCCCGTTGCAGCACCCTTAAGAGAGGTTTGGCTCAAACAAGCACATATTCTGCTTAAAGAGACACGCCCCAATTCCGCTGTTAGATTGGCTGCCGCTGACTGCTTTCATTCTTTTGTCAAAAGATCTATTAACCCCTTGCGCATACCCGTCTAATTGAGAATTTACACCTCGTCCCACCTTTCCTCGTCCTCGGTTCGTATCGCCTTCGTATAGAGCCTCTCCCAATTTTTACTCAGACTGAATTTTCTCCTAAAGAAGTCGCCTGGCGAATTGAAGATTTACCACCATGAGATATCCTCGTCTACTCTGATGGCTCTAAGCAAAAATATGGATCTGCTGGGGCAGGTGCCGTCGTACTTCATAGGGGAGTCATCTTAGCAGAAGCGAGATTCCCGCCAGGCCCCGATTTTGAGGTCTACTCCGAGATCATAGGTGCCCTCGCAGGACTTAAGGCTGTTTTAGTATCTTCCTCTATCGACCTCATAACCAAAATTCATATAGTTATACACAATCAAGGGGAGCACGACGCCTTCTTGATGTATTGCCCTCTAAAACCTCGCAGCACGAAATTTTGAATTCCGGCATCTCGCCTCCCAGTGACCCACAAGGAGAGTTCTGCAAAATGCAGCCTTTGGTAAAGTCCGCATGATGTGGTCGCCTGGCCATTTGAGCATCTCTGGCAATGAGCCAGCCGACAAGAGGCTTTGTCAAACAATGGGTTGTTTGGAACCGACCAATCCTTATGTTGAGAATTACTAGGTGTTTGGTTGATATATGCTTTGGAGTTACTTGTTTTTGATATTAACATAGACGTTTCGCTTGGAATATGGCGATAAGCAGGCTCAAACTTCTGACTGAAGATGTTCCGTTCTTTGATACGAGTAATTTGTTTCATGGGGGCATGTTTGGAAGTAAGCAACAAATGGTCTTTTTTCTGAAAATAAATAATCTAGATAGAAAGATGGAGAGAGGATAATGAACACCATTTTACATCTTACATTTTTCTCAATTGACTCTCTGAGTCTAACAGGCTTCCCCTGCCACATCTCTGGCTAGAATCCGCGCAAAGACGAAACAGTAAACATGAGACCTGACTTCCGTATGGTGGCGGAGTCACGCTCCTTCCATCCATTTTGAGTGAGGAATGCCTTTTCCCAAGGAGCCCCCCAGGAGTTACGACTCTCCCGCCGTGAACTGGAGTATCTTACTAAATACCGGACTGGTGAAGAAGATTTTCGAGCTGTAAGGATCCAAGTATCCGGATGCCTGAGGCAAGTACGTGGTAGACCAAGCTATGGCGGAAGTACTTTGTTTTTCCTCACTCTCCTTGTATATAGTCCAGACCTCACGCGCTCATTCATTTGTTATGCTAAGTTTTCTGTCTGTTAGTCAATTAAATTTCTCCAATCGCCTCCAGTCAATCACTAGTTCTCGTCTCTAGTCTTTAGCTTTAGTTACGACCCTCACCTTAGCCACCACTCTTACCTTAGCTGACGCTCGTCACCATTTTCTCCATTTACCATCAAGTCACCGACGCTACAGAGTCACGTGTTCATACCGACCTCTGACACAAGCTTATCACGATAGATTTCGTCACCGCCATGCTCTCTTGACTTGTTCCTACGGGGGTAACAAGTCAATTAGACACCTACTTTTTTGCCCTGCCGTGAGAGAAAGATTAGCCTCAACTGGTCATCGAAGAAGTTTGGGGACACTATTTTTACTTCTCAGCTACTCCCTTGGTGCTAAACAATTTTCTATTTTATCGTAGAAGATAAAGTTCCTGTCGGAAATCTGCCCAATCCGTGCCGTGTAACCTATTCCCATGTGAGGTTTTGCTGTTCCGTCAGGAATGCCTCTGTTGTATAATATATATATATATATATATATATATATATGGAGATAGCCAGGGCATTGAGTTCTATGATTTCTGGTCTGGTCTTTTAGCCAAGTGGTAATGCATCTATCTCGTGTATTATGTAGGTCAGCATCCATAGCCTGACATCACGGATCTTGTTCTTGGTCTTTTCCGCTATCTGCGTGCTGCTCATGATATGTACAGTGCTCACAGCACCTTGAATGTTTCATCTCCAAAGGTAGCTGGCTGATAGATTGTAAGATATTAGCTCGCTGCAGTTACCATGTCCCCTCAGGGATAGGACTGCAGTCGTAGCAGAATCCCGGTAGATCTTTATTAATTAATAATAAAATAGAGTGGAAAGTTGTTTATTTCTCCCACTGTAAATATACACTTCTATGTAAAGAATTCTTCTAACAACTGCAAGGGGTAACTGTGAACGGAGCGCCCCATGCAAAGAGTAAATTTAGACGCTAGACCTAATTCGGATAGGGTACTTACAATTTGAAGTACCCTAGGTTCCGCCCTCTTTGCCTCACGCAAGACCACAACCGTAAATTCATAATATCTAATAGAAAGATCTCATAGAAATTCAAGACGATGATCCTGCAAAGAAGAACCTTCACTACTAGCTACTAGAGGATTGGCTCTAAAATGAGCAATCCTAGATCTTTCTGCAGCATCACGTGCAAATCCATCCTGCTTAGCTAGATGAACCTGCTCGACTCCAGTGAACGATGTCGAGTCTACCCTTAATAGCAAAAAGACCGCCTCCCTCCTAACGTTGGATGTAAGGGGCGCTTTTGATAGTGTCTTGCCAGGTCGCCTGGCACGTCGTTTGAGAGAGCAAGGCTGGCCGGATCACTTAATCCAATGGGTAATTTCTTTTTCTACTGGCCGTTCTGTAAAGATTCGATTAGACGGAATGACTGGACCTGGCGTGAAAGTCCATTGCAGTCTCCCACAGGGCTCTCCAGCTTCGCCCATTTTGTTTATGCTTTATATAGCCCCTTTATTCACCATGGGTACTTCGGGAACCAAGTTTGGATATGCAGACGATATTGCAATCCTCTGAACCTCATCCACTTTGTATGCTAACGCTGAACTCCTGTCACAGGACCTTAAGGAAATTCTTGATTGGGGAAGACAAGAGGGCGTCACCTTCGACCATGGAAAAACAGAACTTTTGCACTTCTCTCGCCGTCGGGATGACCAGGATGCTGGCACTACCCCGTCAGTCACTTCTGGCCCTATCACAGTCACAGAGAGTCAAAGACTCCCTTACACTCGATGGCTAGGGGTCCTTTTCGACAAGAAACTCTCTTTCAAGTGGCACGCACGTGCGACGTCCGAGAAAGCACTCAAGGTTGGCCATGCTCTCTCTTCTTTAGGGAACACAGTCAGGGGCGCCCCACCGCACCTCGTTAGACAAGCAGCTCTCGCCTGCGTACTACCAATCGCGAACTATGGTGCGGAGTCCTGGTGGCCTGGCAGATTCCGACAAGGCGCTCGCGCCCGTATTTCCAATCGAGTGGAATCTACCCTGCATCGTTTAGATAAGGTAGTATTCACCTGTGCTAGAGCAATCTTTCCAGTTTATTGCACTACTCCCACTGCAGCTCTGCTACGCGAATCTGGGCTTCGTTCATCTGAAATTGCCCTCGACGGGAGGGCAGCAGCTGCTACTGCGTGACTCCGCCGACTCGACTCTTATCACCCTCTTCTACGCCGAGCCAATCGAATACTAACCCAGCGGCGCCCGTCTTCACGCTTTGCCCGACAAGTGCTGAGCTTACCCGAATGCGAGCAGATCAACCCAATCGCCTCCCCCCCCCTTGGGCTCCACTTGAGACTCGGGAAGCAGCAATAAATCGGATTGGGGGTCCTAACGGCACCTCCAAAGAAGCTGCGAAACAGAACTTCCTCATTTTTCTTCAGTCGATTCCCTCCCAGGACATCATGCTCTATTCTGATGGCTCGAAGCAACAGAATGGAGCTGCAGGTGCTGGATTCGTAGCATACCAAGGTGGCCTCCAAATTTTACGCCACTCTATACCGCTAGGCGTAGGAGTCGAGATTTTTGACGCTGAGGCCAGAGGAGCCTTAGAAGGCGCAAAAGCGGCTATTGGATCCCCCACAACTAAGTTCGCGACCAATCTCTGGGTCTGTCTAGACAACCTCGAGGTCGCCTTACATCTTCTCTCACCTTTCCCGGGATCATCTCAATCTATATTCGATGAATTCCTCGACTTAAACTTGTTGTGGCAGTCACGATACCGACTCGCCCACACTGGACTTGGTGAAGTAAGGATTCGCTGGGTCCCAGGACATGCCGCTATTGCAGGGAACGAAGCTGCTGACGAATCTGCCAAGTTGGGAGCACTCCTCCCATTCACGAGTAACCTCTACTACTCAACTGCAGGCATCAAACACTTTGTCAAGGAATCGATCTCCCGTTCGATGGGGAATCTATGGAACCTCCTTTCTCGCAGCCGTGGCCTCTACCAACAGCTTTACATAAATACCTCTCCAAATAGACCAAAGGAATTAGAACTTCCTCGGTCAACCCTTGGCCGCATTCTAGCCACCCGAACTGGACATGGCGACTTTGCAGATTACCACGATCGATTTCGACACCCTGAAGCAAACATGAATTGCCTTTGTGGTCACCGGAAATCTCCTCTCCACTTCTTCTTCTGCTATATCGCCAAGCGCCGCGTCCCGCGCCCTCCTGGCTCTCCATCAGAAGTCCTCCCTTTTCTTCTGGGCACCTATAAAGGTGGCCTCGTACTTCATAAATGGCTCCAAGAGTCTTGCTTCTTCTCAGAGATATGCCCATAGAGAATAGGCATCTGAGGCAGCCACTAAGTGCGATCTACCGTGCTCACGCACCCCAAACCAACCCTGATCCGTGTATCCTTACCTCTTTTCACTAATGGCAGCTATGGAAATGCGCCATAGTCATGTAAATTATATTGCTTTCCTTTGTAGCCTGAGTTTTACCCCTCGGCGTCCTGTATCCCAGTAGGGAACCGTAGGGGCCGTGACAACACGTTTCCCCGCTGACGTTAAATAAATCATAATAATAATAATAATGATTCCAGTGAACGTCTGATTAGCATCAATGGTTACTCCTCTAAAGCCCTTTCGCTTCAGCTGCTTATCTTCGGAACCACTCTTTCCCTTCTCAAGTTCTTATTTAAGACAGAGCCTATCGATTCCCTGAGAAGCTTTTTGGAATAATAAGCGCTTTGTACGTGACGAGCTCCTACTGATGTGAAAACTTCTAAACAGCTTCCGAAATTAAAGTGGGTTAGCCGGCGTAGTCATGACTTTAGTTTCAGATAATTAGCACTTTCTGTTAGGGGGTTTTTGGGGCCAAATCTGGGCAGAACTTTATTTTTTGAGAAAGAATCGAGATTGAGCTGCTGTGACTGGATTCCAGGGTTAGGTTCCTGAAGGAATCATTCCACTTTTTATGTGAGCACTATTTAGACCATCATAGTTAACTTTAGCGTCAGCTCAATAAAATTCTGCTTCTTAATTTCACTAGAATCATCAAATCTGCTGAGTTCTGTGATATTTGCTCTGTACTTAACTTTGACCGATGAGAAACATGTCAAATAAATTGGTTGAAGGATATGACTTGAATACGGTATCAAGTAGAATACCACGATCTTATTAGTATGGCATTTCCACGTGAACTTATGTGAAGCATGAGATTTTTGACCATCTAATAGTAGTAGTCAATATCCTTCAGTAGGTTTTAATGGAATGAATACCAACTCTAGCCACTTGAGCGCATTTTCATTCGATGCCCAGGTATTGGGTGATGTCAGAAGTTGTGATTGTAAGGTAGTTTAAGTGAGAAGGCAAGGGTAAAATATGTAGTAGAAAAGTTCCAGCCTTTTCAAGAAGTATGTTAAAATAGAGTATGAAGTTGTATAATCACAGGTATGTAGAGATGAAAATGGGGGGGTAAAAGCTTGTCTTTCTTGTCTTCCCAAAACTAAGATTTTCTAAGATACATATATTCTTCTGGAGTCCTAAGTATCCATCTATTTCAAGATGTTGTAACCTAACTGGCTTGATATTGAAGCGTCAGTCGATGGTTGATACTTTTGCTGATGAGCCATTGCTAATACAAATGTTCAGAACTCGTTAATGCGCGTATCCGAGACGTGTTTTGGAGGTGAGACGGGACGTTTATTAATCGCCACTGAACTAACACGGATCATATTTAGAAGCGAAACCCATTTCTCACAGGTGAGGAGAAATAAGCCCAATCTGGAGTAGAAATGGCAGGAAGTCGGCTTGAGCTGAGTGTTATGTCCTTAAAAATGGCAAGAGGATATATCCTTTGTACGGCAGCTGATATTCCCTCTAAGACTGTCACCCACTCACTATTTTCGGGCTGCTTCACCACAACAGTTCTTGAGGAAGAAGTATCAATGAACCTACTGTGAGATCCAATGCTTAGAGCAAAGCCATACTCAATTGGATTCCACATCTTATCTATCTTGATCCAATGCTTATCAATCACGGCTTTTAGACGGTGAACCCATTTCGGAATTCCTTTTTCAGTCATAGGATTTGCTCTTTACTTGTCGAGCTTCGTCCAGATCTGTCAGGATCAGCGGCTAATCTACCTACTGCTGTCACGTGAGTAGTAACGGATTCACGTGTTGTCACTTGACGATTCCATTCTTCTAGAAACTTCTGTACATCTTTCTAAACACTAGGGATTTTGGGTTAAGGTTCTATAGGTTTCCATAATGTTCTCTCTCTTGTAATGCTTAATTGGGCTTTTACAGCATTCTCTAACATTCTAGGTATTTCTAAGATGGCCTGGTTGTCGGCCAGATGGCCCATGTAGAGATGAAGTTATACTTGTATAAATAGTGGCCTTGCCTTTGTATCTAGAGGTTCTTCAGACCTGAGTCTTGTTAGCTATTCATTGTTCAAATTTAATCTTGAGTTGATCCACAACTATTGATATTTTCTTGTCCACAGAGTCCACAGTCTACGCCCTCAGTCCATAGCCACCGTCTACAGTCAGAGTCATCAGCCAAAGTCCACGTCCAAGGGTTCAATTATCGTCCATAGTAACGACCTTTACAAAATCTTTGGTTTGATGTCAGAATGTCGATTTTTAAATCTGCTTATCCAATTCTTTCGAGGCAGAGCATCTGTGGATTTTCCGCGTCGAATTACAGAGGTAATAGTTTTAACGATAGCGAGTGAGTGGGCATGTTCTGCCTATTCTTGATGCATTGTCCATTCCGCCAATGAATTCTCCGGTTCGTTTCTTAAAATTTGTTGAAATTCCGCAAACAATACGTGAGAAGTTCCACCATGGGTTCTTTCCCTAAGAGTTATTCTTGGCACATCTTCTGCTTTTGCAGCCTCGCTAAGATCGGTGTATTTGCTAGTTTCTAGGCCGTCCAATACATGTTGAAATCCGGATCTCTGAAGAATTCATTAGAGCAAGCATGAGAGCGTTATTGTTGATTGAATATTGTGGTTTCACGTGAGGGTGGATGGCAGAATCTTGAGGTGGCGAAATCTTGGGTACTTGACTTAAAGTGTTTTTGAACTTTTATCACTTTTTATGACCAACACAAGCGGTAATAATAGCCTCACATTTCTTTTCTCATATTACTGGTATACTTTGCAACGTTAAAGACTGACTTTTTCTCCCACTCTTCCTCAGCATGCTGCCTTGTTATAAGGATGGGGGCTTGTGGATAGCACCAGGTTGTTATACCTGGTTGAGATAGTCACAAATAATATAAGAATTCTAACTTTTCACAAATAAGAGAGGGAACAGAGTGGCACAAATAAGAGTCTGTAAATCTGAAGTGTGGAGTTGTTAATTTCTCCCACTCAGACACAGAGTGCTAACTATATAATCTATAATAATCTAGCGCTAAGAGTTCTAGTGATTTGGTCGTATACGGACTAGCGTATTCTACAATTTAGAGTCTTAACTGTTGGGAGACTAGTGTATCTGTGCATATCGCTTTGAGTGCACAGCCCTATCTCTAAACTGCTAGTAGCACTTAATTTCAGCATGCCTTACTTCATCTTCTATTTTTGGAAACCTTTTACCAATTTTGTACTTTAAGAGCCGCCTCATATTCTCATTAGGATTTAGATCAGATGAGTTTGCAGGCCACTTCTTACGCGACAGGCCTAGTTAGCCGAGCTAGAGGTGTAGATGTCGCGCAGTTATTGCCGTATAAACCGGAGTTTCATCCTCCATCAAAATTGGTGGTGCACCAAAGCCGATTTGAGCCTGTCTCTCAACGTTATTTTGGTATATTACTAGAACAATCTCTTCTCCATAGAGCCTGCCATTGATCCTGCCCCACACCTTCTCAAAAATCACAAGGGAACCTTTTGAGTCACCTGAAATAGCACCGCAAATCATCCAAGGCAAATACCCCATGAACTAAAGTATACAGCTAGATTCCGTATAATTATCTTCGGCTCCTCGATCGATTTAGACTTGACCACAGAGCCCAGTTTTAATTGAGGCCTCGTCTGTCCAGATAACACTCATCCGCGTCTCTTCATTCCAAGTAACATGAATCCTAGCCTAGAAAATGCGTGCTTCTTTGTGAGCATCTGTGAGGAGTGGTTTCTCTGTAGCAACGCGGCAGTGGTAGAGCGCTTTTGTAAAGGCTGTGTAGAGGCTACGGCGGCATATTATGGCCGCAGGCTCTATTGCCCTCAAGGTCGGCAATCTCTTCCTAGGTAAGACGCCAGTCACAAGCGTTAAGAGTTGCTCTTCTAGTGAGACAGCGGCGGAGGGGTGTCTCAAGCATAAAAGGCTTTCTTTTTGGCTTCTTCGGTGTTATAAATCCAGACTCCAGTACTTTCCGTACTACATAGCGATTGATGTTGAGGACTTTACTGATCAGTGTACAGCTGTTTGCAGGAATATTGCGTAGAGTAAATATCTGGATTCGTTGCTCTTGCTTAAAGCATTTCCGGGGGTTTCTAACAGAAATTAAATTTTCTCTAGATTGTTTAAAAATTAAATTAAATCATTCAAATATCCTATTTCGGCGCCATAAGGCCCACGTAGGTATTTTCGGAAGATACGTATTCTATGTTAGAGAACGACTCATTTTGACGTTTGGAACACTCATACTCAGATTTCATTTGCAGATACCACTACGAGAATAACGCCTTACGACATGTTCCCTCTTTCGTGAATACCTACCACAGGGTGGAAGCGAGAAAAAGCCATGGTTATCTGAGTATGCTTTCATCATTCTACGATTACGGTATCACCGCGAGAGAAGTGGTGTGAGGGTCTTGCTGGATTCGAACCAGCTTTCTCCTGTCTCAAGTGGGGCATGTGTCCAAGCTACCTAGACTCTACTTGGGAAAACGGCCCGGACAGTGTACCACTACACCATCCGACCCCTCTAGATTGTTTGCTAGCTGCTTTAGTGGTATTTGATAGGTATACGGTCCAAAATTGAGTCGTGATACAGCCCCCTCACCCTTGAAGTTTTGTTGCAACGGTTTTTTGATGCTGTATCCGTCGAGCGGTGAACGCAAATTGAATTACTAATTAAATCGAGTTTGATATTCGCGTTGCTACAGCAGCAGACACAATCACGTCCAGTAAAATTATATGCAAATTGTATTAAAAAATCGCGTACAACGGAACCGGCGAAGCACGCTATCTACTTTTATCTCTCAAAACACTTCTCGTAACTTACAGCCTGATTTTGCAAGATGAATCAAGAAATATAAAATATAAAAAACTCACACAACACAAGTACTTCAAGCCATTTATTTGTTCCACAGCCTCTCAATTTCAAAGGTTCTATGTCGGAATCCTTCATCACCGATTCATTTTCTAACTGTTTTCATGTACGTTATCAATTTGAGCATAATCGACGTCCAGCTCTAAAAATAACAATGGCAGAATTACTTTGTCGAAATGGAATCTGCCCGGATCTGACGTTTCTATTAAAAAACTATATGAGCTGGCCCAAAATCACGCTAGGTCTGCTGGATATGCCATCACCATCACCACCAGTAATTCAGAATAGAGAAAAGGGCGAAGAAAGAAACTCCCAGCCTATTTGAAAACTAGAATAGTTCACAGCGAAGTGGACGAGACATGCAGGAAACGACGTAGATTAACGCAAAATACCAGCTGTCCTTTCAGATTCAAGGCCAGAGAGGAACCCGAGTCTTCTGATAGTCTTAGACTCAAGATAGCACGAATAAACACAACTTTACACACATTAGGGCGCATGATAGGCAGCTGGTCGAGCTTGTCTCAACACAAGACCATGCCAAAAGTTTTACGATAATGCTTAACTTGTGATGAGTTCGGATACATTAAATCAAGATATCAAGGATGTAGGGCAACTTGACACACTCGTAGTTAACGGCCTGATAATTAGGGGCATTCCTCACATTAAATTGAAACGATACTACGGAGAGAAATTGTTTTGTGTAATTCCATCGAACTTTAACCATGAAATAGATTTAAATGATACCAAATATCCAGACCGTTCATATGTGCAGTGGATTTACCAATTTGATTGAGAATCTGATTTGATATCATCTACATGAATATCAGTTCGTACATTCTCTATAACCTGATAAATAGGCTGTAAAATTTTGAGATGTTTTCAACAAAGATGTAGATAAGTAATTAAGCATACATTTACTTGAACATGCGTATAGTATTTATTTACAGTTTTTAATTAGACAGTTTTTTAGTAAATGTTGTGGGGCTAATCGATAAATCCATATTTCCAAGCAGAATAGGGGTTTCAAGGGTGGGGGGGGGGTGTATCACGACTCTCCAATTCGCCTTCGAAAGTTGCGAATAACACATGATTTATCGTAGACCTCACCCGGCTTAGACCAAGAACATCATTATAGAGGATATTTGAAGGCAATACTAACCTTTCTTGTGATCCAACATCTAGTGTGCCTATCATCGGTCACCCAGCTTTCATCAGTTCATAGTACTCGCACCCAATTTTCTTTGTCTCAGTGGAGAAGGTTTCTAACGAATTCATCTCGCTTTCTCAAATTTTCCGAGGAAAGAGAAGGTTACGAAGCGACATTGCTACAATTGTAACCCCTCTTCTTTATTTCCCGTTCAAATAACTTATCACTTACACCAAAGTGCGGGAAGACTGGATTTGCAAGCTCAAAGTACAGCATTTGGTGGCCTTCTGGAGATGAAGTTATTTAAGCTTGCATTTCGTCAATTTGTGTAGTGCTAGGTCAAGGAATCCGCCCACTAGAATTTTGAGGGTGAGCTTAATATTTTTCATAGCCCACCGAACTTGTCTAAGTGATTTCGAGTCGTTTTGCAATCATATTGTACAACTGTGTTACAGGCTATGCCCGGTTTGGGGCTAGTCTTGAAGACCAGCCCAGCAACACTATACATGCACTAGTGGGGTCGGAACATGGTCATAGCATATAAGATACAGTAGAACCCCTCTTAGCTAATAGTGGGTCCCGGTATAAATGTTGAAAAGATTCATGGTGACTTGGACCTTTATATTCGCAACACTTACCCTTACAGGTCATTTTGCATGCAGGGGTAAGTATTGCAAATATAAACGGTAAAATTTCTATGAACCTCTTCAGTAATTATACCGGGACCCACTATTAGCTAAGAGGGGTTCTACTGTACCGTGGAAGTGGGGTAAATATATTCACAGTAAAAGGAAGAAATGACCAATTTTTTTAACTCATATTTTATTCAGCCTGTAACATATGACAAGTGTTTTCAATACATTTTGATTTCATGAATTCCTCCAACCCATTGACTCCATTAGATTTCTTTGGCAGATACCACTACGAAGTTAACCCTCACGCGATGTAACTTCTTCCGTGAATACCTTCAACAAGGAGTGACAAGAAAAAACCATGGTTCTCTGTATCACCGTAAGAGAGTGGCTTGGAAGAACTTGCAGGATCCGAAGCAGCTTTCTCCGGTCTCAAGTGGGGTCTGTGGCTCGTCTACCAAGCCTCTACCTGGGAGAAGGACCTAGACAGTATACCACTACACCATCTAACCCTAAATAGAAAAGTGACCGTGATCACAAGTCACGATCACTATAGTAAGCGAAATTACATGCACTAGTACTGTTAATATTCGCTCCAGTGACCAAGAAACATGGTTTACTATGGCGAATAATCCGGAATAAACTCCCATTTTTATTATTTCAGCACCCTCATGTGACTTGTGATCGCTTTGATGACGTAACGCCTGCTGACTGTAGTAGCTTCGTCTGAGCTTTTGAATAATCAGTATATTATTCATAATAGTGTTGAGCGAATAAGTTCGAGGTGGTGGAAGGCGTACATTTAACGAAGATTGGGCGTGGATTGAACCAAAAAAATCACAGCATCAAATATTCACGAACGGATATTGACTGTACATACCTGCGGTATTCTCGCATCGGAGAAATGGTGCATGAGGTCAAATCTGTAATGAAGATTCTTTTGATCAGGATCATGGCAAAGTCTCAGAAGCTCCGATTATTCGAAATTCTTCTTGTGCCATAACTACACACGGGTTACGTACCGAGAATACTAGTATATCGCGAGCATTGTGTATTTTAGCAGGTGCGTTTCTTGCCCTCACTCTAAGAGGTCGCATTCTGCTATTGGTTAGGTGAAAGCTTAAATCACCACGCCCCGCAATTTAATTCAGGTCTCTTCTTTGGTTTGGGGAAGATGGGTGCCTCAGGTACCAGAGCAGTAAGCTTTGGCGTCCTTTTCCATCTGGGACTAGTGTATAAGTTAGACGTAAAATAGAAAACAAACAAACAAACAAGCAGGTGCGTTTCATGGACGCTGCTGCTTAATTAGACTGCGACGCATATTACTGGAAAGACTGCTCTGAAAAGCAATTCGGATAGTCATTCGTTCCTGCACAATGAACGCATTGTCGATCTTTTCTCCATTAAAGCTCGAAATTTCTCTCATTGAGTTTATAAACAAGGGAAAGGTAATCGAGAAAGACCAATCAAAAGCCTATGATCTCACTCATAGAAAGCACCAGTGGTTCTCGTAGTACCATTCCGATCTACATGTACCTATAGTGGCCACTATAAGTACAGTCGTCCCTCCCTAACTAGATAGTGGGTCCCGGTATAAGTGTTGAAAAGATTCATTGAAATTCAACCATTTACATTTGCAATACTTACCCCTGCATTCAAAATGACCTGTAATGGTAAGTGTTGCAAATGTAAATGGTTAAATTTCAATGAATCTTTTCAACATTTATACCGGGACCCACTATCGAGTTAGGGAGGGACGACTGTACTGTGGACGCTTAAGTTTGAAGGTTAAGCGTGTGTCGACCTTCTTTCGTTACATACTTCGGACTCTCGAAAAGATGCGTATTTCAATCATTGCGTTGGGAATTTTTGTCAACACCGTACGCAGCGTGGCTTTTCAACCTCAAGGTCTAACTTGTTCTGACCTTACCATACCAGTCTTAATCGGCTCATCTACTAACCAATTTGCCTCTAACATCCAATCTCAAGATGTACTACTCGAAGGAATGAACGGTATCACATCAGGGTCCTTCAAGGTAGTGGAGAGCGAGAGCGTTAACGGCCGGTACAATATCAGCGCTCGATACTGTGAGCCTGAAGTGCAAGATCCCTCCCGCTCGAAATCGATACAGCTGCTGGTTCACGGTATTACTTATGATAAAAACTATTGGTCTGGACTGGGAGAACCTGGGGCAGGCTTCGACGGCGATAAATACTCTTGGATAGCTTTCGCTTCTAAACAAGGTTACCCGACGCTCTCGATCGATCGACTCGGCAACGGAAAATCTGATCGTCCTAATGGTCTCACTGTGGTTCAGATGAATTCTCACGTCGAGGTCATCCAGTCTATTATTGGCACACTAAAGAGCGGCCCGATCGGTGGACGTGCCTTCGAGAAGATTATCTATGTTGGACATTGGTATGGATCCTTAATCGGAAATATACATGCAGTGAAGTATCCCGATGCTGTCGACTCGTATGTTCTTACTGGATTCTCATATAAAATCAAACCTTCTCTTGCGCCAACTCTGGTTACCGGTGGTTTCCTCCCATCTCGTGTCGCTTATCCTGAAAGGTGGGCCAATCAATCCTTATTTTACTTTTCTGCTTCGAAAGAAGAGGGTGCCGGCAAATTGTTCTTCGTGAAAGAGGCCGTGGATCCAAATCTTCAAAAGCTGAATTGGAAGTTACGGGGTACGGTTACCACAGGTGAATTCGTGAGTGCTTATAAGAGCACGCAAGCCGCCAAGAATTACCGTGGGCGTGTCTTCGTCTTGACTGGTCAAAACGATGCTATTTTCTGCTCTCCTGACGCTTTCGGACGTGGAACCTTATCTGGTCATGGCGACTGTGGTTCTGGTAATAATAGCATTATCGAGCGAACTAGAGATCTCTATCCTGCCGCTGCCGTTTACGATTATGATACACCCGCTAACACTGGCCACTGTAACATCTTACATTACAATGCTCAGGAGCAGTTTGAAACCGTCCACAATTGGCTGGGACGGTATTATTAAATTTATGGTAAATGGTTAACCACGTATAGTTGTGCCAGTTGTTACTCTGAAATTGAACTTTTACAAGATTATGATAAGTCTGTCTCGAGCACAATCATAGAATTATGAAATAGGAATTTAAAATGCAATTCAGAATAATTCAAGAGTAATATGTCAGTTCAAGTGTGATCTTTTAGTTGTTTCATCTGAAATCTAGTCTGTTATAGTTTATTAGTCTCCTTCCAGTAGGCACTTGATACGGCTCTGTATTTTCAATAGTAACTCCAAAGACCCTTGATGCTTGATAGATTCTGGTCAAGGTGAGACTTGTATGTAGGGTTGAGCCACATCTGGGGCAAAACATGTTTTGATTTGTGAGCTTTGTCCTTGTAGCATCAATTAGTTAGATACTTACATCGTACAAATGTCCTTGATTGTGTCATCGTCTCAATCAACCAACTTTTGTTAATATGTTCTAACTTTTTCGGCCTCACTGAAACTACAATGACATAAATCAGTGTAACATATGATACACATTGATCCCTTATATTTCGCTCATCGAGAGATCTTTTTTCATCTGAAATCAAATGTTCGATTTTTTGCCTATCGATTTGACGAAACTTATCTCGGTCTTGTGGTCAAATTAAATCTACTTTTCAAGGAATAAAGAGTTAGGCTTTGGTTAGGTTATCGAATCAATTCAGCTACCAATTGTCGAATCACAAGATTTGCAGCGACACCTTTCGACAGGAATGAACAGAATCTATTTTTGTCGCTCACTCCTTGATGGTAGAATGAGATATGTTTGTTGTTATGAAATAGGTATCGAGAACAAGCTGTAAACTATTAGACTGAGCATTGATAAGTAGTTGAGATGGAAGTGTGTCAGAGAGACAATAGGAGTCTGTAAATCGTAATGGGAAGTTGTTGATTACTTCCCATTAGGGACGGAGTGTGCTCTCGAATATAATCTAGGCTAGTTCGATGATTAATGTTAAGACATGTAGGATTTTTGATGGTTGAGGTCGAGACATTAGCTTGTCAATAAGCCACAAATCCTAATCATGAATGTCACTAGTTGTTTGAAATAAGTCCCACTGGGAGCAGATACATAGAGTAGACACGGGGAACGAGGCGATAATACCGGCAAAGGGAAATTAAGGGAAAACCTATTCATCCAACGTTGCGCCAACGAGTCGGATGGTGCAGTGGTACACCGTCTGGGCCGTTCTCCCAAGTAGAGTCTGGGTAGCTTGGACACATGCCCCACTTGAGACAGGCGAAAGCTGGTTCGAATCCCGCAAGACCCGCACACCACTTCGCACGCGGTGATCTCGTCTGTGTCGGATGACGAAAGCATGCTCAGATAACCATGGGTTGTTCTCGCTTTTCTCTGTAGTGGGTATCCATGGAAGAGGGTACATGTCGTAAGGCGTTATTCTCGTAGTGATATCTGTACATAAAATCTGGGTGTGAGTGTTCCACTCGTCAAACTGAGTCATTCTGCGTCACCTACATATCTTCCGTAATCATCCGCGTCATAGCCTCAGGCGGTACACGCCAAAATGATTATTTTTTAAAAAAATAACATACAGAGAAATATTAGACATACGGGGTCTCCGTGATTTCCATCAACTTAACTTCTCCTGGTCAACTTCTCATTAGCGACATTTCTCTGTTTGATCAACTTTTTACTAGAGAGATGTGCTCTGAACCCAACACCAGTGTCATTATGCGTGACCCTATAATATTGAACTAAAGCCACACGTTTCGACATGTGTCTCGTGCGTGCAATTGGTAGTCAAGGTGATTTTCTCTTTTTTTTTTTTTTAAAAAAAAAATCATTTTGTATTCAGCCTAATAGCTATGACAAGTGATCTAAAAAAAAATACAAAAATATATCAAATTTCCCCAAGCATAGGTCATGATAGCTCCTAACTTTATCAGTGACCCTGCCAAACTTCCAAATAATTTCCAAATAAATTCAGACAAACATCAAAATCCCACTTCAACTATACCCAACCTCTTTATCCTGCTCCTTTGACATTAAATTTGGGGTTGTAATTATTTATTTATCAAATAATTGTTTATTAAAGGTGATTTTCTCGTGTGCACTCGATTGGCTATCCGATGATGTCTGGAGGATGAGGAATTGGGTGGAATTATGTGTACGTTAACTTGTCCAAGTCAACCTTTTTTTTAATTGTGAGGTCCAGAGCCAAATGCTGTCTCCAAGAAATCTGAGACCGATGGCACCGATTGGTACTAAGTGCCCAACTCATGCACACCGCGTGAACTGCTACAAAAGTAGTAGCTAGCTAAATACACGTCGCATCCCACAGTTCCAACTCCAGCAAAACAAAGATTCCCCAATTTGGGCCAGAAATCGAACTCGCCTGTTTCTATTCCCACCACATCTTCCACATGGCCATATTTCACACTCTCCGCTGAGAGCAAAAGATGAGCCTGTAGAAAAATCTGTGTGAACAGCCAGTTTCCTTCCCCATATTCCGAAAGTCATGAAAGACTTCGAACAGATACGAGGAGCAGCAATTCACGATGAAGTTTAGAACTCCAAAGCCCGTTCCCGTCTCCATTAGAACATCTGTTGATGCAGCTTTAGCTGGATCTTCTGCTTTTCTAGCGGTAGCCTTCGCTCCATCTACTGCCGCGTACTTGCCCAAGTCAATATATGTGTACTATAGTACAATTCTAAACCCTAGACAACGTATCTGAGCAGACATTTCTTCCACTTCATGTAGTTCCTGACAGAACCGTAACGAGAGATCAACTCAGCTACAAGATTAGCGGGAAACAACTCGTCTAGCGATCCCTTTAGTAAACACCACAGGATATGAAGAAATAGCACAATTTCTTATCCCCCAGGTGAGAGTGCAAAGTGAATACGCACATCCCACAAGATATCATTCATCGTTTTGATCAGAATAAAATCCGCAGATGCTCTACCAGGAAGATAAGTACAAGCCAAGGTTCAGTGAATAGCTCCTCTCACGTCCCAGAGTCGATGAAGAACTCTTGCACTCTCTCTCCATATGACGACGAGTTGACTCTCATCGTCGTCTCTAGCAGATATAGCTCGCCACGTAAGCCCAGTGTCCGAAGAGCTGGTTCTCGAGAATACTCATATCTCTAAGGCCTTTAATATCGTACATGTAGAGAAATAAGTGGCGAATGGTGATAATTTTTTGACTCCGCATCAAAGTGTTCGATTTCAGGGGTCAGTCTCGAGCCTTTTTTCTTCGATTGATTCGGATAGAGGCGCGATGCGAGTCCGGGAGAAATCTCTGGCTTATCTCTGCTTCTAGCGCTTCTCTACCGAAAGAGATCTCCCGAGTACATTTCTGTTCTACTCTTCTGTGACTGGATCCCCCTTATAGTAGATGGTCATATCGTCATCCCACGTCAGTCTCGGATGCTACACGGATTCATTATTTTGCAGTACAGTAGAACCCCTCTTAGCTAATAGTGGATCCCGGTATAAATGTTGAAAAGATTCATGGTGACTTGGACTTTTATATTTGCAACACTTACCCTTACAGGTCATTTTGTATGCAGGGGTAAGTATTGCAAATATAAACGGTAAAATTTCTGTGAATCTCTTCCGTAATTATACCGGGACCCACTATTAGCTAAGAGGGGCTCTACTGTAGTACTCTCGATGTACATCATGGCCGGGTTCATCAGCGCTTCAGGAACTCTGCATGAGATTATCGTAGAGAACTTCTCCTTCTGTATAAAGATCTACAGTTTAGCCCCTGCAAAGCGATACGGGTGTAAATGAATACCATGCGAGGCTGTAAAGTCAGAGGCACAATTATTTTCCTTGACGGTGACGTTGAGTTTCAGCATGTGTAAATTTGATAGAGATGATGTACAGTATAACCACCCTAAACATTATTAGTCTACATAAATCACAGGCTTTAAAGTGGGTTTTCTTCAAAATCTTCGGCTTATTAGGAAACGATCATACCTCTTTGCGAAGACATCCTGGAAACACCTTACCGCATTAGGTACAATATACCTCGCAAAAGCTCCATAGATAGGAATTTTTTTTTTTCTTGGCGCCCAAATTTTGTTAAACGTGATGTTACTTGGAAATGTTCTCATTATTTCTAAACTATGACTAAACAAAGCTACCGCACATACATACAACATTCACACAACGCCTTTTAGCAGTTAACCAGCCCCGAGTTCAATTGATTCCGTATTTAATCTGCAGTCTCGCTACTTTATCTGGCGAGAGTATGGCGCCGCCTCTGGTCCCCAAGCGTGCGCTTCCCCCTGACCCACCAGACGCCGGGAATCGCGTCTCGAAACCGAAGTCTACGTCGAGTAAGAATTGCAGCAATAGCCTACCAGCTCGCTCGGCAATGAAATCCGCTGAAGCCAACCGTAAGGCCAAGGCAATCGAGAGAGCGCTCAGTGTGTCGAAGCTCTCCCCCGATGCTGGCGAAGCAATGGATGAAACAATGGATGAATTTCAGGACGTCCCATCGAGTGATACCACCGATAGCGTATGCGCCAATATTGATTTCAATACAACGGACAATGACTCATCCTCGAGTGAAAACTGGGACACTACCAGCACTCCACACAACTCTGCGTCTCTTATGGATGCCATCAAGGGGCTTTTGGACCTGACGAATGATTACTTACGAGAACTTGAGAACAAGCATCCTGGTGTTGGTGCTGACTTCCTCGCGCTGCTAGCAGATGGCGCATCCCGAGCCATGCGTGGCCAGCGCGTGTATGCTCCCATGCCGAACCGAAACAAGTCACTTTCTACTGGACATCAAACGAAATCGTGGGCGGAAAGAGCTGCCTGCCAAAACTCGGAACAGAAAGTCTTCTCCTCGAAGAAACCCACAATAAGAGCATCCCCTCCCCAAGGACAAGGTAGTGAGGACCGTCGTATCATGATACGGCTAGGCCCCGATCATGAAGCTAGGAAGGCAGATTCGTACGAACTTCGACAAGCCATACAGAAACTTGTTCCGGACAGTACTTTAGTTTCTGATGTGTGGTCAGTGCCCTCAGGCGTTGCTATACTCGCACCGACCCCAGCGAAAGCTGCCACTATTCTACAGGCAAAAAGCGCAATTGAGAACCGCTTTGGGAATGCTCTTGTTGAACGACAAGAATCCTGGACGACATTTGTAATAGGGCCCATCAAGAAGAAAGTTCGATGTCACGATGGTCAGTCTGACAGACTCTGCGACCCCCTCGAGGGTCTCCTACAAGAGGAACTCGCGACTGTCCGTGAATCAGTTCCCATCAGATACATGAACTGGACCTTACGTTCTCAACAGAGTGAGGAGCCAACTGGCTACATTCGAATCTGCGTTCCGGAATGCAGAGCTAGTAGATTTTCCTCCAGACTCCGCGTCTTTGGTGCAGCAGTATCTGTACAAAGAATTCGTAAGCGACAGGAGGTCTTAACATGCACCAAATGTTATGGGTTTCACGCTTCCAGAACGTGTGCTAGGGCGAACAAATGCGGTGTGTGCGGGGCTGATGCACACGAGGGCCCTTGCACAAAACCTCCCAGGTGCTTAAATTGTAAGGGTCCTCACCCATCCACAGATATCTCCTGCCCCGCCCGTCCACGTCGCAGGAATGGGGTATTGGGCCGTCCGATAGGGATGCAACTTAAGCAGATCCGCGCCGCAGGTGGTAGAGAGTTCGCTAAGTCGTTGAAGCAAAAAGCTGCCACCGCCGACCAGACGCATACATCAAGCTCTGAGCCCGAATCTATCCCTTCATCACAATAAGAATGGTCAGGAGACAAAAACAGCGGAGAGCCGCACCTCTCCGCATTATGCAGGTGAATGTTGGTAGATCTTCTTCAGCACATGATATCGCACTTTCAATAGCAAACGAAAATCAATTAGACATCATACTTATACAGGAGCCCTGGATTTTCCATGATCTCTCCAAGCAGATATCCAAGGCCCACAAAGCATTCGAATCGTTCTCCCCACTTTTGACCTGGCACTCCCGACCCAGGGCATTCACCTATGTCCGAAAGGGAGCCAAACTAAGACCATTTCAGGTTGCTGCGGACTCATCCCGAGACATAGTGCAGATCTTAGTGACTCTCGGAAATAACGCAAAATTACCAATATGGAATATCTACAATGCCCCTACGGGGTCAGAGGGAGCAGGAGAGGGTCTGTCCGTACTTCTCAGTGGCACAGATTCCCCCTACTTTGCAGGTGGTGACTTCAACCTCAGACACCCACTTTGGGATTCAAAAGTCACTGAATCACGATCCTCCTGCACAAAACTCATTGATTGGTATGGTTGCAAAGGCCTCAGACTCCTCAATCCGACCAACACACCCACACATAACCGCGGGGGCACGCTCGACCTGGCCTTCTGTACAGATGAGAGCGCAACATGCGAAATTCGAACAGATCTACACACCACATCCGATCACGAGACCCTGGTTTCGACCTTATGTTGGGACCGACGAACTACTTCTGACTCCAAGTTGCAGTACAAGGCGTTGGATAGTGAGCTTTTTCTAAAACTTTTGGGCAACAACCAAAGTTTTACTGCGATCACGTCCCTGGAGGAACTAGAAACGGAAGCCAATAATGTTATAAATTTGATTCATACTGCACTACATGGTGCCTGTCCTAGGAAAAAAGCGAGAAACTTTGGTACTCCGTGGTGGAATGATGAATGCCGACGGGCGGCTCACGACTACCATAGAGCTCGTCGAGTAGGCCCTGCATCTTTCGAAAAGTTTGAACTCCAGAGGGTCGTTCGTCAGGCAAAGAAAAATTACTGGAAATCACGCATTGAAGACTCAAAGACACTTACTGATGTCTACAAGGTGGTCCGTTGGCATAATGCCGCCCCTAGATATCAGTCCCCACCTCTCCGTAGCGATAGCTTGAGAAATCCGGTATTCGACCCATATGCCAAAGCTCGACTACTACACGAGGCCCTACTATGTAGGCACCTCGAGGCCGAAGATATACCGCCGGATACCCCTACGGTCCCATGCCGTAGCATCCATTGGGTAGCAATTTCTAATCTGGAGGCGTTTAAAGCAACATGCCAAGTCACTCAAACAACCCCCGGTGAAGATGAACTAACCACTTCTGTACTGCGTCTAACCTGGCCGGTCTTAGGTGATCGTATCACCAATTTATTTAATCACTGCATCAACCTTGGGACCCATCCACGTGCGTTCAAAACAGCCACGGTGATTATTCTCCCCAAATCCGGGAAAAGAGATCGAACTCTTCCGAAGTCGTATCGACCAATAGCTCTGCTATCTTGTCTAGGAAAAGGCCTTGAGCGACTTGTCGCCCGCCGTGTTTCCTACTTGGCACTTAAACATAAGATTCTTGCCCGCGATCAATGTAGTGCAGTCAGGAAACGTTCAGCCGTTGACCTTACCACTGCACTTCTCTGTGATGTGCGTGAAGCGTGGGAAAAAATAGGGTGGCTGGCTTGCTCACAGTCGATGTTAAGGGAGCATTTGATGGAGTTCTTCGCAACCGTCTGATATCCAGACTACGCTCCCAAGGCTGGCCCAACAGTCTCATCCAATGGGTCTTCTCTTTTTTATCCGAGCGGCAGGTATGTATCCGCTTGGACCACATTACAACTGAACCGTTATCTATCCTGTGCGGACTCCCACAAGGATCTCCTGTTTCACCGATCTTATTTCTTCTCTATATGGAACCACTTCTAAGACTGTCGCGTGGACGCTTTGGCTACGCCGATGATGCTGCATTCCTCTCATCAGGTAGAACATTAAAAGAATGCCAGACAAAGCTGCAGAAACAGTTGGATCTCTCGCTGGTCTGGGCAAGAGAGAATGGGGTTCTATTTGATATGCAAAAGACTGATCTGATATACTTCCATAAAAAACGGAAATTCGTAGAGCCTCCATTACAGGCAGGAAACATTGAAATCACTGCGAAGGAACTTGTTAAGTGGCTCGGGATTTATTTTGACAGAAAGCTTTTGTTCCGGGAACACATACGACTCGCCTGTCAACGATCCCGAGTAGTAACAGATCATGTGCGTCGAATAAGCAACACCAACCGTGGTGCGTCTCCCGGCCTGCTTCGGCAGGCTGTTCAAGGCTGTGCGTTTGCAACTCTATTGTACGGAGCGGAAACTTGGTACAGTCCCCAAACCTCGCAGTGGGCTCTAAACCAAGTGCAAACCGCCATTAACCGGGCCGCCCGGGCAGTACTCCCAGTCTATAAGACATTTCCTATTCCGGCGCTCCTACGCGAAACAGGTTGGGGGCCAGTGAATGCTTGGCTAGATCGCATTCATGATCGTATAGCCGTAAGAATTGCCGCATCTGACCCTGGGCATCCCCTTCGTCATAGGTGGAACTCTTCCCACTTCGCCTGGATTCGTCGACGCCAGAAGTTAGAGTTATCTACTGACACTTACAAACCACCATGGATGCAATTCGATCGCGAATCTCTGGCACTACAAGTTGGTGCATCAGGACGCCTTAACGGCCTTGAATCTTACGAAAGGTGGGCACGGGAACGTAACCCACTCGACCTGACGGTCTTCTCAGACAGCTCAGTAAACAAGGCTGGCAAAGCAGGAGCTGGGTACTGTGTCTACCGGGGCTCGCAAGAAATTCACTATGGAAAAGTGCCGCTTGGACATACCGCACAAATCTACGACGCAGAGATTATTGGGGCAGTCGCTGGCCTCCGGGCTGCCTGCTCTCACTTCATGGCCCGCTTCGCGACTAACGTAGCGGTGTGTCTAGATAATGAAGAAGCCGCTATTCGCCTTCACAGCGGTTGGCTCACCCCCTCAAGCTCCCATCAAATTACGGAATTTCAGAATCTCCGTGAAACCTGGGCACGCAGAGAAAGAGCTGCGGCCGCCAACATCGGAAATGTTCAAATAAGGTGGATCCCAGGCCACAAAGGAATTGCTGGGAATACACGTGCGGATACCCTAGCTAAGCAGGCCTGCAACTCGGAGACAACTAGGTCCGAGGCTTCAATCGCAAGTGCATATAGGCTACTAGAAGAAAGATACAATGAAGCCTTAGCCTCATACTGGGACCTGAACGCGCCTAAGCGATACAAGGACCTCCAAATCGGGATGAGCTCGCGTATCCCGGCAGAATTATTCATAATCCCAAGGCGCAGTTTAGGGTCACTTCTCTCTGCTCGCTCTGGACATGGCGATTTTGCAGAGTACCATCGTCGATTCAACCATAGCGAGGCTAATTTGTACTGCTCCTGCGGCCGTGAAAAGTCTCCAGAACACCCATTCTCCTGTCCGCTTTCAAGGCGAGAGGGCAGCCGACCAAAAAATCCGACTGGGCGCTGTTTAGAAGATCACGTAAAATGGACTCTCAGCACGAAGGACGGTGCTCAAGCCTTTCATAATTGGATGCTAGCAGTCAGGCCTTATGAACTATGACCCTTATGATTCTTATAAAATTCGAGATACTTAGTATATTCTTGGGGGGAAAAAAAAAAAAAAGATTAAGTTTTTATTGGTGGTTGGGGGGCGAACATAATGCGGTCGTACATTCTGTAGCCGCGGCCAGATATACTTTGTATTGTGCATCTGCGCACACTTGGCCGGGAATTAAACATTCCCCAGCAGCTCTAGACCCACTTGGGTTGCTTGTGTAGATAATTTCGATGTTATTAGACAACTTGACACGCTTGGTGGCTTACAGCCGCGCAAGCACGCCAATCGTCCCATGGGAGACAAGAGGCCGGGTCAATCCCGCGAGCCTACTTGGCGTTAACCGTTGATAATAATAATAATAATAATAATAATAATAAAGCTACCGCACATGCAGGAAAGGGATAAAGTTAGTCGTAAAAAATGCATGAATACGAAGTAGGACCTCCTTCTGCTCCCATAATAGTCTGACATCTTGCAGGCATGCCGAGATGCTGACGACAAGTCGGTCGAGTTCTTCAAATGAGAATGAATCCCAGGCTTCTCTTGTGACTCTTATTAGCATTTGCTAAAATGTTTGCCTTCCATTATCAAACTCCGGACATCGAGCTTGAATGTAATCCTTCATCGATTTCCATCCAGACTCAATTAGGTTTAAGTCGGGAGAGAAGGGAGGCTACACGATGGGTTCTACCCCAGCTTGGAGTAAAGATTCCATGGTATTCCGTGCAGAATGACAGGGAACGCTATCTTGCACCAGTAAAAAGCATGGAGCAGCCTCTCGTACCTTTATTATACTTGGTAAAATCAACTGACAGCACATATCCGAGTTCAATTCCCCTCAACTTTTTTCCCAAATTAAAATTCCACTTTTTCGGTTCCCATGGAAAGTTCCTCAAAACATTCAGCCATTTCTTCGAAAAAAACCCAGGAGATAAGCACATCTCGTCAAACTCACCAGTCTTCACTTCGTTAGTGAAAAAACCACATTATCAATGAGCGAACTGACCTTTCTTGTGACCCACAAACGCATGTGCTGACCGCCAGTGATCTAAGATTCGTCGGTCCATAGGTCTTGATTCCACTGTTCAATGATTCAAATTAAGCGAGACCGAGCTGAAAGTAACCATCGCCTTCAGTTTCTTGGCTAAGCGGAGGCTTACTCTGGAAGACACAACGCTTGTAACCTCTTATTTCTAGATCATTCCGAATAGCTTTCTCACTGACGTTCCGGTGAGAAAACTGCAATGTAGCAAGTCTCAAGTAACTCATAAACCGATCGACTGGTGGACTACAAACAAAACGTTCAAACTCATCAGCTAGAACCTCACTCAGGACTGGAGGTCGACCGGGACTCCTGGCTTCTAAAAGGTCACCACGTTCACATTCGTACTGAACTTATCTCTGATTTAGCCCCAATTCATGAGCGATGTCAAGATATGAAAGCCTGCGCCTTCGAAGGGTCTGGATCACGACCCGCTTGTCCCGATTGAGGTTCTGGCGACGAGGTCTCTTCGAAGACTGAACGGTGTGAGAATTCATTCAGATAATTTAATGACAGTCTCTGATTTGAAGTAAGACGTAGGAAATGTAGCGAGCGGGAGTTCGCAGCTGGAAAGGTTGGAAGTATAAAATTGAAATTGATTTACAGTCCAACTTCATCCACAGCGATAGTGGGTCCCGGTATAAATGTTGAAAAGATTCATTGTAACTTGGACGTTTATATTTGCAACACTTACCCTTACAGGTCATTTTGCGTGCAGGGGTAATTATTGCAAATGTAAATTGTTTAATTTCAATAAATATTTTCAACATTTATACCGGGACCCACTATCGCTATAAATGAGGTTAGACTATAGGTAAATACGAAAGTTAGATTGGGTTCCGGTATGCAGATGCACCAACTGGAACATAGCGAATAATTTAGACAGAATCTGCTAGCCTTTTTTGGAATTGTGAGCGGAAATATACAGGGACACTGCCTATAACATCGAGATTTAAGGTTTAACAATCTTTAGGGCTGAGACACTGTATAAATGGAAGATGTGAAAAAACAAAATACTGGGTCGATTAGTTGCACGACAAAGAGAAAACGGCTTCTCACAGGAAATTTACCTAGAGAGACCGAGAGTATTAAGTATATGTTCATCTATGAATTAAATAAATTAAGGTAAGAAGTATTTATATTAGGACTCGTGGTTACTGTAACGCTTTAGTTGTAAAAAATTTTGCCTGAAATTAACGATGAGAATAAAATTGCTTGCAGTGCCAAAAAATGATGGCGGCAAGATGAAGAATTTTTCTTACTTCAAAAGTGTTAACTTGGCTCACTTTTGAGACGGCATGAAAAATCTCACCATTCTAACTTCCACCAAGGCACCTAATCATTACCCGATAGGTTAAGTCCGCAGGTGTGGTTAAGTTGAACGAATATAAGTTTTTATCCTAGTCTTGGGTAGTTATTGAGCTTCAGCAAGCTTCAACATGGCTTCAAGGGTAATGCTCTTGGGCCGTTCAATAGGCAATCCTAAAGCTCGATCCCAAATAAGTTGGGCCAAAGGCCCTATTCCTCGGCTTACGCCAAAAGTTACTGTGTAATATAGCGTCTCGTGGAAGCCATAATGATGAAATAGTACGCCGCTTGAAGAATCAACGTTCGGATATGGATTCCGGGTCCGCCCATGTTCGCGAAGAACTTGTGGAGCTATTTGAGACGTCTTTTTCACCAGCTGAAAAATGGGATCAGCGGTGATAAGGGGTCGTGAGGAAGCATAATCCATAAGGGCTTCAAACCGGGGGTCAGGCTTTCGGAGAACAGCATGGCCATAACCAGGAATGACTCGACCAGACTTTAGAGTTGACCAGAGATATTTGGAAATATCTTGATCGCTGTAAGTCGGCCCAACATGTTCTTTCATTTGGAGAATCCAGCGAAGAACTTCTTGGGCAGCAAGACTATAAGCGTTAAACGGTGAAGCTAGATTTATTAGTCCAACTCACCCATGAAGGGGTCCGGCAAGGCCTTGGAGACCAGCACTATAGCTGAGAAATGGATCGCTCAATGCACTTCCAACTAAATGGGTGGCGTGTGCAGAGACATTTCCGCCTTCATGATCCCCATGAAGAGCTAAATAAAGTCTTAATAAATCTTGAAAATCTTCATTGTCTGTTCCTCCTCTGCCAAGCATGGCAGCGAAGTTATAAGACCAATCTTGCTCTAGATCTACCTCAGCTGGCAGGGGACCACCACCTTGAAAGGCATTATGATAAATTTTGGCAGCAATAGTAGGAAGTTTAGCAAGAAGAGATACGCTGTCGTCAAACGTGGGCTCCCAATAATCTGCCTTGTTGATACCCTTTTCATATGCTTTCGCAAATTCAGAAGTGTGAGAGAGAGCGGATACGGCAATAGCAAATTGAGTCATTGGATGAAGATCTCGAGGGAAATTATTTAGTAACCCGTTGACAAATTGAGGCAGTTCAGCCTTTTCTGCTAGACTGCGAGAGAACTTGCGAATTTGGCTAATGCTTGGGACCTTTCCGGTTAAGAGTAACCAAAACATAGCTTCGGGGAGCATTTCTCGGCCACTTATTCCCTTGGGAAGTTCTTTTTGACAATCTTTGATTGTTCGCCCATGAAAACGGATTCCTTCGTTTGCATCAAGAGCAGACCCTTCCCAGACCATTGCCCTTAGTCCTCTGCTGACGTGGTCAAATGTTATTACTCAGGGAAGAACTACTCCCTTACCTCATACCACTTATTGCATTTTCGATTTTGACTTCTCCAACAACTTTTTCTCCATGTTCCTTGACCCTTTTTAGTAGTGAGCGTTTTTCTGGGATACAATTTTCAAAAGTCGTTTTGAGATCTGGCTCAGAGCTAGTTGAGAATCGATGGACGACACATTTGATTGGAAACTGCTTCAATGATTAAGTGAATATTTCTAACAGGGATAGACATACTTTTGTTTGCTCAAAGGCCTTAAAGATGGTACGTGTTTTCAAAGACATATTAGTTCTGAGCTAGGTTAGTATTTTCTCAATTTTTCCACAAGGGCACATAAAAATGAAAGTCGTATAGGTAAATATGTATTCAATATTTCAGTGATAGTTACATGTTGTGGATTAAGTTTTCAAGCATAGACTTGAAGACGGTCAACCTTGTATCAAAGTCGTACCGGCGGCAAGAAGCGCCTTATTCAGATTAAACCAGGCACTGGTTACCCTCGGATCCCTTTGGTTAGCAGTTGCCTGTTTGAGAAGAAGACCCCGCCCAAGCCTCGTGACAGAAACCTGGCGCCAACGTCCCTTGACGTATAAGCAATCAGGTCTTCTTGACCGGCCAACGTGAATAATTCTCATATACTCATCCTTAAAAATTGATTTTTGCTTTTCAATGTATCAAAGAAATTCAGCACAATAATAATTACACGCATTATACATGTTGCTAAGCGTGTGTTTGTTTGTTTATATATCTGTAATGTATCGTCTAATTTGGGCTTGGTTACCATCCTATAGGGACATGAGATTTAAGCATGAGGCCTAAATTTAATGATCCTCCGACAAACAACTGAACCCGTATTTCCCCAAAACCAATCTTTGAGCGATCTAGTGAAATCGGCCCGAATAGGTCGGTACGTCTTCACCTTGACCCGAAGGCCACGGGCCGAAGTAAAGCATGCGTGGGAACCTTGCGGGAAACACCTTTGAGGCAAATCATCGATTAGAAAATTCTTCATTATTCCTCTTGTACTTGTTTTCGGCAAGTAGCCGCAGTTACAACCGTTGTAGTTGTGAGCTTGCTCAAGGGGATTACCTTCTGAGGTACAGTAAAACTTCTGTAACACGATTGTGGGTCCCGGCATAAGTGTTGAAAATATTCATTGAAATTCATCCATTTATATTTGCAATACTTACCCCTGCACCCAAAATGACCTGTAAGGGTAAGTGTTGCAAATATAAAAGTGCAAGTTACAATGAATATTTTCAACACTTATACCGGGACCCACTATCGTGTTACAGAAGTTTTACTGTATTACCATGAGTGACTGTACAGTGTCTCAACCCTAAAGATGGTTAAACCTTAAATCATGCAATTACAGGCTTTATCCTTGCATTTTTAATCTCATTATTCCAAAAGGGGCTAGCAGATTCAGTCTAAATCACACACTTGGTGCACTCTCAAACTATCTCTTGTTCATACAATCACAATCCCGAAATTAATTATGATTTTATCCTCAATGATTGCGGCCACGAATACCTTACCATTAAATTTCCCACTTCTAACACCAAATTAGAGCCTGTCAGTGAAAAATCGGAATTAATTTTCACCTCCATCAGTCTTCGAAGAGACCTCGTCGCCAGAATCTAAATCGGGATAAACGGGTCGCAATCCAGATACTTCGAAGGCATGGGCTTTCATATCTAGACATCGCTCATGAACTGGGACTAAGTCATACATAAGTTCAAAACGTGTGCAAACGTGGTGATCTTTCAGAATTCAGGAGTCACGGTCGACCTCCAGTCCGAAGTGGGGTTCTAGCTAATGAGCTTGAAAATTTTGTTTGCAGTTCACGCTTCGGTCGGTTTATGACTTACTTAGAAATTGCCACGGCGCAGTTTTCTCACTGGAATTTCGGCGAGAAAGCTTTTCGGAATGCTCTTAGAGAATGGGATATAAGCGTTGTGTCTCCCAGAGTGAGCCTCCACTCAGCGAAGAAAGTAAAAGGCGACGGTTACTTTTCGCTCGGTCTCATTCAAGTTGGACCATTGAGCAGTGAAATCAAATTCTATGGACCGATGAATTTTGGATTACTGGCGGTCAGCACACGCGTTTGTGGGTCACCAGAAAAGTCAGTTCGCTAATTGTTAATTTGGGGTTTCCACGAACGATGTCTAAACTGGTGAGGAGTTTGACGAGATGTGCTTATCTCCTAAGTCTGTTCGAAGAAATTGCTGATTTATGTAGGATTTTTTCATGGAATCCAAAAAATAGTGATCTAGTTTGGGAACAAAGTTTGGGGAAATTGAAATTGGAGACCTACTGCTAGTGTATTTTACCAAGTATAATAATGGCACGAAAAGCTAAGCCATTATTTTTACTGCTGCAAGACGGTGCCCTCTGTCATCCTGCACGGAATGCCATAATAGCTTTACTCTAAGCTAGGTAGAACCCATCGTGTGGCCTCCCTTGTCTCCCGACTTAAACCAAATTGAGTTTGTATGGAAATCGACGAAGGATAAGATTCAAGCTTGATAAGCGGAGTTTGATAATGGAAGACAAACATCTCAGCTGACGCTGAAAAGAGCCATAAAAGAAGCCTGGGACTCAATCTCATCTGACGAATTTGGTCGACTTGTTGCCAGCATGCATGCAAGATTTCATGCTGTTACAGAATCTAAAGGAGATCCTGCCTCGTATTGATGTATCTTTAACAATTAACTCTGTCCTAATTATTAATTCACGGTAGATCTATTTAGTTGTAGATGAGAAATAAAAAGAATACAGTCGTCCCTCTCTAACTCAATAGTGGGTCCTGGTATAAGTGTTGAAAATATTCATTGACATTCAACCATTTACATTTGCAATACTTACCCCTGCGCGTAAAAGGACCTGTAAGGGTAAGTGTTGCAAATATAAAAGTCCAACTTATAATGAATATTTTCAACACTTATACCGTGACCCACTATCGAGTTAGAGTGTGACGACGTATCTCCACGTAACATAAGGTTTAACAAAATTTGAGCGCCAAGAAAAAATTCCTATCTATGGAGCTTTTGCAAGGTATATTGTCCCTAATGCGGTAAAGTGTATCCAGGATATCTCGGCAAAGAGGTACGATCACTTCCTAATAAGCTGAAGAATTTCAAGAAAACCCACTTTAATGCCTGTCATTTATACAAACTAACAATCTATAGGGTGGTAACACTGTACTCCGGCTCAACCATAAATTTTATATCCATGTCTTAAAGGTAGGGATCTTTTGATAATCTTTATACAGACGGGGTAATTTGTGGTACACCTTAGCGTCAAATCAATTGTTTCTCGGACGCATTGGGTAATGAATCTCACTACAGTAGAGCCTGTCATAACCCATAACCCATAACTTTTTTAGGAACCATGGCTTTTTTTTCCGTAACTTTTACGTAATACCAGTACCATTGCTATGGCAACCAATGTGTATTTGATTGCCAACCTATCGAAGTTAGGTTTAATATGTACCCCGAGACTGAAAGGTGTTAACCCTTCTGTACAATGTACAACTGAGCCACCCTTATCCTGTTACTGGGGTTCCTCAAGGTAGGCCTATCTATCCTCTGCTTTTTCTCCTTTCTACAAGCGAGTTATTCTCCATTGATCCATTGAATGAATTCCTAAAAATCTCCTATATTGATGATATTTGCATTTCCTATGCCTCTTCAGTGAAGAAAATATTTCTAAACTTCAACCCTATCTAAAACCCTCTTCGATAAAGCACAATTACTCTCAATTTAGTTTGACAAATCAAAATCCGAGTTATTACATTTATCAAAAAAATGGCAAGCTTATTTGGAGCCATTGCATTTTGAAGAATTCTCATTGGATGTTGCGGGATCAATTGATGGTGGTAAACACCAGAGCAAGTCCAAATATAAAATCAGTTAATTATTCTAATCTACTGAAAGAACTTAGGAAGAAATTCCCTTCTCATTTATATACACATTTGCGCTCCCTGCATAGAACCTGCTTGTAACTATTATTACTACGATCTCCAACCCCGTGATTAGTGGTGTTGTTAAATACGGATTCCAGCCATTTTAATATAAGGGCCAGCCTTGCGAGTATCGACATATCCGCCTCGCCAATAATGGTCTTGGCGATACCAGCCTCGCTAGCGGTCAGCCTCGCGAATAATGACGTTCTGCCGCAGCCAGAATAAGCCTCGGGGATCTATCCCGTAACATTGGAACCCAAAACTTCAGTGAAGTGGCTAGGGATTTGGCTGCAACATAACTTATCATTCAAATATCATGTAGAAAAAAGACTCCATCTAGCACAACGGGCTATGCAGAGGCTATTCCAACTTTCTTCTAAATCCAAGGGACTAAGCTTTAATGCGTTGAGGCAACTCTATCAGTCCTGTATTATTCCTGTCTTAGATTACGGCTCAGTGCTTTGCTTTGATAAATATGGTACAGGAAAACTGACTCACATGTTTGATAAGCTATAAGATCAAGCCCTCGTTTCAATCATAGGTACCTACAGAAGTAGCCCGAGCAAGGCCTTGGAAGTTGAAGTGGCCCTTCTCCCAACCAGAGTAAGTCATTTCAAACATGCTGCCTTCTACGCGTTACGTATCCTGAAACTGCAAGCTCATCACCACTTTTACATTTCATTATCTTGTAAATTACAAAATGAACCTTTCCCTTCTTGCCACTCAATAGACCTGAGTATGTTTGCTTCTGTTGAAATCCAAGCGGATTTGTAGTAGTACTACGAATATAAAAGATCAAAATAACAAGGTAAAAATATTCGACTTTAAAAGTTTATTATCGCGATGTTTTTTTTAACGATTCGTGATATATAAAGTCGAAGTTATAAATTTGGTGACGGTGGTACTCGAGACAATACAAGTGACTAAAGGAATAAATTATGATGATGATAGTATGTTTCTCAAGAATGAACCTAAACCGCACACCTCTCACTTAGATGGATCAAGAGGCTATTTATCTACATGTAAGACCCGCTAGTGGCTATAATATTTCCTTGTCATATCTCAAAATAACAGTCTAAAGTTAGATCCGAAACATCTTAACAATAGATACTGTATCATGACAGAAACCTGGAACGCCACCAATGAGCTTGGTACATCGACAAAACGGATTCCATCTAGAACATAAATGCTTTTAAACTGAACAGTATAATACCAAATTTTCTAGTGGCACAGTCTCGGGTGATAGCCATCTGTGGCCCAAATTGTATCTGACTAGAGATTCAAAATCCGCTGGTCAAGGGTATACTCAAGGCGGACTTCTACCCATTTCCTGCGCTTCCTCATAATCTTAGGAGATATAGGTTTCTCTAGAGCTGGGTGACGTTTGCGACCTCTTTTCTCAAGCTCGTTGCGTGTAACCCTCTCGCTCTCGCCCAAGTGTTTAAATTGACCATGTAGAAGTTTGAAGCAGGTTATTTTTCGGATTCCAGGTAATTCATCAAATTCTTCAATGATATCAACATTTTCCGCCGAAAGGATCGGATCTCGACCTCATACCCTCTCAGGCATCACAGACCAACGACGAAGAGAGTAACCATCTTGCATCCCAGAAATTTGAAGCCGGGCTACAGTGACTGTCTGATTCATATGAGGCTCGTAAAGAGTTTAAATATGATAACATTGATATTATCTTGTCATAAGCTTGGTCTATGGTTCACTTCAAGGCACTAGTCTCTATTTAAACATTAAGGTATTGGTGTAGATGGTGGCCATTGCGACTGCTTCTATTTTTTTTTGAGGATATGTTAGCCGACTAAGTCATTAGTGTACTTTTTGACATACCTCTACAATCACTGACCAAAAGTCTGTGCTCGGCTAAGGGCGTAGTGTTCAAAAATTCTGGGATTGAAAATAACGAGGTTATTGTTAGAAGGTCTCATAATGTGAAATCATTAGATTAGACAGAGATCATGCATATAGAAAGTGTTGAATTCTTCAATCTTCTACATTAGAACCTGCCCAAACCCATAGTGGGTTCCAGGTTTAGTTATTGTTAAGGTTTATGGAATTTTTGGTACTTACTTTTGCAACACTCACCCCTAGAAGCCATTTTGCGTGCATGGACAAGTATTGCAAACATAAACGGTAAAATTCTTATGAATCTTTTCAACAATTATACCGGGACCCACTGTGTGTTTAGACTGGTTCAACTTTACCCTATCAGGAATGTATTTATGATACTAGTGTGTTAATCATGTGATTAAATATGACGCTACATGACCCATGTCTATCCAGCCCTATCGTCTGACAGTTATGGTGGCCTCAAAGCGTACACTACTAGCACGGCGGGTATTTTAAAGTGAAAATAAACAGGGAGCATGCTCGTTTCAAGGTATTTGCCCTGCTAATTTCAACGCTAGCAAGAGTCTAAGTATACAGGGTGTCAGCCATAAAACTTGTTAAGTCGCATTAGTGGTTGGGTTTAGAGTGGGTTTTTATGTATATCTTTGCCTACTCTAGCTAAGATCGACCTAGCTTGCATTGATACCCATGACGCGCCTTATCAGATTTGGGCATGACCTACACTAAAGTTGCTTTTTCAATGGTGAAAAACCCTTGGCGACAAAACTTTGTTAAACTTTAAAGGACTCTATTATTTCTACTTTCCATTATCCTAATGAACACTCTAAAATCTATTATTTACAAGATCTAGTAATGAAATGCCCGATTAATATCTAGTTGGTCCACCATTTGCTTCGATTACTGCCTGACACCTCGATGACATGCTTGCGATAAGTCTCACAAGTTCTGCCGATGAGATTGATTCCCATGCTTCTAAAATCGCCTCATTTAGCCTGACTTGGGAAATTTACCTTCCCACTTCCACATCTGGATGATGAGATTGTATGTAATCCTTCATCGTATTCCACAAACACTCAAGAGGATTAGGTCAGTAGAGTATGGTGGCCAGACATTCGGACATGTATCTACCTCCTGCAATTTTCCATGGTATTCAGTGAGGTATGACACGGTGCACCATCCTGCATCAACGCCATATTTGGTTGTGCTTCTCTTGCCGATACTATGAGAGGCAAAATCCGTTCACAGAATGATTTCGTTGCGAGTGAGCCCCATCTCTTTACCGTACAAGAAAGGGACCTTTTTCTGAGCCAATGAAGGAACCCCAAAACATCCACCCATTCCTGCGCGCAAATCGAGAAGATACACAAGTTTCATCAAACCGTTCCCCAGGCTGATATACTTCATTAGTACAACATAACAGTAGGATATAGTAATAAAATCTTGCCTTCCTCGTTACAAACACACGTGTGTGCTGACCACCAGTAATCCAGGACTCGTCCGTCCAAAGAATCTGGTTCCACTGCTCGGTAGTCCATTCTAGATGTTCTCAGGCAAACTGTAATCATTTCATCTTATTTTCTTCTGTGAGCGGAGGCTTCAAACGGGAGATACAACGTCTGTATTCTCTTTTATGGAGGGATCTCCTGATTACATGTTCTGCAATGTTCCAGTGAGAGAATGGGAACATAGATAATTCTAAGTAGGTCATGAATCGACAATTTAGTGAGTTACGAACATAATGCTTAAGCTCATCCACTTGACTAACACTCAATTTAGATGGACGGCCTGGTCTTTGGGGATCCAAGACATCAGCACGTTCGGAGGCAGATTGATTCAGCCGGTGGGAGATTCCTTATTGGGTTGCGATTGCTTGAAGAGAAAGGCCGTATCTCCGAAGTGTTTGAACAGCGACCCGTTGGTCTCGCGATAGTTGGGGTCGATAGGTTCTAGCAGTTGAATTTTCTGGAGAGATCATGGATACTGTTCCTATTACATTTATAATCAATAGTATTTAATATGTTTGTTTTTGTCGTTGAGATATTGCGATTGCTAGAGTATGCGTGGGAAATCAAAAAAAGACCGATGACGCTGAACAGAATGCAAACTAGAGCGACACTTGAAAAGCGGAGAAATTGAAGTTTAGATCTAGCCTATTTGATAGTACTGAGCGACATTTTGCTGGGTGCACCCTTGTACTTTTGGGAATTGGGGTTTAACAAGTTTTATGGCTGACACCCTGTATAGCCTGGGTAACAAGGCCTCATATCTTTACATAATATAATTTCCCGAATAAAGAGATACAGGGGCTCAGGGGTAAGTGAAGGCAGCTGGAAATTTTATATACAGGGGTTATAAAATGGATATATCCTAGCCATGCTATACAATTTTCTAGCTTAGACGAGATCATATGATCTAATCTTTGACACCGATTTCATTTCATCGGAAAAGCCTTTTTTGATGTTTCTTCGTTAAAATCTACGGCTGCATCATAGTTAATTAGACCATCTTACAGATATTAGAAAAAGATAAAGTTATCGAACGCCATTTGGAATTTAGCACAAGCCTCCCGAGAACCTACTTTATTAGAATCATTATTCTCTAATCAAGAATACTCAAGCTACTTTACAAGGTCAAACTCGTGCTTCATATCTTAGTCGAGATCAAAGACTTGAGGTATGTGTAGAATTCTGGTACTGAATTAGGCACTTATACGAATTGATTTTCCCCAAATACTTGCACTGTATCGGACGGGATTCACGTACAAACAAATTGCGACTCAGTTAAGAGTAACATATTCACAAGTCAAGAACACTGTTCAATCTGGTCGTGCATCTCCTAAATTAAGGACTGGACGCCCTCCTGAACTTTCTCTTAACCAAATCGATCAGTTGGAAGAATTCATCTACAGTTCTCGCGAGGCACGACAATGTTCTTATCTAGAACTGTCGGTTCATTTCTCCTCATGGGCTGCCGGAGAAAGTGCAACCTGTAGTGCACTCAAGGGAAGAGGGTACTCTCGATGCCTTCCAAGAAGGTCTCCGCGGTTATCAGAGAATCACATGATGGCACGGAAAGTATGGGTAGAACAACGCCTTCAATGGCAAGAACAAGAGTGGTCGCAAGTACTTTGGAGTTATGAAACTTTGGTTAATGACGGACCTATTATGTCGAGTTATGTGACTATAAATGTAAGCAATTCCTAGATAAATCCAAAAGTTTTTTGATTACTCACAGTATAAGAAGAAAGGTGAGGCTTATGATAATACGTGTGACGTTGATCGATACCATAAGAATAATTCTTGGATGTTTTTGGGATAGTTTCGCCGGAATCGAGAGAGGCCCTTGTGTTTTCTGGGAAGTCGACTGGGGCAAGATGACCTCAGAAGACTATCGCCAACACATTCTTCCCCTTGTTGTGAACTGGCACAGAAACAAACGGCAAGAGACAGGTCGTGCATATTTATTTATGCACAACAATGCGCCAGTACACAAAGCACCTCCCGCAAGAGATTATCTCATGGCAGATGGAATTCGACCTATTTCATGGCCAGCATACTCCCCAGATCTAAATCCAATTGAGAACGTGTGGGGTATGATGAAACTATACATTCAAAATGTATATCCAGAGTTTGAGCGGGGGAGGCAGCGGAGTAAAGCAGAGAATGGCCGAATTATACTAGAGGCCTGGTACAACTGTACAATTGTACAACAGAGAATAAGCTTCGATCACTCATTCTAAGCATGTCAAAGAGATGTGAAGAGGTAGTTAGAGTTCAAGGGGTCCAACTTCGTATTAGGAACACTTTGTATGTTAGAATCTTGAGATAGATCTATCGAAATCCTTGATATTATCCATGTTGTTACGGGCTACGCCGATCCTTAGATCTTAGTAGAACAAGGGTAGAACCGTTCTGAAGCAAGTCCCTGTATTTCCCATGTAGATTCCCCTTTTTATATACAGGGTATCTACAGTTGGTAAAATACAGTAAAAGGGGGCTAGTTTTAATCCAATAATAAGTATCCTCAGATGTTAGAATTATTTAGTCTTCACTTAGAATATTTACAGTATTCGGCCGCTTACTCTTTTGTCTTTATCTGCCTGTGACTGCCCTTTCACATATATATTCTAAGTGAGGACTCAATAATTCTAACATCTGAGGATACTTATTATTGGATTAAATCTAGCCCCCTTTTACTGTATTTTACCAACTGTAGATACCTTGTATATAAAAAGGGGAATCTACATGGGAAATACAGGGACTTGCTTCAGAACGGTTCTACCCTTGTTCTACCAAGATCTAAGGATCGGCGTAGCCCGTAACACATGGTGTGGATCTCTTAAGACACCATTCAATACATAGCCAAGAGTGACATACAGTAAAACTTCTGTAAGGCAATAGTGGATCCCGATTTAATTATTGAAAAGATTCATGTCAATTTTGCCGTGTATATTTGCGATACTTATCCATGCAGGTAGATTTGCGAACAGGGATAAGTATTGCAAATATACACGGCAAAATTCAAATGAATCTTTTCAATAATTAAATCGGGATCCACTATCGCCTTACAGAAGTTTTACTGTACTACCTTGACTTTCGTCGTGAGGAAATCTCTCACCTTAAATTGATACAGTAGAACCCCTTTTAGCTGATAGTGGGTCCCGGTATGAATGTTGAAAAGATTTATTGTAACCTGGAGTTTTATATTTGCAACACTTACCCTTACAAGTTATTTTGCGTGCAGGGGTAAGTATTACAAATATAAACGGTAAAATTTCTATGAACCTCTTTAGTTATTATACCGGGACCCACTATTAGCTAAGAGGGGCTCTACTATATTGGTATAATAATGGTGTAAGAATATAAAATAATATTAGCCGAAAATAATTATAAACGGAGCTACAATAAGAATAACACTCAAGAATATAAATCAACATAAAATACAATAATCACTGTTGTACTATAAAGTATACATATACACAAATAATACATAAATTATGAATATACACAAATAACACAAAAATAGAATATAAACATAAATTATACATACATATAAATTATACATTAATTATCTTTATACACAAATTATACATATATATACAAATTATACAATTAAATAAATTGGGTATAAATAAATAAATTACTACCACAAGGGTTAACAAGACTAAGATCGGCAAACTTATAATGCAGGTCAATAATATTAAAATTAATAGTACAAGAAGTACTAGCACTAGTCTGTGCATGGGTTCTAAACTAATACAGCACAGACCATATCAACACCAATGTCAAAGAGTTTCTCTCTTAGTCAAAATATCTTAGAACATTTTAGAGGGATTAGAAACTAAGTTATTTTGGGACTAGTTAATGGCTTCATGTATAAATAGAGGAAGTTTTCCCCTGACAAAAAGAATACAACGAAGAACAGCTCAAATATACATCATACACAATCTACAAAATTATTCAACCACAATATTTCTTGGTTAGAAAATTATACACTTTTAATCAAAAGTTATTTCTCCCAGTAAATGTAAAAGCTTCCACCATATCTAATTAAATCTTGAATCTGCTACTTGATTTTTTATAAATGGGCAACTAAAAGCCTTGCAAAGACATACTGCCTTCACTTACCCCTGAGCCCCTGTATGCATATTCCTTCCAACCACAATAGCAATTTTTGGCCCTTGTCATAATATCCGTATTCATCGAAAATTTTTTTATTTTTAATTATGAACTTGAATCATAGCGAATAAACTATCTTACACGAGCAAAATATTGAGTACCACCATACGTTCTAAGGTTTATTTACATATGAATTCACCTCAGACTTCAACTCCAGCACCAAGTTTCAAATAACTAACCAGAGATCAAAATATACTGGTGAGCCAAAGGTTTAATCCACCATGACTTAGTTTTATCAATCTTCATCGCGCTCATTGATTTCACCGCGATGGTATGAGCCAGACACAAATTGCTGCCCAACTTGATATTTCTCAAGGCCAAGATAGGTATTTGGTGTGCCGAGGCAATGCAACGCCCAAGAAGAGATGAGAACCAATCCCAACACTCTCAACAGCAGAAGAAGACGGAATAATTTCTTTTATCGGGGCCTTCCGTGCAAACCGTCGGTTAACCTACCTAGAACTTGCATCTGGTCCCTTCAAGTATCTAAGCGTCAGCGAGCCTGTTCTACAGAAAGAGCTCAAGAAAAGTGGCTATTGACGCCACCCAGTTCATGCAAAGCTTCCAGTGTCAGATAACACCAGGAGAATGCACAAAGAATGGGCTGAAGCCCATATTTACTAGACTTTTGATGACTGGCTTAAAATTTTGTAGATCGATGAGAACTAAGAGATACATTCATGAGAATGGCTAAAGACAAATTTTAGTATCTACCTTTGTGAAAAAAAATCGTGTCACTAATAACTTGAGTTAGACCAGTCAAGGACATAATATTGACTGCGTTGAGGAGAAATTGAAGACTTTGGTTGGCTGGATGTTCTGGGGATCATATGCGCGCTCGGAAAAAGGTCCTTTGTTTTGAGAGAAAGATTGGAAGTATATTTACCCCTAATAATATTGTGCGAAGATAGTACCTCTTATTCATGGGAAGGTAACAATGAGACCTTCTCTTATTGTACTACAGGATAACGCTCTTGTTCGTGCCGCAGCTAGAACAATGGAAGAGATGGGCCAGATGCCAATCTCTCCTATCTCCTAGCAAACTAACTCACCCGATTTAAATCCCATAGAAGCTCTCTGGGATATAATGAGAGATTACATCCAGTAAAATTATCCGAGTCTTGGTGGAGCAAAGCAACGTTCTGCAGATTTTCTTAAAATTTAAAAGGAGGCACGGGATTCCATGTTTCCTGAAAATCTTGTGAGACTTCTTGAGAGTATGCCATCAAAATGTCAAGCTGTGAGAGACGCGCATAGGGGGCCAACCAAACACTGAGATGCAACAGTTAATGGGCGATGAAATGATACTCAAAGTTATTGTTGTGGGGTCAATTGATGGTGGCAAACACCAGAGTAAGTCTAGAGGCAAAAATCAGTTAATTATACTAATCTTCCACATGAAATTTCGAGGAGCTGTTATCCTCATATATATACATTTATATCATTTATCCTGAGCTCTCTAGTAGCATCATACCTGGTGGTTCAAACCTCGCGAAAATTGATATCATTAGATATGGACCCGGGCCATGTCAATATTCAGCCTCGCGGGGGGCAAAGATGGCGTTTCTACCTGTACGTGGTGTCCCCTACCAATCTGGAGTTTATCTTCAGAGCCAACAGAATCACGCATTACTTGGTCACGGAGGAAAAGTCACCCAGATGAGTTTCTGGGGCGTACCCAGCTCCCGTTATGGTGGTGATGGATCAGACTAAGCTGGCCCTTTTTACCAAGATGAATTCTCACTGTTTACAGATAGTCTGGCATTACACTGTCTCCCGAGGAAAGAGCACCGCTACCTGAGCGCTGGTGGTGTCGGTATAAAGAGGATATTTGGACTATGGGATATTAGGGAGATACAGATGGGAATACGCACCTCGTGTGACTCTGGTGTCTAGGCCTCGCCTGGCTGGGGTTGCAGGTTTTTTGAGACTTTCTCCCGTGTACCGGTTTCCGTGGCTGTTCTTTTTCAATTTTTTTTGAGCAGAAGGTTCCGTAGAAAAGGTGGTTGAATTCTACGGGTAATTACTGAGCTAAATGGCTACCCGTCATGGGTCAATGTATCAATGATCTTAGGTTCGAGGTAAAAGGGGATAGGAGCACTGTAGAAGGTGTGGTCTGGGTCAGAGAGGAACCCTAGTGTTATAATAGTCTTGGACTCTACATAGCACGAATAAACACCACTTCAAACATACCAAACAATATTCAGCCTCGCAAATAATTTGTTGACCACGTTCAGGCGTAGTCAACACTAGCTCTATGGGTTTATTCCGTAACAATTATGAAGGAATGGCGTTTCGAAATCAAATCTAGTCAAATTTGCTTTTAGTACTTGACTAAGAATCTGAAAAATCTGAAATGCAATAAAGTTATATATCAGATTACCTTAATGATCAGCCTCAATGTCGAACAGAGACCCACTGCAGCCTTTGTTATAAACACCACACATTTTTTGATAATAATATCCGGGGCTAACCTTAAATAGGATAGTTCTTATGCCTATTTCAGCTTAGTAGACCCGCTTTAGCCCTTGTATTCGCCCCACTACAAACATCCCACAATGGAAGTAGGGCACAGGGGGTCAAGGGTAAGTGAAGTCTTCGTTCAATCGACATGGGTTTGTGTGCAGGGGTTTTGTCAGCCTGAAACAGCAGGCGGTGAAGTTACGATGAAGTCCCTAAAACAGGGCATCCCAGTACTATTACATAATTTTCTGTGTCAAGTTTCATTTCCTCCAAAGTATCTTTTTGATTCGTGTCTATAAGCGCAAACTGCGCAAACCGTTAAGTATCACGTGATAAAAAGAGTAAATAGAGAGAACAAGTCAATCGTAAAGATTATTCAAATCTATTTCAGTTTTCTACAACAGCCGCCTAGGCTGGCCCTAAATATCCTTCTGTGATCCCTTGCCATACATGAGCTATTCAACACCAGACTGCACAGACTCGGCTCTAGCATCTTCTACACTACTCCAGAATGTTTCCTCTGAGTTCTGGAGCCTTCTAGGCTACCCGAGTCATGACATAATAGCTCCTGTACCCTTGTCGCCGATCATCATCTCGCCTACGGAATGTATCCACTTATGCAGACATAATTCTGCTTACAGTGTCTATCAAAATCCAGGTCTATTTTTATACGCTGACCTCAATTTTCACTAGACATCTGGAACAAAATTTTCCTTCATTACATAAACTATACCAAATCTTTAGCGCGATATAGAAAATACAACAAGCTTCGTTCGTCTAATACAAATATGTAATTTCCAATCAAACAGATAAATATACCTCATTGCCAACAAAAACCTTAGCAGAATGAATACTCAAATTAATCCATCTGTTAGCAGACGCGTGCCCTATCTTACTCGAGATCAAAGATTGCAGGTGATTACAGAAATTCAGCTAAAAGAAAACTTTCCCCATAAACCAAGTACATTTAGATACTAACACTCCACAGAGCCGGACTCTCTAGCAGAGAAATAATAGATCGACTTGAAGTCACCATCCTTCAAGTTCGGAATACGGTCAGATCTGGTCGTGCCTCTCCCCAACCTTGGACAGGACGTCCACAGCTCTTAGGCTCAGCCCAAGTTGATAAGCTGGAAGCATTTGTTTGTTCTTCGCAGGAAATTAGGCAAATATCGTTTCTTGAACTGGCTCTCTACTTTCGTCGTTGGAGTGCCGGAGAATACGCAATTCGGAATGCGCTCAGAAAACGAGGTTACGAGCGGCGAATTCCACGTCGCTCTCCCCCGCTTTCTGAAAATCATCGTGCGGTCCGAATATGGTGGAGCAAACAGCATCTGAATTGGCGTCAAGAGTGGCCACGAGTTTTTTGGAGTGACGAGACATGGATAAACGATAGCCGAACAATATCTGGGTATGTTACCAGAAAGGTTAGTCTAGTCTTATTCATTTTCAAAAATACCTCGGACTTTACTATCGTAAAAAGAGGGGCCAAGACTTTGATGACACTTGTGTTATCGATCGTTACAAGAAGAACAACTTTTGGATGTTCTGGGGGAGCTTCGCGGGAACAGAACGAGGTCCTTATGTCTTTTGGGAGCGGGAGTGGGGAAGTATAACCTCTGAAGGATATAGTGAACATATCCTCCCAAGGATAGGTAATTGGATGAGAGAAAAGAGAGAAGAGACGGGCCATGATTACATCTCTATGCACGATAACGCTTCTGTTCACAAGGGACGTCCGGCTAGGTAGTTTCTCGATGCCAATAGAGTTGAATCTATGCCCTGGCCTGCTAACTCTCCTGACTTAAATCCGATCGAGAATGTATGGAGTATGATGAAATACTACATACAAGAACGATACCCGGAGTTTGAGCAGACGAGACAGCGGAACAGGGCGGAGATTCGACCCATTGTGCTAGAGACACGGTACCATAGTACAACAGAGGAAAAGCTCACACAATTGATTGGGAGTATGGCTAGAAGATGCGAGGAAGTATTGAATGCATACGGGGGTCCTATTTCATATTAGACTTAAAAATCTGTATCAACAGCAAACCTGAATTGCAAGTTTTAAAATGACGTATGAACTCGAATTTTTAGGCTTAGTGCGAAACAAAGTGGGGAGAGACAGGCGACTTCACTTCTGTCGACCTCAATTTCCCTCTCCTTTTTTTTGAACAGAGTTTGAAGCTTTACCATATTCGGCCTCGCTTAACCGTTATCATTACGGTAAATTACTATATTTGGGTAAATATCGGCAAAAAACCCTTGTAAATGACAGGCGACTTCACTTAACCTTGACCCTCCTTATACAATTCAGCCAATGCATAGAAAAATTTATAGTAGAGCATGTCAAAACCCATAGTGGGTCCTGGGTTTAATTTTTGTTAAGATTCATAGGATTGTTGATACGTACTTTTGCAATTCTTATCCTTACCTGTCATTTGGCATGTAGGGGTAAGTATTGCAAATATAAACGATAAAATATTGGTGTAACTTTTCAATAATAATACCGGGACCCTTTGTGGGGCTGGACAGGTTCTACAGTAAATTGTCTCAAGTCGATGATTACCATTTGCACAAATTAACTACAGTACAATCTCGCTATAACAATGTGGGGCAAAACTTAATCAAGGCTCCCGATTGGAGGATTCAATTGAATTGGCCAATCGGGAGCATTGGTTAAGTTTTGCCCCACATTGTTATAGCGAGATTGTACTGTAGGACTCATTTTCTGCGTCCGTCACACTAAATTTTTATCTTACACAGTTCCTTCTTCAAATCTTTAAAAAAATCACAAAAAAAGGAATTAATTCTATTTTAGAATGATATACAGTAGCTTACAAAAGTGGTCGAATAAATCACCAAATCTAGTACAGTTGACCATAATTTTACAACATGATCTTGAAATTAAAATATTATAGTATTATATGAAAATTTAATTACTTTACTATCGCTGAGACAACTTTGAAGCAAAAAAAAAGAGAATTGATTATTCTAGAGTGGTCTTGGCGTTCTCAATTACTCGACCAGTTCTGGAAGCATCATTTTCATACTTAGTATGACCCCCTTTGGCCTTCATTACAGCTGCAACACGCGACGGCATACTCTCAACTAGAGTCTGACATAAAATTGGATCTAAGTTTTGCCAAATTTCCCTAAGTCTTTCCCATAATTCATGTATACCTTTCGGTGGCTCTGGATACTCACTGAGTCGACACTTAAGCCGACCCCAAAGATGCCCAATCGGGTTCATATCCGGCGATTGAGAGGGCCAATTCATTATCTTGAGATTTTTAAAAGCTATCCAGCTTTTTGTGTTCTTGGATGTGTGCTTTGGGTCGTTATCTTGCTGGAAGATGAGTTCAGTTGCAGGTGCCGAGTCGGGCTCTCTGGCAATTCTATCCATAGTAGATACTAGAAAATTATCCATGATTTCGAAATACTGTTTAGAATCCATTCGTCCAACTATACGGCCCATTCCACCTATACCATACCATGACATACACCCCCATATCATTAGATTGCCCCCGCCAAACTTCCGGGTCTCTTCGATCGCTTCTGGTTGCAAATTCTTTGGGCCTTTAACCCAAGAATATTTAATCCCATCGCTATTTAGCCTGTTTATTTTGGTTTCGTCTGATCAAATCACCCTTTTTCAGTCTTCTTTCGTCCAATTTTCGTGGCATAAAGCCCAGTTCAAGCGAGCTCTTTGATGAGCTTTTGACAGCTTTGGTTTCTTCTTTTTTATCGCCTTCAGACGTTGCTCCCTTAAAGCCCGCCGGATAGTCTGAGCGCAAACTTTATCTTCTCTTTCTGAATTTACTAGTTTGGACGCTCCTACTGCCGTCTTAGCGCTCCCATTTACCATTAAACGGGCGATTTCTCGCTTGTCTCTAGCTGATAGTTTTTGTGGCCGTCCATTCTTTAATTTCGGTGCTTCACTATCATCTTTCGATATTTTACAACAGTGGCATGACTGAGTCCTAATATTGCTGAAATTTCATTCATTGATTTTCCTTCGTGGACTAATTTTGCAAAGGATGTTATTTGGTCGGGAGATAGCTTTTTCATATTTTTTAAAGAAAAGATTACTCTGATAAAAATCCCAAATAGTCTTGTTCAGGGTAGAAGTCTTTTCAAAAGATAAATATGAATCAATTGATTAAATAATTTTGATACTGGAGGCCGAATGATTCCTATAAATACAATTAATCTGACTTTTATGTTTCCTTTTTACATGATGGTTGGAGTTCTTTTACGCCTTAGTTCAAACTCTATCTTTTCCAATCGATTGAATTCCATTGAGATTCAAAGTATGCTACAGATGCACTTATCACCTCACCGATCGATTCGATTGTATTTTAAATAACGCTACTTCTGTAGCTTTTACCTAATTGACAGGTCGTATCTTCACCATTTATCTATTTGTTAGCTCAGAAATCGGTTGATTCATTTTCCATGGTTGTTTAAAGGTACAGATAACAAGAAATTACAGAATGCAAGAGAAAATATCTTGTGGATTGGATGGCTAGATGGGAAAATCTTTGAGTCCTTGTATCAAAATGATGCTTCCAAAACTGGTCGAGTAATTGAGAACGCCAAGACCACAATAGAATAATCAATTCTCTTTTTTTTTGCTTCAAAATTGTCTCAGCGATAGTAAAGTAATTAAATTTTTATGTAATGCTGTAATATTTTCATTTCAAGGTCATGTTGTAAAGTTATGGTCAAATTTATTAGATTTGGTGATTTATTCGACCACTTTTGTAAGCTACTGTGGCATGGAACAAAGGTCAATTATACTTGAGTTAATGTTGGAGGGTCTGAATCTAAGTCATAAGTTTGTGAACTAGTTTCAAGGGGCGTTAATGGAGCAGCTAGGTTGAAGGGATACATCAAATCTAAATAAATTTGAATTACTTATCATGGCTTCCAGGCTGATGCAATGTGGTTTTTTAAAAAAATATATATAAGTAAAAAAATAAAAAAGGGAGCGTAGGGGTCTCATATTCCTGCTAGTACAAGATCTGATCATAAATGGTTACCGCCCATGTCGTTTAAGCAGCTTTCGGTGATTTGTTCCACCAAAAAGAGGAACACAAGGCGGTAAAACGACATAGGATGATCGGTTCATGGTGAGGCCCTGTATGTAGTTTTCCAAAGTTCATTGGGGCTATTTGCTAGGCTTGTATACGGATTGCGGTATCGATTTAGAGATTTGGTGGTGTAATAGCTTAGACTGTAACAAGCTGTTTTGACTTTGCGGCGTCTAGTCTTGTCATCTCGTAAGCCGAAGTGTCTATGCCGACTTACTTCGAATCAGGTCCTGTCATGTGTGACCTGTAGGTAGCGGGATATGAATGAGATAAGACCAAGACGTGTGGCTGAGTGCTACACAGTTAATGATCTTTTTTGAGGTGCTCTGTAGCATCACAGAAACGACATCGGAGGCCTTTGTATAAATTCTCTGATTATGCCTGTGAAAGTAGCGGCGATGTTAAACAATCCTTAATTTCTTTAAAAGCTGATGCGCAAGCACTTTTATTCCACATGGTTGAAAGTTGACTAAGGGTGTAGTCCCTAACAGAAATCATACAGTGTAGGAAGCAGAATACACATGCAATGTATTGACACTTTAGTTGTAAGTATAGCATCTAGCGAGTCGCTTTCTCGGCTGGAAGTCCCTGCTATTCAAGTTCGGTCATATTAGGCTTGGTAGATAGTCCTTTGTAATCGCTATGGGTAATGTAGTTGTGGGGTAAGGTGTGATGACATACGACACCAAGTTCTGGATCGTCTCGGCTCCAGTCACACCTTCAAATTTTTCTTCAGAGATACAATCTGAAATGAAGGATTCGGTATAAGAAGGTGCAGCTTCTAAAGAAGAAATAGGAGCGAGCCCAGAGGCAACGTGCTGTACTTCCTTTCGTCGAGTGGGGTTCTCTCCCATCAACTTGCAGAAAAGAGAGAGAAAATATGCTGATAGTCGGTGCACATTAGAATCCTGATTTAGTCGTAGAAAAATTCGGGCACAGACTCGTGGTAGCTCAGTGTGAACCTTAGGTTCGATGGTTGTAAGAGCCACGATAAGGTCAAAGTTCCTTTTTACACTAGGAAGGATGCCGACATGAGAGTTTGGACGGTTCATTTTTTGACTACGGCGGCGCTTGGGGAGAGTGTGTGGAAATTGTCAATCGAGAAGCGACGCTCTCCTTTTTCTCCAGCTGTTAAGGTACATGTAAAAGGCTTCCTTTGACGTGGCTCTCAATAGACTTTTATACTACTGACTGCAAAGGTTAGAGGTCGTGCTGGTCAGTCTTCATCTGGCGCTTTATCGATGGCAGACACCACACTAACGAACAATAATTAGAGTCGCCTCTTCCGCTCTTGTATTTGCAACTGTAGTTGTAACTAGCCGTATTTATGTCAGAGACCTCGTAGCAGCCTCAGAGGAATGATGAGAGTATAACAAATGCAGCATCATGCTTGACTTCCAATACTTAATGAAGCGTTCGTTTGGGTAGCTGAGATGTAACTAATTGAAAGGTAGTGACGTGTGTATATCGAGTTTGTGCACAAATAGCTGAAGTTGAGGTTTGATCCTATCATACACTCAGACTAGGTCCTGGCCCTGCGGCCCTGCGGTTCGCTCCGGGGCAGGGTTCCTCGCGTTGCTTCGGAGGTGGGACTTTGATTATGGATCTTAATATATTTCAAATGGGTTGTAAGTTGTAGATTTGGGCATTGTGAAGTAATAAAGACGATACGGTTTCTACAATGCTAGTTGGCGATAAATCAGTAGGTCGTCATTTTGAAAACAACTTTAAATAATTGCCCGGTATAGTTGGTTTGTTGAAATGACTTCACGATTGAATTTGTAAAGTTTCAGGGAATTACTTATTCAAACTGAATTAACGGGAAACGTGAAAACTCATTGCAAGGAAAATTAAAGACGTTGTAAGCCGACCGAATTTCATTATGCAGCATCTAACTTTAAAAGCGGCCTACGACCTCTGAATTCTGCGGGAATTCAACCACACAAACCATGAATACGGAAAGATAACGAAACACTACGCACTGTCGTGGCTGTACTACCAACTGCACTACTGGGTGAATGCTATGCTGCAGATCCGAGATGTAGCCTCTAAAACTCGTTAGAATCAGTTATCGGTCCATGATTTATCGACGTACCTTCTGTAGATTATTTATTTTGTCAAGAGAAATATGAATCATATATATAGAGTATTATCTTCAGGGCAGTTTTCTTCGGGGTAGTATATATCGACCTCCGTCTTATTTTTGTTAGATAGAATCCTCAGAGCACAATTAACAAACGTACCTGATATCGGTTGTATTTCATCACGACAACCTAAATCAGAGTGGGCATGGAGCTTCGATATGGAGTTCGGTGGGCGAGTCAGATCGGGGAGGCCTTCACAAATCACGTTAGTAATAGATCTTAAAATGTTACGCGCTGATTGTTGGTTAACTCACTGGATACGGAATTGATAGCTTTTATACTATTGGATATCCGTCAAGGCTTGCTCGTAAACGACGTTTTGGGTACGGCCTCTGTTCTCGGTAGGTGAAAGAACACTCAGGACTCCGACTCGGGAAGTTCGCAAAACACCAACGTAGAGTTGACCATGGGTGAAAACCGGCATCCGCAAATCCAGCCCTACAGTGTGGAACAACTGACCCTGTGATTTATTGATGGTCATCGCAAAGCACAACCGGTCCGAAAAATTTTTTCGCTTTAGCTTTATACCCAAACTATGGTCGTCAGAAATTAACTCAATACGTGGGAGAACGCATTTTTGACTATCCCTATAGTCACCAAGAATTCGTGCCTCGATGCGGTGCCTCCTGAGATTGGTCACAACCATGCGGGTTCCATTACACAGCCATTCAGCTGGTGCAAGGTTCCGTAAGACCATGATAGGTGCGCCAATCTTGAGAGACTACTGAGACGGCGGCAGCGAAGGGAGGTCGATGTTCCGCAGAACTTCCGCAGGAAACTAGTCCAAGCACGTTTTAGCGACGTCAGCGTCCGTTACATGCGTGTCCGTCGATTGGTACACCCGTGCTTGTCCTGGAAGTCGCTCCAAAATCATTCTGTTTAATTCCGTGACCGTCGTGTTCAAAGTTGAGAGTAAACACCGGCAAGAAAACACAGTCGGATCCGTCCCAGCTCGCATCATTAAGTCTTGCGGATAAATACGATTAATCAGGCTGGAAACATCGGTTGGCTGATGTACATATCTCGGAATCTCAACTTCGTGACGTTGTGATTAGGAGTACGGAATGTTCCCAACCCAATCCACAAATTCCGCGCTATGGACTCCCTCCCGGACTCTCAAATTAACCCGTAATGAGAACCGCTTCAACCGCTCCCAAACAAACGACTTCTGCAAGCACGCCGATACGATTGCAGCGCGAGACCCGTTTGTCACCGCAGGAAGTATCTGTGCGAAGTCAACGCCGAGAATGAAAGGGACTCCCCCAAACAAAACATCTTCCGAGGAACCCCGCAGATCAACCAACAGCCGGTGGACCACCTCAAAGCAGTACTTGTGCTGCATGGGCACCTCATCCCAGATGATCAAGTCGACTTTCCGGAGTAACGCAGCCAGCATACTTTGCTTCTCGATGCCGCTTACAGAACCCTCGTTCAATTCCGTCGCTATCTTGAACTGCGGATGTGATGTCCGTCCATCAGGGAGAAGCAGCGCCGCAATTCCCGTCGATGCCACACAGAGAACGGTCTTTCCTTGTCCACAGTAATAGTAGAAGATTTTTTGGAGAGAAACGTTTTCCCGGAACCCCCCTGACCTTGCAGATAGAAATGCGCCGTCCATGGATCCGTTAAGATCGCAGTGGTGATCTCCGTGAAGGCAGCTTGCTGGTCGTCGTTGAATTGAGACCACATACCTTACGCTCGAGCACAAAGATCTTCCCTCTGCACTCTTGCTGACCACTCAACATGGCTTCGGCTCCAATCCCAAACATTTTCCGGTAATCCGTATTCTGCTAGAGAAAGCTGCTGATCTGCAAGTCCAGCCGCAAGCAGAAAAAGTCCGTAATCGTAATAAGGATCGATCAAGTCCAGCGGATACCCCGAAACTTCACTGAGCTTGCGGGCAAGGTCGTCACAAAGGCGGTGCTTGTACCTCTCCCAAATAGCCAACGGATCAGCAATTTCTCTTTGACGAAGTCCAGTCAAGAAAAGCGTCCGAAGACCATTACCGGTCGCGAAAACCAATACTTCATCGAAACACTGGAGCCACTCCCGATCGTTCTGGGCCAAACCACGCGCAGTGCAAGCCGCATGGTACGACTCGTAGGTAACGCCCTCGAAGTCGTAGAGTTCCACGAAGGACTTGACCTTTCGTACGACCGTGAGCAGAAGCCGTAGGTAGAATCTTTCACCCGCAACTGGACTGCAGTGATACATTCTCCCGATTCGGTTTTCTCCGCACTTCCGGATGGTCCGTTTCTTCAACTTCTGGTTCCAAACGCAGTGTGCCGGCATCTCTGAGTAGAGCCAGTCCCCAACTGTTGGATGGTCCGTGTTAAACTTGAAGTAACCCATGAGCGTGGTACGGGTAGATTCCGTCTTCGCAGCCAGTTGTTCAGATGTGAGATTGCCCGAGAAATATACCGTTTGCTGTCCCTAGAGATGAACCTGGAGATGTTGAACGGGCGGGAATTCTTTGTGAGTCGTGAACTCAAACAGTCGCCAGGTTGCCTCCGGAGGACTCACGTACCGTGCTTGGATGTACCGGGTGATTTCGTAATCCGTATTCGATATCGCAAAGGTCGTCCAATCAGCGCCTTTGTAAACGTACTTGTGGATGTACTTTACGGCGTGCACTGATCCACAAACCTCGACTTTGATGTGCAATTGGTACTTGTTGAGCAAATACGGATTGTAGGGCAACACCCAGCGGTTATCCATGGTCACGGGCTGGCCGTTTTTCTGCACTGTATACGTACCTTAATAAACTATTAGCCTGAATTCAATATGCATTAAAAAAACGTACCTGTATCACGACGCATGTATATGGGGTTTCCATCTTCAGCGATGATCGTCTTGTTGGTGAACTCCTCCGGAAAGCGCTTTTGACATTCGACTGAACTACTTGGGGTTTTCTGGGTTATGCACGGACAATTTGGAAAGTCATTACCACAGGGCCCATGCAGCATGTGAGTAAGTACTAACTTCTGAAGCTTGCCCGATGGATCCGTGGCCTCATCCGGAACTTCGGCACAGACGATCTCGTTGACCTTAGCAGCGGTGAGATAACTCCTCGCATCTTTCAAAAACAGCAGGAGATGCAGATGAGGCAAGCCGCGCTTCTGGTACTCAATCGTGTACACGTGCCCTTGATGCGCACCAAAAACCCCTTTCCGAACGTCCTGCAGCAATTGCTTAACCTTAAGATGAAAGACGCGAGCAATAATATCCGGCCGATCGGTGGATTATTGACCTTGTTTCAACTCTGCCTTGATCTCCGACCAATTCGGATTGATTGTAAAAGTGATAAAGAGAGTTGGTCGTCCGAAAAAGCGCACAATCGCCATGGAGTCCTGGAAAAACTGCTGCATGAACCAATCACCACCGACAAAGGAAGAAGGGAGAGCACAGCGGCGACCAACATCACGTCCATTCACATCAGCCTGATCTTCCCGAATCAAAGCGTCAGCAAGCCCGTTGTAAACTGACGCACGAATATTCGTCTGATTATTCCGGAGCCAATCGAGCCGAGTAGTTTCACAGGCAACATAGCTGTCGACGACGTACTGCTGGAATAGCCGACCCGCAAGAAACAGGAGAGATACTTAACCGACCCGTTGGTGTATCCGGAACCGGAAGAAAGGCTGTTGGGAGAGTCGTAACTGCTGCCTGTTGCGATGAACATTTAGAAGCGAAAGGCTCCAGTGCCACCCCGGCTAACTGTACGGAAACAAAAGAACATAGTGCAACGGCATATATGCAGGGTTAGTCACGGGCACTCAATGCAATTGTCGACAGTCCCGACCTAGCTCGCGCACTGCTAGAATCACATCCCGAAAGCTGGCTTTATTTTATTCGTCCGGAATGATGGCAGCCACCTCACCCGTGAGTGGAAAATTCTCCCGATGATGATCTGCTCCGGTTTGAACGACTAAACTCATTTATGGGCTGATGACCATTCGGAAGTTGCCTTCTTGCACCTGCAGGCGCTCGCGAACTGTCTTATAGATCCGAATGAGCGGATTAACCTCCATCATCGTGGCGTGTAAATCAAGAAAAATGGCTGAGTCGAGCGGAGGATCACGCTCACGTCGTTAGTCAGCCGCGTATTCTGGGTCGTAAAAGGACAGCTGGGCGAATGCCAGAGTTTCTTAAAGGCAGGGAATCAATGGCCCCTGCAAGTGGTACATCTCTCCGTGAGCCGTGAATGTGGTCAACCCAGGCCGCAAGTCGACTCGATCCTCTTTCCCAGTGTTGACAGACTTAAAGGCCAGTGCAGAGTTATAACTGCGAATCATCTTCCGGAAGATGGCCGCACGTGGATTCTGGTCGGTGAAAAGTTCCAACAACAGCTGTGGCGGATTCGGTAGGAGCGGGAGCGAAACATCCCCTTTCTTGCAACAAAGCTCAAACTCGCCACTTGCTACTTTTTCCTGAGCGAAGTGGAGAGCCTGGCAATAACGGCACACGATTTCCGTTCGACCAACATCTTGAGAATCCGTAGCTTGAAAGACGGACCGGAAAGCTCTCGGAACTGGAACCACCGGTTCAGGACGTGCTGGCTCAGGAGACGGAGGCATAGGAGGCAAATTTAAAGGCGCGAGAGGTTGGTCGCCAGCAGGTGATGGTGTAGGATTGATGACAGGTGGAGGATTTAACGCTACAGCCGCAATCGCAGCCCGGGCAGCGTCCATTTGAGACCTTGTTCGCCGAGGTCGCCTGGCAGGTCGTGTATCGTCCCTGAGGGCGGCAGCTGCACTATTGCGTGTCTGTCGGGGTGCTGGTGCATCATTTTGTCCCATTGTACGGGGCAAGGCTCGGGTCTTCTCCGCAAAACACGTCAGTAACAGACCTCAAGACACGGTTTACAGGCGTAGCTGATGCCGATTAAATTGTCTATAATAGCGCCCAAAATGGTTCAAAGAAAAATCCGTGACAGGTCTTCTCTTCTTGCATGAGGAACAGTATGACTCTAGAGAATCCATTTGGATAATGCACGTCTGTTGGATCTCCTCCAAACATGTCAGTGACAGGTCTCATGCCGCAACTGACATAAATACCTGATGTCGGTTATATTCTTTGCCACAATGAACTATTTATTACTTTTGAAGCAATATTCGATAGGGTAAATGTTTTTTCAAAGGGTGTGCCTCTGGTTTATCTTTTGAATACACATCAGTGGCAGTTCTGAAGACGCAATATACAGACGAACCTTTTGACGGTTTTTTGTCTATAACGACGGTCTAACTTTGTGTTTTTTTGGAGTAATATGCTTGGGGATCTTTTTTTTTTTTTTAAATCATTTTTGCGTATGCAGCCTGAGGCTATGACGCGAATGATTACGGAAGACATGTATGTGACGCAGAATAACTCTGTTTGACGTTTGGAACACTCATACTCAGATTTCATTTGCAGATACCACTACGAGAATAACGCCTTACGACATGTACCCTCTTCCGTGAATACCCACCGCAGGGAAAAGCGAGAAAAACCTGTGGCTATCTGAGCATGCTTTCGTCATCCTACGAATACAATATCACCGCGAGAGAAGTGGTGTGCAGGTCTTGCTGGATTCGAATCAGCTTTCTCCTGTCTCAAGTGGGGCATGTGTCCAAGCTACCCAGACTCTACTTGGAAGAACGGCCCGGATAGTGTACCACTGCACCATCCGACCCTGCTTGGGGATCGTGTTGTATGTAGATCTGGGTTGTAGTTTACAGCATTGAGATGAACTCGAAAATTTATTTTGAGATACATTCCAACACTATCTATAGCGATAGTGAGTCCCGGTATAAGTGTTGAAAATATTCATAGAAATTCAACCATTTACACTTGCAATACTTATCCTTGCACACAAAAGATGGGGCAAGGGTAAGTTATGAAAATGTAAATGGTAGAATTTCTATGAATATTTTCAACACTTATACTGGTACCCACTATCGCTATAGATGAGGTTGGACTGTATAGCGTTCAGCCGTGCTCTGCAAACGGCGACCAATCAAAGTGTCGAAGTTTTAAAATTGTGTCCACATTTAGGCCAAACGGCTTACTCAGACAAAATGACGCATTTGTAGGCCTCGTCGGCCAATCAGATTGCTATGTATATTTCCCACGACCCCAGAAATTACCTTTTGTAGCAACCTGCACTGCCGGCCAATCAGCGTGTCGATGTTTTGACATCGGATCCACAGTTAGTCTGATGGTCTTAGTCAGACACACATGCCACTTTTCTCTGACACCGACCAATCACCACGCTCCATTCCCGTCCGTGTTCTGCCGATTTTAGGCGGTCAAACAAAATGACGTCGCCCAACTACCCTCTGACCACTCACACAACAGACCGACGGCCAGCCGACCAATCAAAGTTTCTAGGTTTTTATCACTTATCCGCAAAACGTCTGGTACACAGTCGTCCCTCTCTAACTCAATAGTGGGTCCCGGTATAAGTGTTGAAAATATTCATTGTAACTTGGACTTTTATATTTGCAGCACTTACCCTTACAGGTCATTTTGCGTGCAGGGGCTAGTATTGTAAATTTAAATGGTTGAATTTCAATTAATATTTTTCACACTTATACCAGGACCCACTATCTAGTTAGAGAGGGACGACTGTATTATAGATATTACAGGCTGAGCTATGAGCCATTATGTGCGTGGTCTAATGCTTTTTTAGTGTGATTCAATATTTACGTAAACTCAGGTGCACAGACACATAATCTGCATGTGTTGGTCGTGATCATTGAGTAAACAAGGCGGATAATATTCGACATCTTTGCAATTCTTAATGCGTGATAAAGATTATTGATTTTCAGAGTATTTGTCCCATTCTTGAGTTCTGGTTGATGGGTTGGACAAAATTAATTTCCAATTTTTGTGTTGATTACTTATCCAACATTTAGCCAATGTGCATACTGTGCTGCTACGGTAAGTTATTACGGGTGGGTCTGTGCAGGGCATGTCTCGCTTCAGGGGTTAAAAGTGGGGGTGTATGGGGCCTAAGACATCTAACTCAAAGTCTAAAATATGTAAGCCTTATGTGTCAGGATTATCATTTTTATGCTGGTTAGCCTCGGTTTTACAGTGTCTTCACATGAACGTCTGCCCCACCACTATTGTTCAGCAATACAAGCACAGATCTCAAGCAGACGCCATCACTTCAGTAAATTGTCTTAAATATACTGATTTTAAGTTTTACAAATTCTGAATTTAAATAATTCATTCAGGATGCCAAAGAATGGATCAGTTAAATAATTGCAACGATGAATCGTCCACAGACGCCTCCACCATCATCAACCTCACCTCAATCTCTTGCTCGTTCTAGAGCAAAAAAAGTGACAAAAGAACAGCGTACTGAAGTAAGTATCATGTCAAAAGAGAGCTAAATCATGCGTCGTCTCTAAAAATTGGCAGGTGAGAACTCTGACCCGAGAAGGCTACAGCTACCAAAAGATCGCGCGACGACTCCAAGTGATCTATCACCAGGAGTCGCTATGCAGCAAAAGCTGACCATCTCTCCCCTAAAAATAGTAGCGGTCGTCCCCTTGTCTTGAGCAGTGAACAGGTCGACGAGATTGAAGACTTTGTTACATTATCTCCAGAACACCGTCAATTGACCGATTTCGAGCTCGCCTATGCACATTTTAGTCATTTTGGAGTGAGCGGGAAGGTAATCCAACGGACAATGTCAACAAGGGGATACGCCCGTCGTATTGCCACTTCGAAACCACCGCTTTCTGCAGAAAAAAAGAGAAAGAGACTTGAGTTCGTTACAGAACATCTTCACTTGAATAAAGAGCATTGGATGAGAGTTCTCTGAACAGATGAGACCTGGGTGACTGATGGACGACATAGTAGTATTTGGATCATGAGGAAAGTCAGTACCGCCTACTTTGTCTGAAATTTAAGATTCTTAACCTTAATTTTTCATCTAGATAGATGAAAATTTTGACGCTACATGTGTCACAAGTAACATTCGGAAGAAAATTGTATGGATGTTTTGGGGCTCTTTTTTGGGAGCGAAAAAGGCCCTTCCTTGATTTGGGAGAAGGAGTGGGGTAGTATACCTGCTGATAGATATTGTCAGAGGATAGTACCTCTTATCCACGGCATGAGTTCGAGTCATCCACATACTCTGATACTACGGTATTAATCGTGTATAGGCGCTAAAATTCGACTTTTACAGGGTATATAGGCTTTTACTAACTTGAATTAGCATGACGATAAGTAGATCTCCCCACCTAAACTTTAAATTTGTATGGCAAAAATTTCACAACGAAATATTCGTTGGTTTTGCTTTTTTGGTCCATTATAGCCCTCTATTCACTTTTTAATTCATTAATACATTTCATAAATAAATTATACTTCTATCTAGCTAATAATTTACATATCCGCCTTCAGCTTCGTAAACGGCTCTGATTCTTCGGGGCATCGAATCTATCAGTTTCTCCAAGTCATCCCCATTAAACCCCAGATCCCACGCCTCGTTCACTATTTGACGAAGATGCCCTTGACTCCGCTGCCCCCTTGATCCAACGCTGGATAAAGACGCTCCATGTACGCTTTCATATAACTCCACAAAGTTTCTATCGGATTTAAATCAGGAGAATATGGCGGCCACTCCATTAGAGAAATATTCCTCCTTTCAAACTCACGCATAGTTTGCCTCGACTTGTGAGGAGGGGCGTTGTCCTGCATCACATCTAGTCCTGGTTCCCGAAAGACCGCACTCTCTATGAGAGGCACTATCCTCTCGCAGTAACTGGCCGCAGTGATATGGCCCCACTCCTTCTCCCAAATCAGGCAAGGCCCCTTCTGTCGTCCAAAGAAAGATCCCCAGAACATCCACCCAACTCTCCTCCGCGTCTTGGCTAGGACACAGGTATCTTCGTACTCTTCCCCAATCTTTGACTTAAACTTAGCTCAAGGGAACTCTAAATCTTAGGAGCCTTTAAGGGACTACTGACCTTTCTTGTGACCCAACGATCACTTTGCCGACCATTCATAGCCCAAGTCTCGTCGGACCAGAGGACTCTCATCCAATGTTCCTTCCGCCAGTGGAGATGTATTCTGGCAAACTCATATCTCTTCAGTTTGTTGACTGAAGAGATAGGAGGTTTTAATCGTGCAATCCTGCGTGCATATCCCCTCTTTGCCAGTTCACGTCGGATCACATTCTCGCTCACACCAAAGTGCCGAAATATAAAATGTGCAAGTTGGAAAAATGACATCCGACGATTTTCCGATGATAAACAGACGAAAAATTCTATTTCATCGACCTGGGAACTACTTAGAATAGGTGGCCTACCACTGGAGTACTGAGGCTCGGTATTTTCAACGCTCATGGTGTATTGTACCTGTCGCCATGTAATCCCAAGGCGTTGAGAGATTTTGACGTAACTGTGTCCCTCACTGGCCAAGGTTCTAACCTGCACATGTTACTCTCTTAACCTTATCAATTTGTAGATTTCAGACTTACTTGAATACGTTGAGTTTGTGTTAGGCGTTTTGCATAAGTAGGAGATGCTGATGATGGAGAAGGTTGTTGAGGTGAATCCATCTTTGCGGCAATCTAGTACAGTAAATTAAAATCTTCTAAAGTAGTTGACTTAAGGTTCAGATGCACTCACATGAAGTAAAAATTAGATAGATGAATGAAATAAAAGTATGCCGTTGAGCAAAATAATGGAAAATAGCTGACAATGATTTAAACGAAACGACCTCAGGTGTGCGCGAGTGAAGTAAGGTGCAGGCATGAAGGTGGGCGTTGGACTTCATATACAGATGCATATCTCTTATGCCTTAGGCCATAAGATTTTAAAATTTGAAGCTAACAGGGATACTGTGGATCTATCGTGAGGTAACCTGGAATATCACCACTTTATCTCCACTTTATCCCCGCTTTAACCCCTGTACCCTATAAGAAGCGGATCAACGAACAATACCCTATCATGAGAGTATACAGTAGAGCCCCTCTTAGCTAATAGTGGGTCCCGGTATAATTACTGAAGAGGTTCATATAAATTTTACCGTTCATATTTGCAATACCTACCCCTGCTCGCAAAATGACCTGTAAGGGTAAGTGTTGCAAATATAAAAGTCCAAGTTACAATGAATATTTTCAACACTTATACCGGGACCCACTTTCGAGTTAGAGAAGGACGACTGTATCTACACATCACATACTTATCTCCATCACTACACTCTTTTATTATATCTTCCTCACTCCTAACATCCCTACTCCAAGTATATTAACTTAACAGCAAGATGCAAATATGCCACACTACGTAATTACATTCGTTTGTACCTGTCACGTGAATGTTGAAAAGAATTGTTTGTGTAGCACGAATATTGAAGTATAAATCCTGTAGACTGTGTACTTTATATAACATTAAATATGAGTAACTCAGTTGAAAGGTACACTGGCTTCCTGTAATATACAGTAAAACTTCTCTAACACGATAGTGGGTCCCGGCATAAGTGTTGAAAATATTCATTGTAACTTGCACTTTTATATTTGCAATACTTGCCCCTGCACGCAAAATGACCTGTAAGGGTAAGTGTTGCAAATATAAAAGTCCAAGTTACAATGAATATTTTCAACACTTATGCCGGGACCCACTATCGTGTTAGAGAAGTTTTACTGTACTCTCGTTGATGGGTGCTGTATGTCAAACCCACTTTTTGGCCAGGGTCTCGCCATACAAATTTCTATAAAAAATATTTATCTTGGCCCACTATGGAAGGGATACTCGAAAATTTGTGTGTATTACGTGTACTCGAAATCGCGAATGTCAAAAGAGAGGACCTTGGAGCTTTCATGAAACTAAGCTTAATCTGGTAAATTTTATAGCAGATTACGCGGTAAATACGACTAAAGTTAAAGCTAGTGACTAGCCGTAAAAATAAATCTTCAATATCTCGTAGCTCCCCCACCAGCTACAATCACCGCCTGACATCGCGCCGGCATACTTCCGATGAGATGCTGCAAAGAGTTATGACTTATAGAATCCCATCCTTCCAGTATGATAATGCGAAGCTCAGCCGAAGACCGCTCCCGCCCATCCTCGAGTTCAGGATATTGATTTTCAATATAATCCTTCATTTCGCTCCACACAGCCTCAATAGGGTTGAGGTCTGGGGAGTAAGGAGGCCAGTTTATGGGCTCAGTATTTTTAACCCTTAAACTTTCCCGAGTGAAGGCCGCTTTATGTGGCGGTGTATTATCTTGCATGAATTGCAATTCAGGATTCACCTCCATGTAGTCAGCTACATGGGGAACAATGTGTTCGCAATAACTCGGCCCTGTTATTGAACCCCAATTTTTTCCCAGAATAAGCAGGTCCCTTTCTGAGTTCCGTGAAAACTCCCCCAGAACATCCAGGCTGTGCTCTTTCTAGTCTTGTCGACGGGGCAGGTGTATTCAAGCTCGTCACCAGGCTGTATATTACTAGCCATCTAAATCCTAGCTGATGGCACGCGCTACAAACCTTTCTCGTTATGTAGGCATCTCGATGTCTACCATCTGTTACCCATATCTCGTCGCTCCAAAGGATCTGACTCCAATCGTCAATGGTCCAGTGACGATGATTTAGAGCCCACTCTAACCTGTTTATCATGTTGACCTCGGATATAGGTGGCTTTGCTCGAGACAAACTCCTGGAGTAACCTCTATCTTTGAGCGTACTTCTGATCGCATAAACCCCAGCGCCCCAGCAACTAAACTCCATGGCAAGGTCTATATACGTCATCTGGCGATTCCTTCGAGAGAGTCGCACAAATGTTTCTAGCTCATCAGCTTGGGCCTGATCCAGTTTTCGTTTTCCACCCGGATTTCTTTTGGGAGAGGTAGTGCCTCTATTGATGATGTGAATAACTTGTTTGTAGCTCAAGTCGAGGATAGATCCAATTTCGCCTCGTTCGTGGCCAGCATTGTGTAAAGTAATTACCTGGAGTTATTTAGCTGAGATCTTTCCAAACCCAGTAAAGAATGACCTGAAGGCACTTATCTGCTGAAGCTCTTCTCGAATAGCTACGCCTCGCAGGAGATGTTTCCTCGCTGTTCATCTATCGCTACAATTGGTACGATATATAGCGTTAGGGTCATTTAAAGCATGCCTCACTTTCAACAACCATTCAGTGTAAGTCGCTCGAATTTTTGACTGGTGTAAAACTATACGTTGGCGATAGATCCTTGTTGAGTGACTGGATGAGGAGCAGGCGTTATGTCAGATGAATGGATAATTACTGTAAATTAGCCCGTAGATATTACTAGGGGTAGACCCTGTACAAAGCCCAATGGACAGGGAATACCCTTTTGACATTCCGGATACATGTATGAGAGTATACACTGTCGAGACCCATATTTTGAGTGGAGCTGGGAAAACTTACCGTAGATGCACAGTATGTATCAGCAGCCTTCGACTCGTACCGGTAGTAGCATCGTTACATGAAGATGTCCGTGCAAACACGAAGTCACGTTAAAGTGACAGACAACAAAAGTGGCTTTCGTAAATATTAAACTGAATCGAAAAAAGAATAATGAAATCTCGAACAACTTATACGAATATTTGATACAAACATTATGTAAAGTTACGTTGTCTGAGGGTTAATTGTCGTGTCTTTAACGTAATCATAGAACCTTTATTTACTACCCATTTCAAGTCATTACGAAGGTCAGGATGAAGCATAGCGGCATCATGAGGACCTCTCTATGTTAGGTTACTCACGTGTTTCTAAGGGTAGAAGTTGACATTGTGTTATGGGAGATTTTCCTATCTCTGACCATTCACGGAGATTAGATGACAGCACAAGTACGTCTACCGGGATCAATCTCAGCTTACTATGAATCCATACAATTCTTCTGGTCTATGAATCAGTTTATAAGGCCAAAGTATTTGATAGAAGTGGTTGAATTAGACTCTCATTTAATCTATGATGATATACTTGGCTGATGTGTCCCCGAAAGTTTCTTACATGGCTAAATTTCACATGGCCCATGTCGAGAGGAAATACCTCATCTTTGAAAATTCAGTTTAAAAAGTCATTATATGGAGTCAAAGGCCATGTGTGTACATCTACTCGCGGTAATGTCAGCCATTGCCAAAATTGTATCCCGTGGTGACAGCGTATAAAGTTGAGAGAGAGAGACTCATAAGCAGGCAAAGCAGGTGAGGTCCGATAACTAGATCAGCAAAGCGGGAGGGAAACTCGTATACCTGATATTTAGATTCTGCGTTCGTGTTTTTAGTCATACACATACATATACAAGATGTTAGTATGTAAATCATGGAATTGATATCATTTGTATGGAGCGTGCGAGTAAAGATGGAGAGGCGTACAACCGTAGAGGGAAGAGTATTAAAAATATAACTGCAAAGAAGATCCAGTGGTTTAAACATGATTCATCATGCAGACTCAAGAATGATACCGACATATTTAGAAAGCAGGTCGAGGAACAATGTCGAAGGACATGGATACATCTACAGAACAGTACTGTCCTGTCTTGTCTGGTCCTGTGATGTGATGAAATAATTTCCATGGACAAGCGCAGGTACATGTACAGTTGTCCCTCTCTAACTCTATATTGGGACCCGGTATAAGTGTTGAAAATATTCATTGTAACTTGGACTTTTATATTTGCAACACTTACCCTTACAGGTCATTTTGCGTGCAGGGGTAAGTATTGCAAATATAAATGGTTAAATTTCAATGAATATTTTCAACACTTATACCGGGACCCACTATCGAGTTAGAGAGGGACGACTGTAGTGGCATATCTTGACTTGAACGATCAGTGTTTTTTTAGGGATGAACAAACAGACTGTGATACTTGGAATCGACCAAACACAACATCAAGACTTCCTCCAATTATCATGAATAGAGCAATAATTTTCAACAGTATTGTTGATAACTTCAATTAAGAGGAAAAAGTGCAAACCATTCAAGTAAATCCGAAATTGTCCTTTCTTCCTCATAAACTATGAAAAGTGGAGCTATGAGATAATTATGTTTCTATTTTTGATAAATTTAAGGTATAGACACTGAGTACAAGAATAGGGATAATTCAAATATTATCATGTTCAAGTATGTTTTGTAGATTATGAATCATAATCGCTCAAAGTCGTGAACAAATTATATGTTGAGTATGATGATGATTATTTATCCCAGCGACCCGACAAAGTTTCAAGTCACCTGATTTTAGTTTTCCTCAAAATGATCCCGGTATTATCCATTAAGCCGAGCAATACATGCTCTTTCCTGTTTCCACCAATCAAGAGAACTATCCCCTGTTACTCATCTCAGGTTTGAACTGACGAGTTGTTATCGTAAACTACTAGTACCACTAGCGTTAGATACGTATGTAATTATTTTGATTTGATGCCAACATCCCTTCCTTCATCCCCAATTTGAGCAAGACGATCATCACACTGCACGGGCTAGGTCGTCACCTTCGCGCTTTTTTTTTCAATGAAGGAATCCTGAAGTCGTCGGGGTGGGGATCCACTAACATCTTCTGCATCTCGATCATCAACACTCGCTTTCTTCGTGACGACAGTAATCCGACAACAAGTTGACTTCACGACTGTATCTGATTCAACGATAACATGAATGTATATTTATCCTAAGTAATTTTCTTGCCCTATCGATCAGCTAGCACTTAACACGCCGAGCTCAAAGCCGAAAAACGAGAAGATTCTCGTCGACAGCAATCGTTGCGTCACGACTGCTATTCCAAGCATTTTTTCCTCATTGTAAAACGTGTATTCGACACTCACTCATTCAGAACTATTTCAGACTAAATTCGGTTCACAAGTTTTACTATTATCCTTAGCAACAAAATCATTACTTTGAAGTCGAAGAATTAACGAGAACTACGGCCCTAGTTCGTCTTCTCCGCTCTCCTCATTCTATTCTCGGTGCTAATTAGTCAAATCAGTGGTGAACAACATTTTTTTTCGACGCTGTGTAGAAGGATGTGATCAATATGGCTCGCCTGCCTGCCCGGTCTGTCCCGAAGGGCAGATATGCTCATTGCTCGCCCCCACCTGTAATGAGTGCCAAAGGACTGTTTGTGTGGCTCAATCGGCCGCACCATCTACGATCAGTTCCAATGCGAAATCCGCAAGTTTAGGGTCTCATCGCATAGGTGCAATTGCCGGAGGTGTCTTAGGAGGAGCCATAGCTGTGGCGGCGATCATTTATCTGACATGGAAATTCTTTCTGAAGAAGAAAAGGCAGCGCTTTCCAATCAGTAGTTGGTCAGAAGAGACCGAAGAAACCCTCGATGCCGAGAAGCCATACTCCATGAAGCAAGAACTCAGATCTTCGATGCATACGATGGTGTCAACGGCGTCAACGGCCTACACTCGGGCTTCAAATGTTATACAAATTGCGTACATCCCAGGCGTAATGGACAGATCTACCCCCTCAACGCCAAGCTTCCTGGTCCCTCCAGTTCCACCGATCCCACTTGCATTATCTTCCAGCTACCCCGGAAGTCCGATTTTTGAGCAAGAGCATTTCTTCATGCCTGGTGATTTACGCGATTCAACATATTCAGCCAGGACAAGTCAGACTTCCTTCGATAGAAACAGTGTTGTATCTACGACCTATGGTAAAAGCGCAATAATATCACCCATTCCTGCCCAAACCGGAATTCGTGGAAAAGCAGCAATGGTCAGCGTGAGATCTAACCCCTCTGCAGATTCACAAACGATGGTTCCTAGTTTAGACTACGCCAAGTATAATGATGCCGGACTACCAAGCCCAGCATTTAGCGTGGGATCGACATTTATAAGCCACGCCAGTGCTGCCAGACGGAGTAGAGCAAGATTTGTTCGAAATAGCAGAAGCATGGGAGATGATGATGATAGTACGGAGATAGAATCCAACTCGCGTGGATCTCGTACAATGACATTCCTGGATGATAATATATCAATTGACGATTTTCAATCGCCTATCAAGCATGGAGGCTTTTACAACTCGTTAAACACCCGATCAAGCATAGGAAGTCTTAGTGCCGTGATTGAAGATGCCACCCGAAAGGCCGCTCTCTGTAGCCCATCTAGGAGACCAACCACTCCATTTGGTGATGAACACGAGATGAAATGAAAATAATTCCTCACACGCGCCACGACTAACCACAATTTTCTGGTAAGATCCAGAGTTCAATTCTTTTGTATATATTTTACATATTCTTTAACCCTCAGGAAGGATAAAATTTCCACAATCTAATAGCGTTCTTGGACTCTGTATATCACTCAAAAACAGATGGCTTCGTTCGGTTTGGTCACGACCTACAAAATAATTATGACGAGAATCCTTGTCATGAAGCCAGTTAAGGCGCAGAAGATTGTTCCGATATATATTATACGACGACATAAGCTGAATGGCTACCTGCGTTTTGTCATACTGGAGATATCATGTTTCAAATATTTTTATCTACAACACACCCAATTTCGATAGCAGTGCCCATCTATCACTTTTACAAATTTTTCATGAATACTAATATTCGCACATCGATTTACCAATCTTGATAACGAGGTAACCCATCTTATCTCCTGTCATAGGTATAGGCGCATTGAAAATTAAGTGTGAACGGGGCTCTTCCTACATACGTCGATGACTGCTGGGATCTAATATTTGATTAAATTAGCGGGGGATTATAAGAATGAGTAATTTATAATTCTCTAATAAGTGGGTAATTAGAAGGCTAAATTTAGTGTCGGCGAAAAATTATCTGATCTGAAGAAATGATAAGAGATCATTCCTTGTTAAAATGTAGTTTTACATCCGTTACCCATATCTTGTTCTCATTTGTTTGTACGAACTCTCCAAGTTCAGCCATCTACAGCAGCTCTCAGTATACCAGATCCTTGAGGAAATCAAGTCTGAACGATGTCGAGCGCTTTGTCCATAAGGAATTGGTCCTAGATACAGAATGAGTACTCTATTGCAGGGGTAAATAGTGAGGGAAACCCCTGAATGCCAAGATCTGACAGGGATTATACAATATGCCATTGGCTGCAATGTTTTGACCATACCAAATCCGACAATAGCTGAACCTTATTTGTATGGGAAATTTTGCGTGATAAAAGAAGTGTAGGAGATCCCTGTAACTCGTTGAAATAATGATATTCTATTCAAAAATGCTAGCTTTTATCAAGTATTAAATACATTTTTACCAATAATTAAGCATCATTAATTAGGAATCGAACCTCCTCTTGCTCTGATGACTGCCTGGCACCTTTCTGGCATGCTCTCTACAAGCGTAGCCAGTTGCTCCTGAGAAATTGACTCCCATGCCTCTAGGACTGCATTACGGAGCACTTCCTCAGATGGATTACCAGAATCAAATTCTGGGTGGTGCTCTTCAATATGGGATTTCATCATATCCCACACTGACTCAATTGGATTCAGGTCTGGGGAATATGACGGCCAGACTATGAAATCTACCCCCCTCGATGACAGCTCTCTTTTCGTACGTTGAGCAGAATGGGCAGGAGCACCATCCTGCATAAAGAGAAGAGGGCCGTGAGAGTCAATTGGTTGTGTTGCCGCGTGGATTAAAGGAACAATCCTCTGGCAGTAACTCTCCGCTTTTACAGTCCCCCAATCCCTACTCCAGAAGAGGGCAGGGCCCTTCTGGTTCCCATAAAAGGAGCCCCAGAACATCCAACCGCGCTTTCTAGGACCTTTTCGAACCAGGCAAGTGTGATAATATGTCTCCTCGGGCTAAAAAATTAGATTAATGCAGTTGATACATGGCTGAGATCTGGACTCACCTTCCTCGAAACCCATACTCTTGTGTGACGTTCACCAGTGACCCAAGTCTCATCAGACCAAAGAATTTGGGACCACTATTCAGGTGTCCAAGAAGAGTGTTCTTCCGCCCACTCTAATCTTTTCCTCATATGTGCAGGCGTTAGAGTAGGCTTCGCTTGAGCAATGCAACGCTTGAACCCTCTTCTCTCAAGAGCACTTTTGATTGCGATTTGGCCACAATTCCAGTGGGAAAACTTAGCAGCAAGCTCCAGGTGGCTCATCTGGCGGGCCTCACTTGAAGACGTGACAAACTCTTCAAGCTCAACTTCCTGCTGAGCGTTCAAGGCGTGGGGTCGGCCATTTCGCTTTTTGGGCGTCAGACATTGCCTTGCAAGGGCATATTGTACCCTTCTTTCGGTGATACCGAGTTGATTACCGATGGTGAGATGAGTAAAACCAAGGCCACGTAACGTGTATATCTGGACTCGCTGATCCCTAGAAAGCTGGCTCCGTGATCTTGGAGTAGTGGGAGATGCTGGGGTGCTCATTTTTCTTCGCAGTTTATCGTGAGGATATAGGTTATTCGATATGTCGTGTCAACCGATTTAGTGTGGTACGAGGATGCTGTGCAACTATCGAACAAAAGAGAGAAGGTTCAAGGAAGAAGGAATGCCTCGGTTGCCTTATTGCCTTAGTCTAGCCATTTTTGTAGCGCTAAAGTCGGCATATCAGGGATAGCCCATGTAAATTACACAGAATGTGGGGCTACACTTCTTACCCCTGTAATAGAGTATGGCGGTGAAGGAATAATTTGTGATAATATTTGTGGCACATGCGCCAGTGATCGCTGTGTACATATTCAGCAAGTACTATGCCTAGCCTGTAGGGTTACTCCACACAGCTTGGCGAGCTCACCCTATGTAACCGTCTAGTCTTCACAGTAACGAACCCAGCAGGCCGTTGGTCGAACGACGGGCACGTCTCGCACAGTCAACCGGATGGTAGTATTCTTTGCCGCACGCTTGGTTACTCTGTTTGACCGTCACACTGCGCTCTGTGGTGAAACGGTGTCCGTGAACGAAGATCGCACGGTTGCCGGGTAATAATAAAGCTCCTAGTCCCGACTCAATTATCGTGCAGGGTCTATGCGTTTCCCTGGGCTTGCATACACAAGTTTGGTGTTCTCTAATTTCTGCTTTTGTGCCGTTTCCCGAATTTGCTATCGCTTAATGTCGGTGCGGCTGATGGCGCCGCAGCGTTTAGGAAACTTGATTGCTCGGAGGAAAGGATGAACCTACATTTTCTTGGAATGATTACTGACTGGGGCTTATATAAGTGTGGTTTAAATCTAAATTTACCTCAGGGGGATCCGGGATGAGCATCTTTTTTCATAAGGCGGGGGTATATTTTCAGGTACCAGAGCAAGGAGAGTGTGCTGAACCTTCTCCCCGGGTTCACTCGCATAGGGTTTCGAGAGCCATCTTATCACCGCGGATGGCTTTAGCCAGCTTGATTGTCGTGAATTCTGTAGCTCACTCAGCTGGTTTCCCACAATTCTCAGCTACACTCATCAATGCCCGTTGTCCGTACAGGTGTCTGTCACTATTCTTCCCAGACGTTTTTCACACAACCAGGCACACTTCAGGTGGCAAACCTCACGATAGACTCCCGGTCATTGCCGACTTCAACACGGTACATCAAGGATTTCTGAGCCGAGTTTACACACCCACCAGCACTCCTCAGAAACAGGCTCACTGATTGGTCGCCTGGGGCGAGGTTACCCGTACGAGCACGTGGACAGGTATGTTTAAGGTTTACAAGGGAGACGAGTGTTTCAACTTATACACGACGGACGAGTCAGGGAAACCAAACACACTCTTCGCGTAGCAGCAAGCCTGCGGCCGCACGCTCTCGACCGGTCTGCGCGCGAGCCTCGCGAACGTCGCTGGATCGACAATGCCAACTTCCGCTACATAGTCCACTGCATGGTCCCTGTGTTGGTGTGTTTCACATCGACGCACGTTGCCCGCTGCAAATGACATATCGCCATCAACCCACCCAACTTCACCACGTTTAGTGCGCAAGCTCTCAATTTAATCATGAAAGTCATAGTCTCGATATCCGGGCGCTCACCGTTAATTTTCCGGTCCCCTTCTCTCGTCTGTGCCACAGACACCATATCCGGTGTGTTCGCCAGTGGCACATTTTTCTCTTTGTCTGCGCCACAGGGCTCTCACTGCATCGCACCCAGCTTTTCTCTCATCAAGCGTTGGAATGATCTGAGAGCGATGAGTCCCATGTCACGAATTTATTTTGATAGGTTAGCTGCAGGCGATTCCGTTTATGGGCACAGATGCGTGTTGACGTACCAGGATTACAAAACTCGGCTACCGAGGATATCAACCCATCGTCAGTTGTCTTCCTCTCCATGAGGATCGACTGGTGTCGGGCTGTTGCGTTCCAAACGGTCAAAATCGCAAATCACCCAACGTCGATACATTACTTGATGATGGGCACGCAATGCACGGTCCATTTACTTGGGCAAACAAAGTCAAACATCTAAACCTCGGCGATGATTCCAAGAGGATCATGACTCTGAGATGTAAATATCAAATTAAAATCAGACTACCTGCGAAGATTTGATCAACGGGTAAAAATTGAAAAAAGGCATACTTGCTATCCTCTTCAAGATCTAATTTCTTCTTGAAAAATCAAATAACGAGGATGCGCTCATACAACAACGATGATCATTTAACGCTTCTTGACTTTACAGTATCCCGACCTGGAGGTGGACATATGTGTATGTGGATTGAGAGCAATAGACTACAGTCCAACCTCATCTATAGCGACAGTGGGTCCCGGTATAAATGTTGAAAATATTCATTGAAATTCAACCATTCACATTTGCAATACTTACCCTTGCACCCAAAATATCGGGCAAGGGTAAGTATTGAAAATAAAAATGGCTGAATTTTTATGAATATTTTCAACACTTATACCGGGACCCACATCGCTATAGATGAGGTTGGACTTTTTTTACTTTTTTTTTTTTTTAAATCATTTTTGCGTATGCAGCCCGAGGCTATGACGCGAATGATTACGGAAGATATGTATGTGACGCAGAATAACTCTGTTTCACGTTTGGAACACTCATACTCAGATTTCATTTGCAGATACCACTACGAGAATAACGCCTTACGACATGTACCCTCTTCCGTGAATACCCACCACAGGGAAAAGCGAGAAAAACCTGTGGCTATCTGAGCATGCTTTCGTCATTCTACGAATACAGTATCACCGATGAGGTTGGACTGTAGCAGTTCAGAAAGCAGTTGTTCGGATATCTTGGCGTATTAACCCTAACCCCCCCCTGTCCGCTGCCTCCCGCCACCCCAAATTTGGAAAATCGCATCAACACCAAGCCGACAAATCCTTATTATAAAGTCTACAAATCAACTACAATTGCCATTCAAATTGATAGGCCTCCAGAGATGTATTTAACAATGCCGCTGCTGCTTTTTTAGCCGCCAATTCGAGTTTTCTGGATGCTAGTAGTTCTTCGTGTGCCTTCTGTTCAGATTGTGCCTGCTTGATCTGTTCGATTGAAGAAAAGCGAGTATTTGGGTCAACTGTTACTCTTTTACGTGAAGATTTAGAGGATAGCTGTCTGATCTGAGATTCCTGCGTGTGGATTGTCTCTTGATCGCGAGCTCGTTGAGCATTACCTAATGAAATGGCCTTGCCTGCTTTACTAATTAATCTCATCCATTCGCCGTCCTCCCTCTTCCTTTTTTTTAGACTTTGTGCTGTCTTAAGTTGCTCCCTCGAATTGCTAGGTGTTCTAACATCTATTCGAGTGGTTCCAGACCTTAGAGCAGATGAAGGTGGTGTGGATAGTCTCGTTGGAGATGTCTCCGGGGGTTGAGCTACCTGCGATGAATTAAGACCCTTGTCAGGATTCCAAGGGTCAAGACCAGATGCTTTCCAGCCACTACGCAATACTCTTTCAGTAAGAGCTTCAATCATGGACTGATTGTAGGCGCTGAGGAAGCGTTGCTTCTTGACAGGCGCGGCGTCATCAAGATGAGCGAGATCTGTGATAATTTTTCGGTAACAAGACTTCAAGGGGGAGAAAACACCGAGATCTAGTGGCTGAAGCACATGTGAAGAGCGAGGTGGAAGAAACACGAGCTCAACATTGTTCCTTTTACACTCCCACATGAAATCTACATCCACATGGCTTCCGTGACCGTCCATGGCGAGCATCCGAGGGCGGCCTCCATCAGGCTTTGTTTGAAGCAAAAACACATCAGTTAACCATCCCAAAGCGATCAATTTACTTGTCCATCCGTTTTCTGATGTTGTAAAAGTCCAATCTGGGGTATTTTCTTCAAACCATGACGTTTGAAGACTATTCCCTTTGAAAATGATCAGTGGCTTAATAACTCGGCCTGTCACACTGATACACTCAAGAACATAAACCCAATCGCGATTCTGAGGTGATTTAACAAATGTGCGAGTCTTCTTCGAAGAAGACAGTACCTTAGTGTTTGTACAAACACCAAGTCCAAGTCCCTGCTCGTCCATATTCCAGATATCACCAGTCTGGATGTTAAACCGATCTCGAACCTCTTTGAACAGTTTGTAAAAATTTTCTAAGGCTGTATGATTGGTGCCAGCAACTCGTAAACTCTCAATCCGTCGGCCGACAATAGATGCAACTCTAGGATTCTGTTTTATAAACTTTGGTATCCAATCTTTCCCGAGTGGATCAGTATCTTTATTCATACTGAGAATTCGAGAAGCCATTTCTCGTGTTCTCGCGTGTGAAGGGGGAAACCTTCGAGCATCCACGTCAAGGATCCACTCAGCAAGAAATTCCTCTTGATTAGGAGTCAACCGCTGCACTCCTTGTTGACTTCTTTGCTGCGGGACACTACCTGTGAGTCTATCACGAAGTGTGCTTCTTGGTACAGAATACGCGGTAGCCACGGCCTTTACAGTTAATTTTGGATTACTTTCTAAAGCTTCAATGGCTTCACGAATGGAATTCTCACGTTGACTCATTTTGATATAATTTTGGGTGGAAACAAGGCAATTTATTTGTGGGATAGCAAAATTTGCAGACGAATTTGGGGTGGCGGACAGGGGAGGTTAGGCTTATTTGTTTATCTTTTGCTTGCTCCAACGGGTAGATAATTACATCTGAGATCTATTCATGTCGGGAGTTCTAGGTTGAGGCACCTCCTCGTTACGTTTATTAATCACAGACGAGGGTTACCTCACGGTAGACTACTAAGGTTCCTGGATTCTAAAGAGTGGAAAAATAATATGGAAATTTTAATGCGTTCAACTATTTACTTCGCGTCGACATAAAAGTGTTCTGCTACTATGATCACCGCAACTGTTGCAACTTATCTTATCATCGGATTCAACTATTTCTGGGCTGCACTAGCGTATAACCCATAGAGATTCACTTCTAGTCATTGGCTACGTGAATGTATTAACAGGAGCTCAGAAAGCCTGAGTGTGAGATTTATGCATATCTGACACGAAGCTGAATATTTACACTCATTATCAGTTGATGAAATAGCAGTTACGCTCTATGAAGATGTCAGGATCAACCGACGTGTCCAGCCACATGGCTTATCCTAATAACGGCGAGACTGGGGCTGCTGCCATTGCTAAGTCTCGCCACTCAGTGTGTTTTCGACGTCTTCATCTATACATTCTTGCTGTTGATCTCTGTCATTAAAGCCTTCTGGGGAAAGAGAGATGTAATCGCCTCTATCATCATTGATAGTCTCTCTTGTGACACTAAGAGCCTTTTCTCTTAATTTCTGATGATAAGACCCTCGGAGTCCGCTAGTATCACAACCTCTTTTTTGGCTGTAACTCCAACACAATTTCCAATCTTGTCAAAGTGAGAGATATGGGTTGGAAGTACATCTTTCCCGTCTATGATTACCTTTATCTCACGACATCACTCTTCGACTTCTTCTCAGAAGTATGATATGTGATGGTCTTAAGAAATAAGTCATGTAGGTTTTAGATTCTTCAAGATTCCAGCCAGTTTTCTCACTCGATTCAACAATAGCCCGTCTAAACGCGCCATCGGATATTATACTGTTTCTCTTTTAAATACCAAGGTGGGTTGATTATATCTCGAATCATTCCTCTAGTATCACCATGGCCTTTGGCGTGGAGCATGAATTTAGCACAATCGGCGAGTGCTATAGGCTCAGCTGAGGAGACAGCATTCGGCATTCCCATCTACTTCATTGGAAGTTGCCTAATATCGACTGCAATTTTAATCTTGCTTGAAGAGACTTGTATTAATTACACACATGTGCGATTCGAGTCATGTCTTTCAAGGTAGAACTCTGTTGCTTCTTGAATCGCTTTTTTACGGTTCATGTGGAAGGTTCTTGCATCTAAAGGACCACCAACATCGGAATTATTCGTGGTATTCTATGCGCGAGGGGTTATCCAGGTGCGTGCCTTCCCAATTCGGTGTACGCACATCGTGCGGATTGCTGTCTTTGATCCAGTCATTTTCCTTTTTTGAAATTTTGGTTACATTCTAAATATTCCTCTCTTCGTGGTTCGATTCAGGTGATGGAACCCGTGGTTGCTCTACTTGCGTCGACGTGGGTATTGAAGCGTGCATACTGCGAGTTTTTCCAACGGCAGTAGTCGTGTGTCGTGTAATTTTGAGCGTGCGTGCGTGACGAACAACCCCCCCCCAGCCGAACTACTGGGAGAAGAAGGCAGCTGATAATTACCCCCTGAGAACAAAGATCAGAAATGGCTACATCTTGAATCGATCTTGTCGGCCCAATCGGGAAATTTCCTGCGGTCGACTCTTGATCCCCACTCGAAAACATTCGTCTGAGTTATCCACCACCGTTATCGGTACATTGACCCATCACAAGAGTACCGGTAAAAGGTCTGCTTAAGTTTCGTGCAACGTTGCGTATCGGCGAGGTACGACATGTACAAAATACGACACATCTGAGCACATATGCGTGAGAAATGGTTATTTTGTCATCTGCAAAGCGATCGTCAATCAGTTCTAAGTAGATGTTTAAAGGGATATCGATTCAGATCTGCGACTAATGCTAGTAGTGATGAAACAAGTCGTCTTCAATAAAAATAGTTGATAAAGGAACTTATTTTCCGTATTTCTTTTCAGTGAATCTCATTTATGTAATATCTAATAAACAAATTCAAATAGTTTATCTACACATTTCATTTGTGTCCGTCCTATTACAGATACGAGGAAATACTTTTCCAGTGACTTCCAAATAACTTGCTACTGCAAGTTACGCCTCTTTAGAGCCCAAAGCGCTGTATACGAGCTCAATCGCATGTGAACAGACGTGAAGGCGATACAAGAAACTTGTTGATCATTCTAGAGAAATGTATCGATTATGCTCGGACCGATCTACATTTCCAACAGCAGAATAATCGACGGGTCGATAATGTCATAGTCCGCCCCCACAAGTTATTTCATTTCATCTGATTTGACGCCCTGTGGGCTCATGCAGGCATTTTTAGAAGATGTGTTATGTCCACAGAACGATGCAGTGATACCAGTTGGAATACTCACACGCAGGTTTATTTCGAAGATACAACTACGAAGTTAAACCTCACGACATGTCATGTCTTCCGCGGACAGCCACCACAGGGAAAAGCGAGAAGACCCCAGAGTTACCTGAATATCATTTCATCGTACGAAGATTTCAGTATCAGCGTGAGAGAAGTTCGTCAAGGTCTTGCTAGATTCAAACTAGCTCTCTCCTGTTCGAACTAGGGCATGGATACAATATACCCAAACTCTACTTGGGAGAACATTTCTGAGATAGCCAAGAAGAGAAGCGCATTTAGGTCGCGGTCACAATCAAGCATCACTCAAAGTCAAGATGAACCTGCCACCTGGCCGATTTCTGCTGCTCGACAACATACCTTTGCGATCTATCCACTTGTACGCCACTTATCTTTATGAACACGACCTTCTCTCGGTTATAAGGACCCTTCCTCTGAAATATTTCACGCCCATGGCTCCAATTATACGCCCACGTTGTTATGGATACCCGAGTGAGGATTGAAGGCCTGGTGCACAAAATTGCAGGGAGGATTAAGATGTTTGGGAAGCATGTTCTAGAGATGGCACGCGTGTGAAGAGAGCATACGGGCGGCAAGAAGGTAGGAGAGGCGGCCTGGAGGGAGGAAGGAAGACGCTTGTCTGGCTTGGAGATTTACGAAGGCGAGGATTGAGCGGACCAAGAACCGACCGAACGAAGGATGAAGTGGTGGCCCATCATCCGGGTCATGTTCATACAGAAGTCATGTTGCATGAACACCTACGACATCAAGTATGGACATTGTGAGACTACCTTCCCGCGCGGTCGATGCAGTTTTGTGATGAAGCATGCTGGGGTAGCTTGATTTTTACATTTATGTTTTTCCCTGGGTGAGTATTCACGGTTGAGGGAAGGGGTGCAAGACCCCCAAAAGTGACACTCTGAAGTAGTATCAGCGAATGCACCCACAGTATGAGTGTTCTGAGTCAATATTGTATCATCTATTCTGTAGCGACTGAGAGAAGTCTACTTCTCGGCGTATTTGACCCGATAGGGAGTATTAGGGCCCTGTTCAGCACGCTACCCGTTGGACGTAATAAACACCTCATCATCTACTTGGGAGAACGGCCCGAACGGTGTCCTACTGCACTATCCGAACCAACCGTTTTACTCGATAATATGCAAAAAGAACGTGGATTTCTATTAAGCCGGTACAACAATGTACGAGGGACAGACACGGAACACCTGTACATGGTGTTTCCTACGAACATATGTGTGCAATTTTCTCTCAGAGCCGAGATTCAGTGCGTAATACATGGGTCATATTGTTGCCATATAGCAAGTCTACTGGCTGGGTGAAGGAGGGACAAATGTTTTGTCCGAAGGCTGGGCTGCTACAATTTGAAGACTAGAACTATATTTTCTAATTTTGAGCCGACGGAGAGCGTTTTTACTTAGTGTTGGAGTAATTTGAAAGTGGTGGATCTAGCAAGGTGGGTGTGTGAATCGGAAATGTATAGAAGCTTGATCTTCGCTAATCTTATTCGCGTACCCTCACTAGGCCATCTACATCATGGCACCTCTAAAACTATTATGAGTCCCCGTTTCATGAGTGTTAACATTTACGATAGTTTCGGCTCTTACTTTTACGACACTGATCCCTGCACAACAGTTTACAGGGTATCAGGTGATCAAATTCCAACTTGCATGTACAGGGGCTCAGGGGTAAGTAAAGGCAGCTGGAAATTTTATATGCAGGGGTTACGATATGGATATATCCTAGCCATGCTATACAATTTTCTAGCTTAGACGAGATCATATGATCTAATCTTTGACACCGATTTCATTTCATCGGAAAAGCCTTTTTTGATGTTTGTTCGTAAAAATCTACGGCTGCATCATAGTTAATTAAACCATCTTACAGATATTAGAAAACGATAAAGTTATCGAACGCCATTTGGAATTTAGCACAAGCCTCCCGAGAACCTACTTTATTAGAATCATTATTCTCTAATCATGAATACTCAAGCTACTTTACAAGGTCAAACTCGTGCTTCATATCTCAGTCGAGATCAAAGACTTGAGGTATGTGTAGAATTCTGGTACTGAATTAAGCACTTACACGAACTGATTTTCCCCAGATACTTGCACTGTATCGGACGGGATTCACGTACAAACAAATTGCGACTCAGTTAAGAGTAACATATTCACAAGTCAAGAACACTGTTCAATCTGGTCATGCATCTCCTAAATTAAGGACTGGACGCCCTCCTGAACTTTCTCTTAACCAAATCGATCAGTTGGGAGAATTCATCTGCAGTTCTCGCGAGGCACGACAATGTTCTTATCTAGAACTGTCAGTTCATTTCTCCTCATGGGCTGCCGGAGAAAGTGCAACCTGTAGTGCACTCAAGGGAAGAGGGTACTCTCGATGCCTTCCGAGAAGGTCTCCGCCGTTATTAGAGAATCACATGATGGCACGGAAAGTATGGGTAGAACAATGCCTTTAATGGCAAGAACAAGAGTGGTCGCAAGTACTTTGGAGTGACGAAACTTGGATTAGTGACGGACCTATTATGCCGAGCTATGTGACTAGAAAGGTAAGCAATTCCTGTATAAATCCAAAAGTTTTTTGATTACTCACAGTCCAAGAAGAAAGGTGAGGCTTATGATAATACGTATGACGTTGATCGATACCATAAGAATAATTCTTGGATGTTTTTGGGATAGTTTCGCCGGAATCGAGAGAGGCCCTTGTGTTTTCTGGGAAGCCGACTGGGGCAAGATAACCTCAGAAGACTATCGCCAATACATCCTTCCCCTTGTTGTGAACTAGCACAGAAACAGACGGCAAGAGACAGGTCGTGCCTATCTATTTATGCACGACAATGCGCTAGTACACAAAGCAGCTCCCGCAAGAGATTATCTCATGGCACATGGAATACAACCTATTTCATGCCCAGCATACTCTCCAGATCTAAATCCAATTGAGAATGTGTGGGGTATGATGAAACTATACATTCAAAATGTATATCCATAGTTTGAGCGGGGGAGGCAGCGGAGTAAAGCAGAGAATGGCCGAATTATACTAGAGGCCTGGTACAACTGTACAACTGTACAACAGAGAATAAGCTTCGATCACTCATTCTAAGTGTGTCAAAGAGATGTGAAGAGGTAGTTAGAGTTCAAGGGGTCCAACTTCGTATTAGAAACACTTTGTATATTAGAATCTTGAGATAGATCTATCGAAATCCTTGATATTATCCATGGTGTGGATTTCTTAAGTCACCATTCAATAAATAGCCAAGAGTGACATACTGCCTTAACTTTCGCCGCCAAGAAATCTCTCACCTTAAATTGAAAGTCAGGCTTTGAGCTTATCCTAATATGGCCTCGCTTAGAAAACATCAACAAAGGAAACCGCCATATTGGTATAATAATCGGCAACTAAAACCCAGCAAAGACATACTGCCTTCACTCACCCCTGAGCCCCTGTAATATTAAAGCCCTAAATATTGTTACTAATTAGCGTTATATCTGTAGTTTGAGCCTGTGATTACAAAAGCAAAGAAATACAAAACTAGCGCTAATTAATAACAATATTTAGGGCTGCAATACTACATACAAGTAAAATTAATTGCCCCTGATAGCCTGTTCAAAAAATCGGGAGGCAGCCCCAAATAGGATATATTTTAGACCTATTTTAGCTCGGCAGACCCGCTTTAGCTCTTGTATTCGCCTCACTGCAAACTTCCCAACGTGGTAGTAGGGTAGGTACATACAGGGGCTCAGGGGTGAGTGAAGGCAGTATGTCTTTGCTGGGTTTTAGTTGCCGATTATTATACCAATATGGCGGTTTCCTTTGTTGATGTTTTCTAAGCGAGGCCATATTAGGATAAGCTCAAAGCCTGACTTTCAATTTAAGGTGAGAGATTTCTTGGCGGCGAAAGTTAAGGCAGTATGTCACTCTTGGCTATTTATTGAATGGTGACTTAAGAAATCCACACCATGGATAATATCAAGGATTTCGATAGATCTATCTCAAGATTCTAATATACAAAGTGTTTCTAATACGAAGTTGGACCCCTTGAACTCTAACTACCTCTTCACATCTCTTTGACACACTTAGAATGAGTGATCGAAGCTTATTCTCTGTTGTACAGTTGTACAGTTGTACCAGGCCTCTAGTATAATTCGGCCATTCTCTGCTTTACTCCGCTGCCTCCCCCGCTCAAACTATGGATATACATTTTGAATGTATAGTTTCATCATACCCCACACATTCTCAATTGGATTTAGATCTGGAGAGTATGCTGGGCATGAAATAGGTTGTATTCCATGTGCCATGAGATAATCTCTTGCGGGAGCTGCTTTGTGTACTAGCGCATTGTCGTGCATAAATAGATAGGCACGACCTGTCTCTTGCCGTCTGTTTCTGTGCTAGTTCACAACAAGGGGAAGGATGTATTGGCGATAGTCTTCTGAGGTTATCTTGCCCCAGTCGGCTTCCCAGAAAACACAAGGGCCTCTCTCGATTCCGGCGAAACTATCCCAAAAACATCCAAGAATTATTCTTATGGTATCGATCAACGTCATACGTATTATCATAAGCCTCACCTTTCTTCTTGGACTGTGAGTAATCAAAAACTTTTGGATTTATACAGGAATTGCTTACCTTTCTAGTCACATAGCTCGGCATAATAGGTCCGTCACTAATCCAAGTTTCGTCACTCCAAAGTACTTGCGACCACTCTTGTTCTTGCCATTAAAGGCATTGTTCTACCCATACTTTCCGTGCCATCATGTGATTCTCTAATAACGGCGGAGACCTTCTCGGAAGGCATCGAGAGTACCCTCTTCCCTTGAGTGCACTACAGGTTGCACTTTCTCCGGCAGCCCATGAGGAGAAATGAACTGACAGTTCTAGATAAGAACATTGTCGTGCCTCGCGAGAACTGCAGATGAATTCTCCCAACTGATCGATTTGGTTAAGAGAAAGTTCAGGAGGGCGTCCAGTCCTTAATTTAGGAGATGCATGACCAGATTGAACAGTGTTCTTGACTTGTGAATATGTTACTCTTAACTGAGTCGCAATTTGTTTGTACGTGAATCCCGTCCGATACAGTGCAAGTATCTGGGGAAAATCAGTTCGTGTAAGTGCTTAATTCAGTACCAGAATTCTACACATACCTCAAGTCTTTGATCTCGACTGAGATATGAAGCACGAGTTTGACCTTGTAAAGTAGCTTGAGTATTCATGATTAGAGAATAATGATTCTAATAAAGTAGGTTCTCGGGAGGCTTATGCTAAATTGCAAATGGCGTTCGATAACTTTATCGTTTTCTAATATCTGTAAGATGGTTTAATTAACTATGATGCAGCCGTAGATTTTTACGAACAAACATCAAAAAAGGCTTTTCCGATGAAATGAAATCGGTGTCAAAGATTAGATCATATGATCTCGTCTAAGCTAGAAAATTGTATAGCATGGCTAGGATATATCCATATCATAACCCCTGCATATAAAATTTCCAGCTGACTTCATTTACCCCTGAGCCCCTGTAGTAAAGCACAGCAGAACCCCACTTAGCTAATAGTGGATCCCACTATAATTACTGAAGAGTTTCATAGAAATTTTACCGTTTATATTTGCAATACTTACCCATGCACGCAAAATGACCTGTAAGGGTAAATGTTGCAAATATAAAATATAAAGATACAAGAATCTTTTCAACATTTATATCGGGATCCACTTTCAGTTAAGAGGGTTCTATTGTAAACATTAACGATGGGTAAGCATCGATTAATCTCTGTCTGCAAATGTTCATAGGATCACTTTTAAAGATTCTCTAATCTTATTGTGATGACGTCAGCATATGTCTCTGATGAGAGTGCCTCAGGTGTCCATCGGCACTAGCTATTTGTTTCGATCCTAGTTACCGTGGTAGCGTGCACAGACCTCATGCGCATAAACATAGTATTCAGTAGCTTCCTTCGACATCACTTTCAAAGACTGTCCAACCTCGTCGTTTTTTAGTCCAATCATATATTTTAAGCTTTACTGCATTGTTACTTATACATCAGTTTAACTGCTATCGTAGATGATCTCGTGACCAGCCGTGACAACAATAGAAGTATACTCAGAGTATAACGCTAAGCCGCACTTATACAAGCGTATAAAAAAATTGAAGCATCAATTATCCTATTTCTGCGCCTTAAGCTCACGTAGGTATTCTCGGAAGATACGTATTCTTTGTTACAGACCGATTCAGTCTGACGATTGGAACACTCATACTCAGATTTCATTTGCAGATACCATTACGAGAATAACGCCTCCCGACATGTACTCTCTTCCGCGAATATCTACGAAAGGAAAAAGCGAGATAACACTACGGTCAACTGAGTACGTTTTTGTAATTCCACCTATACAGCATCACCGCAAGTGAAGTGGTGTGAGGGTATTGCTGGATTCGAATCAGCTTTCCCCTGCTTCAAGTGAGTCATCTGTCCAAGCAACCTAGAATCTACCAGGGAGAACGGCCCGGACAGTGTACCACTGCACCATCCGGCTCGATACCAACATCCGTGTGGCTATAAATAACAAGATTGATACTGCTGTTGGAATTTGGTTTTACTAGCTAAACGCAATTCGTGAACTCCAAATTACTTGCCGGGAAACATTAATGCTTCGGAATCGATTGCGACTGTTTATAGTATTTTAATTACAGCAACCAAACACGATAACACCTTTTTGATTGAATCACTAGTTTAATACCTCAAAGAACTTATATAAGTGGCACCTCTGTCTCGAGTGGGGGTAATTAACAACTCCAGAGTACTCAAGTTTACAGACTCATTCAACTTTCTTCCTTGAACTCCTGCGTAAATTTCCAAGTGTTAAGTGATTACCCGGCTTAAATTCTGACGCTAACAATTTCTCTGAATAGTAACAGCTACTAGTAAGTTCAGGACATTGTGATAAAGATATATAAATATGAGGATAACTAAAACTCTTAATTTCATGCGTCAGATTACAATAATCCAATGATTTTACTTTTTGACTTGCTCTGGTGTTTGCTATCATCAATTGTCCCGCAACAATACTGATTCTATGGTGTACGTAAGGTGTTGGATGGACAAAGTTGAAAGACTCCAGCAAACAACTGTCGATATTCTGATATGCAGACACTTCCACGTGTATTTCCCAGCAAAGTTATGATATAAGCCAGATAATATTGATCGTTAGAATATAAAATATATGAAATGTGATTATATCTGCCAGGAGAGGCATCTGTCTCGGCTCCTGGCCACAAAAAGAATCGTAATAGAAATCATATTACATATCTCAACTCAAGGAACAGATTCGGCGGCGGAAAGTTTGACATACGAAGTTGTTGACTTGGATCTGAAAAAAATGGCTCTCTTTTTATGGATAAACATAGTGATTAAGTTAGGCCGTGCATAGTTCCCGTGGAACTAATCTGCCTAATCCTCAGCCAGTACGAAGTCCTGTAGTATTCAAAGCCTTTAAAGTTTTCCAACAGATAAATTTGTGGCATGAGTCAACTGTATTTTTCTTAACTTTTGTCCTATCAGTAAGTTGGGTCAGTCTAGTGAGTCGAGAATAGTACGACTCACTTTAAGGCAGCGAAAATCAATTCCGAAACAGAAGACTAGGTGAACATCATTACTCATGCAGAATGGGTGATTAACGTTAAATCCAATTGAGCCGCGCTCACAATACGACGGTATCGTCCGGATTCATGGTTTAGGGCAGATGGTAGAGGTTGGATTGCAACACAAGTGGTCTCCTAATCATAAAGACGTCTCTTATCGACTTAATTAGGGGTATTTTCCGTGATATCTTTATGTCTTAACTTTTATAAAGACTCAACACATGTGTTGACTCTGAACTAATGAAGTAGTCGTAAATATGGTTGAAGGCTACATACTAGGGTTTCAAGTTTTAGCCCTAAATCACAGAAATGAGGCTTTCTTGAACAAGATAAACTACGAAGCCTTTGTAAATGTTTGTCCACCATTTTAATTTAGTTTTATTTCGTATCTGACGTTTCTAATGAAAAGAATTCTTCTGAAGATGAAGTAATAGTTCGGAAAAATAACTATCAATTACTTAGAATCAGTCGATACTTTCATGTCAATGGACTTGGGAATGAGTCTGTTGTACGGTTTGGTGATATTTTTGTTCCGTTTTGTGTCAGCATTGAATGGTATTTAATGGCTTGTCATTCCTTGGAAACAAGGAAAAGTTTCAGTATGTTGGTGCGAAAGGAGCCAATTCTCTGTCAATTTCCAAGAGGAAGAGAGAAAAGGACTATGATTGCCCAGTTGCTGTAGCAGTAATCATCGAGAGGAAATCTCGTCCAAGTCCCCATTCGATCTCCATGCAAGACGCATAGATATCTCAGGGTCTTCCGAAGAAGAACTCACTGGACTTGCCTATGAGGCAGAGTGATTGGCGATTGAAGATGCTGCTGTACTATTTTGTGTCCGAAACGAGCAAGTGAAGTGAGATCACAATTTAGTATTTATAGTCATCTACGTGCAACAGAAAATTAAGTTTAAACCTTAAGCGGCAATATTTATCGCTATACTATATACGGCATAGTGGCATTTTGCTTTGTTAGCTAAACATCCTCCATCCAAGTTTTTATTTCGACACCCGTCTCCAACACACTTACCACCAAACTACTTTTAATATCGCGTATTTTCAATTATCGATCAATCAACAATATGGTAGGAAAGAAGAAGCGAAATCATCCTGACATAGAAGAATTGCTTGCCCGACCGTGGTGCTATTATTGTACGTAGTTCCTTAGGCTTCCGCTCAATATATTAATCATATACAGGTGAGCGTGACTTCGATGACTTAAAGATCCTTATCTCTCATCAGAAGGCCAAGCATTTCAAATGTGAGAGATGCGGTCGCAGATTAAACACAGCAGGAGGTAGGTAGACCTAGTTCACAAAATCCAACTAGCCTGATAATTCATTTCAGGTCTGTCTGTCCATATGAACCAAGTTCATAAAGAGACTCTAACAAAGGTTGACAACTCATTACCTAATAGACAAGGTCTTGAATTTGAAATATTCGGTATGGAAGGGATACCAGAAGATGTTGCTCAGTCACATAATCAACGTATCATTGCAGTCTATTATCAAGCAGAAGCAGAGCGTCGTGCCGCGACTGGCAATTCTGGTCCTGGCGGTTCCGGAGCCGCTAGCGGCCAAACAAAAAAACCAAAGCTTGAATCTCCTGCTGAACTAAAGAAGAGACTCGCTGAACATAAAGCTCGTAAAGCTGAGCAGGCCGCAGCGGCTGTGAGCAGCAATGGTGCCAATCCTCAAATAGGCGCTGATCACAATAGTCCTATGGGACAGAGTCCCGGAGCAATGGTCAGTATTTACTCTGATATCAAATCCACCACTAACATTTATCAGAACACTCTCTCACTTGCACAACCACACGCTGGATTCAATGGCTCTCCAGGTGCGGGCTACAGCCCTTTCTCACAGGAACCATATACTCAGCCAGCCGTGGCTTACCAGCAGCCCTTTCCGCAACAACCTACTTTCTCAGGACCTCCTGGTGCCACGTTTCAACCTCAATATTCCCCCCCGCAACAGTACGCCGCAGCTCCATCTTTCCCCGCCAGCTTCCCAGCTGGATCTGCCTTTCCCGGTGCACCACAGTTCGGGACAAACTCACATCCTAATTCCTTCACTTACCAGCCGCCACTTGCGCAAACACCAACGCAACTAGGCACCCTACCTAGCAGGCCACCAAGCCTTCCACCTGCTCCTGGCCTACCACAGCGACCGAGCTTTGGAGCTCCGGTCGTACCTTCTTATCAGATGCAACAGCTTCATCAAGGTCCACCCCAAGGAGGTTGGGTTACAAATGGGTGGAAGAATCAAGATCAAAAACCAGCTATGTCATCAGCTTATCCTCCTCACCCCCATGGTTACATTGGCGAGCACCCGACTAACGCTTCTTCGGTGGATGAACTAGTTTCAGAAACCACCAGAGCAAAAGATGACATTGACGAAATTATCAGGATGGCTGAAGCAGGTATAAAACCTCCAAAGCCTTTGGAGATTACCACTCCTGAAGTTAAAATAAATACAGCCGAAGTAACGCAAACACTCCCTCATGATGCCGGCTCCAAGTCTGAGGTTCCAGACAACGCAGAACAAAGCGAAAAGAAGACCAAAAAAGAAAGGCCAATAAAAATGATATATTCAGATAACATTTTGAGTCCAGAAGAAAAAATGGCTGTGATGCCAAGGTACGCATTCGTCCCACAAGGAAAGACTGAACCATCATCTGCCGATGCAATTACAGATCCCAGATCAGGTGAAACGATAGACGCATGAAAACCGGATTCGATGGAAAGGGCGATCACTTGAAATCTCCGCCCGGAACCGAAAAACGCACCTTTGCAACCAAATTTCATTAAATGTTGACAATCTTAACGACTGCCGATAACTAATTTGGAACGAGAATGAAGGCTTTTGATGATTGACGGTAACTTCTAAACAGAGCTAAGTCACTGACCGACTTTTATTTGCCCCTGTGTTACTTAGTCAACAGGTGATCTAATCAGTCCTACTGACCGATCCTAATGATCTGATTTTCAGTGGTAAGTCCGATTCGAGCCGGCTGGGACTAATGGGGCAGACGGAAACATCGATTCTGCGAGCCGATATGCGAACGGTATCGCAAAATTATTAGGTCTTGGCTGTCAAATATCCTGTAAGTGCGAAAAGTATTAGTTGACCACCCTTAATCTAGAAGAAAATGTCCTGAGATTAACCCGACATCCAAAGCCAACTTTAAAAATGTCTTCTAGTTTTTAGAGTTAGATTATCATTTAACTTTAGATATTATCATCGTATATCCCTACATCCAATCCGAAACTTATCGCCGAACAACATTCTGAACAACATGAAGTCATGATACTGGTTTTACGAGAAAGTTAGCTCAATGATACGAGTTGTAAAGATAGTTTGATCATACCGAATATCGATAGAAGGTAACCCGACTTGACATGATGAATAAACGTTGTACTCTTAGCAAAGGCAAAACATAATGCCGATAACCTCAAAAGAGCTGCCTGCTTGAGGTATTCACATTTTTTCCTATATTCCCCTCTCGTTGTAACGATGTGTGGCAAGACTTAAACAAGGGCGATCATTGACTAATCAATCTAAATCCTCCAATGAGGAGCCTTATTTAAGTCTTGCCCCACATTGTTATAACGAGAGACGACTGTATTTACATCCTTTATGGGTCTAAGATTACTGTAGGATATGTAGTAAGTATTAAACCCAACGTAAATGTGATACCTTCACACGCTCTAAATGGGGTGAAAATATTGGAGTATTTTTGATTTGATTTCATTTGACCCTATAATGCACCCAAAGGGTCAGTGCAGGTATTGAAGTATATGTTATTGTTTATTCCCTTAAATTAATATGTGTTAATTTGGATTTGTTGTTGATCGAGTTGTGCTAGGTAACAAAGGTGGAGTTTGGTAGACGGAGGTAGGCTCACAAAATTGGAAAAGCAAGACTGGGCGTACAGAGTAAGATAGTAGGTTGGTATAGACAAATGGAGTTCGGTATGCGGAGTTTGAATTGTGCTCGGTCATTGGGCTAGGCTAGTCTTTGGGTGATTAGAAATGGTTAAAATGTATCGATAGAACAAGTTGAGAGTGTTACTCGGTCTAATACTTTGTAATCCAATACTTTACCATTTCTCTCTTCCAGATAATACGCCTGAAAGATTCGTAATCTAAATCTATGATATCTCAGCCTTTCAGGAGCGGGAAACTCCTGGAAAATCCAGTATACGTAGCAGCACTCTGTTCACCGAGCGCCTGCGGATCCCAAAATATGCAAAGCCGCACACATAACGATCGACCAAAAGACCGGCAGACTACGAATGAACCTTGAGAGAACACCATCCGGATTCCACCAAAACCTGAAGAAGGCCCACAGCAAAATAGCGATACAGATAAGAAGCGAGCATATCGGGCTCAACGCTTATTTGTACAGAAGAAAAGACCCCGGAGTAGAATCCCCCAAATTCCCATGTGGATATCCGTCTCAAAATGCCAAGCACATAGTGATGTTGTATTCTCAAAGGGCAAGGGGAAGAGGGAAGGTGCCAAGAAAGGCCAGAGATAAGTCTTTTGAGGCAATGATGAAACGCCCAGAAGATGTTGCCAGAATCAAGCAGTGGATTCTAACTGAAGGATGGAGAGAACAGTTTCGGCTCACTGGAGAAGTCGAGACAGTGATCGACGAAAGGGCCTAAGTGAGAAATAGAACGATTTCCACGTTAGACGTTACAAGGAAATTGCACTTTCTAATGGTGAGTTTAAAATACTACTGAGTTAAACTGAAAAGATTAGGCGATTTTCACCGAAAGGCTTCCTGTGAAAATAAGAAAGTTATAGTCACCTGCATGGACCCATTGGGTGCCTTATCGGGTTAATTGAATTCAATTCAAATCTAAAAATATGTAACAATAAAGTCCCCTGTTTGGGCCGAGACCAGGACAAGGGGTAAAATCCCTGAAAGGATAGTAAAACCTCTGATATCAATCCAGAATAAATACTTACAAAAGATCACAGGGGCATATAAGTCCATCAGCAAGAGAGTTTTTGTTTTGTTTGTAGTTTTGTTTATTCGTGCTAGGTAGAGTCCATGACTATTATAACACTAGGGCTCCTCTCTGACCCAGGCCACCCCTCTTATAGTGCCCCTACCCCCTTTTATCTCGAACCTAAGATCATTGATACATTGACCCATGACGGGTAGCCATTTAGCTCAGTAATTACCCGTAGAATTCAACCACCTTTTCTACGGAACCTTCTGCTCAAAAAAATTGAAAAAGAGCAGCCATGGAAACCGATACACGGGAAAAAGTCTCAAAAAACCTGCAACCCCAGCCAGGCGAGGCCTAGACACCAGAGTCACACGAGGTGCGTATTCCCATCTGTATCTCCCTAATATCCCATAGTCCAAATATCCTCTTTATACCGACACCACCAGCGCTCAGGTAGCGGTGCTCTTTCCTCGGGCGACAGTATAATGCCAGACTATCTGTAAACAGTGAGAATTCATCTTGGTAAAAAGGGCCAACTAAGTCGGATCCATCACCACCATAACGGGAGCTGGGTACTGTTGTGCTCAGCCAAGGTCAGGCATAATGGAACCAGGCTGGCAGTGGCCACGGGACTAGCAAGGGTGGTGGTGCACGTGAGAAGTCTGGTTCGCCCGGTTTGCTCGGTTTGCTCAAGTTGATTTATATTTGGTTTGTTTGGTCGGCTAGCATTATGTATAAATGGTAAGATAGTATCTCCCCTCGAAGGGACACAGTTTTCAGTTTGATAAAAAGCCTCCCATAATACACTCACTTCCACAACCACCAATCTATCATCCTCAGTGACCAATCTAGTAAACCTAGGCAAGTGCATGCTCCCAATCAGACACCTCGTAAAACAGGTTATGAGCCCGGTGTGTCCTTCCTCAAATGGCGCAGCGCTCTGCAAGCGAAACTCGGCCGACGAAATGTCCTGGGCCACGTGTTCCATAACGTACGCGGCATCCGACCACGACCCGAACCAGTTGCGCCAACAACTCAAGGCGAAGAAGCGTTAAACAAATACCAAGCGGATCTCGAGGAATGGACACTCGGTGAGATCAAGACAAAAAATATTATTATTGATCGTATAGTTGCGACAATGTGTCCCAATCAGTATGACAACACGACAGCCAAGCAGCTGTACGACACAATAGCGAACACTTGCCAGCAAACGGCCTCCGCCCCATATACCATCTCTCTGGACACCTTCCTTGACACCAAGATGACCACTACTGCCTACGCTTATATGGACCAATTTCAATTCGCACTGCAGAATGTCAATAACGCAGCAGACACTCTTTCTACCATTGATGACGCAGAATTTCACATCGGAAAGGGACTCGCTGCCGTGACGTTTGTCAAAGGAACGAAACAAATCCCATGGCTCGAAACGTGGAGAGCAACCAGGGCTGTCATTTCCAATGGCAGGTACCCATCAATTGAATCCCTGATCTCAAGCATCCGGGAGATGGCCGGAGGGAGATCGGTTCATCTAAACATAGCATTCGCGGCCCGTGAATCCCAAAGCAATGTCGGTCTAAATCCCGACCATAAATGTCTCAAATGTCGACACAATCACCTCAATAGAGACTTTTAGGCTCCATCCTGAGCTTGCAACAGGACCAAAAGGTGAACGTTGGCACGCAAACCGGGAACTTGCGCATCGGAGGGGTCGGGGCAACCACGCGGCAGAGATTGGAGGAAGAGCCTAGGTTGAGACGGACAGCGAGGATAACAGTGGCGTAGTAGTAGCTGCAAGGACCAGAAACATGTCCGCAGATAGCAATAAATACGTGTCAATTTACGATACTGGTGCCTCGCTCCACTTTGTCCCCTGTAAATCTCTTTTTGTCTCCATGTCTAAACGATCCAAGCTATTCCTTTTCGATCAAGCTGTCGGGAACTCATCTCTAACCATGCAAGGAGTAGCAGTTTACAAAATTGGTGACATTAATTTCAAACTCGAGAATACACTTTTCTCACCAAATTCAACCTGCATCATTATTTCAGCGGGTAGATTTCAACGTCGTGGATCAATCACAGCCAATCAGAACATGTCTCTCCTAACTCGCAAAAGAGATGACGAATATACCCCAATTGCGAGTCTCGTCCGACGCAACGACGACTACTACATTGAGCCACTGCCATCGCACTTCACTAATCAACCTCCAGTTCCCATCTGTTACAGTTTGACTGATGGATTGGGCTTAGGTGGCTACCTAAGCAACTGTACTATCACGTATGGACACGTTAACGCGTACAGACATGTATATATTATATTTAATCTAAGTCTAACGTAGCTTTCCTCTGTATAGTTAATTAATCAATTGAATTCATTATAACCAGCTTGGTTCCATCACACTTTAATTAACTATCTCCTTACATTATACCCGTCATTGAGCGTATTGTGTTCATTTCACAGCTCAGGGCCCAAAATATAAGCTCAGCAAAGAAGTTTTATGCGATTTTCTTTGTCATCGGAATCTGAAAGCGACGCTAGCAGTTCAACGAAGTCCATAAGTATAGAAAGTTCAGATTCATACATAACCGCAGAGGAACGGGACAATCTAATGGATTTGCGCATGATTGACGTACCCACCGAGGGTGATATGTCTAACCACGGTTTAACGGAGCAAACGGGGAAGTCATCACATGAAGAACAGGGGAATTTTTCGATAAAACAAGTACTTGCAGGAATGAGGGGAAGAGATACTAAACAAAAGGAGGAAATTAATAGCCGAAGAGAGGAGATGAGGTCCATGATTTCCTACATAAAAGGGAAATCAAAAGATGAATCAGTGATGGTGAATCCACCACAGATAGGCCCTACAAATCACCCTCAAAAAGAATATTTTTCTGGAGAACGAAACTCAACAAAGCAAGAAGCAATTAAGTGGCCAGCCCCATATGACCACAAAAATCAAAATGAATGGACTACTACTTATGGTATTTTACGCTACAAATACCAGCGTGATGTTGTCGATAGACAGTTATACCATCCATCTGACTTCTTTATGGACCTATATACCCAAGCGGTAACTGGTACGGCCAAATCTATGATAACAGGGGCGTTCCAATCAATGTTGAACTTAGGAAAAATATCCGATCCACTGGGGCTTCTAAAACTAATGGACGATACTTTCCGGGATCGGAATGCGGATCAAAAAACCTCAGCCCTTCTACATGCGTGCAGGCAGTTCAGAGATGAAGCTCTGTCATCTTTTCTACCTAGAAACCAGCAACTCCTATCTACTAGCGTTAAAGCAACCAGTGAAGATATCCACAAAGTGACTGACTTACACAATGCGCTGAATCAAACAACAAGGAACCACTTGATTGGTCATACTTTGCCAAGTTCTTTTATGGGGTTCATGGAAAAGTTGTCCGTCATTGGCTCACAGATTGAAGGTGTAGGCTTAGTTAAGACTAAACTCTATGCCTTAGGACAAACAGGTACCTTTGACGATGGCACGCGTGGAGTGGCTGGAGGGAACTCATTAGGAGGTACTGGCAGGGGTAACCTTTCGACACTAGCTTTTGCGCCCTTTCCCGCAAACTATTCAAACTCAGACGTATCAGCTGACACAAAGGATGCTGACGGTGATGTCAAGATGACAGGTGTAAACAAGACACGAGCGAGATGGGTAACAAAAAAAGAGATAGAACGGCGCAAAGCCGCCGGCCTGTGTATTCGTTGTGGGAAACCTGGACATAGAAAACCACATTGTTCCCAACTCCCACCTCTTCGTCCTGAAACTGCGGTTAAGCAAGCTAACCTTGGCGAAGATAATCACGATGTATCTATAGATAGCCAAACAGAGACAGAGTCGCTAAAAGATAAGCTCCTGAACAAAGTCGTGTTCAGGGGCTGAAAAGCGGGGTTTGTAAAGCGGTAGCAGAGTCCCAGTCTTTCGAAGACCAAAAGGCAGAAAAAGAAATGAATGGTAACTCATTCTTAATAGACGTTTTAATAATAATATCTACACTGTGCCTACCTTGATCGATAGTGGATGTGACTGTCTGGCTGCCGTTAGCAATTCCCTAGTGCGCAAAGCCAATCTGCCAAGGATCGAAGTAACCCCTCGAAAATCTGCTGAAGCCACAGACAACATTCAAAAAGAAGAATTGATAACAGAGATGACCAAAATGGAAGTAGACATTGATGGATATCAGAAAACTTTATATGCCTACATCATACCTCGGTTATCCCAGGAATTGATCTTGGGAAAGCCTTGGATGGAAAGAGAAGACGTGCTTTACCATGCAAGGGATCATTTCATGGAAATAAGAGAAGCACTGATAGGAGGAGAACCTTTGCGAGTCTGGGAGAAAAGGCCAGGAAAAACCGGAATTAATGAATTAAGGGTCTCAAATATCGCGAGCTTGTCGGCTGGGGTATTTTTAGCAACAGTGAAGAGAGCAAAAAAGGCTAACAAAGAGACTTTACAAATATTCTCCGTAACGTTAGAACATATTCAGAAGGCCCTCGCTCCAGAAAAAAGATCATCCGCAAGACTTGAGAAGCTACCGGCCCAATATGCGAGATTTGCAGATATTTTTAAAAAAGAGTTAACCGACAAGCTCCCACCACATCGAGCTGGGAGTGATCATGAGATTAGGCTAGAACTGGACAAAAAAATACCTTGGGGGACCCCTCTACAGCATGTCAAGAGATGAATTGTTAGTTCTGAGGAAGACATTGACAGATTTACTGGACAAAAATTATATCCGTGCTAGTAGCTCCCCCGCTGGTGCGCCTGTTCTGTTCGTGAAAAAGCCTGGGGGTGGGCTAAGGTTCTGTGTCGACTACAGAGCTTTAAATTCAATATCAAAAGCTGATCGTTACCCCTTACCTCTGATCAAAGAAACACTCGCAAGACTAAGCAAAGCCAAATGGTTCACGAAACTAGATGTCCGCGCTTCTTTCCATAAGTTACGCATAAAAGAAGGGGATGAATGGAAAACTGCGTTTCGCACACGTTTTGGGCTATTCGAATGGTTAGTAATGCCATTTGGTTTAAATGGTGCCCCTGCGTCGTTCCAAAGGTATATAAATTAAACCTTGCGAGACCATCTGGACGACTTCTGTTCAGCATACGTTGATGACGTACTTATTTACACAGATGGTGATCTAGCAGAGCATAATAAGCATGCGAATTTAGTTCTTGAAAAGCTGCAGAAAGCTGGCTTAGGCTTAGAAATCGATAAATGTGAATTCACTGTCAAGAAGACCAAGTACCTAGGCTTTATCATATCAGCAGAAGGTCCAACCTCTTCAGTTAGGATGGATCCGGCCAAGGTAAGGGCAATTTCAGAGTGGGAGCCTCCAACTACAGTCAAAGCACTCCGAAGCTTCCTAGGGTTTGCGAACTTTTACCGGGGATTCATTGATGGATTTTCCAGGATTTGCGCACCATTAACAAGCCTAACTGGCAAGGATACCCCTTGGAGGTGGGAATCAGTACAAAAAGAAGCGTTCGAAACATTAAAGGAGAAATTTATCTCAGAGCCGGCTCTAGCACAATGGGATCCCGATAGAGAAACCTTACTAGAAGCGGACTATTCTGTATATGCTCTAGGGGGCTGTTTACTTCAAAGACACGGAAAAGGTCCATGGTTACCAGTAGCATACTACTCACGGAAGCTTTCAGGAGCCGAAATGAACTACGAGATACACGATAAAGAATTACTGGCAGTTGTCTCGTACATGAAAGAGTGGGATGCCGAATTGAGAGGTCTTGCAAGGACCTTCACAATAATGACCGACCATATGAATTTGAAATATTTTTTAACCTCTCAAAGATTAACAGAGAGACAAGTGCGCTGGGCAGAGTTTATGTCAAGGTTTAGATACAACCTTATATATCGTCAAGGATCAGAGAACGAACGTGTAGATGCACTATCGCGGAGGGATCAAGACAAGCCCAAGGAAGGAGACCCTCGTCTTTCGAGCCGAGAACGAAAACTCTTAAATCCATTAAGTATTACTAAGCTATGGCTTGAGAATATGAAGGTAGCAGAGGGCCAAGATATTTTTATAAACGAAGACCTCCAATCTCTATGGAATCAAGCAATTAGGCAGGACCAAAACTTTAGGCGAATTATCGAAGCAGTGCAGAATGAGCAGCGTGCATGGCCTAGGTATCTTAAGGTACAGATAGAGGGCTCAGACGAACCGTAACCGCTCAAGGCAACAATTGCGTCATCAACATTCGATCGAGAAAGTGGAATACTTCGTTATCAAGAGCGAATCTGGGTGCCAATGTATGAACCATTGACGACCGCAATAATTCAGAATATTCACGATGCGCCTAGCTCAGGCCACCCAGGCAGAGATGCAACATTGGCACAAGTAGCACGGGAATACTTTTGGCCAGGCAAAAGTAATGCGGTAAAACGTTTCTGTAGAAACTGTCATGTATGTGGCCGTTCCTCAATATGGAGACATCAAAAACAGGGGCTTCTGCAACCATTACCAATTCCAGATAGATTTCACCAGGAGCTCTCAATCGACTTTATGGTAGATCTACCAGAATCTAATGGGTCTAAAAATATTATGGTCATAACTGATAGACTTTTGAAATCTGTCACCCTCGAAGCTATGGACAAAATGGACGCTGAGACTCGTGCAGAAAGATTCTTAAATTGCCACTGGCGATTTCATGGATTCCCAAGAGCAATAACGAGCGATCGTGGCTCTAATTGGACAAGTGAGTTTTGGAGACGCTTATCTGAACTAGCAGGAATGAAGCAAAGATTAAGCTCTGCATATCACCCATAAACTGACGGGGCAACGGAGAGGGCAAACCAAGAAGTTTAGACGTACCTGAGGGCATATGTAGCATATACTCAACATGACTGGTCCGAATGTCTTTACGCAGCTCAGCTAGCAATTAATAATCGAGACGTTATGTCTTTAGGGGGTGTAAGTCCTTTCTATGCAACTCACGGATATCATTTGAGTCCTATCTAGACAGTTACCCCGGACTCGTTAGTGCAAGTTTCAACGGGAAAAGAAAGAGCAGAAAACTTTGTTGAAAAGTTAAATCAAACTACCACATTCATGCAAGCGGCGATGGCAGCGGTACAGCTACGCACTAAAGAGCAAGCTGACAAAAGACGACAACCAGCACCCCGTTACGTCGTAGGAGATAGAGTTTGGCTTCTACTCCGCAATATCAAATTGGATGGTCAGCCATTAAAGAAACTAGGGTGGCAACACGCAAAATACACTGTTACCAGAATAATTTCTCCTGATATTGTAGAACTAAATGTCCTCGGGAAAATTCATAATCGATTTCACGTGGATCTGCTTTTACCAGCTGATAACAATCCGTTACCTTCACAGAAAATTGAAGATGAGGAGCCCGGACCAGTGGCAAGCAGTAACGAACTAGGCGAAGAAGAGTACCCGGTGGATGAAATATGTCCAGCGCTGACGTGAATCTGGTGTGACTTGGGCGTGGACGTGACTTGGGCGTGGACGTGACTTGGGCGTGGACGTGACCTGGGTGTGGACGAGACTGATGGATTGATGTGATTAAGAACTACTGAGGATATGACGACTAATTACTTGGCTGGAAGTAACTGAAGATACAAGACTCGAAACTATCTCACTAAAGTACAAGAAGCATGACAATAAATACAACTTCCAGGCCCCCTGCATGTCAAGCCCCTTGCAAATACATGAAAAGAATAGAAATACAGAGGAAGATACGGAAGGCAGTGGAAGCTGCTGGAACCTTGGTGGCAGTTCAACAAGTCACATGACCTTCATATTATCTAAAGCCCTTATGATCCCTGACATTATCCCCCCCGCTGACGAGCCGAGCTCCTGCGAGGCTTGTTGTTATTTTGTTTTGAGAAAGGTGGCGGGTCAGAAGGGCGTGGCTCCAACGGATTCAGCTCATGAAAATTTTTTACCAAATCCTTAAATCCTTCAGCTTGAGACGCCGGGATGCTCCAGTCATCCTCAGGACCATATCCCTTCCAACGAACAAGATAGCATAATTGACTATCCTTCCAATGTGACCCGATTATCTTTTCAATCTCATATTCAGGGTCATCACTATTGGCTACTAATGGTGGAGGTGGGCCTGAAACCTGACCGGGTAGAGGATCAGACGCCACAGGGGTGAGCAGAGACACATGAAAAACTGGATGAACCCTGGCCGACTTAGGTATCTCTAATTTAAATGCATATTTACCAATGGGTTCAATGATTTTGAATGGCCCCCCTTTTTTGAAATCAAGCTTTTTTGATGGTCGAAGTGTTTTGATATTTCTGTAGTTTAGCCAAACAAGATCTCCGGCTTTAAAGTTTCGGGCCGCGGTTCTATTCTTGTTGGCCTGTTCTTCGTATTCAGCGGAATGCAACTTTATATTTTCAACCACAAATTTTTCGACTCTCTTAGCATTCTGTACTAAGTTTTCTGCATCTAAGCGCTCGAAGCGTAATGATGCTGGCACTGGGTAACCTGAAAGTGGGGGAGAAAGTTCATTTCCTGATCTAGGGTGCAGACCGTATACGGCCATGAATGGCGACACACCAGTTACTTGAGAATCATGGTTGTTGATGGCAAATTCAGCCGAGGGCAGATAGCGGGTCCAGTCATTCTGTGCGTAATTAACATAAGCTCTCAAGTATTGCTCGACTCGTGCATTCATTCTTTCAGTTTGCCCATCGGTTTGTGGATGATAAGCAGTTGAGAGGCGTTGATCTATCTCGAGAAGCCTACAAAGCCATTTCCAAAACTCGGCTGTAAACTGTGTACCGCGATCTGAGACAATTGAATCAGGAAGGCCATGAAGTCGAAAGCATTCCTTATAAAATAAATATGCCGTATTCCGTGTTGACAAATCATTGCAGGGAACAATATGTACCTGTTTTGTCATTCGATCAACTATCACAAGCATGGCATTGTACTCTTGATTATTCCAGTCTTTGCTCGCTGGTAAGTCCACAATAAAATCTAGAGCCACGTGACGCCATCTTTCCTTTGCCACAGGGAGCGGGCGGAGAAGGCCTTGAGTGCCTTCACGAGAGGGTTTTATTCTAGAGCAGGTGTGACAATTTCTTACGAATCTTTTCACTTGCGATAGCATTCCATGCCAAAAGAATGTTCTCGTAATTGTCGCGTAAGTTGCTGCAGCTCCTTGATGACCTGAAGCCGGCGAATCGTGAAATGACGTAATCAAATCAGTTGGTAAGGTTTTATCTTGATCGCACTGTGGTACTACTATAGCATCACGATAGTATAGCAGACCGTCCTTCCAAACACACTCTGAAAGAGTAAAATTTTTGACCCTAGGCGTTCCTTGATCTTGTAGAGCTCTAACTACAGATGCTATAGATTCGTCGGATAGGGCCACTCGACGGATACGCTCTACAAAGCACATTGTCTTCTTGGAATGATTAATAACCGCATTCTCTGTCTGGTCTGGCTCCACTACACTCTCATCATCCTCAATTAGTTCGTTGGTCATCAACTGAATGTCTCCCATTCCTGGTGAAAGATTTTCTGGTTTGAGGAGACGCTGTTCTAAGAACCCTTTTAGTTTCGGATCAGCGTCACCACCTGGTCGGGAAAGTGCATCAGCTGGACCGTTCTGGGCCCCCGGGCGGTAACAAATCTTGAAATTGAATCGCGACAAAAATTCGCTCCAGCGCGCTTGGCGACGGCTAAGTAGCCGTGACTTCATGAAATATTCTAAAGCCTTATGGTCGGTGACCACCTCGACTGAGTCCGGCGATCCTTCCAGCTCAGGACGCCATTCCTCAAATGCCTGGACAATTGCGAGAAGCTCTTTGTCATATATCTCGTAATTAGATTCGGCAGGACTCATCTTCCGAGAAAAGAAAGCGACAGGCTTCCAGTTACCGACGTCATCTGGCTGCAACAAAACTCCACCCGTAGCACGATCTGAAGCGTCAGTTTCAAGGCGGGCAGGCCTGTCCCAGTCAAAGTGCTTAAGAACAACATCCTCTCTAAATTTTGACTTAATAAGTTTGAATGCTTCATTCTGGGCCGGACCCCAAGAAAAAAAAGCGTCTTTTTTCATCAAATCCGTTATGGGCATAATTATAGATCCAAAATTGAAAATAAATCGGCGGTAAAAGTTAATAAATCCGACAAATCTAAAAATTTCCTTGGTGGTTTCGGGAGGTTTCCAATTCTCAATTACCTCTAACTTAGAAGGGTCCATTTTAATACCCTCTGTAGTAATGACAAGTCCAAGAAACTTGACGTGCTTTACATGAAATTCACATTTCCTTATATCTATCTGTAACCCAGCTTCCATAAGACGAGCAAGTACCTTTTTCACATGGTTTTGATGGTCTTCAAAGGTTTCACTAAAGATAAGTATATCGTCAATATAAGCTGTACAGAATTCGTCCAGATAGCCTTTCAATGTATCATTAATGTAATTTTGGAAAGAACTAGGAGCATTAGCAAGCCCAAACGGCATTACTAAATATTCATATAGTCCAAACCGGGTCCGGAAGGCAGTCAGGTATTCATCACCTTTGGCAATACGTAATCTGTTGAAGGCTGAAATAACATCTAACTTGGTAAAGAACTTGGCTTTACCTAGAAGTGACAAAGTCTCTTGAATACGGGGTATAGGATACCGATTCTTGATTGTTATTTCATTCAAGGCCCTGTAATCCACACAAAATCTTAGGCCGCCTCCTGGTTTTTACAAATAAAACCGGTGAGGATGCTGGAGACGAACTAGGTCTAATGAATCCTTTTTCTAAATTTTCCTGATATACTTTTTAAAACCTCAAGTTCCTCTCTTGACATACTGTATAATGGGCCCCATGGTGCCTCCGAACCTGATTTCAAGATTATACGATGATCACTTGTTCTGTGAGGAGGCAATTTATCAGCTTCGTCCTTGGAAAATACTGGCAGGTATTCGTGATAAATCTTTGGTAGCTTTTTCGATGGGTCAACCTTAGGCTTTTCCCTTAGAGCCTCCTCGATGTCCTCAATTGATATCGACATGATAGTTTCTTTATTCTGCAGAACAGACTTGCTGAAATTCTCAGGGTCGCAGATCTCTGCTTGATTAATAGGGTCAAAATTTTTAGTAGAAGCCTCTCTTCGTAACCGGACATCATTTGGTGATAATGCGTGAACTACCCTTGACTGATTTAATATATGATTGACACAATTTCGGTCCTTGAACTGAATGGTCTCTTCGGCCCATCTGATATCAGGATTATGGTACTGAAGCCATGGTAGACCAAGAACAATATCAAAATACGCTAGAGTCGTCACGAACAACAAGATAATTTCTAAATGTCCACCTATGTTTAGTTCAACCTTTACCATATGTAGTATTTCACCAGATATGGACTCAGATCCGTCGAAAACTTTTAGGGTGCGAGGTCTCCTCAACGGGATTAGGGTTAAGTTATGGCTGCGCACAAACTTAGAATCTATAAATCCATATGCCGAAGCACCACTGTCAATGAGAGCGAGGGAAGATACTGGAGAAGAATTTTTATTACTAATTAAACAACTTATGACAAAGTGGCCTGTCTTCTCCCATGGCCTTCCCTTGACGGCTACGGATGATATAACTAAGTTTAAACTAGAGCTCCTTGGGCGACTTTTCAAGGAGCTGAGGCTTTTCCCGACTCTGTCATAGATCCCTCATCAAGTAATTCAACAGAGCGTCCCACAAACGGAGGACGTGACGGCTTTTTTGGACAATTCCAAGATTTATGCCCAGCTTCTCCACAATAGTAACAAAGGCCAAGTACTCGACGACGGTTTCTTTCTTCCTGAGATACTGAACCATTTCTTTGTAAGCTTGAGGCGGATAAATCCATCGGGTCACCAGCATCGGGAGCCACCTGGTTTGGACGCGGCTGATTGGGACTAGGAAGCGCCCAAGGGAGGCTAGGTGGCTGTCTGTTACCGTTGCGAGATAAAAAACTTGACAAGGTGCGTTGTCTGTTATCGATGTCCTGCAGTCTAGAAACTGCCTCTTCAAAATTGAGATCATCGATATCTCTTTCGTGAACGAGAGCTTTCTTAAGATCGATGCTCATATTGTAAAACACCAGGTCTCGTAGTTGGAAAGAGTCGACATCATATCCAGCAATGGTTGCGTCCCGGCGTATTTCAGCGATCCAACTAGAAAATGGGCGGTTAAGTTGGAAGTTAGCATGTAGTCTATTGGCAGCGTCACGTTTAACATTGGGATCGCTAAAGATAATTGTAAGCTGCTCCCACATCTTAGCCAGAGACGCGAAAGTTAAGACTCCATCCTTCAGCCATGGCTGTAAATGAACCTTACTATTGGGCCCCAACTGTGAATAAATGTATGCCATCTTAGATTGCTCAGATGGGTAACAGGTGGCGTTCACATTAAGCTTTAGCATCACAGATTCTTTCCAAGAGGCAAAATCTTTCTTGTTTCCAGAGAAGGGCTCAGAATCACGTATTTCTGAGGTTCGCAGCATAGGCTCTTGGCTTCTTGATCCTAGTATGTCTACGAGCTTACCCAGAAGTCCCTCTGCGTCACGCGAAGACCTCTTATTGGTATTCTGCAAATTCCGACTCTCAAGTTCCTGGATGCGACTGTTGGCTTTATCAAGTTGATCTTTCTGTGAGATAAAATCGACATGGCGTTCGGATAATCTTTGAATTAAATCGAGCATCAGGGCAGGCTTGGCATTCACACCCTTAACAAATTGAGAAGGATCCGTCATTCCATTAACTTCTCTCAGCAATTGATCTAATTGATTGACTTGATCTGGAGGGTCAATTGCCATCTCAGACGACGACATGATGGGTTTGTAGAGAGTTTCGAGTAATGTCCAGCGCTGACGTGAATCTGGTGTGACTTGGGCGTGGACGTGACCTGGGTGTGGACGAGACTGATGGATTGATGTGATTAAGAACTACTGAGGATATGACGACTAATTACTTGGCTGGAAGTAACTGAAGATACAAGACTCGAAACTATCTCACTAAAGTACAAGAAGCATGACAATAAATACAACTTCCAGGCCCCCTGCATGTCAAGCCCCTTGCAAATACATGAAAAGAATAGAAATACAGAGGAAGATACGGAAGGCAGTGGAAGCTGCTGGAACCTTGGTGGCAGTTCAACAAGTCACATGACCTTCATATTATCTAAAGCCCTTATGATCCCTGACAAAATATTACGATGCAGAACCTGGAGAGGTGAGCAGCAAGCACTTGTTAAGTGGAGCGGTTATCCGAAGCCAGAGTGGACATCATTGAATAATGTTCAAGAAACAGAAGCCTTGGACAGATGGGAAAGTAAATGGGGCTCAGCTGAATCATGCAACGGGCCCCCATTACGGGATAAACGGCGAAGTAAAGCGGGAGGGTGATGTTACAGTTCGACTGTTGGACTGGGCTTAGGTGGTTACCTAAGCAACTGTACTATCACGTGTGGACACGTTAACGCGTACAGACATGTATATATTATATTTAATCTAAGTCTAACCTAGCTTTCCTCTGTATAGTTAATTAATCAATTGAATTCATTATAACCAGCTTGGTTCCATCACACCATCATGGCGCCAGGCGTAGCAAGGATACCAAAAACATCAAGCGCACAACGGTGGCACCAACGTCTGGGTCCCACAGGTCAAAAGATCTTAAAGAAGACAGCCCAGTGCTCCAAGGGGTTAGAAGGCATCGACAAAAGTGAGCTGACAACGGGCGAGACATGCCACCCCAGCAAAGCTCAACGATATGTTTCACGTGAACCACAACTCACCCCTTTCGACCCTCTCGATGAAGTTTTTGTCGACATAGTAGGAAAACTGACAGCAGCACTCAACGGCCACCAATATGCCGTCATCATAACAGACGCAAAAACCCGCATGCGATGGGCAATCTCAACATAGACCAAGGACCAAATTGCGACCCGACTACTCAAATGGATCAATGAACAATTTCACCAATTCAACAAAAGAGTGCGGACAATTTTCAGAGATGGCGGCTCAGAATTTTTCAATCTCAAAGATTATTGCGACAGCCATGGCATCAGAACAGACACGTCAGCACCTTACACACCCGAACAAAACGGTGCTTCCGAATCTTCCAACAAGGTAGTCCTTCGAAAAGCTAGGTCGATGCTCATTGACGTACGTATGCCAGAGTTGATCATGATTTCCTTTTGTTTAATTGGTTAAATGCTACTCCTTAAAAGTCTAAATATTTTATGCATATATGTACTATATTTAGCTCCTTTTCTAAGTGTCGGTTAAGCGGCTTTCGCGTAAGCTCGGTATCGGGCTCACCGAGCAGTTAGGAAAGGGGGTCGGAATAACCGAAGTTCGAGCAAGCATCGGGAATACCGAGGTTAGAGGCTTGACGTCACTGACTCTTGAGATGTAGTCTGTGACGGCTGATAAGCCGATATGTACCTGTAGCCTATGATGATTATTACAGGCGAACTGTGCATAGGATCAGCATAGGTGGGGCTCTATACAGCCCTATTCTCTAATGCAATCTTCCCCGCTAGCGATCGGCAGATGCATATATTTAGTTTAGCTCAGATGGAACATTCTCGAAGATTGAAATCGTCTAACTATCTATTGTGGAAGTCGAGAGAATGTTCGGGAATAGGTAGCTAGAAGAACAGGTAGGAGGCAGGGCGTATAAGTGGTTGTTGTCAGACATAGTTGTTCGTTCCTCCTTTATAGATAAATATAAACTACTTTACGATATACAGTGCTTCTGCCTCTATATCCCGAACCGTGACATAGTCGGCTTCACCGAAGTACTGAAAGCAGAGTTGTTCTAGAACGAAGAAAAGGAGAAGGAAAAAGGATCGGCAAAGTTTAATGTCTACATAAAATGCTAGATAGATCCAGAAAGAAAGGACTGCACTTCTGAAATTAAAAAAAAAAAACATTGGCTGAAATCTTTCCGATTGACAGCCAGCCTGCTGCTGGCCCTGGGCAATAGAACACGTATGCTTTATCACCAATCGACTGTACTGCCTACGAACCAAATCGGTGCCCATCATAGATTTTCTCCAAGGCCTAAGGCAGCTGCATCCAGAAACAATTGACTTCAGCAATCTCCCACGCTTTGGCTGCCGCGCATACAAACTAATCAATCCCAAGCCAGGGAAGTTTGATCCGAGAGCAGAAATGGGCTGGTTTATTGGTTTCCAGGAGAACACTAACAAAAACTTCTTAATTTACCACCCACATTGGACTGCCACACAAGGTTGGAAATGGCGTGAAAGCTTTACACCGCACGCTACATTTAACGAAGACGTTGTCTTTGGCGATGAACTCAACTCTATAGATCATCAGCGAACTTCAAGCTACTGGGCCAATCACCGCTCTATATTCTCAGAGCTAGTACAATCACATTATCAACAAACGTCAGACGAACCTCCGCAAAGAACACAAGGACAACACACCTCACAACACGATCCACCCACTACTCTAGACATTCCAACCCCAGAGTCACTTAACTCGGATCCATCAGAACTCAACAATCAGAGGGAGCACACACCAGCGCCCACTTCGCCTCATTTCCCCAATAACTCTCCATTCACTCCGCACGAAGGATCATCTGTCACCCAATACCATCCTGTATCTAATACAACGTCTGATCATACCTCGCAGGATTCAGATCTTCAAATCATCCCTTATTCACGACCTTATGAAGATCAGAGGGAGATATCTGCTGTTGACGAGTTATCAGAGAATGACTACAGCTTAGAAGACGAACAATATGACCAAATTATGACAGGATGGGACCCCGTTCCCCAGACAGCAGGAACCAAAAGACCACACTCACCAGATTATGACACCATGATCACCCAGCGTGGCAGAATGACCAAAAGAGTTGACTATTGCAAGCTACACCACGGTATGGCAGCTGTTCCCTCCACGGACCCCCAGACATGGGAAGAAGCAATGACAGGGCCAGAATCATCCCAATGGAGAAAAGCTGCCATTGAAGAATCCGACTCACTGCAAAATAAAGGGGCCATATAAATCATCAAACGATCGCAAATTCCCCAAAACCGCAAGCCAATGAAGTGCAAGTGGGTATTCAGGAAGAAATACCTTGCCAACGGCGACATTGATAAATACAAGGCGAGATGCACGGCAAAAGGCTTTACCCAACGCCACGGAATCGATTACCAGGAAACCTTTGCACCCACACCAAGAGCAGAAACCGGAAGAATTATGCTAGTACTTGCACACCAGCTCAGCTGGCACAGAAGACAAGGCGATGTCCCGACTGCGTTTCTCAATCCTAATCTCGACATTGAGCTTTTCTTGGAGTTGCCCTAGGGATTTGAAAGAGAAGGCTGCATCATCAAGCTGGACAAGGGACTTTATGGGCTCAAGCAAGCGGCTGCTCTCTGGTATGACGATGCGAAAGCCACACTAGCTTCCGAAGGGCTATTTCCCACGATATCGGACGTGTGCCTCTACACCACCAGCTCTAAGGACATCTTTGTGCTGCTGCACGTCGATGACTCCCAGGTTATGGGGCCAAACCTCAACAAGATAGAATCGTTGATGCATGCTCTCAAAAAGAAATACAATCTAAAGACAGTCAACACAGATCTGTTCCTCGGCATCGAAATCAATAGCTCACCACATGGAACCCTCAATGTCACAGTGCTGAAGCCTGACCCTAGTTAGGCTAATGCCTAACCACATAATAATTAATTAGCCGAGCTAATTATGCATAATACTTATTGTTAATTTTATTAATAATGGGCCGAGAGCGGAACCTTGCAACATCATCTTATCCAGGATTATAAACAAAACAAATTGACAACCTCAACCGAGTCATACAACATCCTGGAAGAAGATTCAATTATGCTTGCAATGAGGTACTCCTTGAACAACTAATCTAAGCTCCATTATGATTTAATGTAATGTAATGATGGCAATGGAAATAGAAGGAGATGAGGGAAGAAGTCATAAGTTTGAACAGGGAGATTTTATTTCATTCGATTTGGTCATCAAGAGAAACAAGATTCTCGAAATGTAGATAAATAAGAGAGAAACTTCTTAGATTACTTTCCTCTTCACTTCAAGATTTTCTTGTATACAGCTCTGAGTATAGTTTGAATAAAACCCTGCTTTAAGACCCTCACACTCAAACTATCTCAAGGACAGTATGCCCGCACCTTGATCAACCGACATGGTCTATTAGACTGCAAGGTAGCCAACTCACCAATGGAGCGCCTGATGGAATCAAATAACCAGCAATGCTCGCAGGCAGAAAAGACAGAATGTACCTCCTGCATTGGGGGACTCCGATATCTCGCTAACAACACCAGGCCGGACATCGCATTTGCAGTAAATCATCTAGCAAGGGTTCTTGGCAACCCATCAAAGGAACATTCTCTAGCAGCGCGTCGTGTGTTGCGCTACATTACCAAGGACCCAGACCAAGGCATAAACTTCACTAAAGCCAGAGGCAAGGTGGTACTGGAAGCATACTCTGATGCAGACTTCGCCGCAGACCCCTCAAACAGTCGATCAACATCTGGCAGACTCATAAGGCTCGCATCCGGCCCAATCTCTTGGAGATCACATTTGCAGAGGGAGGTTGTCCTCTCAACAACTGAAGTGGAATATCTGGCCGCAACAGAAACATGTTGCCAACTCCAATAGATCAAATCGCTGCTACAAGAGCTGGATATCTCAGATCTCATTGATGGAGCACTCTGCACTCGCCTTTTCGTGGATAATCAGTCAGCAATCTCGCTCATCAAAAACCACGACAACCACAAGCGATCCAAGCACATCGCTCTCAGGAACTTCTACTACAGAGAGCAGCATCGCGAAGGAAAAATAAAGGTGGAGTACATAAGAACTGAATCGCAGCTTGCGGACAGTCTCACAAAACCCAGATCTCCGATCCCAATAAGCTAACAAGCTGACACCAGAAGTCGTGACCGGCAGAGGGAGTGTTGTGCTCAGCCAAGGTTAGACATGGTGGGTACGCGGACAGTTACGCTAGTGAGATGACCAAGTGATGGAACCAGGCTGGCAGTGGCCACGTGACTGGCAAGGGTGGTGGTGCACGTGAGAAGTCTGGTTCGCTCGGTTTGCTCGGTTTGCTCAGGTTGATTTATATTTGGTTTGTTTGGTCAGCTAGCATTATGTATAAATGGTAAGATAGTATCTCCCCTCGAAGGGACACAGTTTTCAGTTTGATAAAAAGCCTCCCATAATACACTCACTTCCACAACCTGTTATAAAGTTAAATGGGGATGTGGGTTGGTTGGCGACTTGTCTAGTGATTGAGCTGTCCTTCGATGGAATAGTCAATGGTGTGAATGAATGGTAAGTACGATATAAATGATTATACTGAATGCGTATAGTGGATGGAATATCGCCTTGATGGTCACGATGGAGACTATTGTTCTTGCTGCTCTGACTATGGCAGTATCTATATACATCTTTCCTCCAATATCAAATATCCGATGCCTACTATGAAACTACAATGCGAGTTCTATTATTGTATAAAAAAAGATGTTATACATGACTCATTAGATTCAGCAACTCTGTCACTTGGCACGTTATCAATAAGCTTCAAACTCCAGATATCCTTGAGTCATAACCGAGTCAGCACAACACTCCCCCTGATGGTGTGTACTGTTCACCATCCAATGCGAGATGAGGTTATTATTGCTGTACTCATAAGCTATTTTAATACTTCCGATGGCCCTTGATGATGTGGGTTTAAAGTATTCTGATTCAGGATTGATGAATTTGAATTAGATTATTTGATACCATTGATGCGCAACATTGTATCTGGCGGACTAATTGACATAATGAAGGAGTGAAAGAATGTATATAGGAATCCGATTTAATTTTTTTTTTTTAAACTTTTTTTTTTTGTGCGATGATGATATTGTCGTCGTTGTCGCTATCGAATGGCGATTTCATTGATGGACGAACAAAAGGGATCGCTATTTACTTTTTTTCTTTTTTTTTTTAATTATATTGCACCATCATCTTCTCTTTCAGAACCTATTTTCATCCAGCTGGGCGGCACCTTTTCCGGATGTTGTACGAAACAATATTTATTCCGATGCTTGTGCTTGCATTTTGTGCACCTGTCATTCGGATTACATTTGAAGTGAGCGGCTGCCACGACTATGTTAATGAGAGATAATTTGTTCAGCGATGATGGTGATTGAGTTTTGGCGGCTAAATTCCAGGTGTCTGTGGATGCCCTCAATTTTGAGATCATTTCATGTACTGGAGCATGTTGAGACGCATTTAACGTCTTTTGCTGCATTTGATCATTCTCGAATATTATTTCCTCTGGGCTTGTTGGTTCAGGTACGGAATCTATGCCTCTTACGTTGTGGAATCCATGTCCTCGGACATCAATTCGTGAGAATTCGACCTCAAGATCCGCCCTCCAGTTTGCGAAGGAAACTCTATCTTTGAGAACCACCCGATGGGTTAATTGCATGTCCATGACAGATACTTGAAACGATGTTTTTGGTGGATGGAAGGCACAGCTTTAGATGTCGCAATGGAAACGCCGGGCTCCTAACCTGTTATAAAGTTAAATGGGGATGTGGAGTGGTTGGCGACTTGTCTAGTGATTGGGCTGTCCTTCGATGGAATAGTCAATGGTGTGAATGAATGGTAAGTACGATATAAATGATTATACTGAATGCGTATAGTGGATGGAATATCGCCTTGATGGTCACGATGGAGACTATTGCTCTTGCTGCTCTGACTATGGCAGTATCTATATACATCTTTCCTCCAATATCAAGTATCCGATGCCTACTATGAAACTACAATGCGAGTTCTATTATTGTATAAAAAAAGATGTTATACATGACTCATTAGTTTCAGCAACTCTTTCACTTGGCACGTTATCAATAAGCTTCAAACTCCAGATATCCTTGAGTCATAACCGAGTCAGCACAACACAACCACCAATCTATCATCCTCAGTGACCAATCTAGCAAACCTAGGCAAGTGCATGCTCCCAGTCAGACACCTCGTAAAACAGATATGTTCCCCGGCTACGACGAACTGTTCTAGCACCTAGAATAGATTCTACTTCAAATTCAGGCTCTTCTAGATTGTCAATGACAGGTGGATTTCGGGCAACCTCACATATCTGACTCGGAAATGCATCTGTGCCAGCTCGTTTTATCAATTCCACGTGAAAGCGCTTATGTAAATTTCCGGGAACGTTTAGCTCCACGGTTAACGCGTCAGGCACGGCCGTTACTCCGTATTTTGCATGCTGCCATGCTAACTTCTTCGACAATTGAAGAGTTTGTAGATGGCGCAGGTTAAGCCAAACTTTGTCACCAACCTTGAACTTCTCAGGTTGTCTTCGGAATTTGTTTCCATTAGTTTCATATCGTTGTTGCGCCGAAGCCATAGCAGCTTGTGCAAATTCTGTTGCATCCCTTAATCTTTACACGTATTTCGTAGCAGCGAGTCGCCCTGGATGTCGAGATGGTATTTTATCTGATGGTTCGATCAAAGGATCTATCTCGTAGCCATGTAGCAGAAAAAATGGACTCATATTTCCGATAGCTAAATTTGGCCGTGCGTTGAGGGCTAATTGGGCCATTGGTAATGGATCCATCAAATTGTTTTGAGCGTAACATGAAAAGGCTCTGAGATACTTGAAGATTTCCTGATTTGCTCGCTCACTAGCATTTGATTGAGGGTGGTAAGCTGTTGTTAACCGTTGCGATATTCCTGTTAACTTGCAGAAAGCTTTCCAAAAATGGCTCAGTCAATCACTGCCCCAATCACTAGTTAAGTAACGTGGAAATCCATGATAACGATAATATCGATCGATGAATACTTTGGCACATGTTTCCGGAGTCATTGATTTCGTACCGAACGCAAATATTTCTTCGGACAAACAGTCTGTAATTACCATAATATTGGTACATCCATTTGACGGTGACATATCGGTCTCTAAATCGATTGTAAGTTCAATTCCAAGACGTTCTGGTATAGGTAAGGAACGAAGGAATCCAGCTTTAGCTTCCCGCCAGACAGTTGTTCGTCCACAGACATCACAGTTTCGAACAAATCTTCTGACACAATCCCTTATCTTTGGCCAAAACCATCGCCGTGGAAAGATACCTATCATGGTACCTCTTCCCGGATGTCCTGCAAGATAACTATCGTGAGTACGCTGTAGTATTGCTATCCGCAGAGGTTCATAGTCTGGAACCCATATCCTATTCTCCCTTCCCCTCAGCACTTTATCTGCAGCCACTGTACATTCCGCTATGTCCACTTTAAATTTTAGGGCGATATCAGGGGGAAAGCTCCTTTCACCATCTCGGACTTGTCGGTATATCACCGGTAGATTACTGTGCTAGCACGGAGCTTTGAAATCAGGTACGGAAAATTGTGTGGTAAATCTCTATCTATTCCATTTCTAAATTACCTGCCTGCCAAATAACAGTAATCCCCCAACGCCTCGCTAATTAAAACACATGATTTAAGTCTATATCTACGTAAGCAACGCCAATATTCATACACTGACAACTCTTTAAAGTGATGTTTTAACCAATATCAAGAAATTTGATTATGCCGGCTGCCGTACCCTTCGATTCTACTTTCGCTCGACCCACCCTTCCAGTCTGACTGTCAATTCGTTCGAGTCAATGAGCTTATTTAAAGCTGAAGTTGCATTTGCCTTTGTCATAGAGTCTGCTGGATTATCCTTACCGTTTATCCATCGTATCTCAGCAAGTTCTCTACGTTCGTATGATTCACGAATAGCCATGACGTCAATCATCAGTCGCTTTTCCTTAGTGGTTCCGAGTTTCACTAGGCATTCGTATAGACTGCGGCTATCGGTGCAAACTATCAACGGAACCATCGGTAGAGCTAGTTGATCCATGATTTGGTTGACTGTCATACACAAGGGGATTGCGATATCAATACCATTGGTCATGGCATATAGCTCCGACGCCAGTACAGCTCGAGTCACACTTTTGCACTTAGTTGAACTCCAGTGGATAATATTGCCGCAGAAAGTGAATTTATTCTCACCAAATGTTTCGTTCCCAAGAGTAATTACAAAACCTATTTGTGAGGTAAGGTCTTTGTTATTGGCAAATGAGCCATCAACCCAGCAGTAAGCTTTCAGCTTGTCAAGATCTAGGTTAATGTATCTTAATCCACGATTGACGTCTTTCTGTTGTTCTCTAAGTGCGCTATTGAGATCTTTAATTTCTTGATCTTCAGGATTTTGAAATTGGGCTGCTCTTGATAATTTGAAGGCGACAAGTGGTTGACAGTTCGAAGAAATCCACGCCCCAAGCGCTCTTTGTCTCTTATAGATATCGAGTCTATTGGGGTCTTGAGGATTGATAAGCTTGATCTTCTTGCCTTGACCATTAGTTCCTATGTGTAAAGCGTTGTCCCGAAGAGTGATTAATAAACCATTAAACTGAAGGGGATTTTTCTCAGATAGGCGTTCAATGGGTTTCGCCGGAAATTTTGCCTCTATTAGCTTAGTGTCTTCTAGTCTCAGGAATTCTTCGGTTCCAAGGAAGAGAGTATCGTCGACTTGCATTCCGGAAATGCTGAATGGCTTGCTGTGTGTTACCAGTAAGCACGGGTCAAAACAGGATGATTTCAAAGCGAGTTCTTTTGTCAAGTACTTAATCCAGGTGTCGAACCAATGGTTGCCCGCCTCTGGAATTCCATACAGGGGTTTTACAACGTGCATAAGAGTACCTGGCGGTAGGTCCTTTGCTTGCACTATTTCAGGGGAAGCCCAGCAATATTTATCCCGAATGAGATGGGTCCTTGACTGTGTATACGCTTGCTGGATATCTCGGAGAAACAAAATGTGGCCGAATTGTCTAATCAAGCAAATTGCAAAGCAGAAAATAAGTCGTTGGCTTGCCCGTTGTACAGTGGGCGACTGAGTCAAGACCAAGGATTTACCTTCATCGTTGTATGCCTGTACAACTAGGCGAGATTTTTCGAAGGGCGTAGATGTTTCCTTACCTTTAATTCCCTTGACAATTCTACATTTGTAGATACGCTTTCCCAATATTAAATTGTTCGAAGGTATGAATTGGAAGACATCATTCGCCAGCAGGCTGTCGATCTCCTTTTTGGTTGAAGCCAAAAATGGTGGTCCGGGAGTTTTAATGAGACTCTTATAACGTAGATCAAGGGAGAGTTGAATTGCTTCTTCATTTTGAGATAGATATAGATGGGATTGTATTTCGGGGCTAATGTTGAGGTGATCTTCAGTCTGGTATTGGCCAGTGAATCTACCATCTCTTTGGCTGCGCCTTAGCCGAAGTGATGGCGTTGACTTTTCTAAATTGATTTCTGAATTTAACGGTGGTTGTTCTGAGCTAGTGTCACGTTGGGTATTAGGGTCTTCGTTATATTCAAACCATTTGTTAACTGATGTTGATCGAAAGTTTTTCTTTTCCCCATTGATGAGCACCGTTATCGTCTCACCTTCCTTGTCGTACAGTTCAAACGGTCCTGTCCATCTTCCTCGTGTATTCTTCGTTGCCTCGCGCCACACTCGAACTTTACCTCCCACGGGAATATCTTCAAGGTGGGTATGCCGTGGTCCGTTCCGCATATTTTTAGCTTGATTGATAAGCTGTGTGGCGCGATGTTTTTGGAGTTCGTCCATTGCCTTTTGCATAGCGTCCGCTCTTTGTTTTGATACCGGCGCGGGAGCATCATTCCAAGTGATACGGGGATAAGCGCCAAACGCGCAAAGAGTTGGTATAAGGCCATCTGGACCAGCTGAGTCGTTAAGCGCCTTTACAGCCATTTTTAGGATTGAATGACGGTCAACATTTTGTCCGGAAAATTGTTGTTTGAAAATGATGTAAGCCCGGCGAAGATCTTTGTGGGCTTGCTCAACTTTTCCGATAGAATTGTGAGCTTCTATCGGAACTTCAACAACGCGGGTTTTCCATCCCGAGGCGGTTGCACGGAATTCTGCGGATGCAAAGTTCTTGCCGGCATCGTGGATTAAATTTTCGGGTGGGCTGATGTAGACATTATTCCAGCAGCGTTCAATTGAATTACAAGTAGAGATAGCCCCTTCTTTTTCAGGCCCAGTAAGGAAATCTGCTGATCCTAAGTTAGTTCCAGCATCGATTAGATGTACAGCCGGTCCGTCGTCTAGATGCATTACGTCGACGTAGACTGTATGATTAAATGGAACATCTTTATTAGTGAGGGTAAATTTGAATCGTAGAGGACGATTAGCGTTTAGCTGACAGTCATTGCAAAATTTGGATATCCGGTCAATGATTTTTATGTCAATGTCATGACCAGCTCGCCGAAAAATTTTCCACATTCTAGAAGCTGATGGATGTCCCCATCGACGGTGACATGTCCTAATTTGTTGTTCTGTTAAGTAACAAATAGGTTCATTATTAGATTCGTAGATAAATAAAGACTGGAAGTGGCCGAGTGTCATCCATAAATGGCCGTATTTTCGAATGAGAGCTGCCACTGGCTTTTGGTTTTTGATCATGACATTTTTCTGTACATCAGGTGTGACACCTAATCGGGTCATGTCTTGTAAGCCGAGCAAAAACGGTGTATTGCAAGGTAAAATGTGAAACGTAACCTTGCCGACGGGCGTGTCCAAAGTAATAGAACCAATAGAAATAAAAACGCCTTTACCAATTCCCGATATTTTTACCTCTCCAGCTCTTGTTCTATCGACCTTTAACTCCTTTTGTAAATGCTTAAGTGCTTTGGCTTGTCCAACTCCAACTGTGGAACGACCCGCTGCACCTGTATCAACCAAAACGCCATGGAAAACTCTTTCATCGTATCTTTCATTATAATCATTACAAATAGAAAATACATTTCTGAACAAATGAAAAACTGCTGGGGTAGCTGTCTCCGAATCAAAGCTTTTCTTGACACCAGGAAAATCGAAGTCTAGTGATGCATCTGTTATAAACATTTTTTCTTCTTGTTTTGGTGCTGCATATTTCGTTTTTGGTGCTGTAAATTTGTGCAGAGTTGTTTGGTCTTGAAGGTAGCCTGCGACATTTTCCCCTCCAATTTCTGAAATAAGAAATTTTTGACTTTCTTCTTGGTAATAGTATCCATCATCAGATTCTGGCTCGTCAGTGAGCTCGTTTACAGCCAAAAAATGATGTAACTCAGCCTCTGGAGATTCTCCTTCGAATTGTAGGATAAATTGTTGTATGGCGTTTTCGTCTTTTGAGGGGTATGTCTTTTTAATTTTTTCAAACGCCGCTCTCTGCTCTTCTGGTGTGTGCTCAGAAGACCAACAATTTGTCTTTTTACACACAATACAGCGTTTATTCCAAGTTGACTTTACCGTACTAGGTCCTGATCCTAATTTTTTTCTTTCACGAAAATTTTGATTTGCTCTGCCTGTACTACTTCCTCTCACTGGTTGGTACTGGCGCTCAGCTAAATAAGAGCCATCAAAGCTATTATGTTCAACGTGATTGAGTTGATGATATTGAGAAATTGGTGTACCGGATAGTGATAATTGCATAAATCTCGCTCGTATATCTGCACAAACACCCTCTGCTGTTTTGGCTGGAGAAAATAGGACGAAGTGTAGGTCTGAAACTCCAGAGCAAGCATTGATAATTCTGGTTCGCAATGCAGCATCCCCAGCGTGGGATTCGAGTCCCCTTTGAACGCGACGAAGTTCTTTTTCGAGATTGTTGAAAGCTTGAAGTTTATCTGGACATTTCCGCATTTCTTCAATTAAATTGAGAGTGTTCCAAATTGTTTCGCGCCTATTAACCCAGTGGACTGTTTCATAGTGTGATTTGATAAGGTTACATCGCTCGTCGAAAGATAAATTTTCATCGTGCAATGTGAGATCCAGATATTTTTCACTGGCATCGCCGGTAAACATTATTGTTAAAGCGTCCTTTAGGTACTTCTTCTCGACACAGGCGTTATTACAGTTGTTGAGAAAAATCTTCCGCTTGTAATCAAAGCTATCAGTCCCATCGCGATACTTGTCTTCTTCTTTATACATCTTCACAAGGGATTCCAGTTGTCTACTCTTGTGCAGTGGGCGATCTTCCCAATGTGTCTGGTTTCTATGGGTAGTTAATGGAAGACTTGCTGGAGTTGTTGATGGTGATGATGTAGGGTTGTGGGGTTTTCCGCTGCTTTCACTGTAAATTGCAGCATAGTTGCTGTCGTCAGTGGTTTGTCCACTCCTTTCTCGTTCCTTTCCTTTTCCTGCTTCAGTTTCTTCTTTTATCCGCTCTTTGTTATTGAATCTCAGGTTTTGGTACTTTCTATACTCTGCAGCGGCCCCAAGTATGCTTTCTTCTTCAACGTAGCTTGGATCTTTGGAATCGCATCGTGTGCTTACGCCGAAAGGGTTTTTCTTCCTGTAGTAAACAAGTTCTTCAGGAGTCCATTCATGAAACTCCTCCCTCTTCACTTCTGTGGCTAGTTGTTGATCTATGTGTTTCCCTTTCGGATTTGGTGTCATGTAAACTCCACGAGAAATTAGGAAGTCTCGGAATTCCCTCCTAAGATCTGAATTGATCTTGCTGAACTGGTCTATGTCCCAGTCCTCGAAATCCTCTAACCATCTTTCCCAAAGCGAGTCATCTCTTGCGCCTTTGGCTTTATATAAATCCAGTCTATTTTTGACGTATGCCGTGATCTCTTCCGTGGTGCCCAGTGATCGTTGTTCTGCTGATGAGTTAGACATTATTTTTTTTATTTTTTATTTTTTTAATATATAATTAATTGCGTGATTGACGCGAAGCAAGAAGAGCGAATACTTAGTGCTTAATTGACGGGATGCGTTGATGGACGCAGAAGCAAGAAGAGCGAATACTTAATGCTTCTTGGGCTTGACACGTCGGAGCTCAGTTCAGACAAGGTCGACGACTCCAAGGGACGTTCCTTCGATTAGTAACCGCGTACGGATCTGTGACCGATGTTACGGATCACTGATCAGTGTCGGTATATCACCGGTAGATTACTGTGCTAGCACGGAGCTTTGAAATCAGGTACGGAAAATTGTGTGGTAAATCTCTATCTATTCCATTTCTAAATTACCTGCCTGCCAAATAACAGTAATCCCCCAACGCCTCGCTAATTAAAACACATGATTTAAGTCTATATCTACGTAAGCAACGCCAATATTCATACAGGACTGCTTCACGAGCGCGTATGCAGTCCTTATCCTTTTCCACTGCGATTGTCTACAGAGATTGCATTTCTCCGTCTTCGAATAGTTTTGCTAGTGCAGCAGGGTCTGCCTCTTCATTGTAATTTTGGCTCATTTCCTTTGTGTCAATGGGATTCAGGGAAATATTCGGTAGTAATTGTAATAGCCTTCCCGCATTTCGTTCATCATCAAGTCCCATTGGTTTATCTTGCTCACGCTTAGACAATGCGTCCGGACGCTCACTCGAATTTCTCGATTGCCATTTAAGTTCAAAATTAAATTGTTCTAAGACATCACTATACCGAACTTGTCGTTCATTTAACAGTTTCTTTGATGCAAAATAGTTTAGATTCCTATGGTCACTAAGAATTGTAAAGGGCTTTGCTGTTGACTTTAACTCTGCTTGCCACTCTTTAAGGCATGCTACAATTGCGGGCATTTCTTTATCGTGGATTGGATAGTTGGCCTCTGCACCAGACAACCTTCTGGAAAAGTATGCGATCGGACGAGGTCTCTTTTGATCATCTAATTGAGATAAGCAACCACCAAGTGCATAGCCTGAGCAATCTGCCTCTAAAACTGTTTCCCGCTCAGGGTCCCTTTAAGCCAGTACTGGTGTTGAGGCAAATGTATTCTTCAAATTTTCAAAAGCTGAACTCTCTTCCTTCCCCCAATGCCACAGTATTTTCTTTTTTGTTAGTTCAATCAACGGAGCTGCAATCTCAGAAAACTTATCTACAAAGCACCGATAGAAATTAGCGAAGCCTAGGAATGAGCGCACGCCTTTGACTGTCTTTGGTGCTTCCCATTCTCGAATTGCTTTTATTTTCGCTGGGTCGGCAGTAATTGTTTTGCCCGCTTCGATTATGAAGCCTAGATACTTAACTTTTTTACAAAGAAAATCACATTTATCGATGTCAAGGAACAGTCCTGCCTTTTCGAGTTTACTCAAGATACTGCAAACCGTTTCCCAATGGTTATCCTCGCTACCATCAGTATGTACCAGCACATCGTCCATGTATGCTGTGGCATTGATATCTAGATGCCCCTTTAGTTGCTCATTTATGTATCTCTGAAATGTTGCGGGGGCGTTGACTAAACCGAAAGGGTTCACTAGCCATTCAAAAAGTCCGAGCCGGCATCTAAAGGCCGTCATCCATTCATCACCCTCCTTAATCCGTATACGGTGAAAGGCCGACTTGACATCAAGTTATGTGAACCATCTTGCCTTTGATAGTTGACGTAGCGTCTCTTTAAATAAAGGCAATGGATAACGATCAGGAACTGTGATTGCGTTAAATCCACAAAAGTCTACGCAAAATCGGAGACCACCATTCGGTTTCTTTGCGAACAGGACTGGTGCAGCTGCAGCCAAGCCGCTTGGTCTAATCCATTCTTTGCTTAGAAGGTCAGTTAACGTCTTCCTCAACACTAGCAATTCTTCTCGCGACATGTTATAAAGCGGGCCCCACGGTGGTGTTAATGTCTTTCCGTTTCCTTCACGTAAGACGATGGCATGATCAAGCGGTCCACGAGATGGCGGCAGATCATTTGCTCCATTGTTCACTGCAAATAGATGGGCAAATTTCTTGACTTCCTCGGGTAATCGATCACGAGCATGTTGTACCAAAAGATCTGGCTTATCACGCAGGGCTTTACTTATATCTTCGAGAGATGCTCTACAGATAGGAACCGTCTCGATCATCGATGCCATTGCTGTGATTGAAGTGTTTCTTGGGCGTGCCACATGTCTCATTTCCTGGCGCTATCGTGTGACGCTGTAAACTGATCCTCCAGCCTTACGAAGTTCCAGCCTTTGTTCTTTTGAATGAATAACGGCATCTTGGTCTTCATGGTGTGATGACTCGGTTATGACTCAAGGATATCTGGAGTTTGAAGCTTATGGATAACGTGCCAAGTGACAGAGTTGCTGAAACTAATGAGTCATGTATAACATCTTCTTTTATACAATAATAGAACTCGCATTGTAGTTTCATAGTAGGCATCGGATATTTGATATTGGAGGAAAGATGTATATAGATTCTGCCATAGTCAGAGCAGCAAGAGTAATAGTCTCCATCGTGACCATCAAGGCAATATTCCATCCACTATACGCATTCAGTATAACCATTTATATCGTACTTATCATTCATTCACACCATTGACTATTCCATCAAAGGACAGCACCATCACTAGACAAGTCGTCAACCACTCCAAATCCCCATTCAACTTATAACACTTCAAGCCATTTTTTGCCCAAAATTAGTTGGTGTACTGTGGGGAACAGCATACAACCATAATTTTGGCGTAACAAATCCATCAAGATCCAGCGACACAAAGGTAATTTTTTGTATTATTGGCTTATTTTCTGAAGAGTTCTCTGTAGTTTCTAGAGATCGAGGTGTAATAGGAATGCGCGGCAGATTTAATTTAGCTACTAAGGTATCCTTAATAATACCACAACACAAACATCCATTGTCCACTAAAGATTGCACAATCAGAGTGTCATTTAACAATGCATTGACGAGAAATGGATTTGTATTTAAGCTAAAATCTTTACTACAGGCTATCTTTGGCTCCCAGGTGCGACTAAACCTAGGAGCTTTCAGTTTTTCGAATCGCGATTTTCTTCATCAATAACATACGTGGAAGGATCACTTTCCGGTAATGTTACAGAATTCACCCTTAAGTTCTTCGGCTTTTTGGCTGGTAGTAAGGGACATCTACTTGTGATACATCCCTGTCTCTCGCATCGGAAACAACGCCCTTCTTGCTTCAACTTTTCAATCTCTGCTCTTGTCTTCCATTTGGCACGGCGCCATTCAACACTCGCCGCATTAATCCCACCCATGACTGTATCACCTGAATGGTCGAGATCCCCGGCCTGTGGGCGCCAATTATGATTATTTTCTTGGCTGTCCATAGTTTTACCCTCAAATGCGTGCTTATTTGTGTTGCTGCGCGGGAATTTTCTGTCTTTCTGGGCTTCTAGGAGGCTCGAGTTTTATCAGCTTCCAAATCAAACGTCCACCATCTCTAATTGCTGGGAAACCTTGTTAACAATTTGTATTTGTGAGAAATAAGTTTCACCTCTAAACATACGCTAGAGTGGAATTAGGGCGTTAATATTAGTTTCACCGGTTGTTATGTGGTCCATGTTATCTCAGTCGTGATTTCTCAACGTTGCGCTCAACATCCCATTGTTGATCTTTTTACATGTATTTTATAGTCACGTGCAACGATTGCTTATAATAGGTGGAACTGCACTCGTAGATAAAATTAAGTCTTACATTCCACTCCAGTAATCTTTTTCTCAACACAATTACACCAATCGCAACTTCACACAATTATAACCGATAATTTCAACTTCCATACCCTATCTAGATCTCGTCACCCTTGTGGCGAGATTATGGCGCCGCTGCCCATGAAGCGCGCGCTCCCTCCTGACCCTCCGGACGCAGGGAATCGCGTCTCCAAACCGAAAGCAACGTTGGGCAAGACCGGCATTGAGACTAAATCAGCCCGCTCAACACCCTATTCTATCGAGACCCGCCGCAAGGCCAAGGGGATCGAAAGAGCAATCAACGAAGTGCAGAGCTCAGCAGAAGGAATCAATAAGCCTTTGGACTATCCGAGTGATGACTCAATGAGTGAAGACACCGACAGTGTTTTCAATGAAACCCAGCAAGATAGTTCGAAAGATCATGCAAAAAGAAAAGCGGATAGTATTCACGAGAACGTCTTATCTTCTACCGAAGGTGCTACTACCGAGGATCAGCGCAGCTCTACTACTCTTATGAATGCCATCAAGGGTCTCCTAGACCTTACCAACAACTACCTACAAAACCTTGAAATAAATCACCCGGGAGTAGGAGCGGACTTTCTCGCACTCCTGGCAGATGGTGCGTCTCGGGCAATGCGTGGACAACGCGTCTACGTTTCAGCTCCCATTGCAACAAAAGCCACAATTGAAGTAAAAAAGCCCTCCTGGGCAGAGAAAGCTGCCGGCCAGAGCTCGGAACCCAAAAGTTACTCAGTAAAAAGACAAGCTTTGAGAGCGTCCCCAGCGCAGGGGCAGAGTAAAGAAGATTGTCCGATAATGATTCGCCTTGATCCAGATCACGAAGCCCGAAAGACTGGGACATTCGAACTATGTCAATCGATACAGAAACTGGTCCCCGATAGCTCACTAGTCTCGGATTTATGGTCCGTCCCATCTGGAGAAGCCATCCTAGCACCAACTGCTGCCAAAGCAGCCGAGATTCCGCAGGCGAAAACCGCTATCGAAGAGAGGTTTGGAAATGCACGAGTAGAACGACAAGAGACTTGGTCAACATTTGTGATTGATCCAATACAGAAAAGAGTACGCTGTCTCGACGGCTTACGTGACCCAATGGACGGTCTCCTACAGGAAGAACTTGCTTTCGTCCGAGATCTTGTTCCCATTAGATATATGAATTGGACACGACGCTCCCAGAATGACGAGCCGTATGGCTACATCCGAATATGTGTCCCAGAATCTCAGGCGGGAAGATTTCCCCCGAGACTCCGTGTTTTTGGGGAAGCTGTATCTGTGCAGAGGATTAGAAAGCGACAATAAATCCCGGTATGCTCTAAATGTCACGGCTTTCATGCAACCCGTACTTGTGCTCGAACAACAAAATGCCAGAATTGTGGTGCAGACGCTCATATAGGCAATTGTGAAAAGTCTCCCATGTGCCTAAACTGCCGAGGTCCCCACAGCTCCACAGATACCTCCTGTCCCGCCCAACCTCGCCGCATGAATGGGGTCATTGTCCGTCCGACGGGGGCCCAACTCAAGCACATTCGAATGGCTGGGAAAAGAGAATTTATCAAAGCAAACAACCAAATAACAAACAACCCCTCTCCAAACCCTAGTGCAAATTCCAGGGCCGAAAGCACCCTCCCCAAAAATTAAATATGCCTAGGAGACGAAACCAACACAAAGAAGCTCGTATCCGCATCATGCAAGTAAACATTGGGAGGTCATCCTCTGCCCATGATATCGCGCTAGCATGTGCGCAAGAAAATCGATTTGAAATTATACTGATTCAAGAACCGTGGACGCACTCAGACCTATCTGTACGGAGAACCAAGTCAAATTATGACTTCGAAACCTTTTCTCCACTATTGACCTGGAGCTCACGGCCGAGAGTCATTACCTACATACGTAAAGATTCTGGACTAAACCCCTTTCAGGTGGCCTGCGACATGTCCAGGGATGTTGTAAAAACAATCATCACTTGCGAAAATAGGAGGCTCCCGATCTGGAATATTTACAATGCCCTCACAGGGTTAGACAATGCTGGAGGAGGGCTCACCTCTCTACTAAGTTGTACAGATAGTCCATTCTTTGTTGGTGGAGATTTCAATCTGCGACACCCACTTTGGGATTCCTCGATCTTGTACGCCCAGAGATTCTGCTCTAATCTCATTGACTGGTACGAGAGCAGGGGCCTAAAACTTCTGAACCCTACAGAGCCCCCTACACATAACCGTGGTGGAACCCTTGATCTTGCTTTCTGCTCGGACAACAGTACTAAGTGCGAGGTCTATCCTGACTTGCACTCAACTTCAGACCACGAGACACTAGTCACGACTTTGCGCTGGACTATTCAGAACAAGGGTGTCAATAAGCTTCAATACAGATCTCTAGACAACAAACTCTTCGTCCAGCTCCTTGGCACTAGTTACCCCTCCGTCCCGATCCTATCGCAAGATGAATTGGAGACTGAAGCGAGTAATATTGTTGATAATCTTCGTACAGCGCTTTCGGGAGCTTGCCCAAGGAAAAGAGCACGACGATACGGTACCCCATGGTGGAACGACGAGTGTCGATTCGCGGCACACTCATATCGCAGAGCACGTCGGGAAGGCCCAGCAACCTGGGAAAAGCGCGAGCTTCAAAAAAGCGTACGGCAAGCAAAAAAGGCATATTGGAATTCAATGATCGCGGAAACTAAGTCTTTACCGGAGGCTTATAAAGTTGTGCGTTGGCACAATTCAGCTCCGAGATATCAATCTCCGCCGCTTCGCTGGGAGGAGGGTAGCGAAGTAATACACGATCCTCAAGAAAAAGCTAGACTTCTTCACAAGGCCCTTTTATGCCGCCATCTTGAGGCCGAAGATATTCCCCCTGAAACTCCTGCAGTACCACAACGAAAAATCCCGTGGCAGCTAATCTTCAACGGAGAAGCCTTTAAAGCCACATGCCAAGTTACGTCGACATCTCCCGGAGAAGATGAGCCCACCACAGCCTGTCTTCGCTTGGCATGGCCAGTTCTGGGCGATAGAATCACCAATCTCTTCAACTGTTGCATCAAACTCGGAATTCATCCCCACGCTTTCAAAAGCGCCACTATAGTTATTCTCCCAAAGCCCGGTCAGAGAGACCGCTCAATTCCGAAATCTTATAGACCTATAGCTCTCTTATCGTGCCTGGGCAAGGGCCTTGAGCGGCTCATCGCCCGGCGTATATCGTATTGGGCACTTAAGCTCCAAATTATAGCGCGCAACCAATGTAGTGCCGTAAGTCAAAGATCTGCCTCTGATCTAACCACAGCTCTCCTCTGTGATGTTCGCCGTGCCTGGAATGAAAGGAAAGTTGCAGGCTTGGTCACCGTTGACGTAAAAGGAGCCTTCGACGGGATTCTTCGAAACCGGCTAATTCACCGGCTACGCTCACAAGGCTGGCCTAATTGCATTATAATGTGGGTCTCATCCTTCTTCTCTGGGCGTTCTGTACGTATCCGCCTGGACCAGATAACGACTGATCCCCTACCTGTGACTTGTGGGCTGCCTCAGGGATCCCCCGTATCACCAATCCTGTTTTTGTTATACATGGAGCCTCTACTTCGACTCTCTCATGGAAGATTTGGCTATGCCGACGATGCGGCGTTCTTCGCCTCAGCTAAATCTCTACAAGACTGCCATAGTAAGCTTCAGAAGCATCTCAATTTATCACAAGCCTGGGCCAAAGAAAATGGAATTACATTTGACGAGAAGAAAACTGAGCTTATTTATTTCCACAACAAAAGGAAATTTGAAGAGCCCCCCCTATGGATGGAACACACTGAAATCAGACCTAAAGAAGCTCTTAAATGGCTAGGGATTCTATTTGACAGGAAGCTTAGCTTCAAGCAACATGTAAGATGTGCCTGTCAGCGAGCCCGTGTGGTAACCGATCACGTACGACGACTTTGTAATACTATCCGCGCCATCTCTTCCGCTCTGCTACGACAGGCTGTTCAGGGGTGTGCCTTTGCTACCCTCTTCTACGGGGCTGAAACATGGTATGGAACACACACTTCCGAGTGGGCACTAAATCAGATACAGTTGGCTATCAACCGTGCGGCACGCGCAGTGCTCCCAGTGTATAAAACGTTTCCCATTCCAGCGCTCCTACGCGAAGCAGGATGGGGTCCGTCTTCGGCCTGGCTTGATCGTATACATGACCGCCTAGCTATCAGAATTGCTGTGGCCGACCCCAACCACCCTCTGAGGCTTAGATGGAACTCCACTCACTTCGCCTGGATACGACGCAGACAATCACCTGAGCTATCTGCAGACATCGACGAACCGCCCTGGTGCATATTAGATCGCGATTACATAAGGCAACAAATTTGGGCGTCTGGGCGCCGAAATGGCTTCGAGTCCTACCAAATTTGGACGCGGCGGCGCAGCCCACTGGATTTAACTGTTTTTTCTGACGGTGCATTGGATGAACATGGAAACGCAGGGGCTGGTTATTGCGTATTTCGCGGCTCTCAAGAAATAATATGCGGACGAATTCCTTTAGGACGCACGGCTCAAGCGTATGATGCGGAAATCGTCGGCGCAGTCGAAGGTCTTCAGGCGGCTTGTTCTCACTGGATTTCCCGCTTTGCGAAGAACGTAGCCGTATGTCTAGATAACGAAGAAGCTGCGATACGTCTTCATAGCGGTGTTCCCACTCCGACTAGTTCCACACGGATATTAGACTTCCAGAGACTCCGAAGTTCCTGGTCAGAAAGAGAAAGAGCTGAAGCTACCGCACTTGGTACTGTGCAAGTACGCTGGATACCCGGACACCAAGGAATAGCTGGAAACGAGCGAGCAGACGCCCTAGCGAAAGAGGCCTCCGGTCTCCCAACAGAAATTACGGAAACTACTATAGCGCGGTCAAAAATGATTCTGGAGGAGTCTTATCAAGAAAGACTCACACTCTATTGGAGCCAACACGCGCCTAGACGGTACCTGGATTTTGGGATCAAGATGAACTCTAAGCTACCCCCAGAAATATCCCTACTCCCGAGACGAAGTCTTGGCAGGCTGCTCGCTGCCCGCTCAGGACATGGTGATTTTGCAGAATATCACCGACGATTCAAACATAGCGATGCCGATCTTTACTGCTCATGCGGCCAAGAAAAGTCACCAGAGCACCCGTTCTCGTGTCAACTTCTGAGTCGAAGCTGTGGGCGCCCCAGAAACTCTACCAGACAAAACCAGTCAGATATTGTGAAATGGTCTCTTGGCTCGACTGAGGGTGCAAAAGCATTTCATAAATGGATCACGGATCAGCACATTTATGACTGAACCTGCCGCTAACCCGCACTCACTAGCTGCGATTCAAAAGCATTTTACTTTCTTTATTTTCTCAATTCCTTTCCCATTTTGCTCCTTACAGGGGACAAACCACATACATGTACTTCTATTTTAAGCGGAGTTCCGCGATTTTTTTTCCCAGTACCTCTTGCGTTACACTTGCTGTGGTATCATGGATGCCCCAAGCAACCCTGGAGTCTCTCGGATTGTTTGTGTAGATATATATGCTGTCAGTGGACAACCTGATATGCCTGGTAGCCTCGGACTACGCAGGCACGCCAAATGCCCCTAGGGAGGCCCGAGGCCGGGATTAGCCCGTGAGCCTGCTTGGCATTAATCGTAAATAAATAAATTAAGTCTTACATTTACGTGACACGTCTTAGTACTCTCTAGAAGCAGCAGTACTTAAGACAATACGTGAATCTAAGCAGTTACACCATCACGTCTCAGGTACGCGACATCTTGTGTTAAGAACTTTTGTTTCAGCTCTGGTTTATCAACAGAGGTTTCAGTCAGCGACTCACATGCCAATTTCGAGTCGGACATATTACAGTTTGTTTTAATGCTGGAATGCTCATGAAACTAGAAGAATATAGATATATGTACCTTAGAAGGCTTTATGGGGAGACAGAGAAGAAGGAATACCAGATTTGACATCACCAAATTCATCATCGTTGAACTCGTTTTTATCATTATAATTTATCTCTTTACAACTTGTTGAAAAGGCAGGAACTTTTCTAAACTTGATTTAACTTTTATCCTTATCCTTTTCTCACTTTCCATCTCACAATTTCTGATAGTATTCATTTGTTGAAGTCATCATACGGCAGCATGTGATTGCCGGCTAATGCGGTAGCCAATTTTCTATTCAAAGCGCTTTGAAGCATATATATCTTATTCTCATCCGGCCAGAAATCCCCCCGGGCCTCGGCCAACTTGTTGGACCAAGATGCGAAGAAATCCGATCATCGCTGATTTTCTTTCATTTTCATTAGGTGTAATTCTACATTCGCCCGAGAAAATCTTGTTGAGTGTTATAATAATAGACAAGTATGAGTATAGAAATAAGATGTTAATTATTTTAAAGTAAGTCCATCGACAAACATATTATATACATCTCCAAATTGCCATCATATCAATGTTTTCCAGCAAACATCATGCAATTCCAATATCAGAGTGGAACGGAGGAGATAGTTTAATGAATGGAGAATTAATGAATCCCTCAATAACCAGTAGATTCCTACGTCAAATTTGGTCACATGAAGGTTCATTATCCGAGGAACGAGGATTTCTTACTTACGGAACTTTTAGCGTGAAACTAGTGAACTCTAAAAATGATTGGCTGTGAACCCCTGGAACAAAAAGGCCGGTGGGTCCGCTTAGTAAGCGACCCCTTTCTTCTTCAACATCACACAGCACCAAGCGCTTCGACCCACAACCCACGAACATGAGCAAGTTATGTAAATGGTGCAAAGTCAAACGTGATCTTTCTGAATTTGACGAGTTCAAAACTGGAAAATTCATGATTGGCTGAAAATCAAGCTCACGTGTTCCTCGGATATATACTTGGAGCTCCGCTCCGCCGAGATTCCATTTTCTCCTCCTAATCCTTAGTCACATTATTAGGCTATTAACCGATATTATCTAATTCAACACTCCCCCTGAATCTACAGGTTATTGTGTGGTGTCCATGTAATTATCAAGCGAAAATATACTCTTGCAGAGCGTAGCAGCTTTTGACTTGACCAGTGGTTTTGTGAGGATATCTGCCAGCATTTGATAAATAGGTATATATTTTATACTAACAATTCCAAAGTTGATGCATTCCCTGGTGTAATGGTACGTGAGGTTGATATGTTTCTTTTTAGCGGAGGTTGTACCCTTCGCAATCGCCATCGCACTCTGATTGTCAGCGCAAGTCAGAATTCCCCCTTCTTCAGAAATTAAATTGCTAGTATTAAGTTCTTCCAGGAATACCATGACCCAGACTACCATTTTTGATGCTTCTGACAAAGCAACATATTCTGCTTCGGCTGATGATGTTGCGACGGATTTTTATCTCTTTGATTGCCAACATATTGGGCCATTGCTGTAACGGCTGGCTAGCCGGCAAGGATCCTGTAGACCACGGTTGCCAACGCGGTCCCTGTTACGCGAAAATATTGACATGGCTAGCATTCCGAAATGTAGATCAACGTCCATTGGAACAAATGTTGGGTGCAGGAGGGTAGTCGATGGGTCTAGCCCAATGTCAAGATAATTACAATTTGAGGATATTGTAATGAGGATCGCCGTGAACTACGTCCACGGCGCCAAGTTGTTTGCTTTGTTTGCATGAGTGGAATCACATGGGCAGGGCAGGAGGAACCTATAAAAAGGCCGTCATGTGTACATAGATATCTCTTTCTTTCCTCATAGTGAATATAAACTTCTGATTTTGATCCTCTGAGCCAACTTGGAGACACTAACCGTGACACCCGGACTACGAAATGGATTACGAATATACTTTTGTTACCTACAAGGGTTCAACAGCTATAAGACTTGAGAAATGGCAAGATTGGCCTCTGTGGTACGATCAATTAAAGATGTGGTGTACTAGAAATGAAATTTGGGAAGATGTGTGCCCTGAAGTTATTGGAGACCAACCTGAAAATATCAGACCGCAGGCACCAAGTCTACCAGCAGTATTGGATGCTGAGACAAGAGCGAACTTCCAGATTCAAAATGCAGTTTATAGCAATGATCTAAGAATCTGGAGAGAAAAAGACCTAGCATTAAAGCAGCTTGATGAGACCTTGAAAACAACTGTTGGAGATCAGTTTAAGCAACACTTGATGAGAAAGTTAACTGAACGAGCTAAGCTGAGGGCATTATATGAACAAGTCAAACCGACTGTTGCGTTGCTCAAGGCAGATCTGAAAGCGGAATATGAATTGCTTAAACTAACTCCCTATGGAAAATCTGTCAGCAAATATTTCTCACGTTGGCAAATTTTATGTGTTAAGTGTCAAACAAGCAATCATTCAATTTTTGTTACTAGAGAGGAAGATCCATCTCTTGCGTTGCACGAAGCTCTGCAACCAATTCATCCAGTTACAGCGATATTCAAGACAAATAAAGTAAATGATAACGTCAATTCTGGAGAAGAGGTCAAATTATTGGAGGTAATAAAATGGAATCTCGGCGGAGCGGAGCTCCAAGTATATATCCGAGGAACACGTGAGCTTGATTTTCAGCCAATCATGAATTTTCCAGTTTTGAACTGGTCAAATTCAGAAAGATCACGTTCGACTTTGCACCATTTACATAACTTGCTCATGTTCGTGGGTCGTGGGTCGAAGCGCTTGGTGCTGTGTGATGTTGAAGAAGAAAGGGGTCGCTTACTAAGCGGACCCACCGGCCTTTTTGTTCCAGGGGTTCACAGCCAATCATTTTTAGAGTTCACTAGTTTCACGCTAAAAGTTCTGTAAGTAAGAAATCCTCGTTCCTCGGATAAAAAGCATGGCAGACATTTCTCAACTCTAAGGCCATAGTAAAGTTTCCGACAAATACGAGTGCCGGGAAGAACGCTGCATTCCCAATAGCAACTTTAGGAGGCAAGGATATCGAACACACTGACCGTCAACATTCAAATAAATCTTCATCAAAGCAGTTGCCGAATCAGCGGTCTCGACCTGAATATCTTTGTGGAAAATTTCATGACATTTATAGATGCAATTATCTTAACCCTAATTAGCCAAGACCAAGTTGGTGGAAGCCTAACAAAGATATTAAGGACAAAATAGAGAGGTATTGTGGAAATAATCCCGACTTTGCTCGGAAGGTGCAACATGAAATCGAAAAGTGGCAGCCCGAAAGAAAATCTAAGAAAAAAGAGTCAGGAAATACTGCGGCAAGTACTGAGACGGCAGATTATTCCGAAGATGATAATATTGGAGCTGTAACACTTTCTGGTTCAGCATCTTCTTGCTCTCTACATAGCTCTGTGATTCTGGATTCTGGTACGAACGTTCATGTGATCAACGATGCAATGTGTCATCGCATCATCAATTCTCGAAAAGCCACAGCAAGCGACGAGGTTTATTCGGGTGATGGAATACTGCAAGCGACTGCTGTTGTTCAGGCTGAAGTTCGCCTAAAGTTGGGTGAGAAATCAAGGGTATTAACACTTAATGAGGCGTTATATATTCCCTCTTACATGAGCAATCTGGTATCACTAAAACGACTCAATAAAGTGAACATACATCACGATTCATTAAATCCTTTACAACTTTATCAATTTGTTAACAATCAACGCCGTCTATGGGCCAAATTATCGACGAGTAAGAGTGGGCACTGGATACTTGAGGACTTATCTCTTTCAGGTGATAGCGCTTGTTTTGCAGCTTCTTCAGCACCCAGGAAACCCCTAGTAGCATCGCCTTCAAAATGGCACATGATTCTCGGCCATCCTGGCATCAAGGCAATTAAGTCTCTGTCTGATAATGTCGAGGGTCGTGAGTTTAACTCAAAGGAGAAGTTGTCAACTGTCGATTGTGAACCTTGTTTGCTGTCAAAGGCTAAAGCCATCATTTCCCGACGCTCTGAGACCAACCGCGAGATTTCAACTATTAATGAAGAAAAGCATATGGTTGTAGTTTCGTGGGATATTGTGGAATTTACAACAAGTCTTGATGGATCTAAGTATATGTCACATTTCTACTATGATGCTGAATCGTTTCATCATGTCAAGTGCACAAAGACCAAAGCTGAAGCTGCTGCTTATTTCAAAATTTGGTTTCCAAAAGCAGAACAACTGTTCGGGGCTCGAACCGTCTTCTTTAGATCAGATCTTGAAGGGTCTATCGGCAAGGAAGCAACTAAGATTCTTGATAGATACAAATTAACAAGACTATCATTTGTGGCAGACACTCCTGCGCAAAATGGGGCTGCAGAAGTATCTCAGAAGGTGATTGTGGAGACAGCAAGAACACTTAGGGTTGCAGCTGGCCTACCTAAAAATCTTTGGCCCTGGCTATGTGAGTAAGCTGCCTATCTTTTAAATCGTACGCCAACGAAAAAGTTGAATTATCGAACTCCATTTGAGTTAGTTACTGGTAAAAGACCATCTCTTGCACATCTTCATCAAATTGGGTGCAAGTTGTTCGCTCTTACTCGTGGAATTCCAAAGCGAGATAAAATGGAGGAACGAGCAAACATTGGCTACCACCTTGGCTACGCATCAACAAATATATTTTATGTATGGATACCGGCTCTAAAAAGAGTTATACGAACTCGAGATTTTGTATTCAAGGATGAGATGTATGATCCTTTGAAGGATATTACCCTTGGCCAACTTGTGGATGAAAAACTGCACACAATCACTGTGCAGCGAATTGAGATACCAGAAACAGATGTTCCTCTTGACCTAGATCCATATATTTCCTCAAGCGTCCCATTGTTTCAAGAAGAAGGTACTTGTGAGACTAATCGATTAATCGGTAAAAATCAGACATCTTACAGTATAAATAGCTATCCGACGCCGTCTCCAACTGTATCTAGGGAGCAAACTTGTGAGATAGAAGAAGAAAGTATAGGACTTGGTAATAGTCTGAATGCTCTGGAATTTGTGAATTTGGCGAGTGCAAATGAATACCTTTTGGCGTTCTCTTCAGTGGTGGTTCAAAAACATGATCCAATAGAAAAACAAATCCACCGTGATCAGCTTCCACCGCCGCCAAGGACTTGGAAAGAGTTAATAAAGCATCCATTTAAAGACAAAATAATGGCAGCAACTTATTTAGAGTGTGACAGCTGGTGAGCTGTATTGTGCCTGTAGCCTATGATTTGCATAGGCTTGCATAATTATTTATGCAATGTGGATCATTCTGGGGTTGATAGGTGGTCTATGCTCACCTGGAATGTTACGGCGTGCAACAAGTTGAGTATAATCGCCGTCTGCGAGGTACGGATGACGTGGGGCGGTAGACTTAGGTCGGAACAAGACGAACGAAACAAGACAAATGGAACAAGACGAAAGGATGCAAGCAAGTAATGCAAGAAGATAGATTGAGAAGCTGGAGATCTAAGTCCCAGATCCAGCCTCATTATATATATACAGGTTACACCTAATTACATAGTCTTTCCGGAATCAAGATACAAGCTCAAACTAACCTAACACTGTAGCCTTCGTATCATCCGCATCTGACTCTTTCCGTGAGTCGCGTAAATAAGTCATGCCCGACTTTCCTAGTCAGTCGCGTAACTGCCTCGTGTCGTGGACCCTTGCCCCTAATATTGGACATCTGACTCTGAGCTCTTGGCAGCCATGACACTATTCCCTCTCTTCGGTGCGCGAAGTTCCTACGAGCGAAGATATTTTTAAATGGGTATTTCGAGTAGAATTTATCAAGCGCTTCCAGATCTTTTACAAATTCGTAAGGCTCCCAGGTGGGAACGGGATCGCCCAGATATTTCACTAAGAAGGGCTTCGAACCTCGAGGCTTCGCATCCAGTATTTCCTCGACAACGTATTCGAATTCACCATCAACTATGATTGGCGGTGGAGGAGGATTGATCTGTCCCGGAAGTGGGTCCGTCGCGAAGGGCTCGAGTAGTGAGACATGGAATACCGGGTGTACTTTCATCGTGGAGGGAAGCTTTAACCTATATGCATGCGAAGAAATTTTTTTTGATATTTTAAACGGTCCCAATCTTTTGTGGTCCAGCTTATTCGATGGTCTTGTCGTTGAGATATGTTTTCGAAGAAGCCATACTTTATCTCCTACTTTGAATACTGGTGGAGGTATACGTGACAGGTTTGCGTTTTGTGCCGCTACATCTTGTGCATATCTGATTTCTGAGCGGATAAAATCTTCAAGGTTTTTAATATATTGTTGGAATTCTTTGATTTCCACCGATTTGTTGCGGAATTCTGAACGAGTGATAATCCGGTAACGGGGGTTGTATCCATAATTTGCGAAAAATGGAGAGACTTTGGTTGAAGATGAAACAGTGTTATTATAAGAAAATTCCGCCATTGAAAGATAGCTATGCCAATCATCTTGTTGGTAGTTACAATAGGCACGGAGATATTGTTCTAAAAGAGCGTTCACTCGTTCTGTTTGTCCGTCTGTCTGGGGATGAAAGGCGGTGCTAAAATGGAGTTCAATCGAGAGACAAGCTGCCATTTCTCGGGCTAAGGTCGAAGTAAAAACTGGATCGCGGTCCGAGACGATGGACTCAGGAAGGCCGTGCAAACGAAAAACATTATCTCGAAGAAGGATAGCCAAGTTTGAAGCAGAGCAAGTTGTTGTAGTTGGGATGAAGTGGCTCATTTTGGTCAGTCGATCGACGACTACTAGTAAAGCATCGAACCCAGCAGATACCGGGAGGCCGGTAACAAAATCCATGGAGATAGATTGCCATCGTTTTTGCGGTATTTCCAAGGGCTTTAGGTAACCATAGGGAGCATGTCTAATTGGCTTAATCCTTGCGCAAGTGTCGCAGTTTCGTATGAAGCGTTCGATTGTTGCCCTTAATTTGGGCCACCAAAAATCACGCGAGACAAGTTCAAAAGTTTTGGCTCTGCCCGGGTGTCCCGCGGCAGGGTGATCATGAGAAATTGAAATAATTTTAGTACGGAGAGGTTCCGGAACATAAATCATTTCCGAGACAAGTAGGAGTCCGTCGTTGTTGACGCGACAAGAACCAAGGTCCACTTGAGAATGGCGAGTTGAAGATGATTTGAGTGCCTTAATAATATCTTGACCAAACGAATCCGAGGCGAGCAAACTTTGGAACTCCTTAACTAAAGAGTCATTTAATTTGAGTGTTGGGATTTCCTCCTCAACCTCTGAAGACAAACAAGAAAACAAATTTAGTACTAGTGTCGAAATAGAAGGGTCGGCGAATTTGTTAGGATTAATAATGAGGTTTTGCTCTTTTGACCTACTACTTATAGCGAGGTCTTCTGATCGACGAGTCAATGCATCAGCTCTAGAATTTTTGCACCCTGGACGAAATTCTAAACGAAAATCTATTTCCGCTAACTCAAGGGCCCATCGAGCTTGCCTTCCATTTAATATACGTTTTGTTGTGAAGGCCGTTAGGTTTTGATGGTCCGTGATTATTTGTACTGGAGAAGTTAGGTTGGAAACGTATTGTCGATATTCCCTAAGGCTTTCCACAATAGCGAGGAGTTCTTTATCCCCTACTGTATAATTAAGTTCAGCTGGAGACATTGTTCGTGAGAAATATGCAATAGGGTGAAGTTTTTTTACGGAGTTTAGACCCGAGTGGTATTGAGAAAGCACCGCCGAGATGACCTTGTCTGATGCATCAGTTTCAAGGACTGTGTCTAGTAAGGGGTCGAAGTGACGCAGTATAGGCTCAGAGATAAAAGCGGTTTTTAACAAATCAAAGGCTGATTGACATGCCGAGGTCCAGAGAAAGGGGCTGTCCTTACGGGTCAATGCAAATAAGGGGCTTGCAATTTTCGAGTAATCTTTGATGAACCTTCGGTAGAAATTGGCGAAAACCCAGGAAAGATTGCACGCCACGGACGTTTGTTGGAGGCGTCCATTCTTTAATAGTTTTGACTTTTGTAGGGTCCATAGACAGACCTTGTGGCGATACGACGAACCCCAGAAAGGTTGTCGATTTAACGCCCAATTCGCAATTTTAAGGTTTACAAAAAAGGTCGTATTGTTGCAATTTTTGCAAGACTTTTCGAACATGATCCTCGTGTTGAGCCGCGGTCTTGGAGTAAATTAGAATGTCGTCCAAATAAACGACTACAAAGATATCTAGGTACTCTCGTAAGACGTCGTTGAGGAACTGTTGACATGTTGCTGGAGCGTTAGTCAAGCCGAATGGCATAACCTTATATTGATAAAGCCCATAACGTGTACGGAACGCAGTCTTAGGCTCATCGCCAGGTTTGATTCGAATTTGGTTGTACGCACCTCTCAAATCAAGACGTGTAAAGATGTTAGCGTCGAGTAGTTGTCGAATGGAGTCGTCGATTCGGGGCAGGGGATATACATTTTTCCTTGTTATGGCATTTAGTGCTCGATAATCGACACAGAATCGCAACCCACCCCCTGGTTTCTTAACGAATAGGACCGGAGATGCAAATGATGAAGTCGACGGCTCGATGAATCCTTTTTCAAGGTTTTCTTTCAGGTACTGTCTTAAGGCTTCTAGTTCCGCGTTCGACATGGAGTACAGGGGCCCTAAAGGAAGTTTCTGGGTTGTGTCGGTCGGAATTTCGTGATCTATGTAACGATGTGGGGGGAGAATCTCTGCTTTCTTCGACGAGAATACGGACAGGAACCCGTGAAATTGTGGGGGGATTTTTTGGCGCAGGTCGGCAGATTCTTCAGATTCCAGGTTCTGTCTTTCTTCCGAATATTCACCAACTTCCTTGATTGAAACAGAGAAAATTTGGCTGTCCCAGCGCTTGCTAAATTTTAGTAGAGCTGAGATTGACAGCGGGGTAACATTCTCCGGCGAGGGCATTGTAGAGGTGTTGATTGAATATGTTGAGACTGGAGATGAAACTAGACATGTCTCCTGGCAGAAGGGTGAGGTAAAGGAGACGATATTATTGCTCCATTTAATTTCCGGGTCGTGTTTTGAGAGCCATGACTTGCCTAGGATAACATGATATCGGGCAATTCGAGTTACTTGGAACGTTAAGTTTTCGGAATGAGAACCTAGTTGAAGTTGTAAGTCAATTTCATGGGTAATGTGGCCTGAAGATGATTGTCTTCCGTCCACAACTCGGACAGTTTCCGGAGAGAGTTTCTTTCGAGCTCTTAATCGATTTCTTTTGATGAACGACTCATCGATAAAGGAAGTGGATGCTCCCGAGTCTATCATGGTATGAGCAGGAATATTTTGCTGAAGGAGAGCGGTAATTGCCAACGGTTTCTCATTACCGAGGTCGAGAGTATGGATTACCGGAGGTGGATGGTTATATCTCTGAGATTGGGAAATTAAATTATCAAAAGCTTGAGGTTCTTCTACATCTAGAACAGCAAAGAAATTCGAAGATGATATTGCGACACGACGAGGAGTATTTAAAAAGTTTGAGAAGGAAGATAAGCTAGGGAAAGGTCGCTTTTTCTCTAGCAAAACTAATTTTTGACTGATCTATGGAAGTGATATTGGATACATCCCTATCTAAAATTTCCGCGTTAGACACAGTTGATTTTGGCCTCAATGAGCGTGCTTCCAGGACGTGACAGTTAGCAACCCGATGACCTGGTCTCCCACAGTACCCGCACAAATTATTAGCTCTGCGATACGCTTTACGCGCAGCTTTACCTGCCTCCGAGTTGTCGAGCTCCATGGGATCCCCACCTGAGTTTTCTGAGAAGGGTTGCTGCACGGTGAGAGTGGGCTTAAATTTGGGGAGAGGATTAAACGTTTGATTTGACTCCGGCGAGTTGCTTGATTTCTTCTCCCGGATTCGAGCGAAAATTTCATTGTCCAGTGTGATGCATTCTGCTGCAAATTCAGGGAAGGTGACCGGCATTTTCTTTCCAACCAACGCATCTTTAAGAACCTCCTTCAGCCCTTTCCGAAAATGATGGATTTGGACCTTAGGTTCGGCCCAGCCAAGCAAAGAAAAAAGGGAGACAATTTTCGCGTAATACGCCGCGCACGAAGCCTCTTGCCGAAGTGCTTCTAACTGCCGCTCGGATGTTGCGTAGGCGTCTGGATCGTCAAATGCAGCACGGAGAGATTGCAAGAATTCTGCAAATGTGGTAAACGAAACGTTGCCGGTTGTCTGGTCAACATGGGGCTCAAACCAAACGTAGGCGTTTCCGGTAAGATATGATCCAGCATACAGGATCTTAGATTCCTCAGAGGAGAAGGCGTTCGAGTTTGCACGGAACTGGAGTTGAAGCTTGGTGACAAAGCTTCCAAATTGAGACCTCGTTCCATCAAATTTTTCCGGGGCACTAGGATTTGGGGGACTAGGAGTGTGAACTATTTGAGTAGGTGGAGATGGTTGAGAAATGATTTGCGATGGAGGTGGTGTCGAGGGTTTGCTCGCCATCAGGGCCAGCCCTTGGCCCAAGCATATTGCGTTATCAATTACTTCGGATTGTATGGCCGTTGCTGACGCAGGATAAATACCTTCGTAATCAATAGGGTTATTTCCTACGCTGGACTTTCCTGCTGCATGAGCGATGTTGAGACAATGCCGAATAGGTGCAGGGATATCTGCAGGAAGGGCGAATTTTAAGGGAGTTGAATGGGTGATTATCTGATCCCAATTTTTACTGATGAGCTGCCATGATGGGTCTCTTGGTAAGGCCGCGTTATCTAGATCCATTCTTGACCCCGACATCACGATTTAGAGCTTCTCAAAATGTTACGGCGTGCAACAAGTTGAGTATAATCGCCGTCTGCGAGGTACGGATGACGTGGGGCGGTAGACTTAGGTCGGAACAAGACGAACGAAACAAGACAAATGGAACAAGACGAAAGGATGCAAGCAAGTAATGCAAGAAGATAGATTGAGAAGCTGGAGATCTAAGTCCCAGATCCAGCCTCATTATATATATACAGGTTACACCTAATTACATAGTCTTTCCGGAATCAAGATACAAGCTCAAACTAACCTAACACTGTAGCCTTCGTATCATCCGCATCTGACTCTTTCCGTGAGTCGCGTAAATAAGTCATGCCCGACTTTCCTAGTCAGTCGCGTAACTGCCTCGTGTCGTGGACCCTTGCCCCTAATATTGGACATCTGACTCTGAGCTCTTGGCAGCCATGACATGGAAATTATCGGCTTAGACACTAGAAGCATCTAGAAGATGGAAACCTCGAGAACCTTAGAATGAGGGCCAAGGGGAATCTTCTAGATGATGTGACGGCTGTATAGCCATAGGGATTCCTGTAGCCTATGCCTGGTAGCATAGGCATGATATGTTGACAGGGTCCGAGCGTTATGTGATAAGGCATTTAGCAAAGAATGCTAAAGAACCTTCTGGAAGATTTCCGTACTATCCTTGTATGTTGGGGACTAGCCTGATTAGTACAACCTAATCTAATCACAACAACATAGTACAGAAGGTTCTAGAAGCAAAGCCTTGGTTTATTAAGTCACTTGTATTTACAGTTATGTGGTTCCTCTTTAGATAGAATATAGACTACCAATAGGTACATAGCGCTCAAGCCTCTATACCCGAATCCGTGACAGATGAAACCACTCATGTATAAATACCTGTAGCACGTCGAACAGTATTTGCTCTCCATAGATTTGAATATAAAATTACCTCTTCTCATTTAGCTGCATAAGCGCTCTTGATAAGACCGTGACATAGAGTTCAATCATCTCATGCAGGATACGCTGGAGGTGGAGAATAGTTATGATGAACATGCTGTACCTTTAAAGTGGATTTGGACATATAAGTTTGATTCCCTGGGCTTCTTGACGAAGTTTAAGTGTCGACTTTGTGTTAGAGGAGACTTACAACTTCCAACTCTCAAAGATACGTATGCAGCGACGTTAGCCATGAAAACATTCAGATCAATGATGGCTCTAATGTGTGCTTTTGGCTTGGAATCTAGGCAATATGACCTGGTTAACGCGTTCTGCAACGCAAAACTGTCACCGCCCATTTATTGCAAACTCCTCCTGGATTTGAGCATCTGGGGAAGACGTTAAAAGTAAAGCGAGCCTTGTATGGTCCCCGTGAATCGCCTTTGCTTTGGTCTCGAACCCTGAAGCAGGCCCTAAATAATTTTGGATACGAAGATGTTCCAGGTGTTGATTGTCTGATGAGAGGACACCATACAATTCTCTCGATTTATGTTGATGATATTATCTTACTCTATTGGCCTCATGATGTTGCTAAGGCAAATGAGTTTGAGAACAATCTATCATCAAGGTTCAAGATTACTTCATGTGGTGAAGCTAAATGGTTTCTCGGCATTGAAATTATTCGAGATAGGTTAAACAAAAAAATATGGCTATCGCAGAAATTATATTGCGAAAAGCTCGGTTCTAAGTTTAACGCTGAGGGCAGAAGCCTGTACCCAAAAATTCCACCCCCAAATACTAGCGCTATCTCTGGAAACAAAGGCCAAGCCTCGAAGTCACAGATTCAGGGTTATCAGCAAAAAGTAGGCTCTGTTGGATATGCGGCTATATCTACCCGACCTGATGTAGCTAAGGCACATGCTGTATTGGCACAATACTTGAATAACCCATCTGACAGATGTTTGGAGCTGGCGGATCACCTTCTCTCCTATCTTCATGGATCTAGAAATCTAGCTCTCTCCTTTGATGGAAGAGCTTCTCCTTGGGAGATATACTGTGATGCATCTTTCGCTGACAATGAGGACCGGAAAAGTTCACAAGGTCTACTTTTCAAGATGTTTGGCGGTGCCGTCGACTGGAAGGCTACTAAGCAAAAGACAGTGACTACGTCAACAACTGAGGCAGAGCTCTTAGCGTTGTCTTCGATAGGAAGCTCTAGTTATTGGTGGAGAAGATTATTTTCTTCGTTGGAATTTGAAACAGACTTGATACCTACTGTTTTTTGTGATAACAAACAGTCTGTACGCATAGCAAATTCAGAATCTAAGAGTCTACAAACTAAATTGCGACATGTGGATATTCATCAGCTCTGGATACGACAAGAAGCTGAAAAAGGAAAAATGATAGTAAAGTGGATTCCGACGTCAGAGCAGCAAGCTGATAGCTTCACAAAGTTATTACCAAAGCAGTTGTTCCAAGAATTTGTCAATCAGCTTGGCTTACAAGATCCTCCAGGAGCTCTTGAAAAGAAGTAATGCCGTGAGCTAATAGAATGCTCAAAATATTGAACTTTCTGGGAAGGTGTGTTGGAAAGAAAGCGCATTGACGTCTATATATTTTACAAGAGTTATCTAAAGCGGTATGTGGTCAGTGCATAGTGGTTAGAATGGCGTCATAACAAGTCCGAGCTCTGACATGTCCTTGCATTGGCTAATTTCCTTTGTTTCTAAATATACATACATGTTATGACGATGAGAAGGATATATGGGGAGACCTAGAGTTATAGCTAGGAGAGGGGAGTTGAATTCTTTTTAGACGATATACTTATTTTTGAATATCATCAAACGATTTAGTAATCAAATAGTTATGCCTTGTAGTTCAGGAAGATCAATGAAGATATAATTTTCAATGTGCAGGTTATGGAATACTTGCTCAACCAGGAACTTCCATCGAATAAACGATGATTTATCTAGTCTAGGGGCATGCCTAAGGGCCTAAAGTTTTTCCGAGGTAGACATCTTCGAAAAATAGAAGGAAACGTTAAGAGCAAGAGGAAGAGTGAAGTGTAATTGTAAGAGTAAGAGTAGAGTAAGAGTAGCTCAGATGAACTAGAGGGTTAGTCTCATAATCTGTTATAATAATAGACAAGTATGAGTATAGAAATAAGATGTTAATTATTTTAGAGTAAGTCCATCGACAAACATATTATGTACATCTCCAAATTGCCATCATATCAATGTTTTCCAGCAAACATCATGCAATTCCAATATCAGAGTGGAACAGAGGAGATAGTTTAATGAGTGGAGAATTAATGAATCCCTCAATAACCAGTAGATTCCTACGTCAAATTTGGTCGCATGAAGGTTCATCTCCTCCTAATCCTTAGTCACGTTATTAGGCTATTAACTGATATTATCTAATTCAACATTGAGTCCATGTAGATCCTATCCAAAAACTCAATAAAATCCTCTGGGTCCCTAGTTTGATGAACCCCGCCATTTTCGTAAAAAGATCCCGCCTTAGCTCTAGCTGAAACTTTCAGTGAATTGTACAGCATTAAGAATTCCCGAGAGTTGTAACCAAAAAGAAGCCAATCTATCCGAAATGTATCCAAGACTGCGGCAAGCCATGCTGGGTACTCTGATCTAATACCATGGAATTCTGGAAGCTTAGTTGGCTTCAAGTTTGTTAGGGGCTTTGCCCGGTTTGGGTCTGGCTGGGTCTAGCCCATCCGTAGGCCTGCGTAAGACGTACGACAATAAGGAATCATAGGGGTAACTAGGTGCGGACAGAGACACGAGGTGTTATCTCGGTCGGGGTGACGCGTCGGAGGTTTCCCGGGTGACTGGATGTCGGATACGCAGCCCATGGTACTTAATAGCAATCAGTGCCACCTCATTAGTTTTTTATAGGAAAATATATTCTAAATTCCAACGGCATCAAATCGCGTGAATAACTGTGTTCTCTTGGTCCTTAACAAAATTACTTCCCTCATTTCGAGGGGAATCTTTCTCAATGATAACCCTTCTTGAATGTAAATCCTTTGTTTGTTTTTCAAGCAATTTGTTGAATTTTTGTTCCAGCTGTCGAAATTGCTCTACCGAAACATTTTGAGAACTTTTCGAATTGGATTTTTCAGTAATTGAAGACATTTCTCTTGAGGAACTGCGTATCTGAATCCGAGTATCTGGAAAACCGCGTATCTGAATATAGCTTCTTCAAGAGATGCCTTCTGAGAATAGGTAGAGAGAAATTATGTCACAGTTCGGATAAAGATTAGATGATAATCAAGTAAACAAATGTAGTTTATAATTTCTCTGTCTACCTAAAGATGATCTATGGACTATTTATATATCTATTCTTTAGTTTCTAGAACACTCGTTGTCGTTTGGTGACTTTTCATCATAAACCACATTAGAATAAGCTCATTGCATCTCCGTTGAAATCTAGAATATTCTAGATACTTCAACATCAGCCCGTTCGCTTAGTCAGAAAGATTAACTACGTAATTAATTTTAACAGGGATTGGCCATGGTTTCATTAACCATGCCATAGTGCCTGCGATGACCATCGTAGGCTACAGGATTCCTATTGGCTAACAAGCCGTCACACGTCAGGGTTTTTGGACAATGTACGGACTATATTTCATTTGGGATAAAAATAAATCAGATACTCTATCAAGTTGATAAATCTGCTGCACATATGAACTGTTTGGGTATTTTGTATCCAACAAAACTATTTCATGGTCAAAGTTCGATGCAATTACACAAAACAGTTTCGCTCCGTAGCATTGTTTCGATTTAATGTGAGGAATATCTTTAGGTATTAGGACAATCACTACGAGAATAGCGAGTTGCCTTACATCCTTGATATCTTATTCTATCGTGTCTAAGCTCAACACAAGCTGTGGAATGTCGTAAAACTTTTGGCATGGCTTCGTGTTGAGACAGGACATGACAAGTTTGCGCGAGCAGCTGCCTATAATGCGCCTTGATATGTGTAAAGTTGTGTTTATTCGTGCTAACTTGAGTCTAAAACCATCATAAGACTCGGGCTCCACTCTGGCCTTAAAGCTGAAAGGATAGTTGATATTTTGCGTCAATCTACGTCGTTTCCTGCATGTCTCGTCCACTTCGCTGTGAAACATTACACAATACTAACAGGCTGGAAGGTTCTTCCTTCGCCCGTTTCTCTATTCTGAATTGCTGGTGGTGATGGTGATGGCATATCCAGCAGACCTAGCGTGATTTTGGACCGCCTCATACAAATTTTCAATAGAAACGTAAGATCCGGGTAGATTCCATTTCGACGAAGTAATTCTGCCATTGTTAATTAGACCTGGACGTCGATTACGCTCAAATTGATAAGAACGTACATGGAAACAGTTAGAAGATGAATTAGTAATGAAGGATTACTAGATAGAACCATTGAAACTGAGAGACTGTGGAAGAAGTAAATGGCCTGAAGTACATGTGTTTTGTGAGTTTTTTATCTTTTGTATTTCTTGACTCATCTTGCAATCAGCCTGTAAATTATGACAAGTGTTTTAAGAGTTGAACGCAGCTTGAAATGCTTCGCCGCTTTCGTTGTACGCGATTGTTTTTCTTACAATCCACACATGATTTTACTGATCGTAAAGACGTCTGCTGCTGCGACGCGAATATCAAACTCGATTTAATTAGCTATTCAATTTGCGTTCACCGCTCGACGGATTCAGCATCAAAAAATTGTCGCAACAAAATTTCAAGGGGGGTGGGGGTTTGTATCACGACTCCGAACAAATATAAGCTGATTGCCCGTTTTTATATTGTACAAATATCCATCTACAGTTGATCCAGCCGGTGTTAAAATTCAATACGCTGCTTAGTAGTCGGTTGATTGTCTGAGTGGATGGCGTTTATACGACTCTGTACTCTACACTATACCTTCACTGAATCTCTCTCATTAGCAATTAAATTCTCCACAGCTACAATTCGAAATCGAAATCCTGGTTTCTGGAAAAATGTCCATATCAACGGGTTCGTAAATAATTTTGCGAGACCCTCACATGGTGATGAACCACAATGGTCACAATCACTGTGCACAACATGGATAGACTTTTTCGAGGTCTACGCCTGATTTTTAGAAACAAAGTTAAGGTTCGGACACATCAGGACACCTTTCTTGGATATGAATAGACTGCTTCTCCGAACGTGATTTCTCAGTACCAATATAATTTCTTTTCAGCTACAGCAATTTAGAAAAGTGTACGATTTCCAATATTTTCCGTCCTACTGGAGAGTAATTTAGTACGCAGCTAAACGATATCAGTAGACGTATTAATATTCAACCATATCAAACCTGGTGAACACTTCTTCTGAGGGCTAATTGTCTCGAAAATTAACTAAAGATCTTATCGCAGAAGCATATACCTATAGTCTGAAGAGTCCATAGTACGATAATCGTGAATGATAGTAAGACCAAATCAGGCAAGCCTTGAAATCGCAAAGCGATATTCAAGGGTCAGATTTAAGAGGATTAATTAGATATAACGTATTAAAATTTGTATGTGTGTGCAATATTGGAATAGTTAGATACTGATCGATTATGAACCTTAGATCTTAAATATTTTATGCTGTTGATTGTAGATAGCCTGCCTGCCAAGTCTTCCGGGTCAAATCTCGGTCTCAGAAACGACATTTCTCCAGAATTGACAACGTGTCATCTGCTTAAGTGGGATTTCTTCCATGTGAGTTGCGTTTGTTTGAATGACAAGGCGTTGTTTTGCTGATAGGTTCCCAGAGGATATTCCCCATGGTACCCAGGTTGCTTCAGAACAGTTATGACAATCAGACGAATGATCTATCAGCCCATTTGGATCAGTCCAGCGCACAAAATTGATCAGGTAATCGCGAACGACATTTACAATAGGGGAGTTATAGGTGGCATATGATGACTTGACAGGATCATAAGTATTGAACAGAACTTGTAATTCAGTTACGTGCGGGACTCCCTGACCCGTAGCAATGAGCGATTCATCTTGAACATTATAGCGATACATGTAGATGACAGGCTGATTTGTTGAAGTTTTATTCACATCTTTATAGTATAATGCAGTTGAAATTAGTATACCCGGACAAACAAAAGTAGCTTCGCCAAATGCCAGCGCAAGTGATGGAAAATATGGAGCATGAAGTGGTAGTGATTTATCCGCTGGGTATAGCGAGTTCATTTCCTCGAGATGTTCATCTGTCAACTTGGGAAATTGATTTTTCATGAAGTTACTAACTTCAGCTTGAGTTGAGGCATTCATGACCATACCATTTCCTTCATCGGTATCATCACCAATCATGACGGGCACGGGAAGAAATTTCCCAGACAGATATAGTTGCGCAGGATGATCGAATAAAATATCTCCGTCAACACATGGTGCGTAGGGAAATACTGCCAAAGCAGTGGCATTAGGAAAGGGGGGCGGGTTGCTATTAGCTTTTTTAAGGGTGTCGATTGGAGTGTTTCGTAGGCAGGTTAAAGTATCATTGCTAGTAGAGCAATTAGACACGGAAACAAAATTTTCGTATTGATATTCAAGATCGCTGACCGTTCGCTGAGTTGGAAAGAATACCGACTCGAGAATAGCGCTTTGAAATAAGCTGTCGTTTCGTCCATTATATGCTACAAGGTGAAGCGCGGCAGAGCCAGCACCAGCAGAGTCGCCGTGAATGACGACGTGATTTGGATCTCCCCCAAACTAAAATGGTATTAGCAGTCTACCAGTATCATTGGTGATATGGTGATAATTACCCGCCCAATATACTTCTGAACCCATTGTAACGCCTTCCTCTGGTCGAGGAAGCCAACGTTAAGATCACCATTTTTACGTATCTTTTCGCTGGCAAGAAATCCAAAAGCAGATACGCGATAACTAGTTTGAACCAGAATAATACTTCCCCCAGATCGTTTGATCAATTCGGTGGCATTGTAATTGGCATCGCTGTTGACTTTATATCCTCCTCCAGGAATGTAGAACCAGACTGGAAGCCGAGATTCCGATGTCGCATTTGAGGGAATAAAAATGTTGAGAAATAGACAATCTTCATCCTGTCGCGCAATACCAAAATTTCCGGTGCCAACGCAAACGGCTTGGAACTATAAGCTGGGTCGGCACGTGACATTTAAATTGGGTTCTGTAGTGGGAGTTACTGGACTACTCGACTCACATTCGAAGCGTCCTGTAGTGTGTTATTTACTTCTGGATCCACAGGGGCACGCCATCTCAAGTTTCCTAACGGTGCAGCCGCGAAACGCACCCCCAGCCAATACTTTACGCCAGCCTCTATCTCAACACCCTGATATCGGGCATAACCAAGGTCGATCGTGTTGGAAATCGTGGTGGGACTCAAATCTTGCTCCGGTTTGTTGATATTGAACACTGATATAATTGCCGTGTAAAAGAGCATCAATTTCTTGTAAATCATCTCAGACTGCATTTAGACCGCAGTGTTAACCGAGTCTACCCGGGAGAATTATCGCTATGGAGTTCCTGGAAGATTAGACTCGGGTGTTAACTTTATCAGATTATCACAAATCATATGGTGTAGCAACGAGCGTCGAGATAAACGATTGGATTCTTCAACTCGATTATGTGGTAGATTTTTTATTTTTTTTATTTTTAGCATTTAACGTCCGCGGCGAGACTATCTTCCGATAGTTGCCTAACACCTCCCTAGGGGCGAAGGACGCGCTGTCGAGCTAAGCGCGCAGCCCATTTTCTATCAGTTCTACACTAATTACAATCAAGTCCAGTATTGCCATCTTATGCCATACTTTAGTCTCTACATTTATTTTCTCCAAAAGAAGAAACTAAGATCCATTTATGATTATGTGGTAGAAATTCGCAGATAGACTAAACTAGTATTTATATGGACCGCTTGTCCAAGTGGCGCGTGATTCATCAGGAACAGGTTCATAATCTGGATTCTTGTCGACAATTGGTAGATTCTCCATGACTTTTACGAACGTCTCAGATGGCTTATCAACCATGCTGACATATAGTCAAACCTTTATGAACATCGTTGGATCTGTTGTAATTATTATTATTAAGATTGATTAAAATATTAAAAATTACAATTGCATTGACTGTCGCCGTGTTCGGATGACGCAGTAGCACACCGTTCGGGGCCGTCCTTTCAAGCAGAGTCTAAGAAGGTTAGATATATATCCCCAAAAAAAAACAGGAGAAATCTGGCCCGGATTCAGTAGGATCCACACACCGCATTACCCGTCTGGTTGTATATGTGATCACAACGAAAGCACTCTAGAAAACCTTGGGTGGCTGAAATGCTATCCCAAGCCGAACGTAAACGGTTTTGGGTTGCGAGGGCTGTTGAAAGCCCAACCTCGAGCAATTTTTTTGAACGATTTTTAGGTGTGGGTGTCCCTCATATCATCTTGAGTCATCACTCTATGTACCATATGAGTGTCATTCATGTCATAGGCTTAAGGCTGCATACACATAATTGACAAAATAAATGACAGTAAAAATTACAGACGAAGAGATATTATTACATAGCGAGTATGTTTCATTTGTGGCATCGTAGAAGAAAACCCTTGTCGAGTAGATAAGCCTGTATCAGACTCGTCGCTTTTGCGGGTTGAAACTAAATGTTACGACGGGAGCAACTTGAGGGTTGGTGGCGTCGTCTTCGAGGGAATACAGCAAGAGCCAGCTTACTAAGAGATGTGATACTGATATAGAGATAATAAGATTTGGCTAGAGGTATCAATGAACCAAGGAAACAAACAAACAAGAAACGAACAAACAAGGTGAACACAAATTGCGAAGCTGGAGAGTATCTACATGCAGAATCCAGCTTCTTAAGTATTGCCGGACTCCAGATTTACGATCTGTCCTTGTCCAGTAGAGAGACAGCGTGTTTCCAAAAATCTCAGCTTGAACCCAGACCCAACCAACTCCCTGATGCTTTGATCGTAAATCAAAACTGAAAACCCAATACATAACACATAACACATAACACGTTAAATGAAACTAGCTTTTCCTGCCTCAGGCCACATAATTATGAACCTTAACACTAAATGTATACCGGTACAGGTGTACATGTGTGCCCACAAAGAAACTAGCTCTTGACTTTGTTAAGCTTGACGAAACTAGAAAACAATCCCAGACAGTCACTCTTGACTCGGGAGCAACTGGAAATTGGCACTCATTCCTGATATAAATACACATCAGTATGTGAACAAATGTACTGGCAAAAGTATACATGAAAAGTCGCAAGGTCGTCATATCGCGTTTGTGGCTTTCCTCAAGACGTCTAATCCTGCAAACTACAACAAATGATTTGGATTCGAGAAGATTTGAAGAACTACCGTGCGAACGTCAAAGATTTGTGAACTGTAGTCTTTTAGATCGTAATGTGCTGGTAAAATTTATCGTTAAAAATGATGACGTGACGAAGGTGCCCAAACACAGCGGTTTTAAAAATGCGACCATAGGAGTTCTATCTTAAATCTAACAGCCGGTTGATCACTTGTAATCAAAATAAGCTAAGATCAATCTTAATGTAAATCCTACGTCGATATCAGAGCCTTCAAGTGTCGCAAAACCTCAGTGATTTGCTTTGAGGGGAGAAGGATCGAAATAACGTCATAAGCAAATTTTTGGAAATCTAACATTATTAGCCATTCCTACTCATTCATTTTCCTTCTTTCTCCCTTTTGCGAGAACTAGTTACTGCTGGTAGTCTCGTCGAATTCGAAATTCGTTGGATCACAAAATCAAAAGCCGCTTGACTTGGATTAATTAAAGTACTGCACAGATGAGATATCACTGGGGATGGCTGGACAGCCATAAAGACCACCGGATCTATCCAATATTCACGATAAATTTAGGAATCAACGGCTCCAAATCAGCGGTTGATTAAGCCTGGCGTGTTTCCAGCGAATAGACTGACGAGCTCAGTTCTTTGGAATGATGTTTCTTTTCGAGACATCGTAATTGGTTTGAAACGTAAATTTCCAATCCTTTATTATCCGTAACAAAACCATTATTGTGCCTATATATGTACAGAGAGATGCCTATAATAACTGTATACAGCGCTGCTTACACATAATATCGCTGTAATCAATACATCTACTGCAGATAATTCACGTCGATTGAGTGAACATGATCTGCGGGAGTCTTTCTTGCAGGTGTAGGAATCCTATGTGTTTACCGCTCCTAGGGTTGAACTTGTATGGTAGCAGGGAACGAGTATAGTATATTTCGTCTTTGTTGCACGTTCGGACGTAGTTCTACTGCTTGTACATGAGCGGACGGAGTCAAAATTTCACACATCGCTTGACAGTGATAATGCTTCACCATGGGATGGGCTTCAATGCTTGACCTACCGGATTAGATCTCCGAAAATTATCACAGATATTATGGCACCTTCTTTTCCGCAACTATTGGTAAAGATTGAGAGAAGAATTCCTCGTAGTTTATTGCTGCGGGTAATTTATATTTATTTGTTTGTTTAAGATCTCGTCAGACACAATCAGTAAACTACTAGTAATGATTTTTTGACGGACAATTATGATTTCGTAACTTGGACTCCATACCGACCATAAAATTTATCCCCGTTGACGCCTGATATTTAGCAAAACCACGCCTGAAACTCCGTGCAGGCAAAAATTGTGTGTAGCAGGTATCTAGAATGCCTCTTTCACCCTCCGAATCCATAAAGTGTTCTACCCTGTCTCTTGAGGGCATATACGACATCCAAACTGGTTACCGTCTTTCTCTTTGCGTGTTCAGTATAAGTTACAGCGTCGCGGATCACACCCTCCAGAAACGTCTTTAGAACTCCACGAGTCTCCTCATAGATCACTGTTCTTCATTTAGCTGGTGTATCAAGTTTTTGATAGAGGTCATACTAGCTGAAATACGTTTTACACCTCCGCGACGAGCAAGACGACGGATTGCAGGTTTAGTTATGCCTTGGATGTTATCTCTGAGGATTTTTCTGTGACGTTTGGCACCACCCTTTCCAAGTCCCTTTCCTCCTTTGCCACCTAGGAAATTTAGTATCAAGGAAGATGGTAGTCTTATGTTACAACTTACGGCCAGTCATTTTGTGTACTGAATTACTGGGGGTTAGAAAGTATTGGTGTGGGATGAAGGTTGATCAACTTTTGAAGGATGCTAGGTTGTGTAGTGTTGTTTGATTGTTAGAACGATGGGATGATCATATATCTTCGGTCCCGGAGTGCGACCGGTTACAAGCCGAATCACTGGGGCAATTCTCGCGCTAATCCCGAAATGAGACTCTTCATTCATATCAAAAAGAACGTTCGTGACTATTGATTCCTGACAGGAAGTAAAGAACTCGGATCAGCTATCACTATGGTGAAATAGTTTCTAATTATCATAATTGGCTAATAATCAATCTCAGCTGCTTCGATGTAATCACTAACTTCAACAAAGTATCCATACAATTTTGATCTAGGTACTATGATATCACAGGTCAGTGAACGTGATTATCTTGTCAGCTAAGATTTCGCTCTATGATTGGTCGCATTTCTTGGCTCGGACCCAAAGCGCGAAGTAATGCGATCACTCGCTAGCGTAGGATGCCATACTTAAGCAATGCAACGCCCAATTTATTAACGCTCCATAAAGATCACCTCCCAAACTCCAAAACAACCACACATATCACTCGAAACATAAACTAACATTTACGATGGCACGCACTAAGCAAACTGCACGCAAGGTAGATAACAACTCACAAGAACAACTATATAATGCTGACAAGGCAGTCCACTGGTGGCAAAGCGCCTCGTAAACAATTGGCATCCAAAGCAGGTCGGTAGCTATTACAACTTGTCATAACCTTACTCACACATAACAGCCCGAAAAAGCGCGCCTTCTACAGGTGGTGTCAAAAAACCTCATCGTACGTGAAAAATTGAGAACTAACTTTTCCCTCTCCGCTAATATCGACAAGGTTACAAGCCCGGAACTGTCGCTCTTCGTGAGATTCGTCGGTACCAGAAGTCGACAGAACTCCTGATCAGAAAGCTTCCCTTCCAACGTCTTGTACGTGAGATCGCGCAAGACTTTAAATCCGACCTCCGATTTCAATCCTCCGCAATCGGCGCTCTTCAGGAATCTGTTGAGGCCTACCTTGTGTCCCTCTTCGAGGATACCAACTTATGTGCTATACACGCTAAGCGTGTAACTATCCAATCCGTTGGTGCCCACTAGCCCCGTCCAAGAAGATACTTTTACTAACCTTCTTACAGAAAGACATTCAACTTGCCCGACGTCTTCGCGGTGAACGTTCTTAAATAAATTTTATGTGATAAGGTTGTGGAACATCTAGTATGAGACGTGTATTCTGTTATGGGACAAAGATCGGATTGATTCTTGGTAATGGTGAATCTCAGAGTGGTTAAAGTTTGGCCGGAGTTTTAGGGAGGGATTCTGATTTATCAAGGTGTAACTTAAGGACCTACTCGTGGCGCAGCGGTGACGTTAATGATCTCCAGGTATGCCAACAACAAAAATTAGAAATATTAGGTATAAAACTAAGCAAACCCTACATTCTGTCGAATGCCTTCCGTTCAATCTATTGTCTTCACAAAATTAAATTACAATGTACTAGCCAAAAATGTGCAGATACGTGTGCCCAAACCTAGTTGTGCCTAAGTATCTTACATCTCCCTACAATATCGAAGCTGATCCTGCAACAATAGGAGAACGTGCACAACTTGCTTCTAGGTTTTCTATAAGATACTTTTAGATGCCGAACCAGATCCCGAAGTCAAATATTGACGCGATCCTGGAGCATTACATCGTGAGTCAACAGACACCAGGTTTGTAGGCATAACAGCGTAAAAGTCGTCGCATTTACTTCTAAGAACTGAAAATACCGAAACCTGACTCCCCTACCTGAGTTCTCGTACTCTCTTTTATCGGGTCCTGATATCCTTAATTCCCTTTCTTTTGGGAATTTTTTGATATCCATTAATGTGAACAAGTGCAGCCTTTCAGAGGGGTCATGATATCCAGTCGTTACGAACATAACAAACTTGACCTCGATGAACTCGATCCGGTTACGAACACCAGCTCGCTTCTTGCAGATTCAGATAGAGATAATCCAAAGGAACGTATAGGCATATCTCTCAAGAAAGAGCAAATAATTATTACGGAAAGTGGCATGCAGCGCATCAAAGAGGTATCTAACCGTAAGCTCCTTGGTTACAAACAAGAAATCATGCCCCTACTGACGGTCAACTCAAGCTCGCTCGTTAGCTCGGAACAAAGGTTCAAGCTTATGTTATCTCCTGAATCTTCCATCTGAATTATTAGAGTATGTTTTAATGTACCTTGATCCTCTTGATTTAGCTTTTATCGGAGCTACCTGTTCGCGTATTGCATTACAAGCCAGGTCAGATGCACTTTGGTACCCTCATGTCCAAAACAACATTCCTGGAGTCAAGTTGACATCACCCTCACCTTGCCTGAATTATAAGCAGCTTTATCGCGCGCACTTTCCCTACTGGTTTATCCCACTACATAAGGTGTGGTTCGGTGACCAGTTTCTCGTGGGTAAACTTGTCATTACAAGCTATAACCCTGCAAGGGGCCAAATAGAAGGCTACCAGCTACTTGTAGAGCGTTCTCCTCCTACTTTCGAGCCCTGGGAGCTGGATGAGCATGTTTCGGTGCATACATTCCAGCCCACCCGTCGCCTCAACCTCGAAAAGCCAATTATTTCACTCAGTCCATTCGCCAGTGCCAAGTCTGGGGTTAAATTCGGCGACTCAGTTCAGATGAATATTCAATGGCCACCACGAACCACGCAAGACCCTAATCCATTGACAGAGGTATCGCAGTATTTATCTCTAGCAAAGCCATGTTCTATTGACGAAGTTACGCGTCCCAACGATCAGATCTGGCCGGCGCTAACGATTCCCGCTCAACAGTGGGTCCGATGCGCGGGCACACATTGGCAAGATGACCCACCGCGTCGACAATCAGAGGCGAGCAGCTTCGCCTTCAGAACCCAGCATATGATGAATGATTCATTCCGACAAAACGACATGCTTCATGAACTAGGCAGTGATGTTGTAACATATTGTACTCTCGACCCCAAATTATATACACCGACAGAAGCAAAGCCGTACCGTGGAATATGGGTGGGAGATTACAGCGGCCATGGGTGCGAATTCTTGTTAATGCATCAGCCAGATGATGTGGAACCATTCCATGAGGATAGTGTATTGAGAAATGCTGACGAAACTGATGAGGAATTTGACATGAGAAAAAAGCTGGAACGAACCTACCGAGGAAGTATAGAGGCTATAAAACTCACAGGAGATCCAAATGTACCACGAGGAGAGTTTACGTTTATCGCTGACGATATATCCAGCGGAGGATTTATTCGTCTAGCGGACGATAGTATATTTAAGGGCGCTCGGATTGTAAGAAGTCTCGGCCACATTGCAGCGAGAATGTTTCGACATGGTTAGTCCCCTCTACTTATTGTTGGGAAACGGCAGCTAAACTCTAGGTAGATAAATTTATCGAAAGTCAACTAATTCTAGTTTCTCATGATAGATTGGCCCAATATTGGGTTGAATTTGGTCACATTAGTTTCTTCGAGAGAGTCGATATCAACCCATTCTTGAGGCCCTTTAGCTAAAGGAATGCCACTATTAACGTGATAGCCATTCTGATTAAAACACTAGATCATAATGCTCGAGGAAATACAGAACTGAAAAGTCAATCGAATGAGGGTTGAAAAGGCAACTTTGCGACCATTTTTCTCTGAGGATTCGACCTCCGGTGAGGCTTAAAAATTTGCGGCATGTGATACCCAATAGATACTGCTGTACTTCAGGAGTAGAACTTATTGCATATTGACTTGAATTTTGTACGTCACTCCATTACTCTGTGTCTTTTCGATGTACAAAATTAGGATCAACTAGTAATAAGTTCTATCCCTACACACACGTTTATTTCAACGAGGGTAGTTGAAACGGTATTTTTCACTGACGTTAGATTTTGAAAAATTGAGCGAGATGGCTAAAATTAAGACTGCTGATATATTTTGATCATATTGTATTCGGTCAATTAGCTATGACAAAAGATTTACTTATTTTGCAGATATTCCCTATCAACCTGAATTCCAGCAAACCTATGCTTCTTTGGCACTAGTCTTGGCTCGTAACATACATCAGACTATCCAACATCACTTTTAATTGGTTGTTCAGCTCTCGAGCAAAATCCCAACAGAATACAGTTCTTTTTTGTTTGATATATTGGTTAAATCTTACAACAGTAGCTCACAATACTGGCCGAATAAATTGCGAATTCTGATTTTTTTGATACCTGATAATAACTTGACAACATGGCCTCAGCAATTAAATTTTCCCATCTTCAATTACTCACCTATGATTACTCAACAAGTTTACTTTTTTCAATGTGAACAGTATGAAGACTGTAATTGCTCACGGGGCCTTGGAATTACCAATTGTTCGGCCGGTTCTGAGAGCAGCCTGTTGGTACTTAATGTGGCATCCTTCGGCCTTCACAGCAGCCGCCACTCGGGACGGCAAACTCTCAATTAATGTCTAGCATGACTCCGGATCAATATTTTGCCAAATTTTTTCGACCCTTGCCCAGTACTCATGCAAGCATTTTAGTGACCCCTGGTAGTCGTTGAGTCGACGTTTTGTCAAATTCCAGAGATGGCCTATTAGGTTCAAATCTGGTAATTGAGTTGGCTAAGTCAGTGTAGATACTCCACGTCAAGCTAGCCATTCTTTTATAACCTTGGTTGTATGCTTTGCATCATGATTGAGTAGAAAAATAATGTCTGTTCTGGTCGACGAAGGGACCTGGCTTGCGAACTGGACCCATGCTGACACGATACAGCTCTCCAGAATCCCCACGAATAGCTCAGAATTTATCCAAACCATGACATACTCCATCCCATTGACGCAGAACCAAGACACACAGCCCCAAATCATTACACAATCTCCCCCAAATTTGAACGTTTCCTCAACCAGGGCCGGACCAAGGTCATGGAAGCTTTTATTCCAAAAAGACCTCATACTATCCCTCTTAATTCAGTTTGTCGAAGTCCCATCTGATCAAATTACTCTTTTCCAATCTCTATCGGTGATCCAATGCCCTTTTCAAACGGGCTTTTTGGTGAGCTTCTTCATGACTTGGCTTTGTCTTCGTCGAAGAAGCTCCTAACCCTTCTTTCCTCACCGCCTATCGGTTAGATTCGGTTTAAATTTTATCTTGTCTAGCATTGATCATAATTCATCCTCTTTCCACCATTGTATCAGCGCTGCCATTTGATTGTGGCTACGTATCACGTGGCGTCGGGCCGACCATCGCGGCGAGACGCCATTTCGTATACAGGAGAGCCTGTCAAAAACCATCTTGGGTTCTGGATTTAATTATAATTAAGATTTATTGAATTATTAGAGTTAAACTGTATGACTCAGTAATTCCTATTTCTAAAAGTATACTATTTTCTGATAAACCTTTCCATTCAATAATGGTTAGTTGGTCACAGGTTGGGATAAATCAACATCAGGAATGAATCAGGTCAATTCCTCAGGCACAACTAATGTCAACTCCTCAGGAATGAATCAGGTCAATTCCTCAGGCACGACTTATGCCAACTCCTCAGGCATGAATCAGGTAGATATCTTTGGGATGAGTACGCGATCAACTTCACGCTCCCGAGTAGTTGGGTTTTACATCAAAGGTTTAGTTCTCACTGGAATGTTGCGTCAACTTTCCACGAATTATTCAATCTTTCGCAAGAGTTATTACTATTATTATTAGTTTACTTTCTGTTATTTTTATCCATCTTAGATCGATATGCTTAGACACTCTCTTACAAAGTTTTTTCTGGGAACTAAGGGAATGGGTATATAGAGGTAGATAGAAGGACGGAGTGGGGGACAAGAGAATAAAACAACAATTGAGGTTCATTCACAGAGTGACTTTATTTTTACGTCTTGAATTTCCTCAAGCTCATCTTCCAGATTCTTCTTTACAGAATCACCATATATTTCAGACTCTTCGTTACAGAGTCATATTCATTTATCTTGTTGAGTTGACCGAAACTCATATATAAACGACCGGGTAAAATGAGATGTTCTGAGGCACGAGAGGTTGCCAATTGGGGCATGTCATCAGGAGGCATCATGTTTAGACGAAGGGAGATTCCGGGATTGAGTAAGTTTCATAACGAGCAGAGGCGTTTTGGAACAGTAGCATAACGGCAACTAGGAGCAGTTGGCTGTAACCTCTGACAGAAGTCATGAGAAGAAGAGCGGTTAGGGCTTACATGATGATGTGTATTAGCAAAGCGTTATCTTCGGGAAAGGGTATCGGGAACGTGAGGTTCTTCGGATCAGTATATTGTTATTTTATTGTCGTTGATCTAGGTGTTCAACAGTTATCCTTTAAGGCCAGTCGAGCCAGTTATTATTAGTACCATTTTTTTTTTAAATCATTTTTGCGTATGCAGCCTGAGGCTATGACGCGAATGATTACGGAAGATATGTATGTGACGCAGAATAACACTGTTTGACGTTTGGAACACTCATACTCAGATTTCATTTGCAGATACCACTACGAGAATAACGCCTTACGACATGTACCCTCTTCCGTGAATACCCACCACAGGGAAAAGCGAGAAAAACCTGTGGCTATCTGAGCATGCTTTCGTCATTCTACGAATACAGCATCACCGCGAGAGAAGTGGTGTGAGGGTCTTGCTGGATTTGAACCAGCTTTCTCCTGTCTCAAGTGGGGCATGTGTCCAAGCTACCCAGACTCTACTTGGAAGAACGGCCCGGATAGTGTACCACTGCACCATCCAACCCTAGTACCATTTTATCTTCATGTATTTATCTGTTGGCGCTTACTTTTGCAAGACGTATCCCCACAAGCCACTGCGCGTGCTCGGGCATATGTCAACGGAAAGAATCTTTTCAACAAATATATTGTGACCCACTGTCACCATGTCGCCCCAGGGATGGGGCTTCAGTTGTAGTTTGAGCTCGGTAGACCGTAAAAATAAATAAATAAAATATTGAGAACCACTATGGGCTTGGATAGGTTCTACTTTAGGTTAGACGTGATGAAGTATCGTTGATCACGACCAGAAAAACTTTGGACTATTTTGATACGTGGTACTAAATAGGTATTCTATAATTAGATATATATAAAGCAAAGCTTGTCGGACACTCTTGGTGAATATTGTGCGTTCAATTCCAGAAGGATGTAGAAACAATTGAACAAGATGTATGTAAATTTGTGTCTTTCTCTCGAATGAGAATTAGAATTATAAGACGGGCTGAAGCGAATAAAAGAGAGGGTCTTCGGAGACAAGCCAAATCCTGAAGGTGTGTGATCATTTCATGATACTGAATCACCGCAAATCCCTCGCCTCTTACTCTTTCACTTGACATATTTTCATCAGAGGTCGTAGATGAAAAACACCCAGTATATCCTTCCAAATTTGATACTATAGTGGTTAGAGATAGCTCAATCCACTGCCACTCAATCTCAAGACGTTTACCATCAAGCGCCCGATGACGCGCTTATCCCTCAACGTCGGATGACGCGGCCGGCCTGGCTGTGGGACCAGTTTTTTTGTTTACATCATTATTGCACATGCAGCCTGAGGCTATGACGCGAATGATTACGGAAGACATGTATGTGACGCAGAATAACTCTGTTTGACGTTTGGAACACTCATACTCAGATTTCATTTGCAGATACCACTACGAGAATAACGCCTTACGACATGTACCCTCTTCCGTGAATACCCACCACAGGGAAAAGCGAGAAAAACCTGTGGTTATCTGAGCATGCTTTCGTTATCCCACGCTTACTTCATCACCGCGAGAGAAATGGTGTGAGGGTTTTACTGGATTCGAACAAGCTTTCTCCTGTTACAAGTGGGGCATGTATCCAAGCCACCCAGACTTTACTTGGGAGGATAGCCCGGAAAGTGTACCAATGCACCATCCGACCCTATACAGTCGTCCCTCTCTGACTCGATATTGGGTCCCGGTATAAGTGTTGAAAATACTCATTGTAACTTGGACTTTTATATTTGCAACACTTACCCTTACAGGTCATTTTTGGTGCAGGGGTAAGTATTACAAATATAAATGGTTGAATTTCAATGAATATTTTCAACACTTATACCGGGACCCACCATAAAGTTAGAGAGGGACGACTGTACAGTAGAGCCTCTCATACAGGGGGTCAAGGGTAAGTGAAGTCTTCGCTAATTCGATATGGTCTGGCGTGCAGGGGTTCTGTCAGCCTTAAACGGCAGGCGGTGAAGGCATGGTGAAGTCCCTAAAACAGGGCATCCCGGTACTATTATATAATTTTCTGTGCCAAGTTTTGTTTCCTCCAAAGTATCCATTTGTCTCGTGTCTGACAAATCCGGATCTGTTCATATTCGCTGACCTCAATTTTCACTAGACATCCGGATCAATATTTTCCTTCATTTCACAAACTTTATCAAATCATTAGCGCGAAATAGAAAATAGAATAAGCTTCATTCGTCTAATACAAATATGTAATCTCCAATCAAACAGATAAATATACCTCATTGCTAACAAAAACCTTAGCAGAATAAATACTCAAATTACTCCACTTGTCAGCAGACGCGCGCCCTATCTTACTCGAGATCAAAGATTGCAGGTGATTACAGAAACTCAGCTATAAGAAAACTTTCCCCATAAACTAAGTACATTTAGATACTAACACTCCACAGAGCCGGACTCTCTAATAGAGAAATAGCAGATCAACTTGAAGTCACCATCATTCAAGTTCGAAATACGGTCAGATCTGGTCGTGCCTCTCCCTGACCTCGGACAGGACGTCCACACCTCTTAAGCTCAGCCCAAGTTGATGATCTGGAAGCATTTGTTTGTTCTCCGCGGGAAACTAGGCAAATGTCGTTTCTTGAACTGGCTCTCCACTTTCGTTGTTGGAGTGCCGGAGAATACGCAATTCGGAATGCGCTCAGAAAACGAGGTTACGAGCGGCGAATTCCACGTAGCTCTCCCCCGCTTTCTGAAAATCATCGTGAGGTCCGAATATGGTGGAGCAAACAGCATCTGAATTGGCGTCAAAAGTAGTCACGAGTTTTTTGGAGTGACGAGACATGGATAAACGATAGCCGAACAATATCTGGGTATGTTACCAGAAAGGTTAGTCTGGTCTTATTCATTTTCAAAAATACCTCGGAATCTAATATCGACAAAAGAGGGGCCAAGACTTTGATTACACTTGTGTTATCGATCGTTACAAGAAGAACAACTTTTGGATGTTCTGGGGGAGCTTCGCGGGAACAGAATGAGGTCCTTATGTCTTTTGGGAGCGGGAGTGGGGAAGTATAACCTCTGAAGGATATAGTGAACATATCCTCCCAAGGATAGGTAATTGGATGAGAGAAAAGAGAGAAGAGACGGGCCATGATTACATCTCTATGCACGACAACGCCTCTGTTCATAAGGGACGTCCGGCTAGGGAGTTTCTCGATGCCAATGGAGTTGAATGTATGCCCTGGCCTGCTAACTCTCCTGACTTAAATCCGATTGAGAATGTATGGAGTATGATGAAATACTACGTACAAGAACGATACCCGGAGTTTGAGCAGACGAGACAGCGGAACAGGGCGGAGATTCTACCCATTGTGATAGAGACATGGTACCATAGTACAACAGAGGAAAAGCTCACACAACTGATTGGGAGTATGGCTAGAAGATGCGAGGAAGTATTGAATACAAACGGGGGTCCTATTTCATATTAGACTTTAAAATCTGTATCAACAGCAAACCTGAATTGCAAGTTTTAATATGACGTATGAACTCGATTTTTTAGGCTTAGTGCGAAGCAAAGTGGGGAGAGACAGGCAACTTCACTTTTGTCGACCTCAATTTCTCTAACCTAATTTTTGAACAGAGTTTGAAGCTTTACCATATTCAGCCTAGTTTAATCGTAATCATCACGGTAAATATCGGCAAATAATCCCTGTAAATGACAGACAACTTCACTTAACCTTGACCCCCTAGAGCTAATAGTGGATCCCGGTATAATTACTAAAGAGATTCATAGAAATTTTACCGTTTATATTTGTAATTCTTACCCCTGCACGCAAAATAACACGTAAGGGTAAGTGTTGCAATTATAAAAGTCCAAGATACAATGAATCTTTTTAAAATTTATACCGGGATCCACTATTAGCTATGAGAGGTTCTACTCTATCACGACATTTGTGGGTATCTCCCAAAAAATTTTAGCAATGCTGTATATACCGCTTTAGGAATTTATCGATATGGCTGCGTACAGATTCACAATTTTAGAAATTGACTAAGACATACTTAACAAAACATAATGCTTGCAACAACAATACCTAGACCCCATTCTGCAACTGCCGTGAATCGAACACGAACCTCCACCTTGGAAGGGTGGAATCCTAACCATTGGACCACAGAAGCTTGCAACCAAATAACTATATTATTATATATTCTGTAATATTTAATTAAATCTTAGACAAAATTAAAACCTCCAAGTCAGTCTGGTCAACTAATACTGTTGAGACTATAGGTATAGTTTGGATGTTATAGACGCGAAATCAGTGTCGACGATTAGACCAATAAACTAAGATATCTAAATGACTCGTTGTTCGAGATGGAATCCGTTTTCTCGACGCACCAAGTTCGGTGGTGGCGTGCCAGGTTTCTGTCAGGATACAGTATCTATTGTTAAGATGTTTCGGATCTAACTTTAGACTGTTATTTTGAGATATGGCAAGGAAATAATATAGCTACTAGCGGGTCTTACACGTAGACAAATAGCCTCTTGATCCATCTAGATGAGAGGTGTGCGGTTTAGGTTCATTGAGAAATATACTATTATCACCATCATGATTGGGGGACGAAGACGGCGTTTCTACCTGTACGTGGTGTCCCCTACGAACCTGGAGTTTATTTTCAGAGCGAACAGAAACACGCATCACTTGGTCTCGGAGGAAAAGTCACCGAATTGAGTTTCCCGGGCGTACCTAGCTCCCGTTATGGTGGTGATGGATCAGACTAAGTTGGCCCTTTTTACCAAGATGAATTCTCACTGTTTACAGATAGTCTGGCATTATACTGTCTCCCGAGGAAAGAGCGCCGCTAACTGAGCGCTGGTGGTGTCGGTATAAGGAGGATATCTGGACTATGGGATAATAAGGAGATACAGATGGGGATACGCACCTCTTGTGGCTCCAGTGTCTAGACCTCTCCTGGCTGGAGTTGCAGGTTTTTTGAGACTTTTTCCCGCGTACCGGTTTCCATGCCTGCTCTTTTTCATTTTTTTTGAGCAGAAAGTTCCTTAGAAAAGATGGTTGAATTCTACGGGTAGTTACTGAGCTAAATGGCTACCCTTCATGAGTCAATGTATCAATGATCTTAGGTTCGACGTAAAAGGGGATAGGAGCACTGTAGAAGGTATGGCCTGGGTCAGAGAGGAGCCCTAGTGTCATAATAGTCTTGGACTCTACATAGAACGAGTTAACACCACTACTCACATTGCTGATACAAATGTTCAGAACACATTAATACGCGTACCCGAGACTTGTTTTGGAGGTGAGTGTTTCATTTATGAGGAGTAGATGCAATGTTCTGACATGCGAGTATAATGTATGATTTCTTAAGGTGAGGAATGAATGAGAATAGATAGAGGTGTGTAATTGTATTTAGATTTGACTTGTCCATTTTTCTATGAAGGTAAGACGTCCTACTTATATACATAAAGCAATACTTGTCATATCTTTCTCTCAACTATCTTTAGGTACTGCACCAATCTACCACTGTCTAGTCAGTCAATTCATGAATACTACTTAATCTATTACGACCAAGGGAATGTCTGCCTCACACGACTCGTGTCACCTGACTAGTATTATCTGATCTAGTCTAGGCGACTCAAATTACGCGACTCGGTCCTCATGCCTTGATGCACCCGTCCACACAGATCATCCGCGCCTTTTCATGGACCTCGCACATCTCTAATGTCGCTATTCGCAACAGTGAGACGTGACGTTGATTAATCGCCACTGAACTAACATGGACCATGTTTAGAAGCGAAACCCGTTTCTCACACTCCCCCCTCAAAATTGGTGATTTTCGTTTGTTTGTAGTGGTATTTATTCGTGCTATGTAGGTCCAAGACTATTATGACACTAGGGTTCCTCTCTGACCCAGGCCATACCTTCTACAGTGCTCCTATCCCCTTTTACGTCGAACCTAAGATCATTGATACATTGACTCATGAAGGGTAGCCATTTAGCTCAGTAACTACCCGTAGAATTCATCCATCTTTTCTAAGGAACTTTCTGCTCAAAAAAAATGAAAAAGAGCAGGCATGGAAACCGGTACGCGGGAAAAAGTCTCAAAAAACCTGCAACTCCAGCCAGGAGAGGTCTAGACACTGGAGCCACAAGAGGTGCGTATCCCCATCTGTATCTCCTTATTATCCCATAGTCCAGATATCCTCCTTATACCGACACCACCAGCGCTCAGTTAGCGGCGCTCTTTCCTCGGGAGACAGTATAATGCCAGACTATCTGTAAACAGTGAGAATTCATCTTAGTAAAAAGGGCTATTTTACATGGCATTCAGCGATGGTCAAAGTGTACCACTAATTCCCTGATAATACACGATTTTACTATTCTTAGTCTAATACTACACCATTTTCCTCCTTCCAGATAACACGACTGAAAAATTCATAGTCTGATATATTCAATCAAAAGAGGAAATTGATTGAGATACTTCCTTACTTTACGTCTCCATCCCATCGTGAGTATAACTCTCTAAGGTACTTATCACTCTGATTCCTCTCGTAACCTCGTTATTATAACAGCATGAGATGACTGCTGGGTGGTGTGGGCTTGGATGTATTCCACGAGCTGAATTTGCCAACAAGGAGGGGGCAAAGCTTATCTTTTTGGTTCTTGAATCAATCAAGCGTGTGACATTCAATGGTGAGTTTCTGGTCAAAAAGAACTGCGAATCAACGTAAGGAGCGCTGTTTCGGTTCTCGATCAGCGTGAAGGTACTCGAGGCAAATCTAGGAGTGAATGCTGGATCTTGAACAGTGTGCTTGCGGGTATATGGATAAGCTCCGTCATGCCAAAATCAAAGAGATTCCCTCACTGTATCTCCGTCCAAGCGCATCCAGTAAACCTTGAGTGAGTAACTGAGCGTCGATTAAATTAAAGGTGAAATCCGGAGAAGGCCTGCGTCAGAGATGTAGAGCCTCTTCGGTCCTATTAATATTATGTAAACATGTTGAAGATTATTGGGTTGCTCTGACATGGTGTTCTAGAGCTTATCAAGCGAATTGATCCACAGGGAAAACTAAGTACCGAAAATTGTATCACGTGTAGATCGACAACTTAAACGAATGACTAATCCTCGCAGTGTTATGTAAACAATAAATTTCTTGTGCGGCCCGATTCTGACGCAAAAGCTAGCGGATGCAGAAGCTAAGATATCTAGTAATCAGACGCTGACAAAGAGTTAAGCTCTATCGAGTCATGTAAGCTTTTTCGTGAAAATGGAATATATTAGCCTTGATTTTTGAGGATGAACAAAAGTTGGGTTGAGTATATTCTCATCACCTTAGGAGAAATTTCGTATTGACGAATTTTCGAGATCATCATTATCCCTTAACAGTGGTGATCCTCTGAACGATAATGGATCATACTCTATTGCAGGGGTAAATAGTGAAGGAAACCCCTGAATGCCAAGATCTGACAGGGATTATACAATATGCCATTGGCTGCAATATTTTGACCATACCAAATCCGACAATAGCTGAACCTTATTTGTATGGGAAATTTTGCGTGATAAAAGAAGTGTAGGAGATCCCTGTAACTCGTTGAAATGATGATATTCTATTCAAAAGTGCTGTGATGGGCTATCACCAAAATAATGTAACAAAGTAAGCTGGCCGTAATGCAGTCTATTTTCTATATAGATTTCTAAATGAGTCTAGAGGGAGAACCATAATATACAAGTAATTCTACACCACACGACTTACTTCCCAAACGTCAGCTCTTTTTCCTGATAAGTTCTGTAACGGGTACAACTCGAAGATTGACGTGAGTCATTATCTTTAAAACTAGGGGTAGGTGTACTTAGTCAGAGTAGCTCTTGTAACCATCATCGAACCGATTATAGCAACAGTTAAGATCACATGACATGTGATTAGTAATTCATAACACATGATCAACAATTGAGGCTAAGGCGCAGCCCGTAACAAGTGCTAGCTTTTATCAAGTATTAAATACATTTTTACCAATAATTAAGCATCATTAATAAGGAATCGAACCTCCTCTTGCTCTGATGACTGCCTGGCACCTTTCTGGAATGCTCTCTACAAGCGTAGCCAGTTGCTCCTGAGAAATTGACTCCCATGCCTCTAGGACTGCATTTCGGAGCACTTCTTCAGATGGATTACCAGAATCAAATTCTGGGTGGTGCTCTTCAATATGGGATTTCATCATATCCCACACTGACTCAATTCGATTCAGGTCTGGGGAATATGACGGCCAGACTATGAAATCTAACCCCCCTTGATGACAGCTCTCTTTTCGTACGTTGAGCAGAATGGGCAGGAGCACCATCCTGCATTAAGAGAAGAGGGCCGTGAGAGTCAATTGGTTGTGTTGCCGCGTGGATTAAAGGAACAATCCTCTGGCAGTAACTCTCCGCTTTTATAGTCCCCCAATCCCTACTCCAGAAGAGGGCAGGGCCCTTCTGGTTCCCATAAAAGGAGCCCCAGAACATCCAACCACGCTTTCGAGGACCTTTTCGAACCAGGCAAGTGTGATAATATGTCTCCTCGGGCTAAAAAATTAGATTAATGCAGTTGATACATGGCTGAGATCTGGACTCACCTTCCTCGAAACCCATACTCTTGTGTGACGTTCACCAGTGACCCAAGTCTCATCAGACCAAAGAATTTGGGATCACTGTTCAGGTGTCCAAGAAGAGTGTTCTTCCGCCCACTCTAATCTTTTCCTCATATGTGCAGGCGTTAGAGTAGGCTTCGCTTGAGCAATGCAACGCTTGAACCCTCTTCTCTCAAGAGCACTTTTGATTGCGATTTGGCCACAATTCCAGTGGGAAAACTTAGCAGCAAGCTCCAGGTGGCTCATCTGGCGGGCCTCACTTGAAGACGTGACAAACTCTTCAAGCTCAACTTCCTGCTGAGCGTTCAAGGCGTGGGGTCGGCCATTTCGCTTTTTGGGCGTCAGACATTGCCTTGCAAGGGCATATTGTACCCTTCTTTCGGTGATACTGAGTTGATTACCGATGGCGAGATGAGTAAAACCAAGGCCACGTAACGTGTATATCTGGACTCGCTGATCCCTAGAAAGCTGGCTCCGTGATCTTGGAGTAGTGGGAGATGCTGGGGTGCTCATTTTTCTTCGCAGTTTATCGTGAGGATATAGGTTATTCGATATGTCGTGTCAACCGATTTAGTGTGGTACGAGGGTGCTGTGCAACTATCGAACATAAGAGAGAAGGTTCAAGGAAGAAGGAATGCCTCGGTTGCCTTATTGCCTTAGTCTAGCCATTTTTGTAGCGCTAAAGTCGGCATATCAGGGATAGCCCATGTAAATTACACAGAATGTGGGGCTACACTTCTTACCCCTGCAATAGAGTATATACTGATCGACATGAATTGCAATATTACAGGACACGCTTGGTATTTGCACAAAGATATTTCGATCAAAATGAACATAGCAAACTGAAATTTGCCGGTTGCTAAGGTTATGATTAAAGATCAGATAGAGCTAGAATTATCACTATTCTGACCACTTTAGAGTCCCTAATCGAAGCTGAAAATAATTGCGGTTGATATAAGTATTTATACAGTAATCATACCGTTCAGTATTGTGAACTTTGTGCTGGCGTTGTAGGACAGGGTCTTGGCCTACTATATCAGGTCTACCCTAAAAGCGTGGTAGGTCAGGAATAAATTGATTAGCGAGGCGCTCTTACTCAGGTGACTAATTTAAACATTATTGTGTGAGGTGTTTGCTCGTCATATTGTAAGGTTAGTGACGCTAATTAAGCGAGCAGGATTTTTTCAGTATAAATATGTGCCTCCCGACCTATCATGCTAACCAGCGATTTTACGTTTGTCCTCCCCACCCCTCAAGATAAGAGAGTACTTACTAACTTATTCCCACAGTTCATAGAATCATTTCTATAGTAAACATCTCCTTCTGAGCTTCTCAAAAAAAGCCACAGAACTCCAATCTCGACGATGATACGATCCTCAGTAGCCAAGAGTGAAGCAATAGCTCCTGCACTGTCTGAAAAGATGGCGATATAAGTTCGAACTTGTATTGTACAGGGAGAGGTAATGATCTCGGTGTCTGTGACTGTACCTTCGGGTACAGAAATGGACGCAGTTACTGACGGACGTCTGAGAGACATTAATTTTCATCACATAACCTGTTCAATACAGGAATGCGAAGAAGATAAATGCATTGAAACATTTGACTCGTTAACATCATTGAAGATAACATGCGCGATAGAATTAAGATTAAATACTGAATATCAAATATGTTCTCGTGCACTACGGAAAATTCAGTTTCAAGTATTGAATAATTTCAAGTAGCCAAGGTATTATGGTATACTCTCGCGCAAAACAATTTTGGGCAAGGCTTAAAAAAGGGCACATATTGGACAGCTCAAATAAATCCTCCAATCAGAGCCTTGTTAAAGTCTTGACCCACATTATTATAACGAAAGTTTACTGTATGTTATACCTGTAGGTGGATGTATATTTGAGAATTATCCCTAATTGTGCATCGAGTTCACATCCTGTTGTCCACCCTTCACTATGTCGTATCACCGCGTCCAACGTGCACTTCATTCTGCAGCCAGCCTAACTTTTACTGTCTAGCCCAGAGACTAAACTTTTGTGAAATTACTTCAATATCATTGATGTTTTTAATTATAAAGATAACTAAAAAAATTGTCAACCCCTTCCAAGTTCAATTTTCAACCAAAGCTAGTTATGTGTGCATTCCTACTTCTGGAAGTATTTAAGTACAAACTTTTACATTACTTGAGCAACTAATGGCTCTGTTCTATCAGTAGACTCCCATTGGTCTCAGATTTAGTAAAATAGGCTGTAGGCAAATTCCAGTTCACATTACAGTACATTCTCGCTATAACAATGTGGGGCAAAACTTAACCAAGTCTCCCGATTGGAGGGTTCAATTGAATCGGCCAATCGGGAGCCTTGGTTAAGTTTTGCCCCACATTGTTATATCGAGAATGTACTGTAGTCAATATTTTTTTTTTTCTTCAATTTGAGATCTAATCCTGTTCGGATACGCCACCCTAAATACTACTACTCCCAACGCCTCTACAGTCTTTCCACATTCGAACCACTTCCATTCTACGATTAGCGTTTCATAAATTCTCGCTCTACCAAATGGAGAGCATTCAGATCGCACACAATCGCCAAGTTCCGCGTGCAGTCCTTAATCTCTTTACTTGGTTGGTTTTTTATTCCCTAACCCCCCCTCTATAGTTAATTATAAATCTATAATAGATGAACTAGTTCATATATTATGTTGGGCATTTAACAAATATAGTCCCATTCTAGAAGCTTCCTCCTTACTCTGATGTTCTCGGACGTTTCTTGTAGCTTCTATAGTCCTGAATACAGAACCGTAACGCGCCCCAATTTTTCGGGAACACGTGACTAATGCAACCTAATGATTTGTATTTTTCCTTTCATATGTATTGGATAAAATACGCGATTTATTTATGCACTAATGTCGCGATTTTGATTTCATCCTTGGCGACGTTTGTTGACAATAACTCAAACGGATTTTCGGATTTATCATTATCTAGACTTTTCACTTGAAATTTTTTAGGTCTAGCATGGAATCTTCAAAAGAATACTGCTCAAGCTGCAAGAGCTATCGTCCTATAAGCGACTTTTCGATGGACAACCAAGGCAAACAATTGAAGACTTACGCGAAGCATTATAAGAAACGTGCTCTATCACATTTAGATGAATGGGATAGCTTCATATATGAGATCAAATCTTGGAGTCATCCCGTATAATATTTCCCTTACCTCTTCCGCTATTAGCCTCGGTCTAACAAATTTATACAGGGACAAACGAATTTATTAGATATTGAATACGAGTTTGACCTTGATCAGTTTCCGTTTAATTTTAGGCTGCTAATCGAATCTCATAGTGATAATGTGAACGACGTGCGTCCAATAGATAAAGTCGTTAGCTCCCTTGTTGGACTCATAATGGAGGCTGGCGGGCATAGATTCCGGCAAAAGAGGATTCATAGAAACGCTGAAAAAAGCTACTATTACTATCGCTGTTCTCAAGACAATCGTCACGTCCACCGATCGCAGAAAGAAAGTAAACGCGACCGTTCTATGATGACGAGATTTCCCTGTGATGGCGCATTAGTAGTTAAACCGAATCTCGTCAAACGCCGGCTAGTTATTAGTTTGCATCACATCTACCACATGCCATATGTCAGCATCGAATTATCACCAGAGGCTAAACAATTCATCGAGCTGCGATGCACAAATCAGACACCTGCTGAAATTCATCGAGACCTCAAGGTGTCTGGTATTCCAGAAGTAGAAAATGTTGCCCAACATCAAGTATACTACCAATGGCAGTATGCCAACTCAAGCTCGTGGCGACTTGACGTTGACCCATTTGTTTCTGCTGCCAAGTTCCTTGACAAATTGGGAAGAAAGTATCAGTATGCGACATACTCATCTGGAAATTTACATGCTTTTGCGATATACATTCTCGGCACTATGTCTGCCCTCGTTTCAAAAGCAGAAGAATTAGTTATAGACGCTACATATGGTACGAATAACTCTGGTATGTGTTGAATGATCTAGATCCAGGACAGACTTAACTAACAATTATTTAGGCATGAGTTTGACTGCAGTGCTAGCTGAGTTTGACGGAACGGGGGTTCCTTTATGCTATCTATTTTCAGGCACTAAAACTCCCGACCAGGCCTCAAAATCGACATATCCTGGGGCAACAACCTGCATCCTTGAGCAGTTTCTTCAGCCTCTCAAGGACTTGGGATTCGCTCTCACGTTCTTTGGATGCGACAAGGATAGAGCTGAAATATCAGCAATCCGTAAGATCTGGCCTGAGACTTCGGCTCAACTTTGCTTTTGGCATGCAAAGAGGGCAATTCGCAAGAGGTTAGGGGACGCAAAAAAGACGAGCCTAAAAAGCTATTTTCCGGCACAGGCTAATTCCTTTGTCCCGACCCTTGAAATATGCTAGGGATCGCAACCAATACGTCGACCTGATGACGAGCATCGATACGGTCGGTGTCAATGTGCATCCTCGACGACCGAATTTTCCGAGCTCGGCAGGCTTGAGACCGGGAATATAGCCGAGCGAAACACTGTATTAAATATGTTCAATCGGCATTTCAACATGCATTCTATGATACCTGATCAGAATGTTACTTATCGTTCTGACAATCAGATATACCTAGATTGTATTAATGAGACGTACATCTGGTGCCGGACCCGGAATTATTTCCGTTTGTGGGCATACCTTTTTACCAATTGGTACGCTCCTGAGCAATGGCAACTATGGGCGCGTGCGGTAACTCCAGAGAAGGTGCCGGTGCTTAAAACAACCATGATTGTTGAGTCTCATTGGCGACGGATCAAGCATGATTATTTGCATAGATTCAACCGTCCGCGTATCGATTTGGCCTGCTGGGTCATAGTTACACGTGTAGTGCCTACAGCTCTGGAGCGGATGACAGCACTCCTTTCAAAAAATAATCGAGTCGCTAGAGTTGCTTGGAGGAAGGACTTCAAGCGCGAGCGGAAATCTTTGCAGATCTCAAGGGTAGATCCCGAAGATTTAGTCGAATACCACACAGATCCATCCAAATGGACTTGTGGGTGCAAAGGGTATCTACTAAGTCGGTTCTTAATCTGCAAGCATATCATATCGTGTTTCGAGGAGGTTCCGGACAAGTGCCAATTTTTCAACGAAATTCGTCGTCAGAGACAATGTCCTTTCTGGGTGGGACAGCAACTGGTTATTCGCCCGGAATACAGGATTGAAGCGCCTGAAGCAGCTGCAAGCAACGATGATGATTCGGGATCCGATACAGATGCTGACAGAAGCAGCGAGAGCGATGTCGAGCTCGACATAATGGGAAATAAGATTCACGACACCACCGATAGTACATCGTCGGATGATTCGGAAGATATCATTTCGTCAACGCTTGCTATTGCTAACATTCTTAAGGAGCAAAAAGAAATCGGCAACAAAAAGCTCCTGAAGGTTTTCAAAGATAACGATGAGAAAAATCTTCAATTTTTAGCTGAAGTTAGGCAGCGAAAGAGACAAAGAACCATGCCTAAAACATGGCATCAGAACAAGCATCCTGCGACAATGTATTACAGATAGAGTTTTAACTTAAAATCTTGATTAAACTAAAGAATGTAGAATTATCTTTCTCCTACATGTTTCTATCTAATCTTCTTACTACATACATGATTATACATGTATATGATTACTTTAGCTTCCTCAGCAGAATCTTTGACCGAGATGTAAAGTGATTCTCCCCACTAAGAAAAGAATCAACATGTCAATTTTCTTAAGAAAGCAATACTTCTGATTGGCAGACCAAAATACATTTCTTTGAAATTTGAAGTAGATTCATAGATATTACATTTAACCAGCTGCTTCCTGTTCAGATTTGACGATTATAAAGATTCTGAAAAATATCATCTTCAAAAGGGCTACAGGCACATGGAGGAGTATGGCAAGTTAGCAGGCAAATTACGATGAAATAAACGCGACTTTCAGTAACTTTATGAAGAAAATACTGAATTTTAAAGTTTTATCGTTTCATGTACATGTACATCTATACAAAAGCTACTAACCGTAGAGGTAGTAAATAACGGTGTACTGGTTCACGTAAGAGCTTACTGAACAAATGTACGCGCAAAATAGTGTAACTACTATCTTATGTACGTAAATTTGTACTCCGCGTCTTTAGTTATGCATTGTGCACAATTCCTTAAGCCAAATAATTATATACCGTGTTATATCACGAGCCCGGGAAAAATTGGGGCACGTTAAGGGACGTTTTATATCATTCAATGTCATGAGAGAGGAGAATTCCTTGCAGTTCGATAATTGAGAATTCTGTTTCACTACCAGCCTGAAAATATTTAGCAATTTTTCCGACCTGACTTGACAGATGCTCGAGGAAGTTGCGGTCAACTGTTACTTTGATACATTTATCTAAGGTCACCATCAAAAAGTAATGACTCGTTGAGAATTACTAATCACGGTGCTTGAAAGTCAAGTTGAGTCATGCACGACATCATCGAGTCAGAGAATGGACTGTACGAAACGTTATTCACTCAACAATAGATGATAAACTGGCTAGAAATTATCTGTCATAGGCGTGATCAAAGGAAGTGACTGAGTCATCCTTTTATTTAGTTCCGAATACATCAAACAAAACTACATGACAACTCTTTTACCTGCACAGGACCGACTTCATTTTTCCTGATAGTTACGGATCAGGGTGGGATCTCTTCTCTTGGAATCGACTACCCATACCCAATTCTCTCACGTGTACTGATCATCACCTGCGGACAGAAATTAGGTTGGGATGGGAACAGAGTTATCGGTCCTAGTTGGGGCACGTGAATGTTGACCACCGATAAGATTTAAGAGGACAGCTTTGGCAGATATTGTTAAAAAGTTTTACCAATTCCGGTATTGTAATCTTTAGACTTGGGTTGGATGGTGCAGTAGTATACCGTCCGGGTCATTTTCCCAGATTAAGTCTGGATAGCCGAGGCACATACCCCACTTCATACAGGAGAAAGCCAGTTCGAATCCAGCAAGACCTTCACATCACATTTAGCGCCTGGTCATGTATGTGACGAGGACGTAATCACATCGAAGGGCCGTGGGCGGCTAGATTGCGTTCCCGCAGTAGACATAAACGACGGAGGGTTGGAGGAGCTGCAAGGCGCCTATCTTAAATGATATTCGGGTGTCAGTGCTTCTCACATTAAGCTCAGTCATCGCTCCATCTACCGTACCAGTGTCATTCGTGTCACAGCTTCAAGGATGGATACACGAGAATGATTTGATAAAGACAATTTAAATCTTCTTTCCTTTTCATCCGTTCTTGCGTATGTATCCTGGAGCTTTAACGCGAGTAATTACGAGAGATGTCCCTTTTCATAGAGAGACATATTGGTTGACGTTTGGAATATTCACATTCAGATTTCATTTGCAGAGAACCACCACGAGGATAACGCTTTCCGACATGTAAATGAATCTTTTAATACGCACTACAGAGAAAAAAAGCGAGTGAGTTTAATCCTCACACAAATTTACTTTTGACATGTAATCGATGAATTTAGGGTCTGAGGTTTGACAGCACTTGAGCTGACTGTCGATGACTCGCTTTCAGTACCACTGTGGCTAAATGAACGTCATACTAGTAGTAGTATTTGTGCGTCAGTACAAAGCACCCTTTCATTGGGTACACTTTGATTGAATGATCTTTACCTAAATCCGTAACGTTAGAGAATTTAATGATGTCAGCACCCTAAATGTTGTTCAGAAAACCTCTGCCAATGTCCTTATTTCGGCTTTAAGCACCACTCACAGTTGCCGCGTCGTTCCCCATTACTAAGGCTCCACATGACTTAGATAGCCAAGTTTCATTTCGAATGAGGATTTGGAGAGATGAGGCTCGACGAATGAGATCCCTTGAACTACGATAGACTGACAATCTGTTCGTATGAAAACTACCGAGAGGCATGTCATGTCTTTCAATAGTGCAATGGCTACAGATGTGCTGAATTTTGGCAAATAACGACGTGACCGTTTTACGACATTTCCAGACACCATTTTTGATGCTGAATTGACTTGCACCGACTCTAACTTTTCCATCTGCACAGGGTCCAATATCCCTATCAGAGGAGTAACACTGTGATGGCGGATAAATATCTACTTCATGTCGCCGCAGGATCAAGTTATGATCAAGCCACTCATCAGATCGTGCCCGTGAATGTAGCGAAACCTATCACTATCGACACGGAATACATCACAGTAGATCTCAACGTTCGCATCAAGGTGAGAAGATATCCGAACCATCCCTTACTCCTCTTACATGTTTTCAGTCCTACCGTGGTCTACCTTTCTCGTCACCGAGTTCTTCTCCCTACTTCTTGCTGCCGGAACACGCAAAAAATGATGACAAATATAGCATTTCCTTTGCTTTCACTCTGAAATCTGATATGAATGGGAATGATCTGGTCTTTGGCAATGATTTTGACTATCCAATCCGCGACCGACTACCGATCGGGTTCGGAACGGCATTTAAAATTGTAAAATGGATGATTGATCCAGGTCTTGATGGTGATGTTTACGCCGATCAACCGTATCTGTATGGTCCGGTCGCAAGTTCATTCAATACCTTATATGTGGGCAGTAAGAATAACAAAGTGATACACAATCAAATTGATGAGGATGTAGGACTTTTAATTGCCGAGGGTGGAACTGAGGATGGCTGCGTGCTGCGCAAAGAGAAGGGTGTGCCTGATAGTGAAGCATCAAGAAAAAAATATTTCCTAAATGAAGAAAACCGAAAAAATTGGGTTTGGGAAGCGGGAAGAGAATATGGAGTGGACTTCTATAATCCATATTTAGACTTTAATGGTATAGTCATCTTATCGATATTTTTTGTTGATCTAACAGGGTCTCAGATTTTGCTCTTCGCCTTCCTGGATTTACTCTTTCCATGATCAATTACTGGGATGGTCAAGCACTCAGGTTAGTACTCACATCCATCCAGTCTATTATGTCCTTTTTGGTTTGGAAAGCCTCTCACACCAAACCCCCCCATTTAGAAAAATTAGAAAGAAATATAGCCGGGGAATACAAATTGATGCACAGAAACGCTCACACAGCTTAAGATATACTCTCAAGAACCGCGCGACTAACACTGTACTTTTTGTGGTTGTGATCACGTTGACGCTAAAGGAAGATGTCGATCGGCAAGGCATCGTAAAAAGCTTAAAATATACTCAACAATTAGGCTTGACAGGGAGATCTAGTCACAGATACGACGACGATAAGACTTTGGCTAGCGATGAACACACAAATATTTCAAAGCGTGCGCCAAATTTCGATGATGAGGTCGATTGAACTCCACCCAAAATTCACATAGAATTGGGTGAAGAAAATGTCCAGTCTACACAACATTGGAAACCGGTAGAATTTCTTGATCGTCAGTGACAATCGGTAAGCACACATACCGGTACACTCAAAGGTGTAAAAGCCACGGATGACTGAATATCGTGTACTGCAAGATAAATCGTACACGTCCCTCACGGTGTCAGGGTTAATATGTCGAGTGCTGGTAAAAGCCCAATAGTTAAAATTCAGGGGACCACAAATTTGCATACGTAGAAGGACAGGTTGTCTGATCCTCGAGAGCTTCTAAATATGTGACTTGAGAGCACAGTTGCATACATATAGATGGATTCACTAAGTGTCGCTCGTGCATCACTTATGGCAACGGAATTTGTACAATAATTGACATAAAATTATAACCATAGGAGTTGTGAAAAAAGGGCTACCTCCGATCCAACATGAACTCCCGTGATCCAATTAGTAACTGCTCGCTGGGCCTATGTGATTTGAGAGCGAAGACTACAACGAAAATCGGTTCCCAATAACGTTTATCGCACACACACACACACATCTGTTGCGTAATAGTTTCCCGGCTAGGTTGGATGGTGGTGTGGTGCTCCGTCCGGGCCGTTCTCCCGGGTAGGGTCTGGGTGGCCGAGGTACTTGCCCCACTTGAGACAGGAGGAACCTGGTTCGAATCCGGTGAGACCCTCACCCTACAAATCTCGCCTGGTCATGTATGTGACGATGACGAAGGAACACTGGATGGCTGGCAAAGTCGAGCTCTTCACCTTCAAGCGGTGCCGACTTTAAACGCCCAGTATGTTCGCATATCTGAAATAGCCAGGAAGAGTCACAACTTATTCGGAGTTGGAGACCCGCAAGGTTCTCTCTGTCAATGGCTCCTCAGCCTGTTGAAAATTCTCTTGACAAAACCTGGACCTAACCAACTCTAAGTCTCTTACGCCCAGATCTCTTCCAGCTGGAGCCTTTCCCTCCGGAAATTACCCGGAAAGACAATATCATCGTCTACCTGGACAAACACCCACATATACGCTCCCAATCTTATGGATACCCGACGGAGGATATAAATCGTGGAGTACGAATTTGTGAAGGCAGACATGGTGTAAGGTTCAATTTTGGGGAGAGGTCTGGGTGAATCTCAACCAGAAAAGAATGGACGGGTATTGAGATGTGGGAGAAGAAGGAAAGTGGTTTGTAGAGGGAATCGTGAGGAAGTTTGATGGCGATATGTTGTGCGTGTGCCACAACAAAGTCTGACAAACATGCCGCCGACACGCTCAATACCGGCATAAATCAGACGTCTCTAAACCGTCCTGTGCTCTAGACTGCCGGCGCTCCTTCAGCTGGCAGAGTACATTCGTGGAACGGCAGCACCTCAGTCGATCGGTTTTTTGTTTCAGGGGGGTTCTGGTCGATGAGTCACATCTGGATTAACTGCTGAGGAGGTCAATTGGTAATTGAGAAACCACGGGATCGGTGATCTGGGATAGATGGTTGCAAGATGGAATTGGCCCAGGGGAATCTCATGGGGTGTGGGTCGGGAAGGAACATCAACTTGGTTGGAATCATTCGGGAGACTGACGCGTCGGGTAGCCAAAGATAGGCTGAGTTGTAAAATTAGTGCTTAGTATCTTAATTTAGCAGTGGCCAAGATTTTAAGTATTAAGACAAATCCTTACTTGGCATTGAGACGCGATAGCTTTGGCAGTAATAGTAGTGCGATTACCTTGGACAATTCTACTTTGAGAATAGCACTGATGATGATAAGATTTCTTGTAGAGCTTATTTTAGCAACACGCGGATAATATCCATATGTAAGAGAATATGAGGCTGGAAAGAGGATCAGGGAAGACAGACAGATTCTAGTTTCATTTTTTTCGAGAAAGTTCATTTTGATCACAAAAAGGTATAGATGAGCTAACTGGTACATGATCCTTAGGGTTGTATGCTGTACGCCGGCACGACGCTATAAATGATCAAAAAACAAAATCATCTACAGAGAACGTTCACCTTCACGCGGTGTCGGCCATAAATGCCTCGTATGTTCGCCTATCTGGGGTAGCCAAGCAGAGACACACTCGGATCGCAACTAACGTATACGCTTCATCTTCCTCTGCCACGGTCCACCGAAGCGTCCGTCAATCTAACCCGAAGAGACCACGCTTTCCATTCCGTCGTCTTTCCCCTCCCGAAGTAGCGACCAACCGACCCTGCCATTTACCTCGTCAACCAGACTCTGACGATTTGCTGCGTTGCGTCGGCGCGCCCCCATCTACAAACCCACGATGCTACGGTACCCGACAAAGACAGTCGGAGGGCACAAGGATGAAGGGGTTGTCATGGCTTTGGAAGGCCAGGTCATGGTGGGGATTTACGAGAAACGGAGAGATAGGGAGCTAAGCGCGGGAATGGGATGAGATGGTTTTCGGAAGGATATCTGACTTTGACAGTGGAATTTTCGACTTTGGGAGTGTTTTGTGTGCCGAGATCTTCGGGTTCATTAAGTGCTGCCACCGCTTTCCAAACTGGCTGCGCTTCCTTTTGGGAGGCGAGAAATGCGCCTTCGGTCGTGACGACGGTACTTAGCACGAGTCGGTGTGCTGTTGGGGATTCTCTTTGTGTGGACGTTCGCGGCGGCGAGGAGAGGGGAGAATTAGGGTGGCGAACCATTGGCAGTTTTGTGTCTTTGTGGCTTCTACTTTTAAGAGGAAATACTGGCCAGCAATCGTCAGGAAATCAGGTAGTTGAGAGTCTCTAGGGATCGACTACCCGTATCGCGCCTCTTGGGTGCAGGGCTTATGTCGGATATGTCCAGGAATCACTCAATCTACAGGGAACAGCTAAATGGCCATAAAAATCTTCGTGATAAAAACAACTAATCCCAAAGTAAACGATAAAATAACAACCTTCATCTTTCTAATAAAATCACAACATTCTTGTGGATCATGTCACATCCATAACAACACCAGAATCAAACTTTTGTGCAAGAGGCTCATCCTTGTGAGGCTCCTTGTTACAGATATGAGTTAGGGAAGTATCATCATGTACTGACCTTTGTAAAGATATCACTATAGTAGTGCAAGAGAGTATGTAAAATGATAATGTATGACAGTGGATGTTTTACGAACGATATGTCTATCCAGAGAGACGAGACGCCTACTGATTATACATCAATTTCTTTTTTTTAATTTACTTTGCGTCGTGCCTGCGCACAGCACGTGATCCAAGTGACCGCGTACCGGTTAGATCAGTCTACATTAAAGCTATCCGACGTGCCAGCATCCATAGGGATCTAGCATTTACAAAAATAAAAAGCTGGCCTAGTCATTCCTATTTGGCGCCGACAAGTACTCCGGCTCAACCATAAACTTTATATCCATATCTCATAGGTAGGGATCCTTTGATGATCTTTATACAGACGGGGTAGTTTGTGGCACACCTTAGCGTCAAATCGATTGTTTCTCGGACGCATTGGGTTATGGATCTCACTGGCAACCTTTCAATAGTAGTAGTAGTAGTTTTGTGTAAGAATATAGAATAATATTAGCCGAAAATCATTATAATTAGAGCTACAATAAGAATAACACTCAAGAACACAAATAAAACATAAATTATGAATATACACAAACAATACACAAATTATGAATATACACAAATAACACAAATATAGATTATATACATAAATTATACATGCTTATAAATTATACATTAATTATCTTTATACATAAAATATACATAAATATACAAATTATACAGTTGAATAGATTAGGTATAAATAAATAAATTATTATTACAAGGGCTAACAAGACTAAGATCGGCAAACGTATGATGCAGATCAATAATATTAAAATTAATAGTACAAGAAGTACTAACACTAGTCTGTGTATGGGTTCTAAATTAATACAGCACAGACCATCTCAACATCTTTAAGACTTAACTCAGATGTGCACAGACACAACAACCCTTGGATATTAAGATCATCAGTCATAGCAACACCTATGTCAAAGAGTTTCTCTCTTAGTCAAAATATCTTAGAACATTTTAGAGAGATTAGAAACTAAGTTATTTTGGGACTAGTTAATGGCTTCATGTATAAATAGAGGAAGTTTTCCTTCAATGAACATAATAACAGCATAACAAAATTCCACAAATACATACCTTACCCAACATACAAAACTTCTCATCTAAAGTGTTTCTTTTATATACATACACTTACAAACATTAAAAAATTATTCTCCCAGTAAGTGTATACGCTTCCACAAATAATTAAACCTTGAATCTGCTACTTGATTTTTATAGGTTATGAGCCCGGATCGCGTCACCGACATTGCACGAGTGGATCGAGAAGGCGGAGAAGCCGAAAGGGTTCGCTTCGCTTTGAATTTGGCTGCCATCTTTTCCTCTCTTTCTGCTTGATCAAGTTTGCGAGAGGTTTGGAGGAAGGAGAAAGTTGTGAGATCGCTGACGTCTACTACGGACATGTAGGTGATCGCAGATCAGTAAATTTTTGGATTTGTTTGGAGTGGGGGCTTTTTTCTTTTGTCAGGGTTCAACGAGATTGATGTGGGTAATTAGGATAACTCCGGCCAAAAGGTGTTTTGTTATCCTCATCAATCTCGTTGAATCCTGACAAAAGAAAAAAGCCCCCACTCCAAACAAATCCAAAAATTTACTGATCTGCGATCACCTACATGTCCGTAGTAGACGTCAGCGATCTCACAACTTTCTCCTTCCTCCAAACCTCTCGCAAATTTGATCAAGCAGAAAGAGAGGAAAAGATGGCAGCCAAATCCAAAGCAAAGCGAACCCTTTCGGCTTCTCTGCCTTCTCGATCCACTCGTGCAATGTCGGTGACGCGATCCGGGCTCATAACCTATTGTGAGACGTGGATCATATAAGAGACTGCTGTGGAGACGTGAGAGTTAAGAAGTATGACAGTTGAACAAAGAAGCAGGTGAATAGAGCCTTGAATAAAAAGCTTAGTAGGTTGATATGAAGTGGGTACGAATATAGCCTCCAGAGATAATCAGTAAACGCAATGAACTTAGCTTTATATTTAAGGCTATATTCACCAGCTTCTTTGTTCGACTGTCGTCCTTAACTCTCATGTCGCCCCAGCATTTCCCTATACGATCCATGTCTCACTATACCTGGGATATATGGAAGTGATTATTTTGTCACTTTTACAGACGACTACACTCGAGAGAGTGATGTTTATTTTATGAAAAGTAAAACAGAAGTACCAAATTGTTTTCAACTTTACAAGTCAAAGAAAGAGCGACAGTCAGGCCGAACTATAAAAGCAATGCGTTTTGCCGGTGGTTCGGAGTACAAGACTATTGATTTTGATGGTATAATCAAACACATTAGTGCTCCGTATACTCAGCACCAAAATGGGGTGGCTGAAAGATTGAACCGATCACTCACAACTATGGCAAGATGTATGCTTGCACAAGCTAATTTACCGAGCCGGTTTTGGGATGCTGCTGTTCTTACAGCTTGTTATCTACGAAATGGATTACCTTACCGAGAGGATAATTTGACATCATTTGAAGCTATGAATGGCTGTTCACCAGTAATTTATCATCTCAAAGTTTGGGGATATATTTGTTATGCACTTATCGATGATAAAGATCCGCAACGTGCCAAACTTTCACCCACTTCACACCATGGCATATTTGTTGGGTACTGCGAGTCATCAAATAAGTATCGTATTTACGTCAATGCAAAACCAGGAGTTAAGAAAGTTATAACTTCGGCAAACGTCCGTTTTATTGAAGATTCTCTCTGGGATTGGAACACGTCCTCATTGAGTAATTTTGACAGAATAGAGATGCCAATATCTGCTAACCAAAATTTTGTGGAATCTGAAAGCGACTCAGAAGAAGACTCTAAATCTAAGATGGATATTACGCCTTCAAACGATTTTCCACCTATTCCTCAAGAACCCGTTGAATCACTAGATCCAGAGGATATCAATGAAAATACTTCTGACACTCCCGAACCTATTCCTGAGGTAGAGTCACAGCCGATCTGAAGGAGTAATCGCCCTCATAAACCTATCCAACCACGATCTGCCTGGACACCTAGGTCGCATGCGTTGCAAGTCGGAAAAGAAAAATCAATACTACAATCATACTCAGAGGTTATAAGTGGTAAAGAAAAAGAGCAGCGGAAAGTCACTATTTCAGATGAACTTGATTCTTTGAGAGACAAGGAAGTTTTTACGTCGATTAGTCATATTCCTCAAGGAAGAAGGCCAGTTGGAGCAAGGTGGGTGTTTGCCGTCAAATCTGATGGTGTCACAGGCCTGAGGCCTGACTTTCACTAGGCTAAGGTCTGTTTACTAATAATTACTCATCAGCTATCCTTGCTTATAAATTTAATCACGAGACGCCAGGGTCACTAATTATAACACGTATAATGTGGGTCGGGCTGCTTGACTCATCTTAATGCGCACACTATAAATAGCAAGCTTGGACCATGACCTTAACAAACCTAATTAAGGGACAAACGTGAAGCATCTGTGGGACCGTCAAATGAGGTTTATGGATGATACTTATATGCAGCGAGATTATTCTCTAACTGATAACTGATCGAGTATAACGGCGCGGGTAAATGTGCAAGAAGTTGAATTTCCTGGAGGCTTGTCAAGAAGGAAAAGGCTCTCTGGACAAGAGTCAAGAGAATAATGTTGAAGAAGGATATATTGGGAATTTGCCTCAGAAATAGCTCTTCACTTCAAGATCTTCTTTTGTATATAGCTCTAGATATTCTGCGAATAGCACTTATCTTTCGACCCTTACAGATGGGAGATTCAAAGCCCGATTAGTAGCTTAGGGCTTCAGTCAAATTCCTGGCATAGATTATCCTAGCACTTTTGCATCAACTTTACGAATGGACTCCTTGAGAATCCTTCATGCCGTATTTGCATTTCCCGACTGGGAAATCCTTCAAGTCGACGTTAAGACAGCATATCTTGAAGGCGACTTACATGAAGAAATCTTCATGAAACGTCCAGAAGTGTGATGCGCCGGTGTGTTAGGCGAGGTAAGAGGCACTACACACAGGTCGCTGGAGAGGCAGGAGAGAGCACGGACGGTACTCGAGGGTAGTTTAAGCGAGGTTAACGCGGATAGCGTTCAACGGATTGGGGAGCGAAGAGGTGACGGGAAGTCACTACTCTCATGATAGGGTATTGTTCGTTGATCCGCTTCTTATAGGGTACAGGGGTTAAAGCGGGGATAAAGTGGAGATAAAGTGGTGATATTCCAGGTTACCTCACGATAGATCCACAGTATCCCTGTTAGCTTCAAATTTTAAAATCTTATGGCCTAAGGCATAAGAGATATGCATCTGTATATGAAGTCCAACGCCCACCTTCATGCCTGCACCTTTCTTCACTCGCGCACACCTGAGGTCGTTTCGTTTAAATCATTGTCAGCTATTTACTATTATTTTGCTCAACGGCATACTTTTATTTCATTCATCTATCTAATTTTTACTTCATGTGAGTGCATCTGAACCTTAAGTCAACTACTTTAGAAGATTTTAATTTACTGTACTAGATTGCCGCAAAGATGGATTCACCTCAACAACCTTCTCCATCATCAGCATCTCCTACTTATGCAAAACGCCTAACACAAACTCAACGTATTCAAGTAAGTCTGAAATCTACAAATTGATAAGGTTAAGAGAGTAACATGTGCAGGTTAGAACCTTGGCCAGTGAGGGACACAGTTACGTCAAAATCTCTCAACGCCTTGGGATTACATGGCGACAGGTACAATACACCATGAGCGTTGAAAATACCGAGCCTCAGTACTCCAGTGGTAGGCCACCTATTCTAAGTAGTTCCCAGGTCGATGAAATAGAATTTTTCGTCTGTTTATCATCGGAAAATCGGCGGATGTCATTTTTCCAACTTGCACATTTTATATTTCGGCACTTTGGTGTGAGCGAGAATGTGATCCGACGTGAACTGGCAAATAGGGGATATGCACGCAGGATTGCACGATTAAAACCTCCTATCTCTTCAGTCAACAAACTGAAGAGATATGAGTTTGCCAGAATACATCTCCACTGGCGGAAGGAACATTGGATGAGAGTCCTCTGGTCCGACGAGACTTGGGCTATGAATGGTCGGCAAAGTGATCGTTGGGTCACAAGAAAGGTCAGTAGTCCCTTAAAGGCTCCTAAGATTTAGAGTTCCCTTGAGCTAAGTTTAAGTCAAAGATTGGGGAAGAGTACGAAGATACCTGTGTCCTAGCCAAGACGCGGAGGAGAGTTGGGTGGATGTTCTGGGGATCTTTCTTTGGACGACAGAAGGGGCCTTGCCTGATTTGGGAGAAGGAGTGGGGCCATATCACTGCGGCCAGTTACTGCGAGAGTATAGTGCCTCTCATAGAGAGTGCGGTCTTTCGGGAACCAGGACTAGATGTGATGCAGGACAACGCCCCTCCTCACAAGTCGAGGCAAACTATGCGTGAGTTTGAAAGGAGGAATATTTCTCTAATGGAGTGGCCGCCATATTCTCCTGATTTAAATCCGATAGAAACTTTGTGGAGTTATATGAAAGCGTACATGGAGCGTCTTTATCCAGCGTTGGATCAAGGGGGGCAGCGGAGTCAAGGGCATCTTCGTCAAATAGTGAACGAGGCGTGGGATCTGGGGTTTAATGGGGATGACTTGGAGAAACTGATAGATTCGATGCCCCGAAGAATCAGAGCCGTTTACGAAGCTGAAGGCGGATATGTAAATTATTAGCTAGATAGAAGTATAATTTATTTATGAAATGTATTAATGAATTAAAAAGTGAATAGAGGGCTATAATGGACCAAAAAAGCAAAACCAACGAATATTTCGTTGTGAAATTTTTGCCATACAAATTTAAAGTTTAGGTGGGGAGATCTACTTATCGTCATGCTAATTCAAGTTAGTAAAAGCCTATATACCCTGTAAAAGTCGAATTTTAGCGCCTATACACGATTAATACCGTAGTATCAGAGTAGGATGATGGGACGAATGTGGAGAGGTCTTTAAGTTATTAACCTAATCGGTGGAGACAGAAAACAAAGCGTAGCGACTCTATGCTGACCGGAGTGAACTACTTACAGTGACCAGCAAAACTGTTCGAATGTTTTGTAACTTTCGCTTGTAAGCCTCATAAAATTTTATCTGCTTGACCAATTCACAAAATTTTTACATTAATAAAAAATTCCAATTCTGTGGTTTCTTTTGATATAAATTAGATGATGTGAATCGAAAATTTGGTGGAGTAATCATGATTGAAAGGGCGTTGGTCATTCGAACAGTTTTGCAGGGGGGATGTGGGGAAAGTATAACTAGGCATCAGGAGCACTGTAGGTCTTCATGAAAGGTTGAGTTTGTAATCATTTACAGCACATAATCACTTTCTACTGTTACTCGAATCTTTTTTTATCATGAGGCCTCTATCTCAATCAAAAATTGATGTCATCCTTCACCACCTTGACCATGGACTTTCCATCCGTTCAACAGCTCGAGAATGCAATGTCTCAGTTTCTACCGTTTCATGTATTCGCAAGAGACACCGTCCAGATCTTCAGGTGAACTTAGGAGGGCGACCTTGTTTGCTCAGCGAGCATGACACTCGTCATGCCGTCCGTACCATAACATTCGGTAAGGCCGATACCGCTGCTGAAGTTGCCCAAAACATCAGGGACATGAAAAATTGCTCTATCTCTGTTGATACAGTCCGACGGACCCTCAAAAAAGCAGGGTTAAAAGCTGTTGTGAAAAAGAAAAAGCCAAAACTAACAGCAAAGCAAAAGAAGGACCGTCTTGACTTTGCTATGGCCCATAAGTACTGGACTACAGATGATTGGAAGTGTGTAGTTTGGTCAGACGAGACGAAGATAAATCGCTTGCAGTCAGATGGAAGATCTTGGACCTGGAAAAGGCGAGGACGAGGGTTGATAGAGAGAGAGGTAGAGGAGACCCTCAAATTTGGTGGCGGTCATATTATGATCTGGGGCTGTATGCTGTGGGAGGGGACGGGAAACATGTGTAAGATTGATGGGTTGATGGACCAGCATCTATACACTGAGATATTGGAGGAGGATCTCCTACAAACGCTGGTGGTATACGGTAAAACCCCCGAATCCGTTATCTTCATGCAGGACAATGATCCAAAGCATACCTCGAAGAAGGCCAGACAATTCCTCAGAGATCATTCTCTCGCCGTTCTCCCTTGGCCAGCAAACTCCCCTGATCTTAATCCCATCGAGCATCTCTGGCATTACATTAAGAAAAGACTCAAGGATTACCCCCAACCGCCAAATGGGATCCTGGAGCTTTGGGACAGAGTTCAGGATGAATGGGCAAAGATTCCTGCAGAGGAATGTCAGAAGCTGATAGAGAGTCTTCCTAGGCGCATAGATGCAGTGATTAAGGCGAAAGGTGGGCATGTAAAGTACTAAATTACCAGTTCAAAAATTTCCCCATTCCCCCCTGCAAAACTGTTCGAATGACCAACGCCCTTTCAATCGCGATTATTACACCAAATTTTCGATTCACATCATTTAATTTATATTAAAAGAAACCACAGAATTGGAATTTTTTATTAATGTAAAAATTTTGTGAATTGGTCAAGCAGATAAAATTTTATGAGGCTTACAAGCGAAAGTTACAAAACATTCGAACAGTTTTGCTGGTCACTGTATACCCAAATTTATACTCCAAAAGAAAACATAAGGCTAGAAGAAAATTCAGAAACAAAAGAAAATATAAGCCCGAGACAATGAATTATGAAATCCTGACAAGAAGGAATATTGGGTACAAAGTTTGTCAAGGTTAAAAAGGATTTTTTTTTTTTTAAATCATTTTTGCGTATGCAGCCTGAGGCTATGACGCGAATGATTACGGAAGATATGTATGTGACGCAGAATAACTCTGTTTGACGTTTGGAACACTCATACTCAGATTTCATTTGCAGATACCACTACGAGAATAACGCCTTACGACATGTACCCTCTTCCGTGAATACCCACCACAGGGAAAAGCGAGAAAAACCTGTGGCTATCTGAGTATGCTTTCGTCATTCTACGAATACAGTATCACCGCGAGAGAAGTGGTGTGAGGGTCTTGCTGAATTCGAACCAGCTTTCTCCTGTCTCAAGTGGGGCATGTGTCCAAGCTACCCAGACTCTACTTGGAAGAACGGCCCGGATAGTGTACCACTGCACCATCCGACCCTAAAAAGGATTTGTATGGCCTCAAACAATCTGGACGGGCATGGAATGAAAAACTTGTCATACGACTTTCTTCCCTGGAGTTCAAGAAGTCCGAATACGATCATTGAATTTATATACATCCAAAGTTTCAACTTGTCATCGGTGTGTACGTCGATGATTTAAAAATTTGTGGCAAGATAATCGAAGAGGTAATTGAGGTCAAAGAAAAACTCTCGTCATATTTTCCAATCAAAGATCTGGGTTCAATTGACACCATTATCGGGTTGAAAGTGGTTCGGGAAAGAGCGGCACGAACCTTATTGATTTCACAAGCGGGTTATTTGTTGGAAAAACTCAAATATTTTGGACTAGAAAATGCGAAAACATGTATTTCTCCTATGGATGGTTACGATGGAGCCCTACCCGGACGAGATGAAGAGGGATTTGCAGATGAGTCTGCATATGCTAGCGCTATTGGAAGTCTAGGTTATGCATCGAACAGCACTAGGCCCGATGTATCATTCGCCATTTCACAACTTAGTAGCTTCAATTCTTGTCCAGTTCTTCGACATTGGAACAGTGTTTGTGGGATTCTGAGGTATATTAAAGGTTCTACAGATTATTGCATTACTTACAGTTTCGGGCCTACATCAGACATACTTACACAAGAGCTTAAAGCTATCAGTTATTCGGATTCCGATTTTGCATCAGATATAACCACACGACGATCAGTTAGTGGATTTACCTTGATGCTCGGCGGTGGTCCTGTTTGCTGGCAAACCAGACGTCAAAAATCAATATTAACCTCGACTGCAGAAGCAAAGTATGTTGCCCTTTTTGAAGCATCAAAGCAGATCGTTTGGGCTGCCGGATTTCTCAATGAACTGCATGTTGCTAATATGCTGATTGATGATAAGGGTATGCTAACGTACACTGATAATCAAAGTGCTCTAGCTATTGCGAATGGTGCAAACTCGGCTAAAGCTAAACATATTGATGTAGCTTAATATTTCGTTAGAAAGTGTATTCAGGATGGGAAGATGGATCTAAAGTATATTTCCTCGCGTCAAATGCTGGCTGACATACTTACTAAGCCTTTGTCCTTCGCGAAAGCAAAGCCGTTACAACAGCAAATATTCAAAGGCAGATAATAAGATTAGATGATCTTGCTGTTCAGGAGGAGTGTTGGAATTCCAGGATCATTATTTTCCTGAGCGTACATGAATTGATTTTGTGATATGATCAGCAAGATCATCACCGACAACATTTTTAGTCGTTTTAATCCAATATGTCTTTTCTTAAAGTGATCAGCAACATCAGGGGAATAACCAGTATGCGAATCACTAAGAGAACAAAAAATAAAAGGGGTCATGGGGGTCTCAGTATTATGTATTTAGATGAGTTTTCCTTACTATCTCTAATCTGTAATCTTCTTAGGATTTTACATATACAATCTTATCATATCTGGTCAGAAGGGAAATCGATATTCTACATCAGCTTGCTATCAAAGTGTTCTTTTTGTGTTGTAACCCTTGTTCTTCGAGATATTCCTCTCTGAACTCTCTACAAAATTCAACACGACTGTCACGGGTTAACCGATCTTCGAGCTTGGGTGGTTACCTAAGCGAGTACGAATAGGATAACTTGGAGTTATCGGACTTAACGGAGGTTAGCGGAGTGCGCGAAGAGAGATGTGCAAGACGCGTGCGGTAGTCCGAACTACGTCGTGTGGTCGTGTCCGAAAGTACGAACTGACATTGGACGACGTACTCTAGCTGAGGATATCAGCGTCGGACAATCAAACCTATTGCTCTAACACTTATATGTACATATTTCCGTTACATAGACTTTTCTTTTCGTTATACGAATTTATTCAATCAACTACATTCTGACCAACTTGGTTTCTGTGACAACGACATGGTCGAGGAAAGCTTCGGCCGTGTCATGGGCTGATGACCTTTCTATGGGGATAATCCAAACTCGTTTAGTCAGGCGGTCTACAACTTGTGGGATATAACGGTAGGTAAAGCCTCTTATTTGACAAATTGGGAGGAGTCCGACAAAGTCAAGAGTTAGGTGGCGAAAAGAAGCTTGTGGAGCAGGCAGAGGCTGTAGAAATCCATGAGGCTTTTGAGTCGTTGGATTATTCCTTTGGCAAGCTTGGCACTCTCGAGCGTACTTAGCGGAGTTCTTATGGCATTCAGGCCACCAGTAATGGCGGCTGAGCATACTATAGAGAGCGGCTGCCCCTCGGTGACCATATAGTGGAGAACTATGAAGTTGGCTTAGGAGAATTTCGCGGAGCGTTTTTGGAACATATTCCTTTTTGTCTAAAGAGAAGGAATGAGTGGTCAAAGTGCAGCTCGCTAATTGTATATCGGTACGTTTAGCATCGGGATCCTTAAGGGCCGAACGGATTTCTTGACAATACTTGCCTCGGCTACAATACTCCTCCCATTCTTCTACTTTTAATGTAGGATTAGGAGCAGGCTCTTTTTCCACCGGGTTGTAAGGGTTGGTTTGAGCACTCTCGAGACAGGAAATGATTTGTGATTGTCACAGATCAAGATATCGAAGCAATGAGCATTCGAGTAAATGATGGTAAATTAATAATAATAATAATAATAATAATAATAATAATAATAATAATAATAATAATAATAATAATAATAATAATAATAATAATAATAATAATAATAATAATAATAATAATAATAATAATAATAATAATAATAATAATAATAATAATAATAATAATAATAATAATAATAATAATAATAATAATAATAATAATAATAATAATAATAATAATAATAATAATAATAATAATAATAATAATAATAATAATAATAATAATAATAATAATAATAATAATAATAATAATAATAATAATAATAATAATAATAATAATAATAATAATAATAATGCTGGTGATGCCTTAGCATGAAGTTATGAACAGAGGAACTTATATACTTTAATCCCTATCCCTTGATAACTTCCTCCTTGTCCCAGTATGTTACAGTTATAAGGAGTAGATGCAATGTTCTGACTTGTGAGTGTAATGTATGATCCCTCTAATCGAGGATAGAACGGGAATGTGGTAAAGAAGAGTATGTGAGTTATGTAAAGATGTATTGATTTTAATGACTTGTTTTCTATGGAGGCTGAAGTATCCTCATTATATACATAATCCTAACACCCTTATTCTATTGTTATACTCACTGTTTTCCACAGACTGAGTTGCTCTTCATGCTGTTAGTCCATCGAGTCGTGTACTTGATCTCAGCCTCATCATGCGATAAGTATTGTTTTATGCAACTTATCTTATATGACTTTTATCACGAGATTGAATCTATGCAACACGGTATCTCCTAGTCAGTGCTGTCAACTTAGCAATCTCTGTTATTTCATGCTTCTACATGTATGCATTCATGGTACGTGTATGCGTGATTACCACTCCTACATATGTACCATAACTTATGAGTCGCAATTCACAACACAGTAACCTTTAGAGTTTTCTTAAAGATTCCACTTATCCCATCAGAACTACTTTGTGAGCGCCCGCTTATTCGCGCACGGACCAGAATTGTGGAATCTTCTAGATTAACCTGGTGTCTGTCGGCTATCAAAGCGTTGTGAAAGCCTACGCTGGCTAGCGTAGGCTACAGGTAAGTATTGGCTGACTAGCCGTTACAGTGATGGCTTTAATAAAGTTTGGTGCTGGAGCACATTGCAAATATTGTGATTGTTGGAGGGCTTGTTGGCGTTAATTCTGGTAAGTGCATTGGGTTTACCCCCTAGTTTCCTGGGTCTGAAGACAATCTTGCAATCAAAGTCTGCTAATAATTTGTTCCAACAGACTTGTCTATGATTGAATTTCTTGGTGGTAGTGAAATACTCCAGGTTTTTATGATCTGTCAGGACAAGAGTGGAGGCTTCTACTGTGACGGGCTAGGCCTGATATGTACTGGCTGGGCTGATCTGAATTGCCCATCGTGATCACGTGATATCTAATGAGGGACGTACGATTGCCGACAGCCAATGGCAATCACGGGAGATCTCAAGAACTAACTATCTACCAAAGCAGCTGGTACTACGTAGTCCGAATCGGTAATCAATCGGAATAGATCTTGGTGGCAATCGGCATAGATTGTAGTAACCCGTCCAAACACGTTGGTGGTTGAGGTTCATTGTGTTAGAAATTAAGGTCCAGTATGTCTAAAGATTCTAATTTCTGAATATGACCATCAAGATCATGATTGGTCTAATTGATGATGTCTCTATTGTGGTCACGTAATAATACATTTAGCCGCGCCTAAAATTTAGAGGCTGGGGATTGTTATGAGTCAGAAATCAAGAGGCTGGTTGATACTAGATCACTGGAAGTACCAGATCACCAGGACCATAGAAATATGAATATAAGGATAGGTTCTCTTTGGCATGTATTATTAGTATATCGACTTTATATATATATTTATTTTATATTGAGAAGAGAAATCAATTCCCAATACAAACTACCATCGGTCATATATATTGAATTGTTCCCATAGTTCTTTGAGATCTTTCCTCATAGAATTCACATACAATTTCAAACACATCGGCGGAATAGATGAAGACCAGCTTGCTCATCATTAAATAGAACATAGTTGTCACGATAGTGGGCTTTGCGTGACTCGACAGAATCTGGCCAAGGCTCGAGGATTGGAAGGTCTGGAGGTCTAAAGATCTAAAGGTCTGGAGGTCTAAGGTCTGGAGGTCTAAGGTCTGGAGGTCTAAGGTCTAAAGTTCTAAAGGTCTGAAGGGTAATTTGAGAGGCTAAAGAGTAAATTCTGAAGGTCTAATAAATGACGAAAAACAAAGCGTGGAGACTCTAGGGTACAAGATAGAACTATGATATATACAATTTGAGATGAGCTACCTGTAGTGAAAATGTCAAATATTCGCCATCGTATCTCGAAATAAATACGAATGAGATAAATAGTGACCCGATATAGAATAACGTCTGACCGTATCTGAACACGCGAAGAAACCCCGAAACTCCAATACTCCAATACTTCGATACTCCGATACTCCGAACTGCGAACACGAGGGATCAGACACCTAGGTATCTGACAATAGTAAAATATAATTCATTTCTGCATGGCTTTGCGTGAGTGCATTTTTCGCCCCACTCTCAAGCCCTTCATATATCTTACTATCTTTTTTTATCTCCATGGGGTGTCAGAAATGCCTCTGTTGTATAATGTATATATATATATGGAGATAGCTGATGCATAGTGCTATATGATTTCTAGTCTGGTCTTTTAGCCAAGTGGTAATGCATCTACCTTGTGTAATAACAGGACAGCATCTATAGCCTGACATCACGGGTCTTGTCTTAACCTGGTCTGCTGTCTATTTGCTGCTCGTGACATGGTGCACAGCCAGGGAGATCTAAGTTATTTGTTTGCCTGTTCTACTTATATTTGGATGAAATTCTTGGTTCCCAAATCTGAAACCAACTGTTCCTCAGAGACCACAGGTTTGTTTCACAGCGTACCAGACAACACCAATTTAGTTAGACTTGAAACTGACATCAAATTGGACATCATGACAGCTCCAAACGCAAAAATGACTGGACTCAGGGTATAGGATATTCAGGAACTTTCCGAGGATGTGCAAGAGCTTTTAAGTTTATTAACAGAGAGATGTAAAGGAAAACAGAAGATAGTGGAGCTACTATTACCAACTAAGGCACCAAGAAGGGAGGTTCATCTGGCAACTTAGAATGACGACCAGAAAGAATTTCCATTTTATATCCAATTGGAGGCAGGGATTGAGGAAAACCTTGAAGGGGTTATTTCGGACCAAGCAATCTGCTTGGATTTGTGTCATAAGCGGTATGTAGACAGCGTGGGGAGAGAGAGGGGTCAAGAGGTGGGTGTCAGGCTAAAGGTTGCCATCCTACATGACACACGAGATAGATGCATCACCACTCGGCTAAAAGGCCAGACCAGAATCATAGAACACTATGATCTGGCAATCTCCATATATATATTATACAGTAGAGGCTTTCCTGACAATATGGTAAACTCTCTTCCTGCTGACAAAAAATCCAGGATGTCGGGCTGGTTCAATGAAAGGTCCCAGACGGGAGTTTTTAAATGGAGAAAATTTGTTGACCACTTCCGAGGCGAATTTGAAGACCAGTATGCAAGGACGGCTGCTTCCGAGAAGTTGCTAAGGCTAGAACAGAATACTCACTAATATTTTGCTGACTTCATGAAAGATTTTGAGTATCAGGTAGCAATCAGCGGCCGAACCAGAACGTGGACTCCCGAAGCTAGAGTCGATCTTTTGAATGCAGTGATTAACCATTTCCTAAGACGAGCGCTAGTTAACACTAAATTGCCTCCCAGTACCAACTACAATGGTTGGGTTGCGGAAGTTAAGCTAGTAGCAGTAAAATTAGAAGCGCTTGTGGAGTACAGACCGAAGGGGTCCACGCAAACTAAGAATAAGCTAGGACCGCCCAAATCAGGTAACTTAATGTTGGGAACAATGATGGGGAGAATCGAGCCACTCAAAGATGCAGATGGAGATACGATAATAAGTGATGCATCAGCAATCCTGAAGGCCTTAACTAACCTACTACAAAACGCAAATACCGGTATGGTAGCCAACCTTGGTAATTCTAGCGGAAAATCAAAGAGCATTGCCTCTCAAGAATCTAGATTTGGGACAGACAAAAAATCCCCTGCGCCATGGCGCTCAAAGAAAGACTTCCAGCGATTGCTTTGAAGGAGGCTTTGTGTTTGATGCGCTAAGTCAGGCCAAATAGGTCGTGATTGTCCAACTTTTGGTCTGGCCAAACGACCAGGATCTGAAGAGGGTACGGGGGAAGTATCGCATGTGAAAGCTGAAAGTAATGAATTGGGAGACGAGGAGGCCTGAGCAAAGTCGCGCTCAGGGGAGTGGATGGGGATTCATCAGTCGGAAGCAGAGCTCAAGAAATATTGAAAAATTCAATTAGTCAGCCATTATTAATAGATTGTCTCGTCAATGGATCATTCTTTACCAAGGCAATGATAGATACTAGTTGCCTCTGTTTCTCTGTGATTGATGAAAACCTAATGCGCAAACATAATATGTATTCCGAAAAGATTGCCCCGCGTTAATTGCAGCTGGCAGACAGAAGTAAAGCTAACCAAATCTCAAGAGTTGCGCGAATGAAATTTGATTTGGATGGTAGGCAAGAAGTTATTTGGGGCTATGTCATGCCTAATTTGTCTTTCCCTATGATTTTAGGTAAGCCCTGGATGGAAAGGAACAATGTGACATATTCAGCGAGGCGACGCTCACTATGTATAGGGAGCAGAAAGTATGGAATGGTAGTGCGCGCGAGTGGATGGTACGAAAAAGAAGCACCATCAAAGCTGCAAGACAGGATTTTGTTGGTCCGAAGCGGTAAGGTAGTTCAAATCTCGCAGTCAGAACTATTTCAGATAATGAGTAAAATACCGGAGGAACCTGAAGAAATTGTCTTTGGGGCGGTTTCAATACAGGATATCACTCAGGCGCTTGAACCCAAGAAGCATATGTCCAGGGAAAAAGTGAGACAGACGTTATCAAAGGAAATTGAACAATATACCAATCTTTTTGTAGAAGACGTCATACTAGATAAGAATCCCCTCCAACTTCATAGACCTGGAGTAGATACGAGGGTGGATTTACAAATGGATGATTCGGGAAGGGAGAAAGAAGTTCCATGGGGTCCATTGTATGGAATGTCAAGAGAAGAGCTTTTGGCGTTAAGGAAAACATTGACTGAACTTATTGACAAAAACTGGATACGAGCTAGCAGTTCACCAGGAGGAGCACCCGTACTGTTCGTCAAGAAGCCCGGGGGAGGTCTTAAATTTTGCGTGGACTACCGAGCACTCAACGCGGTCACCAAGAGAGACCGCTATCCTCTTCCTTTAATTAGAGAAACATTACAAATGCTCTCAAAAGCTAAATGGTTATCTAAGGTTGATGTTCGCTCAGCTTTTCATAGATTACGGGTTGCTAAAGGAGATGAATGGAAAACAGCGTTCAGAACAAGATTTGGTTTGTTCGAATGGTTAGTTGCTCCATTCAGGCTAGCAGGGGCTCCCGCCGCTTTCCAAAGATGGATCAATCTGGAGCTAGGGGATTTGTTAGGCAATACCTGCTCGGCATATGTGGAAGATGTGGTAATTTTTTCTGACGGAAACATAGAAGATCACTGGGTGAAGGTGAATCAAGTTTTGGAACGGCTGAATAAGGCAGGTCTGAAGCTCGATCCAAAGAAATGCGAGTTCGCAAAAAAAGAGATTAAATATCTTGGGTTCCTAGTCAATGTAGAAGAAGGAATAAAGGTTGATCCCGGAAAGATTCGAGCCATAGCATCGTGGGAGGCACCGTCAAATGTTAAAGGCATGCGAAGCTTCCTCGGATTCGCGAATTTCTATAGAGGATTCATTGAAAACTTTGCCCAAATTTCGGAGCCATTACAGAGTCTGACTAAGAAGGGAACACCATTCAGGTGGGACCAAGATCAACAGGAGGCCTTTGAAAAGTTGAAATCTCTGTTTATCACGGCTCCCGTGCTGGCATTGTGGGATAGAGACTGTCACACTGTATTGGAGATTGATTCCTCGGGCTGGACAACAGGTGGTTGTCTTTCTCAGCTTAAAGAAGTCTGTAAACTACAGCCAGATGCGTATTACTCAAAGAAATTATCGCCGGCCGAGTCTAACTACAATATACACGACAAGGAACTTTTGTCTATAATAAGATGTCTGCAAGAATGGTGTAGTGAGCTAGTTGGTCTTGAGAAAGCGATTGATATTATAACAGATCATAAAAACTTAAAGTACTTCATGTCAACTAAACGACTAACAGAGCGTCAGGTAAGGTGGTCGCAACTTCTGTCTCAGTTTAACTTTAGGTTAAAATTTAGGGCTGGTAAGCAAAATTCTCGACCTGATGCCCTATTAAGAAGAATCCAGGATATGCCAAAGTCAATGAATGACCCACGTCTTAAAGAGATAGAGTTTAAGTTAATAAAAAATGAATAGTTACCAAGCTCGAGGTTGTCTGGGGTTGATATTAGAGAAGTAATGGCGCTAACAATCGAGACTTCGATTCTCGTGGGTGATAAATTATTTGAGAAGGAAGAACTTCAAGAATTATGGGATCGAGCTGTCAGAGAAGATTTGACAAACTTCCGCTTTGTATATGAAACACTATGGAAAGATAAAGAAGAATTTCCTTCAAACAAAAAATTAAAAATTTCTCGATCTGAGTGTGAAATTGACGGTCGGGGTGCATTATGCTTCCGAAAACGTCTATGGATTCCGAGCTGGGAGCCACTGCAAACTGCGCTTATCCAAAGAACTTGTTAAGAATATTGTATTTTATCAGACATATATACGCTCGCACATCAGCTGCTATCAGCCTTTATAGTTATATCTTTAGAGGCTCATCACCTTACTAGGGATACTTTTTTCACAGGTTATGAGAACCCAGTGTCTTGCGTAGACTGATTAGTACAGCATAAAGCCCAAACAATAAGGAAGACTGTTTGGCAAAGCCCAGCTAAAGGAAAGACAGTTGGCAGTTTTTTTTTTAGTGAATACCGGTCAAGCAAGTGTACTGGAACTTTTAAGAAAGTTTACTTAATCTACTGAGAGATGAGTAAAGAAAGCGGCAAGCTTGCGACCCTGACGCGCGACAACCACGAAGACTGGTTTAGAAGAGCAAAATTAAAGATAAGAGAAAAGGGAGCTTGGCTGGCTGTTTAGAGCACTGTGGAGGAATACGCCTGGATTAATTCAGCGAATCACATAACCGGGGCCCCAAGAACGAACACAGATACCGGAAAAACGTCAGAGAGTAATGTGACCGGCTAAGCCTGATATGTTCTGGCTGGGCTGATCTGGATTGCCCATCCTGGTCACGTTATATCTCATAAGGGACGTACGATTGCCGACAGCCGATGGCGATCACGGGAGATCTCGAGAACTAACTATCTACCAAAGCGGCTGGTACCACGTAGTCCGAATCGGTAATCAAATCAGAATAGATCTTGGTGGCAATTGGCATAGATCGTAGTAACCCGTCTAAACAAGTTGGTGATCGAGGTTCATCGGCGGAATAGATAAAGACGGGCTCGCTCGTCATTAGATAGAACATAGTAAAATATAAATTCATTTCTGGCGGCTTTGCGTGTGTGCATTTTTTCGCCGAACTCTCAAGCCCTTCACAAGTAAGGATTCAATTGAAGATTTAACACTGCGATTTGCCCGCCAAGGAGGTTCGTGGGACATTGAGAAGAAGAAAGAATTTGATCAATGGGACGCAAAGGCGTTAGGAATAATGATCGATGGATTGGACAGAGATGACGCCGTACTTGTTGACGAATACGAAACAGCGGCCGCAATTTGGACTCAACTTAGAGTAAAATATTGTAAGACTGATAAGTCGACGGCAAGGATCAACATGTCCACGATACAAAATTTTGAATACACTGAGGAGTCCACGATTGACAGCTCCTGGACCAAGCTGAAAGAATACTGTGGGAAGGTTATTGCTGCCAACAGGTGCTATGCCGCTGCATATCCTGATAACGTTCTTTTTCACGTCTCAACATCTGCTCTTTACAAAGCAAGAAGATATATTGGTGTACTTGATGGATTCGTGACACAGAATTTGTATGTTGAAGAAAGCCTAAAGATCCTTCAGGAAAAAGAATCTCAGATCAGGGAAGCGGAACTAGTAAAAGACACTAGCCTTGCCGCGCGACGACAGAAGGTTTTGATCGAAGAAACTCTGGTGATGATTCTGATGTCGAAATGGAAGATTTAACAATGAAGTGTTACTGTTGTGGCTCGAAGGAGCTTTTTGTTGCTGACTGTGAATATCAGGTAGCAAGTAATGAGTATGCTCGTAAACTTCGTCTTAAGAAAGAGAACAGCAGAAAAATGAAACAGAATACTAAGCTGAAGAAAAGTAGGGGTACCTCAAGTCTTAAAAAGAAAAATCCAACTAAAAGACCAAGAAAAGGTCATGCGGCTTTTGATTCTGCAACTTCCTCCGATGAAGTCGACAGCTCTGAATCAGACTCCCAAGATAATGATGATGAAATCGTGGCACTTTCCAAGGAAGACACAAGTAAGAGCTCTCCCAACATTTGGGCGCTAGACATAGGCGCTAGCTTACCTACGACTGACCAACTCCACTTGTTTAGAGAAGGATCTTTGAAGTCAACGCCACGCGTCTCTATATAAGTGGGAGGGGTAGGCTTTATTCAGATCAAAAGGGTATAGCGCGTGTAGATGCAGCAGATGGTACATTTATGTACTTGGAAAATGTGCTTTACGTTCCCTCACTAGGCGTGAACTTGATTTCAGCGAAAAAGCTTTGTAAAAATGGGCTTAAGGGGTCTTTTGACGCTAGGAAACTCTGGATTTGCTGCGGGAAAGATATAATTATTACGGCCAACCAAAAGAGTGGCCTTTATATTATAGATCATATCTCAAAAGAAATTAAAAATTTCCAAGGCACAGCAGCTGTTGCCCTACCGTTTGACGAGGAACTAACAGACTTTGATCCAGATGATTCAGAACCAGAACTAGCAACGACGAAAACACAAAGGCATTGGTACTGCTTGATGCACCGACGCTTTAATCATTGTAGTCCAGGGATGTTAAGAAAACTACTGTTAAGAATCAGCATGAAAGCCTCTAGCGTAAGGCTAGCGTCTTGGCACTTGTATATAGAGAAATCTAGTCTAGTATCCCATAATATAACAAACTGAATTCTCTTTGACAGATTATGAGACCTACTGTCTCTATTCTTTAAAAAATTTCTAAATTCTTCCTGATAAACTTCCTCTAAGTTCGTCACTTCTATATTTTTGATGAATACGACTGTTAAGAAAATCTCGAAGAACAAATCAGTCATTAACTCGACCATCAAATCAAGTTGAAATTATCTATACACACAATGTCATCAGCCCCGGCAACTAGTCTTATCCTACCAAACTCGCAGAAGTTAAGAGGGGAAGAAAATTATGCTCAATGGGTTGGGGCAATCGAGTCGATTGCGGATCAATTTGATTTGCATAAATATTATAATTCCAAGGCTCCAGCAGGTCCTCCAAGAATTGACGAATTCTCAATTAACGTTGAAGATAAGGAGGAGCAGCAGAAATTGAAAGTTTGGAAAGAATGGGTAGCCCATGAAGCGAAGATGAGGCAAGCCATCGAGTACAATTTAAACCCAGGCCCAATGGCTGTTATTGCCACTGAGAGAACTGCCAAAGATATGTGGGCAAAACTTAAGTCTCAGTACGAAGGGTCAGGCACGGTACTTGAATACTCAGCCATTCAAAATTACGTTTGACAAAAAGTTTCTGACTTCCCAAATCTCGAAATGTTCATCAATCATTTCCAAAAACCCTGCAAAAAATTAATCACTCTTGTCAGAAAAGGTGGAATATTGTGACCGAAATGTGATCAGTTGTCATGAGCAGCATGTAGACAGCGGACAAGAGCAAGAACAAGATCCATGATGTCAGGCTATGGATGCTGTCCTACATAATACACGAGATAGATGCATTACCACTTGGCTAAAAGACCAGACCAGAAATCATAGAACATTATGCTCTGGCTATCTCCATATATATATTATACAACAGAGGCATTCCTGACATTACCCCTCCTATAATATATATATGCCTAGTCTCCGTAAGCTAAACCCATACTTGCTTACTGAGCCAGAGCTGAATACACACAAAGTGGATAACAAAGTGCCAGTGCTAGACCTTAAAGTTGTTCTATGATTATGTCATGAGCAGCATGTAGACAGCGGACAAGAGCAAGAACAAGATCCATGATGTCAGGCTATGGATGCTGTCCTACATAATACACGAGATAGATGCATTACCACTTGGCTAAAAGACCAGACCAGAAATCATAGAACACTATGCTCAGGCTATCTCCATATATATATTATACAACAGAGGCATTCCTGACATCCACCTGCCCGTAGTGATTTTGCAGGCTGGTCAGATTTATGTCAAACTTTATATAACAACAATCAAGAGTACGACCACCACCAACGATTCAAGGCTAAGTCGCACCCATAAATTCAAATCCCTCAAAACGCGCATCCACAAATTCAGCCCCCCCACAACGTCTACCAACAGCCACAGCAGAGCCATCCGATAGATTCAGCAATTAGTAATGGGGATCCAATGCAATTAGATGCAATGAGAGAGGATGAACGGAAAAGGTGTATCGACCAGGGGCTTTGTTTTTATTGCAAAGTTTTTGGACACTTAGTAGAAGACTGTCGATCTAAAAAGGCAGCTGACGAAAGAAATGCTCACCGCGGTGGTGGGCGGGGAGGCCGCGGAAGTTTTTTTGGTAGAGCAAGTCGCGGGACTAACTTTTCTCGTGGCAGAGGCCAGGGAAGCTTCCAAGCACGGGTAATTGAGGAACAGCTATTTGTTAATACTGATGAGCAAGAGTATTGTGAGAGCCAATTTAAAAATATGGAGCCAAAACAGGGAAAAGATTAGCCTTTGATCATAGTCGCGATCAAGGGCTACTGGGAGAGCCAAGATGAGTACAGAGAATACTTGACGATAAAAAACTTCTTAGTTTAAAGTCTATAGGGAATGATAAATCTTTGTCTGTGCCTGCCAAACTTCTCCTCGCGCAAAATGCTATACCCGTGCATCTAAACACTTTGATAGACTGCGGATGCACTGCATATGGATTCATTGATAGACGAGAAGTCTCACTGAATAATCTCTCTACTAAAAAGCTTGAACGTCCACGTGCCGTATGTCTTGCAGATGGACAAACTAGAGACCAAATAACAGAATACTTAGTGATTCCCATGGCTATTGGACGTCACGAGTAAATGAGTTTTTTTCATGTCACAAAGTTAGGAGTGGAAAACCCATTGATTTTAGGAATTCTGTGGTTACAAATTCACGACCCTCTTATTAAATGGGCAAGTTTGGAACTGTTATTTTGTTCAAGGCACTGCCATGAAAATTGTCTACCACTAATGTCCAGTAAATTTGTGTCGGCGCCAAAAAAGGCAACAAAATTTTATGAGAAAAACATAAAAATATTTAACTATGCTAAAATTTCAGAGCTACCCTCATGGAGAAACAGAACTTTCATCGAAGAAAAGGAGTCTACTATTGCAACCGCAAAATTCCTAACCCTTAACCAAAAGAGTGATAGTATCAACGTGCCCGAAGAAAATACCCAAAGGCCAGTTATAAAAGATATCAATTACTCAAGTGCAGTGAATTTTCTAAAATTCTGTAAGGATGAAAAAGTGAATGCAATGTTAGAAAAAGGGGAATTGGAGGACATGCATTCAAATTTTCCAATTTTATATCACGATTTCCTGAACGAATTTTATAATCGTGATAGTATGAAAATTAATCGTATCAAGGAAACAGATATAAATAAGTTTTTAGAGAAAAAACCAGTGCTTTCACATGAGGAGGTAATGCATAAGTTGCCTATGTGGCTCCGAGATCATAATGAAGCCTTTCTACCACAAATTGCAGACAAGCTTCCACCCCATCGAGTCTGGGATCATAAGATCGAGCTAATCCCAGGAATGGAGCCTCCATACAACAAAAACCGTCCGCTTTCAGTACCAGAACTAAAAGTCGTAAGAAAATGGCTAGATGAAAATTTAAAGAAAGGATTTATCCGGGAATCTCGGGCACGATGTGCTGCACCATTATTGCTTGCCGCAAAACCTGGTGGAGGCGTAAGAATTTGCCAAGATTACAGAGGACTCAATAATGTCACAATAAAAAATAGGTATCCATTGCCGTTGATCAGAGAAACTCTCGACGCAATTTCCCACGCTAAGTATTACACAAAGTTGGACATAATCGCTGCATTTAATAAGCTCCGTATAGCTGAGGGACATGAATGGAAAACGGCTTTTATTACACGTTTCGGTTTATTTGATTCGTTGGTAATGCCGTTTGGGCTATGTAACGCGCCAGCGTCATTCCAGCACTACATCAACCGCACATTGTACGACTTATTAGACAATTTTTGTACAGCTTATTTAGACGATGTGTTAATTTATTCAAACACTAAAGAAGATCACAGAGAACACGTCCGTCAAGTTGTCTCAAGGCTATTTGAGGCAGGCTTACAAATTGACATTAATAAGTGTGAATTTGAGACGACAAGAACCAAATATCTTGGACTGATAGTGACACCTAATGGTGTAGAGATGGATCCCGCTAAGGTAGAAACTATTAATTCGTGGGAGCCCCCAGGTACAGTCAAAGATCTTCAAAAATTTTTAGGATTTGCCAACTACTATCGACGTTTCATTCGTGGTTTCTCAATAATCGCTCGACCTCTGATTAAATTGCTTCAAAAAAATACGGTTTATCGTTGGGGTAGTGACGAGCAGTCTGCTTTTGATAGTTTGAAAAAATCTTTTACTTCAGCACCTACCTTGGCATTTTTTGATTACAGCAAACAAACAATTCTTGAAACTGACGCATCAAATTGGGCGTCGGGAGGCGTCTTATCTCAGTACGATGAAAACAAGGTTTTACGGCCAGTGGCATATTTTTCTTCCAAGCATAATTCTGCTGAATGCAATTACGAAATTTATGACAAGAAATTACTAGCTTTTATTAAATGTCTAGAGGAATGACGCCCAGAGTTGCAAGGTGCACAAGATTCATTCAAAGTCTTAACTGACCATAAAAACTTGGAGTACTTCAAGACTTCAAAAGTACTAAGCCAAAGACAAGTTCGCTGGTCGGAGTTTTTATCACAATTCAATTTTCAAATTGTGTACCGACCGGGAGTAAAGGCCACACGTCCTGACGCATTGAGTCGCAAGCCAGAAGATCGACCAAATAAATATGACGGAAATGACGATCAATTAAGAATCGAGAACGAACAGTATTGCCCGAATCACGATTTGACCCGAACGAGCCGGAAAACTTACTCCAATTCAAGTGGAGCAGTGGTATGTACCTGTAACAGCTGGTAAGCTGGATAATTCCTGTAGCCTATGTTATACATAGGCGTGCACAGGCGTGCACAGGCTTAACAGGGGTAGTGCATTGTGCACTGGCAGATATAGTGGCTGATGTTAATTTTGGCTGAGACACTGTATATCAGAATTCCCAAAATAGATGGATCATGGAGCTGAAACATAAGAGCTTCCTGGCATGCGGCAACCTTCTACTCCGTGGCTAACTTCTATTTCAGGAATCCTCATTGATGTTAGGGCTATGGTATTATCTACGAGGAGCAGAGCTTTGTATATATTTGTAGGACTACGAGATAGATTGCTTTCTCTTCAGATAGAATATAAACTACCTCTATTCATTTAGCTGCGCAAGCGCTCTTGTCTAGACTGTGACATATATTCTATCTCTTCCTTTTTTTTTTTCAGCAGTTCAGTCAGTCGGCCAGTCGTTCAGTCGGCAGCCATTTCAGCAGTTCAGTCAGTCGGCCAGTCGTTCAGTCGGCAGCCATTTCAGCAGTTCAGTCAGTCGGCCAGTCGTTCAGTCGACAGCCATTTCAGCAGTTCAGTCAGTCGGCCAGTCGTTCAGTCGGCAGCCGTTTCAGCAGTTTCATCAGTCGGCCAGTCGTTCAATCAGCAGCCGTTTCAGCAGTTTCATCAGTCGGCCAGTCGTTCAGTCGGCAGCCATTTTAGCAGTTCAGTCAGTCGGCCAGTCGTTCAGTCGGCAGCCATCTCAGCAGTTCAGTCAGTCGGCCAGTCGTTCAGTCGGCAGCCATTTCAGCAGTTCAGTCAGTCGGCCAGTCGTTCAGTCGGCAGCCATCTCAGCAGTTCAGTCAGTCGGCCAGTCGTTCAGTCGGCAGCCATCTCAGCAGTTTCATCAGTCGGCCAGTCGTTCAGTCGGCAGCCATTTCAGCAGTTCAGTCAGTCGGCCAGTCGTTCAGTCGGCAGCCATTTCAGCAGTTTCATCAGTCGGCCAGTCGTTCAATCAGCAGCCGTTTCAGCAGTTTCATCAGTCGGCCAGTCGTTCAATCAGCAGCCGTTTCAGCAGTTTCATCAGTCGGCCAGTCGTTCAGTCGGCAGCCATTTCAGCAGTTCAGTCAGTCGGCCAGTCGTTCAGTCGGCAGCCATTTCAGCAGTTCAGTCAGTCGGCCAGTCGTTCAGTCGGCAGCCATTTCAGCAGTTCAGTCAGTCGGCCAGTCGTTCAGTCGGCAGCAATCTCAGCAGATTATTTTGGTCGAGATTTCGGGAGATATCGGCTTCGGAACAATTTTTCGGCAGTTCAATTATGATTTCGGGGCAACAGCGGCTCCGAAATATTCAGCAGTCATCCGCAGTTATCCAGTAGTTGTGGTTCTACTATATTCTGCCTGTTACACTAGGTTGAGTCAGTTCAGTTAGTCAGTCAGTGACAATCGTAGTCTGTTGCTCGCCGTATTCAGTATTTAGTCAGCAATCTCAGCAGCTAGTCAACCATAGGCTGGCGGTTCAGCCACGGTCTATTAGTTGCTTGCACTCAATTTTTACTCGGCATATTCTTGGACACTAGCGGTTCCAGAATATTCAGCATTTCCTTTCAGTTCGGTTCATATTTCGAGGCAACAGTGGCTCCGGAATATTTAGCAATCAGCCACAGTGAACCGCAGTTTACCAGTAGATGTGTTTCTACTACATTATGCCTGTTACTTTTGGTTGAATCAGCTCAGCCGTTCAGTTCTCGATATTGGCAGTCGGCCGCCCGTCAGTTCATCATCCGTCAGTCATTCGCAGTCATTTGTCAGTCAGTCATTCAATTATTTGCAGTCATATATTCACATCCAGTCATTCTTTAATCTTACAGTATTATCTTATGTTATTCTGCAAATGTTTCTTTTTTTTTTTCACGACTCATACATCCTACAAAAGTCTGGCTCGTCATATTATTCCAACCTGTTAAGCAAAAAAAAAAATATATGTATATATATATATATATATATATATATATATATATATATATATATATATATATATATATATCTTTCTTTGGCTCTCAAAAGTGGAAGGGATGAGGAGGGAGGTAATACAAGGGTTGATTGTGCAATCAAGCCCATGTTGCCTGAATCAACAAAGTTTGAGCAATATCTTCTACGTTATTGGAAGATCTCATACTTCCATAAATCCCAGGTCCTGTTACGTCAGCTGGAGCATAAATACGATAGATAAATAATCGAGGATTATGGGCGACTTGGAAACCTGGTACTTTGGAAAGCAGATACTCCTGAGATACTAGCATCATGTAAAGGGTTACGGAAATTCAGAGACTATGGATGATAGTGATAAAGATGATGCAGAGTCTAACGAACTCATGGAGGCTGTGATGTTGAACCTACTCACCCTTTGAGAAGAGATGGATCGCCTTGGGGACTTGTTGGGTTTACAATAATAACGACAATGAAATATCAACAGTCATCATGCCGAGAAGGACAAGAGTTAGAGTTTGGAACTGCGATTACGATTGCGATTTGGGCGTTAGGTCGGCATCAAATTTTTTTTTTGGAGGGAAAGTGATTGTGATCCAAGGGATCTAGACGTGAACATTTACTTGGATAATTTTTCAGCAACAACAGCCTAGAAGGCCGGCGAGCAGTCTTTCAGAAGGAGGAGTATTGTAACAGCTGGTAAGCTGGATAATTCCTGTAGCCTATGTTATACATAGGCGTGCACAGGCGTGCACAGGCTTAACAGGGGTAGTGCATTGTGCACTGGCAGATATAGTGGCTGATGTTAATTTTGGCTGAGACACTGTATATCAGAATTCCCAAAATAGATGGATCATGGAGCTGAAACATAAGAGCTTCCTGGCATGCGGCAACCTTCTACTCCGTGGCTAACTTCTATTTCAGGAATCCTCATTGATGTTAGGGCTATGGTATTATCTACGAGGAGCAGAGCTTTGTATATATTTGTAGGACTACGAGATAGATTGCTTTCTCTTCAGATAGAATATAAACTACCTCTATTCATTTAGCTGCGCAAGCGCTCTTGTCTAGACTGTGACAGTACCTTCCTGATGTTATAAAGACTAGCAGCCCTATCCAGTCCTTTAAGATATCTCTTATCCCGGAAACGGACTTACCAATAGACGAGTTGATTGACAGGGCATATGCTAGAAATAAGCTCGCGAGGGCGATGATTGAATGTCTCAAAAACGTAGAATGTCGGGAATGGAATAGAGATATACGAAAATCGTTGAAAATTGCTTTCAATGATTGTAAAGTTATAGAAAACAGGGTTTATTACAAGGATGTACTTTTCGTTCCTCCTGACGATGAACTTCGGATACAGATCCTCTATCGAACTCACTCTTCAGGACCAGCGGGGCATCCAGGTAGGACGAAAACGAGAGATCTTATTGCGCGTTCGTATTGGTGGCCTCGCATGACTTATGATGTACGAAATTTTGTCAAAGCATGCGAGTTATGCATCCGGACTAAAACTCCGAGATCTGCTCCACCAGGATTCCTACAACCGTTGCCCGTGCTTTTTCGACCTTGGTCAGATATTTCAGTTGATTATATCTCACCACTCCCTGAATGCATAAGATATGGAACAAAATATAATCATCTACTAGTTGTAGTTTGTCGTTTAACCAAGTACAGGCATTTTATCCCGACAACATCCTTAGACGCCAGAGAGATGGCAGACGCATTCGTAAGCAGAGTGTATTGTCTACACGGAACGCCCGATAATATTATATCAGATCGCGGATCACAATTCGTGTCCCAATTTTGGAGAGAACTTAGTTCAAGACTCGGGATAACGTTGAAACCTTCCTCTGCATTTCATTCGGAGACAGACGGCCAGACAGAAAGAATAAACTCATCTGTAGAGCAGTATCTTCGAGCATTTGTTAGTTTTCATCAGGATGACTGGGTTGAATGGTTACCATTAGCAGAATTCGCAGGAAATAATGCAATTTCAGAGACAACTGGGGTATCACCGTTTTTTGCAAATTATGGGTATAATCCTAAGCTAGGCGTTGAGCCAAGATAACCATGCCCACCATCTTTGTCTACTTCACAGAAAAAAGAATTTTTGAAGGCAAATGCTGTTGGAGACCGTTTCTCTAGAATTTTGCAACAATTGAAAGCTTTATCAAAAGAATCTCAACAAAGGTATGAAGATAATGCCAACAATAGAAGAGCCGACGCACCTAGCTTTCGGGAAGGAGATTTGGTCTACATCAACACTCTAAATATGAAGACAAACCGGCCAATGAAAAAAATAGATGACAAATGGGCTGGCCCTTTCAAAGTCTTATTGGCATATCAAAGAGCTTGTAGAGTAAAGTTACCAAAAGGCATGAAAATATTTCCTGTATTTCATACAAGCCTGCTACGACGAAAGGACCCATTTGATGTTGGCTTAGCGGGACAGAGTTTCATCAATAAAGAAGAATCAAGGAATATCCGAGGTCGGATTTTGGAACAAAGCAATGGCGAAGCTGAAGTTGAAAAGTGGGAGTTTGACGATATCCTTGACTCTAACGACGAACTAGGACCAGGTAACATAATCTACAAAGTGAAGTGGAAGCACCAAGAACCAACTTGGCAAGTGGCTACTGATTTGAGAGGTCAAGACACTGCGATCATGAAGTTCCACCGTAGATATCCGGAAAAGCCTGGGCCCCCAAAATGGGTAAAAAGAAAGAAAAAAGATAAATATACTTATCATGAATCTGAATTATCGGAACCTACTGATGATCAGGTGAATTTTACAATGAGTCGCCGAAAATTTGTCTTACCAAAAAGGTATAGGGAATGAATTCCGTGCTATTCGAGACGAATAGCGGTTTGGGAGAGGTACTGTCACGGAACTGTAATCATGTGACTTATTTAGCTCCACTATATAAAGGTTTCCGTCGTTCATAGAGTTAGTCTTTACGCAACAACAATACTATTAAATTATACCTCCTGCTCGCACCGTGATACTATCTACATACTCCGATCTGATTCTTAAAGGTTGCTGTCTTACTACAACCTGGCTTACTCGGCTATCAACAGGCTACATGTTAACTACAAACTGTCATCTATTGCGCTGTACCTTCGTGCACTGTCAGGTTGTAGACTTGAAGCAGGGTTTCACAGACACGCTCGTCGTGCCCGGATTTAGAACGGGAGCTCGGATACTGACAAATATAACCCGAGACCACACATCCGTCTTCTGCCTTACCCTGGAACGCACTGGCCTTAAAATTTGATATGTATCGCAGAACTCGTCAGGCTGCTTGGGAATGTTCTTCAGATGGATTGGCTAGAAATCGTGCGAGGTGGTTCACAGCAAATGCTATATCAGGTCTGGTATTGTTGGCAAGATATTACAATCCTCCAATGCAGGAATTATATTCGGTTAACTCTTTTGCCAAACACTGCTTGTTGTTGGGCTCCATCAAGCGTTCGATTGGTGATGCAGTTGGCTTGCAGTCCGATAGCCCATGCCGATTGAGGGGTTTCCTTGCATACTGGCCCTGCGAGAGCTCAAGCGTGTCTTTCGATGGATGTCTGATTTCTATTCCTAGGAATTTTCGTAAATAGAAGTAACATGACTGCATAACTAATCTTACCCAAAACAGTATAGTGTCTTAATGCACTATTATGAAAATAATTAACCGAGATAATTATTTTTAACTGTATTACTAAGCTACTTCCATGACCATCATGTTATCAGATTCTATAAGGATCCTCATTATTCTAGCAGCTTCTCTTGTGTGTCTTTATGGCCAACAACCTTCTTTATGGTGCTACACTTTACCTTATTTGGCAATGTATAGAAAGGTATAGAAGAATATAGAATGTACCAGTGGAATGTGGAACACCATTAAGAATATATATAAGTAGGCAGAGTTTTCCCTCTGTAAAAAAGTAAGCAATGGTTAAAATACATATCTTGGTCTATTTGGGAACCATAAACACCCTCCCTCGTCGTCAGTATAAGTCTGTAATCATCGCCATTAACAGAACCTTCTAACCTTTAACGGTACGTCCTTCAGACTTGTTCATAACCAATTATTTCAATTGGAATAGGTCAGTGTTCACGGCTTTGAGTTTGTACTTCCGGTATAGGGCATGCATGAGTTTTTCTATCTTGTCCAGGTTTGGGCCCATGACCTGAAATTCATCAACGTGGAGAAGTACAAAGAGGTCTTTCTGACTAGTGGTGTAAAGGCACATGTCTGATATTGTCGGATGTAGACCTTTGCCGGCTAATGTGGCTTTTGCGTCGTCATACCATAGGGCTGCTGCCTGCTTGAGGCCATAGAGTCCTTTGCGCAGTTGAATAGTGTGTCCCTCTTTTTCAAATCCTTTGGGCAAATCCATGAAGAGATCGATGTCTAGGTTAGGGTTCAGGAATGCCGTGGGAACATCACCTTGCCTTCTGTGTCACCTGAGATGATGTGCGATAACTAGCATAATCCTTCCTGTTTCTGGTCTTAGTGTTGGGGCAAAGGTTTCGTGGTTGTCAATACCTTGTCGTTGGATGAATCCTTTTGCAGTGCACCTCGCCTTAAACTTGTCAACATCGCCGTTGGCCCAGAATTTCTTCTTGAACACCCACTTACACTTCATTGGTTTGCGGTTTGCTGGGAGTTCAGACAGACTGATGATTTTGATGGCTCCTTTATCCTGAAGTGAGCGGAATTCTTTGCTAGCAGCTTTTCTCCATTGTGATGCTTCTGGTCCAGTCATTGCCTCTTCCCAGGTCTTGGGGTCAGTTGTCGATGGAAGGGCTGTCATTCCATGGTGAAGTTTATGATAATCTACTCTCTTGCTCCGTCTACCCCAGGTGTACGTGTAGACATCTGGGGAGTCGTGTGACGGGTTGATACAGCAGAGATGGACAATGATGTAGGTAATCGTAATTAATATTAAATCTTCTAAGGAAATCAAATCTAATTACATGATAAGCTATCATTATATACAAGCCAAATCGCTCGAACTATTTAGCCCTGACTTTGAGTCCCGTATTTTGTGACGTGACTTATAAATATACATTGGTTTGAGATGTGGCGAGATCAGAGCACTATGAAACGTTCCCTGTCAGATGTTCTCCACAATTATGATCGCCATGGATCATTAAACGATTTGCATACGTTGACAAGCGTAGGCTACAGGACAATATTGGCTCACAAGCCGTTACAAGTCGGGTCTCCGGTCTTCTGGAGAATGGGGTCTTTTGGTGCCTGCTACCTGGCGGACTGGGCCCCAAACCGTCATGACTATATCGTACTCGTCATCTGTGCTGTCCTCATTACATGACACCTCCTCAGTGTTGACGATCTCCCCCTGATCTTCGGGTGGTGAGGAGAAGGGAATCACCTGAAGATTGGAATTTTCTCCTGGTGAATGGGTGTCAGATGGGAAGTCGTGATACTGTGACGGTGTAGGTGACGTAAGAGACGTTTGATCGAAAGAATCACTGGGTAGAGTTACTGGTGACGATGGGGATAATGATTGCTCCCTCTGCTTCAATGAGTCGTCATGTGTTTGGAGCTGTGAAAAATCTGGAGTCATTGGCGGATTTGATGGCGGACTTGAATGTGATTTGTGTATGTCATTGTGATGTTGTGAATCATTTCTGCTGATGTTGTTGGTGGGCTCTGAAAAGATGGAGCGATGGTTTGCCCAATAACTGGTCGTGTTTTGGCAATCAGTGGAGTTGAGCTCATTCCCAAAGACGATGTCTTCATTGAAAGTGGCGTGTGGGGTGAAGCTCTCAAGCCATTTCCATCCTTGTGCAGCAGTCCAGTGCGGATGGTATATTAGAAAGTTTTTGTTAGTATTTTTTGTGAAGCCAATGAACCATCTGATTTCTGCTCTCGGTTCGAATTTTCCTGGTTTTGGATTAATCAACTTGTATGCTCGGCAACCAAATCGGAAGATTTGAAAGGTCAACAGTCTCTGGATGTGGCTGTTCAAGACCCTGGAGGAAGTCTACTATCGGCACACGCTTGGTGCGTAAGCAGAAAAGACGGTTAGTAATGAAGCATGCATGCTCAACAGCCCAGGGCCAGTAGCACGCTGGCATCCGGGCGTCTATTAGCATTGATCTTAATTTCCGGAGAACCACTTTGTTGGAAGATTCCACAGTACCGTTCTGTTCTGGTGTGTACGGCGCGGAGACATCAGTCCTAATACCATGGTGATCACAGTATTTTCGAATCCCAAAGAATTCTGAGCCGCCGTCCTTGAAGATAGTACGGACCTTCTTTCCGAATTGATGAGATTGGTTTTCGACCCATTTGACAAGTTGTGGGGCGATCTGGTCCTTGGTCAATGTGGTGATAGCTCATCTCATGCGCGTTTTGGCGTCGGTGATTATGACAGCATATTGGTGGCCATTGAGAGCTGTGGTTAGTTTTCTGTTGTGCCTAGGAGCATAGTGGACATGGCAAGGCTGCATAAGCAGCAGATGAGGTGACACCACCGAGGCTAGGATGAAGTGGTGGGACTAGTTAGGCGAGGTGTGGGTCCCACGAGTCTAGATGTTTGCATTGTTTGCTCTGTTAGCGCACGGATGATTCTGGCAGTATAAGTAGGCCTAGATTTGCCACTTTGTAACATATCATCTTCATCATCTTTATATTACACAATATCAAGTACCTCTACTTCACGCATCTGTTTCCCATAAATCAATCTTAGCTGCCTTCACACAAGTATGTTCCCAATCATATTCCTGGTAAAACATTTTCCAATCGTGTCTACGATCACCTCGTCAAGAGGGTCTAGCGGAACAGGGCGCGGTTCTCTTGAGACAGAACGCTGTGCTTTGCTGAGGTGACATGTCTCACAGGTGGTCAGCTCACTCATGTCGATGCCTTCTAATCCCTTAGAGTGTTGAGCTGTTTTTTTCGGTATTTTCTGACCTGTATGACCTAAACGTTGGTGCCACCGTTGAGCATTGGATGTTTTGAGAACTCTTGCAATGCCGGGTGCAACAATTGGAGCTGGTGTCTTGTTGACATGGCTAGGTGGGAGAGGTCGTATGTAGTATACATCATTGCGACTGACAAGACTTGCTATTGGAGTGTCCTCTTGGTCTACTGCTTGACGGACAACCATCGATTTCTGGTAGTCAGCGGTTAAACTTCCTAATTTGTGGAGCTTTCCGGCGGATATGATGATGCACGAGGATTTTGGCAAATACAGTGCATTTTGCAGCTTGAAGATTGTGGCGCCGATAGTGATCAATGCAGAGCCTTGCAATGATAGTGATGAGTTTCCAACTGCTTGATCAAATTTGAATGGAGAAGATCTGCTGGTTAAGGTCACAAAGAAAGATTTGTACGGCACAAAATGGTGCAAAGCACCAGTATCATAAATGGTAACGTATTCATTGCTAGATGCGGGCGTAGCCCTTGCAGCTACGACTACTCCGTCCTCATTCTCCGAATTGTCTGTTTCATTCTGCCCGTCCATCTCCGACACCCTGTTCCCATTGCCGTTTTTCGACGCAAGCTCCCGATTTGCTCTCCGCCTGTCACCTTTTGGGCCCACGGCCAGCTCTGGATGGAGCCGGAAGCATTCCTTGTTCAGGTGATTATGCCTGCACCTAAGACACCTGTTATTTGGCTTTAATCAGGAATTGTTGGCTGCTGGGAGGTTACCGGCCGCAAATGCGCCATTTGGAGGCACGACGCGGTTTGCTCCCATTTCACGGATTGATGACATTAGAGATTCAATGGAAGCATACTTGCTGTCATTAACATGTGCCCTTGTTGATCTCCAAGTTTCTAACCATGCCACATGCTTTGTCCCTAACACAAAAACTGCCGCCGCCAATCCTATGTGACTTTTGACAATAATCACAGTGAATGAAGCTGTGTATGATACAGCGAGAATAAAAGATTCCGTAAGAATAGAATTGTGTAAGGAGCTTTGTAATGTAAAGCAAATTGTCCTGTCAGCCAGTTCAGAATTGATCAATTGTATTCCTAACTCCCGTTTTTCCTTCCCGTACATAATACATACATGAGTCCTATGTTTCTCCCAAGAAAATTGTCTCATACCGAGAATCCCCTGTATCATAATACGTTCTTAATGCAATACCTGAATCAATAGTATCACAGAGTTGCCAAGCATTAAGTTTTCATTGAAACTTCTGATGCTGCGACACAAAATTATTCCCATCCGAAACAAAAAATATAAAACAACATAAAAGTAAAATATGCAACCAGATGAAAGAATGAAAACATAGAAAACAACCTTTGAAAGAAAAATTTCGGAATAATGATGCAAAGACCATACTATTATACAGATCCTTTTCTGATGTGGAACACTGTGTCCTTGGTGGATTGGATGGTGTCAGCAGCATTGTTGACGCTCTGAAAACATGCCTGGAAGGCTTCGATGTACTGGTCAACATTGGTGGTCAACTTCATTGCTAGGAACCTCTCTAGAGAGATGAGATATGGGGCAGTCGCCGTCTCTTGTTGAGTATTGGCAATTGCCTCGTATAGATCTTTCGCAGTCATGTGATCGTAGGCCTGAGGACACATCTGTTGGCTGATGCGATTGATAATTATGTTCTTTGCCTCTATCTCCCCCAAAGTCCAGGCCTCGAGATCAGAGTTATACTGTGTTGAGAGTGAAATATACTTGATGAATATAAAATATAAACTTATCTCAACTAACTACATTCTAACATCTCATTAAATACATGTCTATTTAGTTGTAAGCAATCCAGCCACAATAATACGACTTGATTGATCTGGCGTTACACAATCCAGGTCAGTGATCTTCCTATTGCTTTTGGAATCAGGCAAGTGATCCGCCTGCCTGCCCTTTTACCCCAGATACATCACGTGATGTCAGTTTCCAATTCGCAACATACTGGACCATTGCTGGGTCAGTCTCGGGAGTGGGTTGTGCAGGCGGTGTAGGTTCAAGCCGGGGTCGGATTCCGCAGATATTATGAAATACGTGACCGATGACGTTCCGTTGCCCGAGTCTTGCCTGTAAGGCACTTCACCACTTTGGGAATGACACGCCGGAGCCGAGGATGGATTTGACTTCATTTATTTATTTATTTATTAATACTATTTAAGGTCCTAGGCGTACGCCCTGATGTCCACTTTGGGTCCAGGACCGGCGGAGCCGGTAAGGATCATGGCCTCAGACATGCCCTACTCGTTCGCGCCCGTTATTTACATAAGAGATAGGAAATGTATGAAAAATATGATAATGAAACAAACAAAGGAAAAATAAAGAAAGAAATAAAATAAGGACTAGCTCAGCATTTCTCACACCAAGTTCTAGCCCGCCATATAATGTCCTGGCATAAAATAATTAACTCTCCTCGCGTACAGCAGAGGATTGTCATGGGGCTAGAGCCCCGGGACTTAATCCGGCGCTCAGCCGGATCCGATCTACCATCGCGTAATCTCGCATAACTTCGCTTAAGAAGCAGGGACCCGCGTGTGGTGCCAGGGAACTCTTGGTATCGTCCAGAAGCCCATGGAAGCTTCTATGATGCGTAGGGAGGATCACGGAATTTTCCCAAATTCCCCACTACCACCGAAGGAGTTGGGTAGAACCTTCTCGAATTCCACGATCTCGGAGAGGCATGATACGCGTATATATATAAGGGATGTAACTGTACATAGATTTAGACCTTAACGAAATATAGATCTTTCTAGCCGACTTCCTTGTGTTTTACAATCTAGCCAACCCTTTCACATATATTTCGTTCATCTCAAAGTTGTATCATCGGAATTCTATAGGATCTCACCGGAGATTATTGGTATTTATTGGAACTATTCGAAAAAAAAAAAAAAAAAAAAAAAGAGAAAGGATTGGAAGCTACTGGAACAACTCCTTAGTGAAATCGGAGATAGTATTGGGCCAAAGATAGGAATATTACATGGGAAATAGTACTGGAAAAGGTACGGAATTTGACAGAATGTCTAATGACTCAATGGATATCGATAATTCTCCCGAAATTGCAGGGGGCTCTCAAACCCGTCGCGTGCAACGAGAGCCCCATCCTCCGTTACAGACAGAAATAGGGCGTGCAGGTGGCACAGTAGAATCATCTCCGACATTTAGTGAAGAAAATCTAGCTAGGTTGATCGCGCAGCAAATCCAGCTTTTAGTGGCACCTCTCTCTTCAAAAGTCAACGAATTGAGCAAGATCATCGCGACGAGCCAACCATCGCCACAGCAAGTACTTGAACAAGCTAGCCCAGCGACAATGAATACATTAAAAGGAGCTCTACCTAGAGAATCCCGAAAGCGACGAAAATTCCCATCTTGGGATGGCGAGAGATGGTCGTTCAATACTTTCATTAGAGAAGTCGAGGATTGCATTGAAATTGACCGAGACTTGATGGGAACAGATAGAGCAGTGTGGTACGACATTAATTATTCCTTACCGACAACTGCGAAAAATAAAGTCGCTGTTTTCAACGCTTCTGGCGCCCAAGTCCAGTGGAATTATCGCAAATTTCTCGAGCATCTTAGACAAACCTTTGGCAACAGGCAAGAAAAGGAGGATAAACAGGAACTGTTGTCCAAATTACGACAAAAAGAATCGCAGCGATTCTGCGACTTCTTCCCAAAGTTCGATGAGGTCCTAATGGGCGCTGGAGGCGAAAGCTGGACGGAGGATTCAAAAGTTGTGTGGCTGCGCCGATCATTGAGTGAATCTCTTAAGGATCAGCTTTTTACTACGAATCTCGACACTGAAGACTACTATGCAGCTGTTAGGCAGGTTGAAGTGATCGCCCATCGATTTGAGCATTCACGGCATTTCAAAGGCAACAAAGGACAAGCTAATCCTTTGAACATCCCGACTATAGACCATGCTACTAGCGTTGATTCAGTACCAAGAATCGACGCCGATGGCGATGTTATTATGAGTCCTATGGGAAGTCAGAAGCAGTCAGATCGGATCCAGCAAGGACAAGGAAGAAGCAAGCAGGGGAGACTACGGGCACGATACGTAGATCAAGCTGAGCTCACGCGTCGAAAAATCAACAAGCTATGCGTCCGCTGTGGTACGAATACTCACTTCGTGGCAGCTTGCCCTTACCTCCCACCTATACGCCCAGCAACAGAAATCAGAGCCACTGTTGCAGAGTTTCCTCCTCAATTAGAAGGACATCCCGAAATCATTGGTCCTGAACTTGATCATGGAAAAGAATAGCTCCGGGGCAAAGACGGGCACCGGAGCCTTCTAGATTAGCACTGGTAGGCTGGGAGAAACATAGGGAAAATATGAATGATGAACCTACCTTACTTAGAATAATCATTAATAAAAATTTTCTTACCCATGCCTTGATAGATAACGGTTGTCAGTGCTATGCCGCAATTAGTGAGACCTTGTTTGAAGAATTAAATCTCCCTGTGATACCAATACCCAAACGAGAAATTCGAGGAGCATCAGGCGCTATGACAGGAGCATTCATTCAAGGAGTAACTTATGCAGAAATAGAAATCGGTGGATATCTACAGACTATGTATTTCTACGTGGTTCCGATGCTCGAACACCCAATCATATTGGGTAAGCCGTGGATGACACAAAACGAAGCATATCCGATACCACATCTTAAAATTGTGAGACATGGAAAAGCAAGAAAAGATATTACAACTCTGGAAAATGAACCAGTTGAGCCGTTTATAAGCGAATTAAGATCAGCCAGTCTGGTCAGCGGCTCCGTTTTCATGGCATCGGTAAAACATCTTTCCAGGGAGGTGGGGGATACCAGTCCGTTTCTGGGAAAAGTAAGCATCCAGGACATCGATAAGGCGCTCTTGAAGCTATCAAAACAGTATGTTAAGTCAGAAAAAGAGCTAAAAGAATCTATTCCACCTGAATTTCACGACTTAGTTTCTCTATGGAAGCCTAAGGAGGCAGCAAAGCTTCCTCCGCACCGGGTTGGAATAGATCATCAGATCGAATTAAAAAGAGATAATGATGGAAATGAAATGCAAATCCCATTTGGCCCTCTATATGATATGTCCCGAGAGGAGCTCCTTGTTCTGCGCAAGACTCTCAACGATTTACTGGATAAAGGGTACATAAGGGCAAGCCAATCAGAAGCGGGCGCACCGGTCCTCTTTGCTAGGAAACCAGGAGGAGGCCTCCGGTTCTGTTGTGACTATCGGGGCTTAAATGCCGTGACTAGGTCAGATAGATATCCCCTCCCGCTTATAAGTGATACCATCCGTAATCTATCCAAGGCAATGTGGTTCACTAAATTGGACGTGGTAGCAGCTTTCCATAAAATTAGGATGAAAGAAGGAGAGGAATGGAAAACCGCGTTCCGCACAAGATATGGCTTATTTGAATGGATGGTCACTCCTTTCGGTCTCTCAGGTGCGCCGGCCACGTTCCAGCGTTACATAAACGGCGTACTTCGTGAATATCTTGATGACTTCTGCACCACTTATATGGACGACGTATTAATCTATACCAGTGGTACCAAAAACGAACATAACCAAAAGGTACGAATGATTCTGACAAGACTAAAGGAGGCGGGACTCTATTTGGATATTGATAAATGTGAGTTTGCTGTAAAATCTGTGAAATATCTTGGGTTTATCATTCAAGCAGGCATAGGCTTACAGGCTGATCCCGCAAAGATCAAAGCAATCGTAGATTGGATACCACCTACGTCGACAACAGGGGTACGCAGTTTTCTTGGCTTTGCAAACTATTATCGGATGTTTATACCTCGATTTTCTGATTTAGCAGCCCCATTAACCGCGATGACAGGCAAGGGAGTACCATTCAAATGGGGAAGTGAACAGCAAGAAGCCTTCGAGTTATTGAAAATTCTTTTTACGCGGGCTCCTATTCTCACCCAGTGGGATCACGAAAAGGCGACGTTTCTAGAAGCGGATTGCTCGGTTTACGCTCTCGGGGGAACTCTTACACAATTGGATGGTCTTGGTCAAAGGAAGCCTGTAGCATTTCATTCTCAGAAGCTCAACCCAGCAGAAAGAAACTATCCAATACATGACAAAGAGATGTTGGCTATTATTCGATGCTTAGAGCAATGGGACGCAGAGCTGCGAAGCTGCGCAGAATTTACTATTTTGACAGATCATAGAAATCTGCAGTACTTCATGACACGTCAAAAACTGTCCGAACGCCAAGCGCGATGGGCGGAGTATCTCTCTCGTTTTAACTTCAAACTAGTATATCGGCCAGGGAGAGAAGCGACCGTTCCGGATGCTCTATCACGGAAAGATCAAGACAGACCAGATGCCGCCGAAGTAATAAAGGACAGAACAGACCAGTTGATACCCGAAAGTGCTCTGAGTGACTGGCTATGTCAGACATTTCTTCGCAATACTTTCATTATTCCACCATCAAAAGGCCGGGTCTTCGAAGATGAGGAGCTGCATAATCTCTGGGTTAATACCCGTGAAAAAGACAAAACTTATCTCCGAGTTTTCGAAGCAGTTTCAAAGGAGCAGCGGAGCCTGCCTGCTGAGTTGCAATTGAAAGTGCAAATATCAGAATGCAGTATCGACCCCTTGGGTAGGCTTCTCTTTCGTGACAGAATTTGGATTCCCGGAGCGAAACCGACCGCAGCAAACGACGCACTCGACTCATTAAGAACTAAACTAATTCAGAAAACGCACGACTCCGCCATCGTAGGGCATCCAGGGAGAGAGGGTACAATATCAATCCTTTCTCGAAACTATTATTGGCCGATGATGCATCAACAAGTGCGTCAATTTCTGAGAAACTGTGATATTTGCGGGAGAACAAAAGTTTGGAGAGAGCACAAGAAAGGTTTTTTGAAACCACTACCAGTTCCAGACCGATTTTTCTCAGACATCGCTATGGATTTTATCACAAAATTACCCTCTTCACGTACATCATTTAGCAACGAAAAAGCTACAAATATTCTTGTAATCACGGATCGACTCCTAAAAAATGTTATCTTGGAAGCACTGCCGGTAATCGATGCTGAAACAGTAGCGGAGCGCTTTATGCACTGCTACTATCGATACCATGGATTTCCAAAGTCTATCACGAGCGACCAGGGCTCGCAGTGGGTGGGACGTTTCTGGAAACATCTTTGTAAACTAGCAGGAATCGAACAACTACTCTCATCAACTTACCATCCACAAACGGATGGGAGCACAGAAAGGTGGAATCAAGAAGTGTGGGCTTATCTTAGAGCGTACGTTGGATATATGCAAAAAGACTGGGCAAGATGGTTATTTTCTGCCCAAGTAGCGCTGAACAACAGACCGAGTTCCACGACTGGATTATCGCCGTTTTTCATCATACACGGTTTTCACCCGACACCGATTGAAATTATTCAAACTAGTGATTCTCCTCACCCCGAAGAAAAACGAGCCGAAACTTACCTGGCACGCCTTCAAGAAATTCAAGAATTCTCTCAAAGCGCCATGGCGGCCGCTCAACAACAGCAAGAATTCCACGCAAACTCCAAGAGATCTGCATCAGAATCATATCGGATAGGTGATAGAGTTTGGCTAAGCTATGAACACTACGAAAGCGATAGACCAAAAAAGAAGATTGACTGGCTGCGAGGAAAGTATACAGTATCAAAGGTTTTAGGATCTCATAACGTTGAGCTGGCTGGACTTCCTAAAAACATAAGCAACGTATTCCACGTAGACCAAATTCGTCGAGCGTCCGACGACCCTCTTCCAGCCCAAGAACTTTACGATGAGCAGCCACCACCGATAACAACTGCCGACGGCGAAGCAGAGCAGTACCTTGAAGAAATCTTGTGTGCTAGATCGGTCAAGAGAGGTAAAGGTAGCCGAAGACTGGTACTGGTCAGATGGAAAGGGTTCGCAGATCCAGCATGGGAGCCACTAGAGAATCTGGAAGAAACAGAGGCTTTAGACAGGTTTGAGGAAAAGTACGGAAGCGCTAAGTCCAATGACGGTCCGCTGCAAGACTGGTTTCAAAAAAAAAAGACGAATGATCCTCGACGTGCATTAGAGGGGAAGTAGAAGGAGGCATGTCATGGGGCTAGAGCCCCGGGACTTAATCCGGCGCTCAGCCGGATCCGATCTACCATTGCATAATCTCGCATAACTTCGCTTAAGAAGCAGGGACCCGCGTGTGGTGCCAGGGAACTCTTGGTATCGTCCAGAAGCCCATGGAAGCTTCTATGATGCGTAGGGAGGATCACGGAATTTTCCCAAATTCCCCACTACCACCGAAGGAGTTGGGTAGAACCTTCTCGAATTCCACGATCTCGGAGAGGCATGATACGCGTATATATATAAGGGATGTAACTGTACATAGATTTAGACCTTAACGAAATATAGATCTTTCTAGCCGACTTCCTTGTGTTTTACAATCTAGCCGACCCTTTCACAAGGATGAGTCGGATTTCTGGCCACCAAAGCAACCTGTGATCCGTGCAAATTCTGAAATTTTCTCAAGCAATTATGCCCAAGGAGATTTCTTCTAAAGGTATCAATTGTCATACCCTTCCGGAGTTTACGCATTTGATTTGCGTGCCTTCGACAACGAATAAAGTGGGTGGGAGAAGTCTCCTGACCGCAGATGCATTCAAGGTTGGCGTCTATATGCTTTAAGCGACGATGATAAGCCGCAAAGTCACCATGTCCTGTTCTGGCAGCTAGGAGATTATGGAGTAGCCGCCGTGGTAAAGCTAGTTCAGGTGGCTTCCTACGGCGCATTTTTAGGTCCAGGTCTTGATATCGAGCTGGACAAACTTTGGACCACCAATTTTCTACCAATTCATGTCGTTGCTGCTGCATGAGCCGGCGTAGGTAGGATAATGTTGTTGTAAAATAAACAGTCCAGCATCCCACGCAATGCGCGTCTCACACCAACTCGTACACTGTCACGCAATCGTCATCATCTCATATGTTATATTTAGATTTCCCACTTAATGTCTATTTATATCATCTATAACTATGGATGGTACGAGCTAACAGCTACACATATGAGCGTCTTACACCTAAGTATTCTGGGGGAAACATTCAGGTTTAGGACTTACTCATACCATGATAATATTGTTATATTGGGACATCAATGTCTATCATGAATTATGCTAATTAAAGTCCCATAAGGGTTACACTCCTGTATATAACGAGCTCTCTTCTCCTTCAGAATTCTTCAGTCAATCACATTGCTGAATATCTCTGAAGGAATCTCTCTCTTTGTCATCTCACCTATTCTATAATAGCCTCACTTATCTCAAACACTACGCTGCTTCTCTTACACAGATATCTTGACGTCTCGCCTCTCCGATCTGTCCACATTACATTAAAAGTGATTAAGCCGGGCTAAGTGTGTCTCTCCGGCAAATTCCTTAGCGCAGCACGGGCTTCCGCGTCCGCTTCTTCATTCCCACGAATTTCAGAGTGACCTGGCACCCATTTAAATTCTGCGTTTACGGAATTTGCTACATTGTGGAAAAGGTTAGTTAGGCGGATACTGGATGTTGATTTTCCAGTGGATAGAGCCAGTACTGCGGCCTGATTATCGAGGAGAATGTAAATCTTCTCAGTGTTTCGTCTCGCAGACAAAGCAGCTCGAAGCGCCATAGTTGCCCCAAATATCTCTGCATCATATACTTCTCCGCCGTATAATGTGCCATTTCCTTTTTGGAAGATTATACCCTCGCGTTGAAGAACGAAACTCCAGGATGATTGACCGAGGCCTTCTGAAGATCCGTCTGAGTATGCGCAGATATCTGCAGGATTTGTTGTGCACAGCCATTGTTGATACCTCTGGATGCCATCTGTCTTTATCCCAAGCATTGGTGAGTATGTAGGAGCTTGAAGTGGCTCTGCAGCTTCACTCTGGGGGAGCAGTCTAAATGCACGTTGTATTCGCGACATTTGAGTTTCTGGTCTCTTTGACGGTCTTGGTTTAGATTTATATTTTAGTGTGCCAATATTGGGACACAAACTTGCTCTAGCTCGAAGTGGATGCCGATCATCAAGAGAGTTCAGACAAGCAGCTTGTCATAGCCAAATTCCTTCCAAGAGAATGTGAGCTGGAGAAATTCCACCCTCTTTATGTAGTACTACATTTGGCGTAGTTCTCCACACAGGTAGTGCCGCTCTCAAGGCCGTATGTAGGACCTTATCTATGAGCCCACAATGAAATGCCGTATGCGGTCTTCTTGTTCCATTTGCTTTCGGTTGAGATAACCCAGGCCACCATACCTCCGCACCTAAAGTCGCTACTGGGACCACACATGACTCTATAGCCGTTCTTAACGCTGCTGGCGCAGCGCCTCGCATAACTGAGTTCACTCGTTTTAAAAACTGTGCTAATTTAAGTGCCTTCGCGCACCAGGTTATCACATGGTGTTTGAAAGAAAGATATGGGTCGAGATATACCCCCAACCAGCGGATATGTTCGGCCGGTTTAATCAAATTCCCATTGACTGTAATCCCAACTAACTCGTCTTTCTTACGTCCAGGAAACTGGATTACCTCCGATTTTTGGGCGTCAAATAGAACAGCATTGTCTTGAGCCCAATTAGTTAAACAATCTACCTCTCTCTGTGCCGCAGCTGCTGACTCAGAAATTGTACGTCCAAAGCCAAGGATTCCAACATCTACATAGCTGAAACGTGCAATGGTGTTCCCGCTCCGCATAGGTTCTGCCATGTAAAGAAGAAATAACAAGGGAGAGACTGGTGATCCCTGAGGGACTCCGCACACTAATAACTTGGGATCTGTTACTCCTCCTTGAAACCGAACTTGTACTTTTCTGCTCTTCAGGAACGATGACGTCCAACGAAGTACTGATTTCGGCCAACCTTGAGCTTGCATTCTCCATATCAGCCTGTTGTGTAAAACAGCATCAAAGGCTCCTTGCACATCAAGTGTGACAAATGTTGGGGCCCACCCTTGTGATTTAGCTTCCTCGATATCATGGACTACACACGAAACGAGGTCATTTGATGATCGCTTAGTGAGAGCTCCAAATTGCTGACGACCAACTATGTCCGAAGTAATAGCAAGATAGGACATTTGTTCGCCAAAATTCTCTCCAAGCCTTTACCTAAACAAGACAACAGTGAGATAGGCCTCCAACCTTTCACTGGAGATGGATCTGTCGTAAATAGAGAAGTAACATGACTGCATAACTAATCTTACCCAAAACAGTATAGTGTCTTAATGCACTATTATGAAAATAATTAACCGAGATAATTATTTTTAACTGTATTACTAAGCTGCTTCCATGACCATCATGTTATCAGATTCTAAAAGGATCCTCATTATTCTAGCAGCTTCTCTTGTGTGTCTTTATGGCCAACAACCTTCTTTATGGTGCTACACTTTACCTTATTTGGCAATGTATAGAAAGGTATAGAAGAATATAGAATGTACCAGTGGAATGTGGAACACCATTAAGAATATATATAAGTAGGCAGAGTTTTCCCTCTGTAAAAAAGTAAGCAATGGTTAAAATACATATCTTGGTCTATTTGGGAACCATAAACACCCTCCCTCGTCGTCAGTATAAGTCTGTAATCATCGCCATTAACAGAACCTTCTAACCTTTAATGGTACGTCCGTCAGACTTGTTCATAACCAATTATTTCAATTGGATCTCGGCTGGTTTTCGGAAGGAAAATGACTTCTGCAAGTTTGAAACATTGGGGATGGTATCCGAGACGGAGGCAGGCGCGAAAAAGCTGCGTTACATGCGCTTCTAAATATTCCCAGCAGGCTGCAAGCAACGCAACAGAGACTCCATCAGCTCCGGGGCTGGTATTACCACTCCCTGTCAGGAATGCCTCTGTTGTATAATATATAAATGGAGATAGCCAGAGCATAGTGTTCTATGATTTCTGGTCTGGTCTTTTAGTCAAGTGGTAATGCATCTATCTCGTGTATTATGTAGGACAGCATCCATAGCCTGACATCACGGGTCTTGTTCTTGCTCTTGTCCGCTGTCTACATGCCGCTCATGACACTCCCAATTGTGCAGGCTCTGACTTCAAGCTCTATTAGTTCCTCCAACCATGGGATACGAGACTCTCCTGAGAATACGCAAGGCGGGAGGTCATCGGAGGCTGGTATTCTTGCAAGAAGACATTCTCGCAGAATCGTAGCACGTTCTGCCTGATCTGATATAAACCTTCCCTCATACCAAAGAGGAGGTATGATGCTGGATTGACGAGGAGCCGCCCATCTCATGAGCCTAAATGTATCCTTTGCCGTTCTCATATCCTCTACCTTCCTATTCCAGTACTCTCTCTTTGCCGAGGCCACTGTGGCTCTGAATTTCTTCGCCCTTTAGGTGCGCACGGGTTCCTCCACTGCTTCTTGGTAATCCAAGTGAGCAAGCTTACATTCTGGAGTCCACCATGATGCACTCCTTCCACTTTTCTTGTTGGGACGCTTTCCAGTTGCTTTCAGGGCATTTTCTAAAGCCCAGCATATACTCTGTCCATAATTCTCCATTTCTTCAATCGTATTTAAAATTGTGCTTGGAGGTAAAAGTTGCGAAACTACCCGGGTGAATTGAGGTATATTTGCCTGAGAAACTTTAATTTTCCCGTTATGCGTTGGTGGATTAGTAGTTGATGATTTATGGTTGGTGACAAAACCATAGATAGGAAGATGGTCGCTGGTCATGCACTCTTCTGTGCCAACCCAAGCCATAGTTTCACTTACGTTAGTAAATGCTAAGTCTAGTGTGTTTCCGGCACGGTGTGTCGGTACTCCGACAATAAGGCAAATTAAGTTATGTTTCTCAGCCCAACTCTGTATTTCCTCACCTTGGCCATAATAAGTGCCTGCTCCGGGTTGCCAGGCCCAGTAGACAGAGTTGAAGTCTCCAATCGCAATTGTTTTGGATGTAGGTGACCATTCTAAAAGAGGACGTACAGCACTGGGATCATGAGGTGCTTTGTAGACGTTCAAGAATGTTATGTTGTTAACTTCCACCCAGCAATAATCGCCGGTTGGGAAGTGTCAAGTTTCTAGCCTGCACGTGATAATTACAGTAAGAATTGCTGGAATAAAGAGCAATTGTGGGGCTTAGAGGGAAGTGATGACTAAGGAGTGGTTGGTGACTAGGTGGTGGTTGATGACTAAGAGGTGAGTGGTGACTAAGCGGTGGTTGATGACTTAGAGGTGGGTGGTGACTAAGCGGTGGTTGATGACTAAGTGGTGGGTGGTGACTAAGAGGTGGGTGGTGGCTTAGGAGTGGGTGGTAGAAGTGGGTGGTGACTAAGTGGTGGGTAGGGTAAAGGTAATAATTGAGACAAAGAACTAAACGTGCCCCGCCAATCCCGATGGGAGACCTGTACTATATACATAAAGCTTCGCGAAAAAGGAACAAACGCGCTAACAAAGATTTCGATTAACAATACCTCAGGCATCTATAACCTTGAATCCTTACAGGAAGGATGGATATTTTTGTGATTAAGTTAATCTTTTGGTGTCCTTCCTAATATAGGTGGCTGCCCGAGGCCGGATACAACTGCCTCCAAATGGTAAATATAAATCAAAACACGGGTGAGTCTTCGTACAGTTAGACCACCGTGGTTCTTGCACCAACAAAACATCATTTCTTTTTTCGCATGCGCGAGATAGTGCGATGTCCAGCGTAGTCCCCCCCCTTCCTACATTTATAGACATAAAGTTGATTACATCCTGGAGAGGGAAGCAACCCTGTGGATTGCCCTTCATAAACGAGATGCAACGCCTGTTGATGATTCAACAGGTGTCGCTTGCATGTTGTCAGAGGTGCCACTAATTTCTGTCTCATAGCTACTAGAAGGATCAATTTCGATACACGTGGTATTATCAGCTTTTTCCTCTGCGGCTCTAGCCCTAAGCACTGCTTGGTACTCTCTATCACCTGCTTGACGATATATTCTCATTTGCTCTTTAGTAGGAGCTCCAGAGCGGGTAGGGCGCGCCAAACATCGACGACTATCTGACCGATACGAACCTCCACAATTTCGACACTTTGTTGCTGCCATACAAATATCTGTGACATGATTAGTTGAACCACAGTTACCGCACGACGGAGCTCTTGAACAATTCCTGGCCGGGTGATGTCCATTACAGCGTTTGCAAAATTCAAGCGGCTGTTGCTTTTTGTAGCTTCTGGCGATTCCAGATTCATCAAAGACCCTGAAACCTTTACGTGGTGCTTTCACGAAAAATGCCATCCATGTTCTATGTGGCGCTTCTGGTTTATTACGCCCATATAATTTCACATGAGCAGGTCGGATAGAGCAGACTCGTTGAATTTCATCAGAGAGCAGAGAACTGCTTATTTCTACTTCTCCATGTTGCTTGCGTATCACTGTAGGTACTGTAAGGATCAGCACCGATACCCAATTGGTAGCTGGCTCCAACTTGGCTCCTGATAAGAACAGACCGTTTCCAGCATTCAAAATTGTATCCCGAGCTTCTGTGCCACAAGGACTTAGCGCAAACCCCGAGGAGACGGGCTTAATTTTGACAATTAGTGATGGTGAAATCATGAGTTTTTTAACTATCAATTCCCGTATGCCCGCAGGAGACAATTTTCGCCATTCATGTTCTAAAGGAAGGCGAACAAATAGTCTTTGGTCTAAAACTGAGGTTGAGGATTTTTCCTTAACAGACACCTACTGTGTGCCTCTAACCCCATTGTTTAATTTTAAGTCTTGGGTCTGTACTATCCGAGCTTTTTTCTGGCCATTACGCGCCATGGTCGCCCAGGAGTTGATACTAGGAGGTAAAGTTCTTGACTGTTCCACCTCTTTCATTAATGCTCGGTTTGAGCCCTGATTTAGGATAGTCTTGGGAGTTGCTACAGCAACCTTCTTTGCAATATTCATATCTTTGTCTGTTCCTTTACCATTGCCTCTATTAGGCCGTGTATGTGTTGGAACACATGGTGGAGCAGGGAGAGAATTGGCCGCTGCAAAGTTAGCGACAGCTTGTCGAAGAAAGGACTTGAGGGCCGCAGCTTCTTTGATTTCTATTTCATCAGTGAAATTTGCTAGAGTACTTTCCGGGTTACTGATGACTGTGGTGCATAAAATTAGACGCGCATGCCAGGTGCGTTCGCGACGCTGTCTTGTCGCATTAATTTCGGCAAGTTCCTTGGGGATAAATGTGTTTGCAATGTCAGTGTCAGTAATAGAATGACTAGCGTCTAGTCACATGATGTTCAGACGCGTGTATTCAATACTTTCGTAAACTGTAAACAACAATACAAGTTAATGTTTATATATCGTCAGATACCGGTAATTTCGACCAACATTGATCAACTAGGTCAAAGTCCCGAATTACAAGACTACCGTTTACAAGCCGTGGTCTGATTGTGAAGATTCTACATCGTAGAGGTAGAATAAATTACGCCGTAGGTGTAATTCGATCAGATTTAATACCGTAGGTGTTGGATCATTCTGGTTCCACAGTCCCAGAAGAACGACAATAACACGTCACGCTACTGAACCAGACGTCTAAAAGACCAAAAACTAATATCCTTACGCGTCATTCCGTGGTATCTAAACGTTGAAACCGACAATTAAAGATGTCCTCAAGCAACAACGATCAAGATCTCAAGGATCTCTTGTATAATGAAGGAGAAATAATGTCGCATGAAGATGTTCTTAAGGCAACAAAAACAAATATTATTTCCTATATAGAGAAAAGAACTAGAGAATACCAAGAACATAACCTCAAAGGCCTCGACTTGTTTACCTTCTGGCAGGCTGATTTCGAAAATTTTGATGTAGCAGCATACAAGAAAACGACGGAAGGCACCAGGATACTTCGTGATTTCTTATACTTAAACGGAGTATTTATACCTAAGAATCGTAAATCAATCGCCGAAAATCTGATCGCAAGTGCTAAGGCTTGGGTACCATGGCCTGTAGAGTCACCTAGCTACTATCACCAAAAAGAACAAAACACAATGATCAACTCTCCATCAAACCGCCAAATCAAAACAGAAGAAAATCAGCATCCTAATAATAATAAAGATGCATCCAATAAATCAAAGACCAAAGATCAGGCTACCTCTGACTGTAATATGGACTATCCGCATTCAAAAAATGCACCATATAATTTAATCAATCTCTCAAAAATATACACCGATGACCTCAAATATAGTGGAGACGATGACAGTTTTGATTATAAATATGGGATCTTCATCGATTTGTGTGAAAAAGTCGAAGTTCCAAGGGATGTATACTTTAAGGCATTTTCAACAATGCTGAAAGGAGCAGCACTGAACCATTTTTACACTTCTATTAAAACAAACCCCCGTATCACACAACTATTCGAAATTTGCGAGGATATACGGAATACTTTTGAAGGCAGCGAGTTCAAAAGAAGCAATCTAACAAAATGGAACAACATGACACTAAAAACGATTTTGGAAAATCATCCCGAAAAAAACGTCGAATCTTGCTTCCAATTGCTTGTTAATGAGCTGCGAAGTACTCAAATGATGTTACAAAGCAATTTTCAAGATGACGCAACCCTTCAAAACAAGCTGATTCTTGCTTGTCAAGCTCACCCAGCATGCTCCATTGGATGTTCTATTCCTGCTTCATCTTCTATCGGCCTGATTAACAATCTGCGATTGAGCATAAGCAACTACTTAGCTGTCCATAAGAATCCGGAGCAGAACCAAATTTTTACTTCAATCAGACATTAGCTCTGGTTTAAACAATGAACAATATATCATCGATCGTAAGTATCATTCAAATCGTCAATCTGGAAATAGTACATCCCACTCCAGTCAAAAATTTCAACAGGATGGACAGACAAAAAGATGCTTTATCTGCAAGAAAAACGGCTGTTGGTCAACCCGACATTCCAAAGAAGAAAGGGAACGGGCAAAATCTAACTTCAGAGAAAAGTATAACAGAGCTGCCGACCGCCGTTATACCCAATACGTCGCTGAGTTTGAAGGAACTGATGAAGAGGAATTTAATGAAGAAGAAATTGAGGCTTTAATTTCAGACCTCGAAAGAGCTGAGCCAAACGACAATGATACTTTCCTGACAGAAGTAGGCGAAATCGACCATGTAGTCGCACATTCTTTAGTTTCCAAATTAGCAGATAGATCAGCAAGTCACGCTCTTCTCAAAAGTAATGATAATATTGAATATTTAAGCTCTGAAGAATCATTAGTAGCAGAGCCTCAACAAATAAAATGCCGATATGGTCCGGAAAAATTCCACGGCATCATGATTGATACTGGAGCCGCTGGTAAATCAACGGCCGGGTACAACCAATTTCTGGCGTACAATCAACTTTTTACAGACACCCGAATCGATACAGATTATCAAGGAGCCGTTAACGTCACATTTGGTATCGGCTCTACCACATCAATCGGCAGCGTCTCTATTCCTACACCAATTGGAATATGTGTATTTCACGTTGTCAAAGCTGACACGCCATTTCTATTAAGTCTTGAAGAAATGGATAGAAAGGGCGTTATATTCAACAATGTTAATAATCAACTAATAAATAATAATAATAAAAAGCATACACCTATCATTAGGCGGTTTGGTCACCCATTCATGGTGTGGGGGCCGATGATTACAACACCATGCTACCTGACGGAGACTGAACTTCAGACGCTCCACCGTCGATTCGGACACCCCTCTGCAAATCGACTGGTTCATTTGTTGGAAAAAGCCGGGCATGATGAGTCACATCATAGACAGATACTTGAGCGGATCGCGAAACACTGCCTTAAATGCCAAAGATTTGCAGGAGCTCCAATGCGATTCAAATTCACACTTCGTGATGATGTCGATTTTAACCATTCGATATACATCGATGTTATGCACATCTCCGGCTCGCCTCTACTACACGTTGTTGACGAGGCAACAAGATTTCAAGCCGCAAAATGGTTAAAGAACATGTCATCTCAACATGTTTGGAATACCCTACGATTATGTTGGATTGATGTCTACTTAGGGCCCCCCGACATAATTAATCACGACGCAGGTACAAATTTTGTTTCATCGGAGTTTCAACAGTACGCGAAATCTCTCGCTATCAATACGAAGGAAGCACCTGTCGAGTCGGCAAACACTATTGGTATTGTCGAAAGATATCACAAACCCCTCCGTAGAGCGTATGAGATAATCAAAGAAGAAATCAACGCAGGTAATACACAAGATCAAAAAGAATTGGTTCTACAAATGGCAGTAAAAGCTGTCAACGATACTGCTGGGTATGATGGCATCGTCCCGACGCTTCTAGTTTTCGGGGCAGTTCCTAGAATCTCTGAACAAGATCCACCAAGTCCTTCAATCGTTAAAAGGGCTGCTGCACTTAAAAAGGCAATGGCTGAAGTATCAAAATTACGGGCAACTAGACAAGTTACAGACGCACTCAGAACCAGAAATGGCCCCATTACACCAAACATACCCCTAGGATCAAGTATCCTCGTATGGAGAAGTCATGAAAAGAACTGGACCGGACCTTATACTTTAATAGCTATCAATGGAGAGACAGCCACTGTCCAAATGCCACACGGCCCCTCTAATTTTCGAACAACATGCGTTAAACATTACAACGATCAAAATGCTCAACAGAATGAAATTCCGAATCAAAACCTTGGACCGCAAACAGAGAACACAGCTATACGACGCCAACCGGCAAGAAACGCTGGACTACCGGCACGATACCGAGACAATATTTTTATGAATAATGATGTACAACCTAATTTCGTTGATTCACGGCGCAAGGAGTTAGATGGGTTACTGAATAGAGGAGTTTTGCTTTTATAAAAGTTAATGAGATTCCACCAAAAGCACGCATTTTCAACAGTCGTTTCGTAGACCGAGTGAAAAATGAAGGAACAGCAAACGCAATGGAAAAGTCGAGACTGGTAATACAAGCATACAAAGATGATGAAAAGAAAACTGTCCTTACATACTCCCCAACAATCCAGAGAATGAGTCAACGACTCATAATAAGCCTATCTTTGTATAAAGGCTTCAATATCTTCACCCGCGACATTTCACAAGCTTATACGCAGTCATAGAGCCAGCTTACTCGGGAATTTTACGTCAGACCACCTAAAGAGCTTGCTTTGCCTCAAGATACACTCTTAAAGGTTCTTCGTCCATTATATGGCGTTCCAGAGGCAGGAACACATTGGTTTCGAACATATCATGATCATCATGTACAAAAATTAGGTCTTAAATCCTCTTCGTATGACCCATGCCTATTATTCAGCTGTGAAGCCATGTTAGGCCTACAGACAGATGACACCTTTGCTGCAAGCACCACCCAGTTCAAACTAAAAGAGGAATTAGAACTCCAAAAAGCTCAATTCGACGCAAAACCGATTCAAGAGTTAACAGAGAACAACCCAATCATTTTTAATGGTGCTCATATATCAATTTCTAATACCACAATCTCAGTCACACAGCACGATCAAGTGAGCAAGATCGCTCTCTTAAAAGATACTTGTAAACACGAGTACGTTTCTCAAAGAGCTAGAGGATCATACATCGCATCGGTCTGTCAACCTCAAGTCGCATTCAGACTATCACATGCCGCACAGATTACAAATCCAACCTCCCTCGATGTGACAAGACTTAATAAGTCTTTAAATTGGCAACTACAGAATCCATCCAAGGGCTTAAATTTCGTCAAACTCTTCGGCAAGCTGCGAATAATGGTTTTTACAGATTCATCTTTCGCTAACAACCCCGATTTTTCCTCTCAGCTAGGATACTTAATAGTCTTAGCCGATGAACACAACAACTGTAACATCATTCACTGGTCAAGCATAAAATGCAAACGCATTACAAGAAGCGTAATTGCTTCAGAACTCTACGCCATGTGTCATGGCTTCGACATTGCCTGTGTCATTAAAGATACAATTGACAGTTTCCTCGGGTACAAGGTACCCATCATTCTCTGTATTGACTCTTTTTCCCTTTTTGAATGTCTTGTAAAGCTAGGGACCACCCGTGAAAAACGTCTAATGATCGACATAACTGCCCTCAGACAGGCTTACGAACGACGAGAAATTACAGAAATTATTTGGATTAAGGGAGAGTCAAACCCAGCAGACGCCCTTACGAAATCCACGGGAAACCAAGCACTACAACGAATTGTGGACTTAAATAAAGTCAACCTAGAGGCTGGGGCATGGGTGGAAAGATGATACATACAATTTACTTAATTTCATTTCGTTCGTTTAGAAAGAGTCCGCAGTGTCGGTAATAGAATGACTAGCGTCTAGTCACATGATGTTCAGACGCGTGTATTCAATACTTTCGTAAACTGTAAACAACAATACAAGTTAATGTTTATATATCGTCAGATACCGGTAATTTCGACCAACAGTCAGAGTTGTCCCTGCTGTTATGTTGAGGTCTTTCTGGTATTGGACGTTTAGAGGGTGCAACAGGCTTGAGCATCTGTCTGCCAGCTGCTGAGGTAGTTGATGGTGGTGTTTGTGATGGTGACGAAGGTGACGCAATAGGGGGAGAGGAATCGTGAATTGGAGGGATTGGGGGAATTGGGTGAGGTTGTTGGCTCCGTTCCGTCGAAGGAGCTTGGGACTCTTGAGAGATATCCATAGAGTCAGTCATTATTGTGTGTCTGGATTTGACTTTAATCTGAGTCATTTTTATTTTTATTTTCTTTTTGAATGAGAACTAGTTAAATTGAAGGTTAGTATAAGAACTAGATTTGCGTGGGAATACGCCGGGCTCATAACCTGTTTTACGAGGTGTATGATTGGGAACATGCACTTGCCTAGTAGTGCTTTTAGTTGTTTATTAACATTCTACAGAGTGTGAATAGAGAGGATGAGATTGCTTAATAATCACCTACTACCTGGGAGATTGCTAGTCTTTATATACATAGATGAGTACTTGACTAGTCTCCTTTCTCCCTGGATCAGCGCACTACCCTAGTTGTTACGGCGTGCAACAAGTTGAGTATAATCACCGTCTGCGAGGTATGGATGACGTGGGGCAGTAGACTTAGGTCGGAACAAGACGAACAAAACAAGACAAATGGAACAAGACGAAAGGATGCAAGCAAGTAATGCAAGAAGATAGATTGAGAAGCTGGAGATCTAAGTCCCAGATCCAGCCTCATTATATATATACAGGTTACACCTAATTCCATGGTCTGTCCGGAATCAAGATACAAGCTCAAACTAACCTAACACTGTAGCCTTCGTATCATCCGCATCTGACTTTTTCCGTGAGTCGCGTAACTGCCTCGTGTCGTGGACCCTTGCCCCTAATATTGGACATCTGACTCTGAGCTCTTGGCGGCCATGACACTAGTCCATCACTTGTCCGTGTCGACTGGCAAACAGAGCAAACAATCTACCAGGTCTGTGCACCAGTTCGAAGTACTCCCAGTGGCTCCGCCTCCCTTGCCTGCATCATCCTACATTAATCTACCTAAGGTGATCCAAGCTGAGCATAACAACTACGTGCCCTATTTTGATGATTGAGCAATTTGTTTAGACATGATAGAGAATTTACCCGAAAACGTAAAGTCAAGAGTTTTGGGTTGCTTCGACAGTTAAAGGGCGGATGGTCAGTTTAATTGGAAGGATTTGTTAGCCCATATCAACAAGACCTTTTCTGACCGGCAGGCAATACAATCAGCCTCGGAGACCTTGGATCGTATGGAGCAAGGCAAACATCAGTTTTTTGCGGACTTCCTGCAAGAGTTCGAGCTACGAATAGAACAAAGTGGGGGAGACAAGGCTCACACGCCTCTTGGGAAAACCCAAAAACTTAAAGCGGAAATTAATGCAAAGCTCCGACGGGCGTTGATTGGCGTCAAATTACCGAATGTGTCTCTGTACGAAGCCTGGGTTGCGGAAGTAAAGGAGATTGCCCTGGAACTAGAGAGTTTGGCTGACTATTGTCCGCGGGGGAGCTTGCTTACAACTACCAAGCTCGGGGTACCCAAGAGCGGCACGGCGCAAGTTCTAACTAGGCAGCAGGTTGTGGACGCTGACAGAAACGTTAGAATGGGGGGTACTAATGCCATTTTAGCAGCTCTGCAGCATTTAACATTAACGGCTAACGGGCAGGGGGTAGACAACTCTGACCAAGGAAGTGGCCAGGCGGAAGAACGTATAAATTTCGTGGGTAACAACAAAGGAAGAGCGGAATTGCCGAGGGCACCATGGAGGACACCGCAGGAGGTTCAGCGGCTAATGCCTGGAGGGTTGTGTGTCTAATCAACTTTAAATATTTGTTATAGATAGACATATATAGCAAATTTTAGTCGTGAAAGATATGTCTGTAGTAATAGATAGAAAAAATATAAGTGAGATACAGAAATAGGTTTGAGAAAATAGATATCAATATTTTCAGTCGAAAAACACTACTCTATAGTAAGTTACATCCCAAAGGTTTATATAAATGACAGCTCTATGTCTTTCCGTAGATCTCTTTCAAACCAGTTTTCCATCCCAGAGTCATTAACAACATCCTCCAAACCAATGCTCCCTTTCCAGACCCGAGTGAAACACTTTAAAATAACAGAATAATTCCACACCTAAAAGCGTATTCTAAAACACTGTTTGATACAACAAAAAAAACCAAACACCATGTGTTATGGATATGGCGTGAAGTCGACATAGTCACGTGAGATACTCAAGGCCTGTGTAACCATGGTTACTTTGGTGTTTATCATAGGTCTGACTGTTACTGGGCAACCAAGTATTGTGAAAGTATAGAGGCCTGCCTGTCCGGTTGCTTGCAGTGTAATATATGTTTTTTGTATCTATTCATCCATCTATTGATCATCATATCGGTTCTCATCCATAAATTCTATAATTGAATGCAATCCTTCCATCACTGCAATCTCATAACCTTTTATACCATGAACGACAGTAGCCTGGCAATGATCAGGATAAGAATATTGGATGACATCCAAGTCAAACAGTGTCCGTTGTGCAGGTCGGGAGCATTTTGCGAGAGTATGTCCAAGGTTCAGGAAGGCGCGGCGGCCAGTGGAACAGCCCAGGGTGGCAGGCGTAGCTGAAGGAGGACAGGGAAACGGGGAACCCTCAAGAAAGTCGCCTTCTGGGAAAAAGAAGAGATCTCAACATGGGTACAACCGGAATTATGTAATCAGCCCCTCCTCATAGATTGATTAATAAATTCCTCTTTTTTCACTAAAGTTATGGTGGATACAGGATGTTTGTGCCTATCTATGATTGATGAAGACCTCGTGCGCAATAATGATATTTTTTCGGAAGAAATCCCATTGCGACATCTTAATCTAGCCGACGAGAGTAAATCGGCCCTGATCACCCGTATTTCGAGATTTATATTAGACATTGATGGGCGAAAGGAGCAAATGTGGGCATATGTGATGCCTAATTTAGCGTATCCAATAATTCTGGGTAAAACGTGGATGGAGAGAAATGGTGTTATATATTCCGCAGGTAATCAATCTTTAAGGATAAGAAGTGTCAAGCATTAAGGTATAGGGCTACGTAAGGAAGTGATACCCACGGAGTAACGGCGTTAAGATCAGTATCGGCACATATTTCTTTTGTCGCGTACATTACAACATTCATATAAAGTGTATCTGTAGAGTAGAATTACCTCTCTAGCTTTATTTCATCCTTTAATTCGAGTTCTTACCTGTCTGCCATCTTAATTCCTGACAGGAAGTGGAGAGGGCAAATTATTGATTAGAGCAAGCGGCTGGAGCAATAAGGTTGATGCTGAATTAAAGGGGCTCATGGCGGTAAAGTTAACAAAAGGAGCAGAGGTATCGTTTAAGGAACTATTGAGATTTCTCAGGAGTATGGAAAAATGGGATTCTTTATCAGAAGAGGGAATTGTTGGTGCAATATCTATATACAATCTTACAAGGGCTCTGGAACCAAAGAAAACTACCCCCGTAGTGGACATAGAAAAGTCATTACCCCAGGAGCTAAGGGCTTTTACCAGTCTATTTCTGGACGAAGGAGTGGGCGGTCGGAGCGCATTGCCACCGCATCAAATAGGAGCTGATACAAAGATAACCATGAAAAAGGATGAGCAGGGTCGGGAGAGAGAAGTCCCGTGGGGTCCCCTTTACGGTATGTCGAGCGAAGAATTGTTAGTACTTCGAAAGACCCTCACAGAATTGCTTGATAAGAACTGGATTCGGGCAAGTAGTTCACCTGGAGGAGCGCCAGTACTTTTCATTAAAAAAATCCGGCGGAGGACTAAGATTTTGCGTTGATTATAGGGCATTGAATGTGGTTTCTGAACGAGATTGTTATCCACATCCATTGATCAAAGAGACTATGCAAATGCTATCGGGGGCGGAATGGTTGACTAAGGTGGATGTTAGGTCGGCATTTCATAGACTAAGGATTACGGGAGGCGACGAATGGAAAACCGCTTTCAGATTAAGGTTCGGATCTTTCGAATGATTAGTGACACCGTTCGGACTAGAAGGGGCACCGCCTGCATTTCAACGATGAATAAACAGAGAACTGGGTGACCTGCTAGGTATCACTTGTTCAGCTAACGTCGATGACGTCGTGATTTTTAGCAGCGGAAATTTAAATGATCACTGGAAGAAAGTCGCCCAGGTTTTGGAGAGATTGCAAAGAGCGGGACTACAGCTGGACCCCAAAAAGTGCGAGTTCGCCAAAAAAGAGATAAAGTACTTGGGTTTCATTATTAATGTAGAGGAGGGGGTAAAGGTCGATCCAGAGAAGGTTCACGCAATCGCCGCTTGGGAGGCACCGAGAGATGTGAAAGGAGTACGGAGTTTTTTAAGGTTTGCGAATTTTTACAGGGCATTTATACCTGACTTCGCCCAAATATCGGCTGTGCTTCAGATATTGACAAAGAAGGGTACTCCTTTCCGCTGGGAACAAGAGCAAAAAGAATCGTTCGAAAAACTAAAGTCTCCGTTCATCACTTCGCCAATTTCAGCCATGTGGAACGGTGATAATCCTACAGTCTTAGAGACGGATGCATCAGGGTGGGTGACCGGAGGATGTCTATTACTGTGTGATTATGTTGGGACAATTTATGGAGTTAAACGCGTTGAGATAAACTGGGATGACGTATGTTTACGTCAGCAACACACTCCTGTATAAATAAGTCTGGTAGCTCAAACAAAAAGGATAGAGAATGAGAAAAAAGAGAAATTTGACAACAACTTACCTACCACAAGCTTGTGAAAAACCATCGGGAGTATTCCGACACTGATCAGTAGACGTACAGATCAGATACACCCAGTGAAGAGAGATCCAATCGTTCAGTCCCTGACAAAGGCTTCGGTTCGATTGTATTTGCTAAGGAGCTAAGATCCATTAGTCGACCTCTGACAAAGGCCCTCGATTTGCGTCCATCACGCACATTAATAACGAAAAAAAAAAATCCCAATCAAACTACAAGATGACTGACTCGACAAAAGAGGCCGAAGGCGCATCCACCAGGTCACTCACAGCAACCCAAAAGATGAGTAAGATGATCGAAGAGAAAATAAGCGAGTACAACAAATATAAGTTTAAGGACGATAATCTTTGGGAAGCATTTAGAGACGATTTCTACAATTTTACCGCCGAGGACTTCAAACAAGCAACGTTGCCGGTTCAGCGTGCTCTTCGTACCCACCTTAGAACATATGGAGTTTGAGTGAAATGGGACAGGAAAACGACAACTGCTAAATCCCTCTACGACGTCATAACTGAGACAGAACCGACCCAATGGACAATCGAAGAAGTTTCGGCATCTAACGAGACTTTTTGCTCGTACAAAGTTGCAGCAATCGCTAACCAACAAAGAAAACCTCAAGAAACAGCCCCTAAGTTGAAACAGACTCAAGCTTACATTAGTACACACTCATTTGAGAAACGGCCTTCGGAAATCAAGCTAGAGCAAAATACCTACGAAGCAGCAGATACGCCTCCGAAACCATCACAACAAGGCTTGGGCTATGGAAAAGAACTCGCAAACTTAGTCCGTATATATGACTTGGATATGAAGTATAGGGGGGAACAAGATAGCTTCGATTTTAAGCTAGCAATATTTTTGGATCATTGTCGAAGAGCGGACATCCCAGACAATATTTGAGGAAAAGCCTACCCAATGATGCTGAGTGGTCCCGCTCTAAAACATTATTATGCCAACATTGCATCCAACTCACACCAAACTGACTTTGAGACCATGTGTCAATCTACTCAGAATTACTTTGAGGGTGCAGAATGTAAAAGAAGTAGACTTGCTAGATGGAACGAACTGAACTTACGCGTGGTAATGAAAGAAAACGAAGGAAAATCTACAGGAGACTGCTTAAAACTCCTAATCAGCGAACTCCGGGAGTTACAACTCAGTGTTCAGAAAGAACTTCGATCAGATGACTTCCTCCACAATAAACTCGTCAATGCTTGTCGCAAGGTTCCTGCTTGCAGCTATGCTTGCTTCATGCCAAGTGAGACCCTGTCTGGTCTAATTAGCGACCTTCAGGCTTCGATCACAACTTACGAGGAAGCAAAGGCGTCTGAATCAGCACAATTTGTTACCAACTGCCGATTCTATAGACGGAGTGAAAACAAACAAGACAACACTTCCGCAAAACCCAGACCTGTCAAATTCCAATTTGATGACTCTAAGAAAAAGAACTGCTACGTTTGCAAAAAGCCTGGATGCTGATCACGAAATCATTCAGAATCAGAACAACAACAAGCTAAGGCTAAATTTAAGGAATATCTTTCGCGAAATCTTGAACGACAGGCTAATAATTACATCGCGGAGTACGAATGTCAATTAGAGGTAGAAGATAACGAATTCCTGATGGATGACCTTCAGGAAACATTGGAAACTCTTACCTTCGATATTATCTCAGTACCACCGGACGACAAGACGCCTGAAACGACAACCTATTTTTCCTCTATTGGCGACCTCATTAAGCCAAAAGATTTAACACAATTTCTAGAGAACCAAGCATTTGAACATGCAATCACCGGAATAGATTCAACTCAGGGCATCGACCCTCACCCCGACACTTCTTTTTCTTTCTTAACATCATCCTGATATGCGAGCAATTGTTTTTACGGCATAGTAATAGATACGGGAGCTTCCAGGAATTCAACTGCAGGGTACAATCAATATCAAGCGCTCTGAAAATTTTCTAATATACCATTAAATACTTCTACAGCTGGAACTGTCAAAGTTCAATTCGGCATAGGATGCACCACTTCCATCGGATCAATCATTTTAAACACATCAATCGGAAATATTGAATTTCATATCGTCAATGCCGACATACCCTTCTTACTTTCTCTTTCTGATATGGATAAATTAGGGGTTTACTACGACAACATTCAAAATTATTTAGTAATTTCGACTAAGAAAGTACCGGTTGTACGGCGTTTTGGTCATGCTTTTCTACTTTGGGGGGAATTTTTACACTCATTTATTACCTCCTCTTTTACCACAAATCCATGCCTTCTAACCGAAACTGAACTGCGAAGAATTCATCGTCGCTTTGGACACCCTTCCGCAAATAGGCTATTTAATGTACTACAGCGTTCAGGACATGACAGTATTGAAAAGAAAATCATCGATCACTTAACCAAATTCTGCGCATATTGTCAAAAACACAAAGGACCTCCAAAACGTTTCAAATTTAACCTCCGAGATTCAGACCTTCAATTCAATCATTCTATTCTTGTAGAGATCTTGTACATCGATTCTGATCCTGCTCTATATATCGTTGACTTAGCCACGAAATTTCAAGGGGCAAGATAGCTACAAAATCTTTCGGCAAAACATACTTGGGACACAATACGCAACTGCTGGATTGACGTATACATTGGACCTCTGGATTTCATTGTAACTGATGCTGGAACAAACTTCACCAGCAAGGAATTCCATCAAAGTGCAGCAACTATGGCTGTATCCGTCAAAAATGTTCCTGTTGAGGCGCATTGGTCTGTGGGAACGGTTGAACGCTACCATACTCTTGTACGAAGATCATACTCGATCATCAAAGAAGAACTCAAAGGTATGAATGTCCACAAATCCTACATGCTTCAAATGGCTATAAAGGCCATCAACGATACTGCCGGGCCCAACGGTCTAGTTCCGACTTTGTTAGTATTTGGAGCGTACCCAAGGTTAACAGATTCTGACCCACCAACACCATCAATAGCTCAGCGAGCAGCAGCTATCAAAATCGTGATGGATGAAATATCTAAAATCAGAGCAAAGATTCAAGTTAACCGTGCACTTAATGAAAGAAATGGCCCTGATACAACGATGGTAAACGATTTGACGATAAATTCAGATGTTCTAGTCTGGCGGCAAGCAAACAAAAACCAAGCTGGAAAGTGGGAAGGACCGTTTAAGTTGATTGAAATCAACAATGAGACTTCTAAAATTGAATTGCCATCAGGTCCAACTGACTTTCGATCAACTGTTGTTAGACCTTACTTCACAAACAGTGACGACAGTTCGCAAATCGATGAATTGCCAAACGGACTCGAAAATCCCACCACACAAGATAATTCAATTCCTAATAATCACCAGTCTCCGATACAAGAACCAAGCAACTTTAGAAGAAATCCAGCAAGGGCTCACCGTCTGCCCACGCGATTTCAAGATCCTCCAAACCTGGTAGCTTTCATCAATGAGCCAACAAGCGCTCCGCTGCCAAGTTTCGTCGAGTCGCGGCAAAAGGAGATTAACGGCCTCCTTGAAAATGGGGTTTTCAAAGTTGTTGATGTAACTGAAATACCAGCTGGTACAAGAATTTTCAATTCCAGATTTGTGGATGAAATTAAAAACCCCGGTACCAACAGGGAGATTGAAAAATCACGCTTAGTTGTTCAGGCGTACAACGATCGAGAGAAAGAATTTGTACTCACTCAGTCTCCAACAATTCAAAGAGTAAGTCAAAGAATCATTCTTGCACTTGCTGCCACCTTACCTCTCGAGCTGTACTTGCGTGACATCACTCAAGCGTATGTCCAATCGAAAACAAATCTGAATCGCGACTTATACATTCGGCCACCCACAGAACTTGCAGAAAGAGCAACAATTCTTAAAGTCGTCAAGCCTTTGTATGGCATACCAGAAGCGGGAAATCATTGGTTCAAGACCTATCACCAACATCATACCGATACTTTGTCAATGAAACCATCAACGTATGATCATTGTCTCCTAATTCGCAACACCTCTAGGGAGGATATTGGTATTATTGGTTTACAAACGGATGACACGCTTATCCTGGCCAATGAACTATTCGCGGCTAAAGAGGAAGAAAGGTTAAAACAAGCAGGATTCCTAGCAAAAGATCGTGAAAAGCTTGATCGTAATAATCCACTCAAGTTTAATGGCGGTTATATTCACCTTCATCAAGAAAAAAATTCTAGGATAATATCACTCACTCAAGAACGGCACTGTAAAAACCTAAAGCCTGTTAGTTATACACCTACCAATATCACTAGTTCGAGAGGCAAAGTTAGGCATCTAATTTCGACAAAAGACCAATTTGTTGCGCAAAGAGTCCGAGGAGCCTACGTTGCAAGTACGTGTCAACCGGAAGCAGCTTTCGACCTATCCTCGGCTGCTCAGACAACAAATCCTGATACTAAAACCATCAAAAGCCTAAATGATAGAATCAATTGGCAAGTAAAGAACGCTTCCAGGGGTCTTCAGTACGTACAACTAGATATTGAGTCACTACAACTCATTGTTTTTACCGATTCCTCATTTGCCAAAAACAACGACCTTTCGTCGCAGATCGGATTCGTAATGGTGCTGGCAGACAAATATAGCAAGGCAAACATCATCCACTGGTCCTCTATTAAGTGCAAAAGAGTCACTAGAAGTGTTCTGGCAGCAGAGCTATATGGAATGGTACACGGCTTTGATGTGGGTGCGTCAATCAAGTCAACTCTCGACGAAATTCTAGATAACCAGATACCACTCATCTTATGTACGGATTCAAAATCCTTGTACGACTGTCTAGTGAAATTAGGGACAACTCAAGAAAAAGGCTCATGATAGATCTGATGTGTCTCCGTCAATCATACGAGAAAAGGGAAATAGCGGAAGTACGATGGATCGAAGGCAATACTAATCCTGCAGACGCGATGACTAAATCGAAACCTTGCCACGCACTCAAGGATCTAATCGACTCTAACTTGATTCATATAAGCTCAACGCAGTGGGTTGAAAGAGAAGTGGTTATGTAGGAAGACAAGTGCTCATGGGTTTTTTCTACTTCGGTTCTTGCCAGTGTGTGATTATGTTGGGACAATTTATGGAGTTAAACGCGTTGAGATAAACTGGGATGACGTATGTTTACGTCAGCAACACACTCCTGTATAAATAAGTCTGGTAGCTCAAACAAAAAGGATAGAGAATGTAAAAAACGAGAAATTTGACAACAACTTACCTACCACAAGCTTGTGAAAAACCATCGAGAGTATTCCGACAAGGCGTATCCGTAAGGCATGCGCTGAGTCTCATCTTCATTTAACTCAAAAAGACTGGTCGCTCATCCTTAGGAGCGATGAAACTCGGATCAATGATGCGAAGATTTTATCTCAATATATTATTCAGAAGGGCAGCCTATTAAATTTATTTTTTATACATAAAGACTGACAATATCTAAGACAGGTGAAGAATTTGAAAACACATGTGTGATAGAAAAGCAAAGGCCAAATAATTTGTTGATGTTTGGGACTCCTCTTCTGGATCGCAAAAAGGGTATTACGGGATAACCCCGTGAGACTAGTCCTGGCTGCGCCAGAACATTAATGCACTTACTACTAGTACACATGGCTAGTAATTGCGAGGCTGAGGATAGTAATACCGGCGAGGCTGGCATTACACATTGCCAAGGCTACTTGCCGTGGGGCTGACATGACGAAACCTGCGAGGCTGGATGTTCACCTAGTGGAGATTCATATCACATTCGTGGGGTTGGTATACGAAGGAATGCAGAGTTACGAGCAGGCTTGGGGCAAGACAACGGACATGTATATATATGAGGACAAAGATGCTTCTTAAAGTTCATTCGGTAGATTAGAATAATTAACTGATTTTTACTTTTTGACTTACTCTGGTGTTTACCACCATCAATAGATCCCGCAACAAAGGGGACCATCTATTCTTGGAAATACAATAGAGAAAGGTAACAGCCGAAAGCTACACCGAGCACATAATCCCCCGAGTTGTGCACTGGGCCAGGAGAAACCCTGGACCTGGTAGTCTCTCTCTTTCGGATTCATTCAAGATAACGCACCACCACACAAAGCCACCCTCTCAATAGCATACCTCGGATCTAGCGAAAATTGAACTGATCTCTTGGCCGGCTTTCTCTTCGGATCTAAATCCGATAGAGGCTGTATGGATTATGATGAAATCATATATATAGGCCCGATATCCTGAGCTTGTTCAACGGAGACAGCGTAGTTGGTTACAGGTCCGTGAGATTGTTGAGGAGGCTTGGGAGTCTATAACGCCGGATCAGCTTCGAGGCCTGACTGTGAGCATGCCAGCGAGACGTGAGGCAGTTATAGATGCCAATGTTAGTCCAAAAGGTTAGTAGTCTTTAAATTCGTGATTCTGTAACAAAAGCTTGTATAGGTATTCGTAAATTTAAAGATTAACTAGAGATTTAATTAGGGTCGGATGGTGCAGTGGTACACCGTCCAGGCCGTTCTCCCAAGTAGAGTCTGGGTAGCTTGGACACATGCCCCACTTGAGACAGGAGAAAGCTGGTTCGAATCCAGCAAGACCCTCACACCACTTCTCTCGCGGTGATACTGTATTCGTAGAATGACGAAAGCATGCTCAGATAGCCACAGGTTTTTCTCGCTTTTCCCTGTGGTGGGTATTCACGGAAGAGGGTACATGTCGTAAGGCGTTATTCTCGTAGTGGTATCTGCAAATGAAATCTGAGTATGAGTGTTCCAAACGTCAAAATGAGTCGTTCTATAACAAAGAATACGTATCTTCCGAAAATACCTACGTGGGCCTTCAGGCGCCGAAATAGGATAATAGGAAAAATTTAGAGATTTAATTGCCTTCGAACCATCAGAAGTTTCCTATTCAGTGCTAATACAGTAATATCAGAATAAATTGCAAGGGTATCAAAGCTAGGAAGCCAAGACTTTCCCTCACCAAAACCCAATGTATTGAAAGGTTGCCAGTGAGATTCATAACCCAATGCGTCCGAGAAACAATCGATTTGACGCTAAGGTGTGCCACAAATTACCCCATCTGTATAAAGATCATCAGAAGATCCCTACCTACAACGCATGGATATAAAGTTAATGGTTGAGCCGGAATAAGAAAATTCCATTGTCTTTCCCATTTGAGCTTCTACATCGGCTGAGGCTAAATTTTTTGGACACTCCCCGCATGCTGATCACCTTTGCTCACCACGAAACTCTGTCGGCATCTTCCATCTCTCATACCATTCCCTTCCCAACGGTGGCATCTACCTGACTATGACAGACGAATCAAGAGCAAATCCGTAAGTCTTATTCGTGTCATTTTAATCTTTTTAACATGCCATTTACCGTGGAAGAGTAATTTGTCCTAATATCTTCCTCTCTAGCAGACTGCGCCTGGGCTCAATTGCTCCTAATTTTCAAGCCCAAACCACTAAAGGACCAATCGATTTTCACGAGTTTATCGGTGATAAGTGGGCTGTCTTGTTTTCACATCCAGAAGATTACACTCCTGTGTGCACTACGGAGCTTGCAGCGTTTGCAAAGCTCGAGCCTGAATTCTCAAGGCGTGGTGTGAAGTTAATCGGTCTTTCAGCAAACACTGTTGAGTGTCACGGAGAATGGGCTAATGATATTGCCGAGATCTCGGGCTGTAAACTAGCCTTCCCAATCATTGGCGACAAAGACAGAAAGATCTCATACCTTTATGATATGATTGATCATCAAGATACAACCAACGTTGATTCGAAGGGCATGGCCTTCACCATCCGTTCAGTTTTTATTATCGACCCACAGAAAACTATCCGTCTAATATTATCATACCCTGCCTCGACTGGTCGTAGCACGGCCGAAATTCTTCGAGTCATTGACTCTCTTCAGACTGGAGACCGGCACCGTATAGCAACGCCTATCAATTGGGTCCCCGGTGATGATGTCATTGTCCACCCAAGTGTCAAAGATGAAGAGGCGAAGAGTATTTTCCCACAGCTTCGCATCGTTAAACCTTACCTGCGCTATACGCAATTGCCAATTGAAAAAACATCTGCTGCTGTTTAACTGCCTCTAGCTTCACAACATTAAAAATCAATAACTAGATATTTGACTTAATCAATTCTAGAAGCAAAACTTTGTCCGAAAGTTCTAAATGAGACGGATATAAAGTAGAGAACTGAAACAAAATTAATGAATTGAATCGTCAAATAACTTTATTTCAGCGCGGCATTGACAACCTGTGATGAGCTCCTCCAAACATAATTTGGAAAATCCGCGCCCCTTTCTAAAGATTCGAGCTTCTGTGCTTCAGCTATAATTTATTTTCTGCAACAGGATAGCTCATTAACGATCGATTGCAGTAGAGAAGTTGGTAGTAAAAATAAATGGTGAGTTTGAAATTTGCTACGACATGCACCTATTCGACTTACAAGTATAAGTTGAAGACTGTAATGACGTACAATATGTCGCTTAATGATGTGGTATTGATCATCCGTTGAGCAGACTTAAAAAGGGTTCCCGGCGCTGCGGTTCCGAATTGTATTTTTGAAGTTCGTGTATATGGTGTTTATGTTCACAACATACTCATATTGTAACAAGTTTGAAGTTTATTAAAAAGAATAAGGTTAATAGCAGCCAGCGACGATTTTTGAGGCTCATGAGGCAGTGTGACAATTTTGATTTACGATGAAAGGCCACGATCACAATGTAAAGAACTCGTAGCTTCAAACAGCTTTTTTTTAATCGACGCTAGACTAAGATAAGTGACGCAATAAAAAAATTAGAGTTAGTGTTCAATGAAATTGTTGCTACAGATTTTCTCCTAAGAAAAGACCTCTGTGGAGGCTCCAGGTACAAATCTGCAAGAAATTACTCATAAGGTTAAGACCGTTTAATCGAGTGTGGAGTAACATTTTTTTTAGCTCAACCTTGCGTATGAAGCCTTAGGCTATGACGAGGATGATTACGCAAGATTTGTTTCTTTCGCAGAATGACTCGGTTCGACGTTTGGAACACTCATACAGTAGAACCTGTTACAACCCATAGCTTTTTTTGGTCCACCCTAGTGGTTCCTACCAAAAAAAGCCATAACCTGTCATCCTCCATAACCCATAACTTTTTTGGGAACTATGGGTTTTTTTCCCGTGACTTTTACGTAATACCAATACTATTGCTATGGCAACCAATGTGCATTTGATTGCTAACCTATCGAAGTGAAGTTTAATATGTACTCCGAGACTGAAATACGTTTTGTCCCTATTCCCATGCTAAATTATATGGGACTAGTGACAAAACCCATCCTGGTGTAAGTATACATGTACCGGTGCTAGTACTAGTATATACAAAGATCTGTTAGTTTCCCATATTACCCTTTGTATGCCAACCATTCGGATTCAGCTACTCATACCATTTTGATTCAAGCGTCGATTCTTTGTCACAACAAAAAGTTATTCCTCTCATGCTATTCAACATCATGTCTCCACATCCCTCAACGATTTCCATTTCAGTAGTTTATTCCCTCCAAATAGCAGGTAAAAATACAAAAGTATTTGATTTAGAACAGCCAAATGAACTTCAAGCCTTGCAGATAACTTAATTACAATTACAGGCATTCGTTTTTGTACACGCACGTATATATTTACGTGTAACTGGATGTAACTAGTGCCATTCGCCGTAGTGGTAACTAGTAATACGTAAAGTTAAGCGAAGCCAAACGACGCTTAAATCTAAAATTAGAATACTCCCATAACCCATAGCTATTTTGTCCACCGAGGAGTATGAGTTATGACAGGTTCTACTGTACTCAGATTTCAGTTGTAGATACTACTACAAGAACAACGCCTGACGGCATGTACCCTCTCCCGTGAGTACCCACCATGGGGAAAAGTGAGAAAAACCCATGGTTATCTGAGTACGCTTTCGTCATTCCACGAATACAATATCACCGCGAGAAATGTAGTGTGAGGGTCTTACTGTATTCGAATCATCTTTCTCCGGTCTCAGGTGGGGCATGTGTCTCGGCTACCTACGGAGGTACAGCCCATAAGTATTATTCCATGTCGACCAGGGGGGGCTTGGCCACCACACCGCTTTCCTTAATTAGGCAACATCGCGAGAATGCACCTCGCACCCATCCCTACTGTGTTTTGTACGTATTCCGATGACAACAACATCAACGCAATGGATTGTTTACTAAGTATTAGTTACTATAAGAATAGGAATTATTTTGCATTTTGTAATATGAGTTGAGAATCATTTGTTCAATGCTTTGATCATTAGAACTCATACAAAACACAATAGGAATGGGTTCGAGGTGCATTCTCGCGATGTTGCCTAATTATGTAAAGCGTTGTGGTGGCCAAGCCCCCCCTGGTCGACACGGAATAATACTTATGGGCTGTACCTCCGTTGACTCTACTTGGAAGAACGGCCCGAACAGTGTACTACTGCACCATCCGACCCTACAGAGTAGAAAATAGCGCAGCACGGTAAGTAGTAATCTCGTAACTGAGCCAATTATGAGCATCGTATTTTAAAATAACTTTTTACAGAATGACCGCGTTTGTGGCCGCCATAATGAAATATTTTCCGTTGAAAACTCCACATGTTAAATTCCACTGCTTCTTCAGCGTAAATCCGAATTGTTAACTGATTTCAAGATATATTGGTCAGATTATAGCCATTTACAGCTGCGAGGCCGCCAGATTGCAGTCGTGGGTTTCAACGGGAAATTAAAATCGATGTGCCACTATGGCCAGTTTTGCATACATCTAAGCCTTTTTTACACACAAGTAACCTTTACCAATTTCTCCATTTTCATATTTAACAAACTTCAAACTTGGTGCAATATGTATGTCTTTCTGCTACATATCCATAGATGTACTGTAGGGCCGGTGACGGAGAATTAGTTTGAGTATTTGATGAGTACAATTCTAAGCTAAAATTAAAGTGGAGTAGAATACGGGTAGCGCCATATCTCTAACATAACTTCGGTACGATTAACACACACAATTCATGGAGATGCACTATAACGTTAAACTCAGTTAATCATGCCGTAAGCGTCCAGTGGAGGAGTTACAAGTTCGTGTACTAGTATACTGCATGTAAACGTGTATAGGTTAATTGGGTTTTACAGTCATTGTACGTAACAAAAAGAGCACCTGCAAGCACGGCGACAGCCAATATTACACGAACGAAGCTACTCTTTAGTTACATTAGGATTTGTCTTTATTCTTTACTTTCTGTCTAGTCGATAATTTTCCAGGTTTCTTGGAATCGTAAGTTGTCAGCTCCCAAGCGCTTTTTATGCCATAAGTAAATTCAAAGCAAATTCGTGTTGACCCGACCTCTCCACCCGCCCCACGTACACTGTAAAGTCCTGGGCTCATCAGAGGGGGTTGTAAAAATCCTAACGCCATCTTGATAAAGCTTCTTTACAGGTCAGGGTACAGTGATACTTGATGAATAGATAGGGAATTGCTAATCGTAATAGCTCTATTAATAAGCAAGAGCTTACACGATCTGCATACCATGCCAGACAAGTTGAATCAACGGCTTCCAGGATCGCAGGAGTCGAAACTCTCTTCTTCATTTGACTCGTCAGTCTCTGATAGCTCATTTTCAGAACGGCCAGACTTTTTTTCTGGCGTACGAAAAGGAATCAAAAAGCTTGGCTCGATTTCCACAAACTCTCGGCCAGCCCCATACTCTGTCACTGAGCGCTCATCTGCTGGCACACCAGATGCTCCCAGATCCGCTGGGGCTGATCGAAAACCAGCTATGAAAAAAGGTCATGTACGTAGTACAAGTGACTTGGGAAAGCCCTTACCTGCGACACCCGCGTCGCGAAAAATTGAACTTCTACTGAGACCTCAGCGCTCACCTCAACTTACGCCGCAATCTGGCACCTCGGGCTTATCGCACACTGCAATGAATGAGAGTCGGACGAGTACAATGGATTCGAAAAATTCAGAGGCACCGTCAATATATACCGCTCCTAAGTCCTCAGTCGACGTGAATGAAGAGGATAAAAAAGAAGAGTCACATAATTCAAAGAACAACGGACTGTCTTCAGTCGCGCCATCCCTTAGTTCAATCGGCCGTCCTTCTGGACTGAGTTTGTCTGGAAGCTCTTGTCAACATTTATCAGGTCTGATGTGCAATGTACATCGGACAACTGGACAGATGCCCCGTCCATTAGTGGGTGCTACAACAACAATCTTAGGTGACAAGCTGTTCGTTTTCGGTGGGCGAAAATCATCCAAAACTAGGCCAGTACTTACGGCTGATTTATATGAATTGGATCTAATACAACGGCATTGGATGAGGATACCAACTTCTGGAGATACTCCTCCTCCTCGATACTTCCATAGCCTATGTGCTCTAGGCGATACAAAATTAGTTTGTTATGGTGGAATGTCACCTGCTCCAATGCAGAACCAGGTAAAATCAGTATCAGTAGCACAAAATCCAGATGCTCAGGCTGAAGTTGTAGTGATGTCCGATATCTACATTTTTGATGTACCAACGCGACGATGGACATTTATCCCATCATTTGACTCGCCCCAGGGAAGATATGCTCACTGTGCCACCATTCTCCCTTCTTCCGCTATTTCTTCCTCTATCATCGATCCATCATCGGCAATGTATCGTGACCCCACAGGATTGACTCCTATTCAAGGCACAGTCGGTTCAAATATCGATGGGAGTGGTGGAGCTGAAATGATCATTGTTGGAGGACAGGATAGCGCAAACCATTACATTGAACAAATTAGCGTATTTAATCTGCGTAGTCTGAGATGGACCAGCACACAACAGCTAGGAAAAAGCTGCGGTGCATACCGAAGTGTCGTAGCGCCACTTCTTAACACAACTTCAGTGTGCTTAGGAAAGTCATCAGTGCCCGCCAAGACAGATAATAACCATAACCGACAAAGCTCAAAAGATGCTGGATCATCAATGCTAATATATTCTAACTATAATTTCTTGGACGTCAAATTGGAATTACAGATTCGGGGCCCTGATGGTAAATTGACTGAGAAGCAAATGCAAGGCAGCTTTTCGCCTCCAGGCCTTCGTTTCCCAAGTGGTGGTGTTGTTGATACGACCTTTGTAGTCAGCGGTACTTACCTCACCTCCTCAAAACAAGAGTATGCTCTCTGGGCATTAGACTTACGAACCCTAACTTGGAGCCGTATTGATGCTGGCGGCAGCGTCTTTAGTCAAGGTAGCTGGAATCGTGGTGTATTATGGAATCGTCGAAATACATTTGTAATTTTGGGTGATCGAAGACGAAGCTTAGTTGATGATTACAATCATCGTCGGATAAACTTTACGAATGTCTGTATGGTTGAGTTGGAGGCGTTTGGCCTGTATGATAATCCTAGAAAGATCAGCCCTATGTCTGATTTCATATCAGCCAGCAGTCCATTTACATCTTCCTCTATGAAGTTGGCCGCAAAGATAGACTTTTTGGAAGGTGGTCGCCCGCTTTCAAAAGTTGCAGAGGAACTAGGCCAGGCTGCCCTCGGAATGCGGGAGCTGGCAGATATGGAAATTCTTTGTGTGAATGGGGAACGCATACCTGTTAATTCTCGATTCATTGCGAAAAGATGGGGACCCTATTTCGTACAACTTCTTCGGGAAGGATCGGCTACACAAGATAACAGTGATACGGCAACCCTACGCCCAGAAAGTATCCTCTGTAAATCAGATCGCAGCTCTAGTGTGACAATTACTCCAACAAATGTACAATCGATCCGAGAATCTCAGTCTTCTACTTTGATAAATAGTGGCAACAGCACTGCTAGCTCTATCGAAACAGGAGCCTTGTTAAACCCACCAGAGGCATCAAGTTTCTCGGTCAGCGCCCGACCACGAACGCTATACTTGCCTCACAAAGAAGCAACGGTTCAGGCGCTTCTTCACTACCTCTACACGTCCTCACTCCCGCCCCCCTCGTCACTGCTTTGCAAGGTCCAAATCCTCTGCTCCCTGCTCCAGATTGCACGGCCATATAAGATCGACGGCCTCCTTGAGGCAGTTGTTGAGCGTTTACATAGCATCCTTGATTCGCGCAATGCCGCCGCGGTCTTCAATGCCTCGGCCATGGCTGCCGGTGATGGTCGTTCCATCTCCTTACCCGATGATAACTGGAGCTCGGATGAGCAGCAAGAGACCCTGACCAAGTCGAACTCGTTCTCAGGCTATCCGATTGGGGATCAACGTCTCAAGTTGAGCACTTCGGTTACCGATACGAGCTACAATAACGATGAAGATGAGCCCTCTAGTGCTACTGAAAGTTTGAATAGCGATTGGAGTAGCAGTGATGTCAGCTCGAGCGAACGGAGAAAGAGTACTATTCGGAACGGGAGACCGACTTGGAGTGGCCATATCAGCGAGGTTATTGGCTTACAGAAGCGTGGTCTGCGCGGACTCATGGAAGGGCGACGTTTGCGCGAACGCAGTGCCAGCATTAGTGGGAAAGATGGACTGGGAGGAGATAACCTGGGACTAGGGATCGCTGGTTAAGGCGGACAGGAAATTACTGATCGGGGCATCGCAATAAAAGTGGATTATCGGGTGTATGGGCGTTGGTACTATGATGGGGTTTTACGAGTTTTATGTGCCAACGTTTTTCTACTTATTGGGTAAGAGTGAAACTCGTTTGAACGAGTTTTCGTATTGTTATTATTACTACACTTATGAAGATGCTGATGACCAGGCTAATGTTGACGTTTTAATTTATGGGCCATGTACGACTTTATCATGAGACGACCTAGATATCAATGTAATCGTAATTTGTTAAGAACAAATATCAAGAATGTGCTAGCCAATCCGTAAAAATGTCTTCATCAGATCACAATGCGCGTGATTCAAGGTAATATTGAACAATGCTATAGCTCTAGGCAGGATAGGCCCCTTAATCGGAATTTGATGACGACATGCTCCGCCCTGAGCAGTGATCAACCTAAACTTAGGTTCTGTGAATAGAATGGCAGTACTTGACCAGCAAGGTCCTGCTCACCAAAGTGGCTCATGAAGCTAAGTATATGAGAAAATGCTACAACCCTCATTGAGTCCTATCTCACGTCAGGCGCAGATGAACGTAGGCACTAATTAGGGCCGTTATCCGCGCCGAGAGCGAGTCCAAAACTCAAATCTACCCCTTCATTAGCCATTCCTTGCGTCGAAATCCCATGAGCCGTCGCCTCTTCACTCAAACCTGCCTCTTCATTAACTATTCCCTCTCTCACCGCCCCTTGAGTAATCAGCTGTTCATCCGTCGCTGACCAACTTCCGCGCTCTGATACGAGCAGGTCCTCGTGTAGAATAGTTTGTGCCTTGCGGATGGCCTCTATTTCCGCACCGAGGGCGCAAATCAAGAGCTTCCAGCCCTGTTTCTCGGCATGGGCTCGGCTATGTTCGAGAGCGTCGAGGATTTCGACGAAGCGAGCAGGTTGATCCTGTAACATAGACGCATCATTGAGTTGACCAGTCATAATTTGGTTGCGTAGGTTATTTTCAAAGTTCATTATCATACGCATGTTGGCGTCCCATATTTTCAGACCCTCTTCCAGAGCATTCTTCTTTACCGAGGCATCTTGAATTAAAAATTTGACTTGGGATATCTCTTCTCCACACCATTTCTTAGCTACTACGAGGTTCATGCTTGGCGACAATGAAGAGAAATCAGGTACTTCGTGGCGTATTATCAAATCTGAGAACCTGATCCCAGTGAAGAAATCTTTTATGTTGGAATCAATTTCGCGTAGAGCTCCATGATAGCTACTGAGTTTAGCCTCATGAATGTTAGAATATTTCTGGATGTGCCGATTGAGTGCTTGACGCCTCCTCTTCAGCCTTGCCAGTTTTTTTTCTAGCTCAATAATCTCGGACTCAATTGCTCTTTCATCGTTCTGAATATGAGTAAGCATGACATCTTCATTGCTGCTAACAAGTTGTAATTGCTTCTTCACTCCTTCAGTCTTTTTTTCCCAGGCATCCACTTTGCTTAAGACCTCTTCTTTTTTCGATATATCTTGCGTTAAAATATCAATCTCCTCACTTTTTATTTCAATCAACTCCTTGATGTTATCCAATATGCCTTTTCTAGCCTCACTAAGTCCTATTCCAGCAAACCGTGGTTGTCTAACTGGAATAATTTTCGAGCGCTTCCTTCGCGAACTACCACTTCCCGGGTATGAAAAAACTGTATTATCCGAATCAGATTCCGATTTTGGATCTACAACCTTGGAAAGCTTGTCATCTTCATAGCTCTGCATTAATTCACAAGATTGCACATCGAGTAAGAGCTGAAAATCTGCCTCTGTAGCTTTTTGTTTCCTTTCTAGTACTATTAGCCGATTCAATTCCGTGCTGGTTTTACTCATTCTTAGTAGTGCACTGGCGTGCACTGAGCCTGAAATTTGGGATAAAGTACTACCAGCTGCGCCCGGAGATCGATCTTCAAGCTCAATAGCTGCGAATGATTTAGAGGCAGAGAATGGACGATTTGGTATACCCGATGTGGCATTGGAATTGTTGTCACGGTAGAAGGAAGGTGGAGGAGATGGTGACACCGAACGATCGTCTCTCAGTAATGAATCAACTGAAGTAAGTAATTTCTCAATTTGAGAATCAGCAGAGATAGGATAATCGAAAAGTTTGAATGGTGAGCTTGACATGGTAGACTATTAGTAAGGTCAGAGAAAATCCTAATATTTCCAAGAGAGGCTGCCACTTACTTCTAGAGATTGGAGTCAGAGCATCTGCCTATCAAATTTTGTTCAAGTCCGAGTCACGTTTAGCTATGTAATCGAAGCAACTGGTTCTTGAATCAACAGTCGAGAGCTTAATTTTCGCACATGACAGTCACTGTTGATACCCAACAATCAAGTAGGTTTTATGCCGGTTCAATTTTGACCCGTAGTCCGCCCTCTTAACCATATTTCTGTGGTAGAGTGATGACCGATTACTGTCATCGAGGAACGAATGCATGTTTCCGTTTTTGAAGCGTGAAGACTTGATGTTGACCATAGGTGCAACAGCTCATACTAAGCTCCACCGCGAATTATAGAGTAGTTCACACAGCAAACGTCACCTAACTAGAGCTCTCTGTTTGGTGCATGTTTAGTGTGATATTATATTATGGGGTTTCCTTGACATGAATGGCTCAATAAATTCCCTAGTATGTGATACTTGTTAAATATTGGTGACAAATAATTGCATCAAATATCGATGTCAGACAGTGATTTTTTTTAATTCATATTCGCGCATGCAGCCTAAGGTTATGATACGAATGGTTACGGAAGATACGCATAACTACTCGGTTTGACATTAGGAGCACTCATTCCTAGAGTTCATTTGTAGATACCACTACGAGGACAACGCTTTACGGCATGTACCCCCTAACGGGAATACCCATCACAGGGAAAAGCGAGATAAACCTGTGGCTTTCTGAATATAATTTCGTTATCCCACGAATACAATTTTGCCGCGAAAGATGTGGTTTGAGGTTTTTGCTGGTTTCGAAACAGCTTTCTGCTGTCTCAAGTGGAGCATGTGTCTCGGCTACCCAGACTCTACTTTGGAGAACGGCCTAGACGGTTTGACACACCACCATCCGACTCGGCTCCTGGGTTTATATCTCATTAGCAGACTCGGGATTAGAATTCTCGAGGAGCTCTTGCCATAGATTTTTTTGATAAGATAGTATCTACTCAGAGCGAAAACAAAAATTTGGATAATTAGTTATCATCACGTCATCATCAGATTCTTGAGATCAACGTGTTAGTCCCAAGTATCACGAGCGGCCTGTAGGCAACTGGACACAGTAAGATATTATGCCAAGTTATGGATGCCGTCCTACATTACACACGAGACAAGTGGATCATTACTTGAACAAAGGACCAGTCCAGAATCATAGAACACGATACACCCGTTATTTCCAGAAATATATTATACAACAGAGGCATTCCTGACATTTAGAGCAAATGAAGATGTATCAGCAACCAAAAAACTATCTGGCGAGTACTTGGAGGTATCCGCGATTAGCACTTATAAACTGTCTGAATCTGAAAAACAGGACAGCGAAATATTAATTCAGTTATGCGAACCATCCGAACCGGAACTTCACTTGTAAGTTCATGGGAGATTCGAAATAATCAGAATCGACGACAGGTTTACTGGAGAGGACATACCGCTCTACCTGTCATTCCAGTGAAAAATCCAAATGGCCTTGTCACGGAATAGAGATAGATATGCGTTTCTCCAATCAATGATAATTCTCTTGCACCAAAATGTTAGTTCAGGACCGAAATTATTTCTAAATTGATACCTGTCTGATAGTGGTGACTTTTAACTTGAGACTCTCAAAGCTGCTTGGAAGGTGTTAGATGAAAGCTACAAGAGTATTAACGAAGAAGGGGAAGCATTAGATGCTCTTAGTCTGCTAGACCAAGAGAGTTATTCGTTTGATTGGCTCTTCGCTAAGCTTCAACGTCAATATGATTTATCTGGAATATCCGACAACAAAATGCTCATTTCTTTGATGATATGTAAGGGTTCCGACGAGCTCAGAGTTTGTATAAGTGCTCAGCAAGACATTCACAAGACGTATGCATTTGATGAGTATGTGTCTTTATACAGCGACTGCGTGGTTCTTTTAAACCTTGAAAAGTCCGATCTGGTATTTTGACTCAGTAGTTATGCATTTATCTCGTGTATCATTTAGGACAGCATCCATATCCTGGCATCACGTCTTCATCTCGTCTGCTTGTGCGCTATCTACAAGACGCTCATGACTACAAGGGAACAGCCTAAGAAGATAAAGATAGATAAGAACGAGACAAGTATTAACGCATATATTTGGTCTGAAGATCATAACTGCGACTCCACGCGTCAAACTATCTACACGAATTTATGATTACTAATCGTCATGTAATCAGTCAGGCCTGCCTGCGTACACAATCAGGCTGACCTAGTAGTAACGATAACAAATTCCGTAGCCGGGTCGGATGGTGCAGTGGTACACCGTCCAGGCCGTTCTCCCAAGTAGAGTCTGGGTAGCTTGGACACATGCCCCACTTGAGACAGGAGAAAGCTGGTTCGAATCCAGCAAGACCCTCACACCACTTCTCTCGCGGTGATACTGTATTCGTAGAATGACGAAAGCATGCTCAGATAGCCACAGGTTTTTCTCGCTTTTCCCTGTGGTGGGTATTCACGGAAGAGGGTACATGTCGTAAGGCGTTATTCTCGTAGTGGTATCTGCAAATGAAATCTGAGTATGAGTGTTCCAAACGTCAAAATGAGTCGTTCTATAACAAAGAATACGTATCTTCCGAAAATACCTACGTGGGCCTTCAGGCGCCGAAATAGGATAATAGGAAAAATTTAGAGATTTAATTGCCTTCGAACCATCAGAAGTTTCCTATTCAGTGCTAATACAGTAATATCAGAATAAATTGCAAGGGTATCAAAGCTAGGAAGCCAAGACTTTCCCTCACCAAAACCCAATGTATTGAAAGGTTGCCAGTGAGATTCATAACCCAATGCGTCCGAGAAACAATCGATTTGACGCTAAGGTGTGCCACAAATTACCCCATCTGTATAAAGATCATCAGAAGATCCCTACCTACAACGCATGGATATAAAGTTAATGGTTGAGCCGGAATAAGAAAATTCCATTGTCTTTCCCATTTGAGCTTCTACATCGGCTGAGGCTAAATTTTTTGGACACTCCCCGCATGCTGATCACCTTTGCTCACCACGAAACTCTGTCGGCATCTTCCATCTCTCATACCATTCCCTTCCCAACGGTGGCATCTACCTGACTATGACAGACGAATCAAGAGCAAATCCGTAAGTCTTATTCGTGTCATTTTAATCTTTTTAACATGCCATTTACCGTGGAAGAGTAATTTGTCCTAATATCTTCCTCTCTAGCAGACTGCGCCTGGGCTCAATTGCTCCTAATTTTCAAGCCCAAACCACTAAAGGACCAATCGATTTTCACGAGTTTATCGGTGATAAGTGGGCTGTCTTGTTTTCACATCCAGAAGATTACACTCCTGTGTGCACTACGGAGCTTGCAGCGTTTGCAAAGCTCGAGCCTGAATTCTCAAGGCGTGGTGTGAAGTTAATCGGTCTTTCAGCAAACACTGTTGAGTGTCACGGAGAATGGGCTAATGATATTGCCGAGATCTCGGGCTGTAAACTAGCCTTCCCAATCATTGGCGACAAAGACAGAAAGATCTCATACCTTTATGATATGATTGATCATCAAGATACAACCAACGTTGATTCGAAGGGCATGGCCTTCACCATCCGTTCAGTTTTTATTATCGACCCACAGAAAACTATCCGTCTAATATTATCATACCCTGCCTCGACTGGTCGTAGCACGGCCGAAATTCTTCGAGTCATTGACTCTCTTCAGACTGGAGACCGGCACCGTATAGCAACGCCTATCAATTGGGTCCCCGGTGATGATGTCATTGTCCACCCAAGTGTCAAAGATGAAGAGGCGAAGAGTATTTTCCCACAGCTTCGCATCGTTAAACCTTACCTGCGCTATACGCAATTGCCAATTGAAAAAACATCTGCTGCTGTTTAACTGCCTCTAGCTTCACAACATTAAAAATCAATAACTAGATATTTGACTTAATCAATTCTAGAAGCAAAACTTTGTCCGAAAGTTCTAAATGAGACGGATATAAAGTAGAGAACTGAAACAAAATTAATGAATTGAATCGTCAAATAACTTTATTTCAGCGCGGCATTGACAACCTGTGATGAGCTCCTCCAAACATAATTTGGAAAATCCGCGCCCCTTTCTAAAGATTCGAGCTTCTGTGCTTCAGCTATAATTTATTTTCTGCAACAGGATAGCTCATTAACGATCGATTGCAGTAGAGAAGTTGGTAGTAAAAATAAATGGTGAGTTTGAAATTTGCTACGACATGCACCTATTCGACTTACAAGTATAAGTTGAAGACTGTAATGACGTACAATATGTCGCTTAATGATGTGGTATTGATCATCCGTTGAGCAGACTTAAAAAGGGTTCCCGGCGCTGCGGTTCCGAATTGTATTTTTGAAGTTCGTGTATATGGTGTTTATGTTCACAACATACTCATATTGTAACAAGTTTGAAGTTTATTAAAAAGAATAAGGTTAATAGCAGCCAGCGACGATTTTTGAGGCTCATGAGGCAGTGTGACAATTTTGATTTACGATGAAAGGCCACGATCACAATGTAAAGAACTCGTAGCTTCAAACAGCTTTTTTTTAATCGACGCTAGACTAAGATAAGTGACGCAATAAAAAAATTAGAGTTAGTGTTCAATGAAATTGTTGCTACAGATTTTCTCCTAAGAAAAGACCTCTGTGGAGGCTCCAGGTACAAATCTGCAAGAAATTACTCATAAGGTTAAGACCGTTTAATCGAGTGTGGAGTAACATTTTTTTTAGCTCAACCTTGCGTATGAAGCCTTAGGCTATGACGAGGATGATTACGCAAGATTTGTTTCTTTCGCAGAATGACTCGGTTCGACGTTTGGAACACTCATACAGTAGAACCTGTTACAACCCATAGCTTTTTTTGGTCCACCCTAGTGGTTCCTACCAAAAAAAGCCATAACCTGTCATCCTCCATAACCCATAACTTTTTTGGGAACTATGGGTTTTTTTCCCGTGACTTTTACGTAATACCAATACTATTGCTATGGCAACCAATGTGCATTTGATTGCTAACCTATCGAAGTGAAGTTTAATATGTACTCCGAGACTGAAATACGTTTTGTCCCTATTCCCATGCTAAATTATATGGGACTAGTGACAAAACCCATCCTGGTGTAAGTATACATGTACCGGTGCTAGTACTAGTATATACAAAGATCTGTTAGTTTCCCATATTACCCTTTGTATGCCAACCATTCGGATTCAGCTACTCATACCATTTTGATTCAAGCGTCGATTCTTTGTCACAACAAAAAGTTATTCCTCTCATGCTATTCAACATCATGTCTCCACATCCCTCAACGATTTCCATTTCAGTAGTTTATTCACTCCAAATAGCAGGTAAAAATACAAAAGTATTTGATTTAGAACAGCCAAATGAACTTCAAGCCTTGCAGATAACTTAATTACAATTACAGGCATTCGTTTTTGTACACGCACGTATATATTTACGTGTAACTGGATGTAACTAGTGCCATTCGCCGTAGTGGTAACTAGTAATACGTAAAGTTAAGCGAAGCCAAACGACGCTTAAATCTAAAATTAGAATACTCCCATAACCCATAGCTATTTTGTCCACCGAGGAGTATGAGTTATGACAGGTTCTACTGTACTCAGATTTCAGTTGTAGATACTACTACAAGAACAACGCCTGACGGCATGTACCCTCTCCCGTGAGTACCCACCATGGGGAAAAGTGAGAAAAACCCATGGTTATCTGAGTACGCTTTCGTCATTCCACGAATACAATATCACCGCGAGAAATGTAGTGTGAGGGTCTTACTGTATTCGAATCATCTTTCTCCGGTCTCAGGTGGGGCATGTGTCTCGGCTACCTACGGAGGTACAGCCCATAAGTATTATTCCATGTCGACCAGGGGGGGCTTGGCCACCACACCGCTTTCCTTAATTAGGCAACATCGCGAGAATGCACCTCGCACCCATCCCTACTGTGTTTTGTACGTATTCCGATGACAACAACATCAACGCAATGGATTGTTTACTAAGTATTAGTTACTATAAGAATAGGAATTATTTTGCATTTTGTAATATGAGTTGAGAATCATTTGTTCAATGCTTTGATCATTAGAACTCATACAAAACACAATAGGAATGGGTTCGAGGTGCATTCTCGCGATGTTGCCTAATTATGGAAAGCGTTGTGGTGGCCAAGCCCCCCCTGGTCGACACGGAATAATACTTATGGGCTGTACCTCCGTTGACTCTACTTGGAAGAACGGCCCGAACAGTGTACTACTGCACCATCCGACCCTACAGAGTAGAAAATAGCGCAGCACGGTAAGTAGTAATCTCGTAACTGAGCCAATTATGAGCATCGTATTTTAAAATAACTTTTTACAGAATGACCGCGTTTGTGGCCGCCATAATGAAATATTTTCCGTTGAAAACTCCACATGTTAAATTCCACTGCTTCTTCAGCGTAAATCCGAATTGTTAACTGATTTCAAGATATATTGGTCAGATTATAGCCATTTACAGCTGCGAGGCCGCCAGATTGCAGTCGTGGGTTTCAACGGGAAATTAAAATCGATGTGCCACTATGGCCAGTTTTGCATACATCTAAGCCTTTTTTACACACAAGTAACCTTTACCAATTTCTCCATTTTCATATTTAACAAACTTCAAACTTGGTGCAATATGTATGTCTTTCTGCTACATATCCATAGATGTACTGTAGGGCCGGTGACGGAGAATTAGTTTGAGTATTTGATGAGTACAATTCTAAGCTAAAATTAAAGTGGAGTAGAATACGGGTAGCGCCATATCTCTAACATAACTTCGGTACGATTAACACACACAATTCATGGAGATGCACTATAACGTTAAACTCAGTTAATCATGCCGTAAGCGTCCAGTGGAGGAGTTACAAGTTCGTGTACTAGTATACTGCATGTAAACGTGTATAGGTTAATTGGGTTTTACAGTCATTGTACGTAACAAAAAGAGCACCTGCAAGCACGGCGACAGCCAATATTACACGAACGAAGCTACTCTTTAGTTACATTAGGATTTGTCTTTATTCTTTACTTTCTGTCTAGTCGATAATTTTCCAGGTTTCTTGGAATCGTAAGTTGTCAGCTCCCAAGCGCTTTTTATGCCATAAGTAAATTCAAAGCAAATTCGTGTTGACCCGACCTCTCCACCCGCCCCACGTACACTGTAAAGTCCTGGGCTCATCAGAGGGGGTTGTAAAAATCCTAACGCCATCTTGATAAAGCTTCTTTACAGGTCAGGGTACAGTGATACTTGATGAATAGATAGGGAATTGCTAATCGTAATAGCTCTATTAATAAGCAAGAGCTTACACGATCTGCATACCATGCCAGACAAGTTGAATCAACGGCTTCCAGGATCGCAGGAGTCGAAACTCTCTTCTTCATTTGACTCGTCAGTCTCTGATAGCTCATTTTCAGAACGGCCAGACTTTTTTTCTGGCGTACGAAAAGGAATCAAAAAGCTTGGCTCGATTTCCACAAACTCTCGGCCAGCCCCATACTCTGTCACTGAGCGCTCATCTGCTGGCACACCAGATGCTCCCAGATCCGCTGGGGCTGATCGAAAACCAGCTATGAAAAAAGGTCATGTACGTAGTACAAGTGACTTGGGAAAGCCCTTACCTGCGACACCCGCGTCGCGAAAAATTGAACTTCTACTGAGACCTCAGCGCTCACCTCAACTTACGCCGCAATCTGGCACCTCGGGCTTATCGCACACTGCAATGAATGAGAGTCGGACGAGTACAATGGATTCGAAAAATTCAGAGGCACCGTCAATATATACCGCTCCTAAGTCCTCAGTCGACGTGAATGAAGAGGATAAAAAAGAAGAGTCACATAATTCAAAGAACAACGGACTGTCTTCAGTCGCGCCATCCCTTAGTTCAATCGGCCGTCCTTCTGGACTGAGTTTGTCTGGAAGCTCTTGTCAACATTTATCAGGTCTGATGTGCAATGTACATCGGACAACTGGACAGATGCCCCGTCCATTAGTGGGTGCTACAACAACAATCTTAGGTGACAAGCTGTTCGTTTTCGGTGGGCGAAAATCATCCAAAACTAGGCCAGTACTTACGGCTGATTTATATGAATTGGATCTAATACAACGGCATTGGATGAGGATACCAACTTCTGGAGATACTCCTCCTCCTCGATACTTCCATAGCCTATGTGCTCTAGGCGATACAAAATTAGTTTGTTATGGTGGAATGTCACCTGCTCCAATGCAGAACCAGGTAAAATCAGTATCAGTAGCACAAAATCCAGATGCTCAGGCTGAAGTTGTAGTGATGTCCGATATCTACATTTTTGATGTACCAACGCGACGATGGACATTTATCCCATCATTTGACTCGCCCCAGGGAAGATATGCTCACTGTGCCACCATTCTCCCTTCTTCCGCTATTTCTTCCTCTATCATCGATCCATCATCGGCAATGTATCGTGACCCCACAGGATTGACTCCTATTCAAGGCACAGTCGGTTCAAATATCGATGGGAGTGGTGGAGCTGAAATGATCATTGTTGGAGGACAGGATAGCGCAAACCATTACATTGAACAAATTAGCGTATTTAATCTGCGTAGTCTGAGATGGACCAGCACACAACAGCTAGGAAAAAGCTGCGGTGCATACCGAAGTGTCGTAGCGCCACTTCTTAACACAACTTCAGTGTGCTTAGGAAAGTCATCAGTGCCCGCCAAGACAGATAATAACCATAACCGACAAAGCTCAAAAGATGCTGGATCATCAATGCTAATATATTCTAACTATAATTTCTTGGACGTCAAATTGGAATTACAGATTCGGGGCCCTGATGGTAAATTGACTGAGAAGCAAATGCAAGGCAGCTTTTCGCCTCCAGGCCTTCGTTTCCCAAGTGGTGGTGTTGTTGATACGACCTTTGTAGTCAGCGGTACTTACCTCACCTCCTCAAAACAAGAGTATGCTCTCTGGGCATTAGACTTACGAACCCTAACTTGGAGCCGTATTGATGCTGGCGGCAGCGTCTTTAGTCAAGGTAGCTGGAATCGTGGTGTATTATGGAATCGTCGAAATACATTTGTAATTTTGGGTGATCGAAGACGAAGCTTAGTTGATGATTACAATCATCGTCGGATAAACTTTACGAATGTCTGTATGGTTGAGTTGGAGGCGTTTGGCCTGTATGATAATCCTAGAAAGATCAGCCCTATGTCTGATTTCATATCAGCCAGCAGTCCATTTACATCTTCCTCTATGAAGTTGGCCGCAAAGATAGACTTTTTGGAAGGTGGTCGCCCGCTTTCAAAAGTTGCAGAGGAACTAGGCCAGGCTGCCCTCGGAATGCGGGAGCTGGCAGATATGGAAATTCTTTGTGTGAATGGGGAACGCATACCTGTTAATTCTCGATTCATTGCGAAAAGATGGGGACCCTATTTCGTACAACTTCTTCGGGAAGGATCGGCTACACAAGATAACAGTGATACGGCAACCCTACGCCCAGAAAGTATCCTCTGTAAATCAGATCGCAGCTCTAGTGTGACAATTACTCCAACAAATGTACAATCGATCCGAGAATCTCAGTCTTCTACTTTGATAAATAGTGGCAACAGCACTGCTAGCTCTATCGAAACAGGAGCCTTGTTAAACCCACCAGAGGCATCAAGTTTCTCGGTCAGCGCCCGACCACGAACGCTATACTTGCCTCACAAAGAAGCAACGGTTCAGGCGCTTCTTCACTACCTCTACACGTCCTCACTCCCGCCCCCCTCGTCACTGCTTTGCAAGGTCCAAATCCTCTGCTCCCTGCTCCAGATTGCACGGCCATATAAGATCGACGGCCTCCTTGAGGCAGTTGTTGAGCGTTTACATAGCATCCTTGATTCGCGCAATGCCGCCGCGGTCTTCAATGCCTCGGCCATGGCTGCCGGTGATGGTCGTTCCATCTCCTTACCCGATGATAACTGGAGCTCGGATGAGCAGCAAGAGACCCTGACCAAGTCGAACTCGTTCTCAGGCTATCCGATTGGGGATCAACGTCTCAAGTTGAGCACTTCGGTTACCGATACGAGCTACAATAACGATGAAGATGAGCCCTCTAGTGCTACTGAAAGTTTGAATAGCGATTGGAGTAGCAGTGATGTCAGCTCGAGCGAACGGAGAAAGAGTACTATTCGGAACGGGAGACCGACTTGGAGTGGCCATATCAGCGAGGTTATTGGCTTACAGAAGCGTGGTCTGCGCGGACTCATGGAAGGGCGACGTTTGCGCGAACGCAGTGCCAGCATTAGTGGGAAAGATGGACTGGGAGGAGATAACCTGGGACTAGGGATCGCTGGTTAAGGCGGACAGGAAATTACTGATCGGGGCATCGCAATAAAAGTGGATTATCGGGTGTATGGGCGTTGGTACTATGATGGGGTTTTACGAGTTTTATGTGCCAACGTTTTTCTACTTATTGGGTAAGAGTGAAACTCGTTTGAACGAGTTTTCGTATTGTTATTATTACTACACTTATGAAGATGCTGATGACCAGGCTAATGTTGACGTTTTAATTTATGGGCCATGTACGACTTTATCATGAGACGACCTAGATATCAATGTAATCGTAATTTGTTAAGAACAAATATCAAGAATGTGCTAGCCAATCCGTAAAAATGTCTTCATCAGATCACAATGCGCGTGATTCAAGGTAATATTGAACAATGCTATAGCTCTAGGCAGGATAGGCCCCTTAATCGGAATTTGATGACGACATGCTCCGCCCTGAGCAGTGATCAACCTAAACTTAGGTTCTGTGAATAGAATGGCAGTACTTGACCAGCAAGGTCCTGCTCACCAAAGTGGCTCATGAAGCTAAGTATATGAGAAAATGCTACAACCCTCATTGAGTCCTATCTCACGTCAGGCGCAGATGAACGTAGGCACTAATTAGGGCCGTTATCCGCGCCGAGAGCGAGTCCAAAACTCAAATCTACCCCTTCATTAGCCATTCCTTGCGTCGAAATCCCATGAGCCGTCGCCTCTTCACTCAAACCTGCCTCTTCATTAACTATTCCCTCTCTCACCGCCCCTTGAGTAATCAGCTGTTCATCCGTCGCTGACCAACTTCCGCGCTCTGATACGAGCAGGTCCTCGTGTAGAATAGTTTGTGCCTTGCGGATGGCCTCTATTTCCGCACCGAGGGCGCAAATCAAGAGCTTCCAGCCCTGTTTCTCGGCATGGGCTCGGCTATGTTCGAGAGCGTCGAGGATTTCGACGAAGCGAGCAGGTTGATCCTGTAACATAGACGCATCATTGAGTTGACCAGTCATAATTTGGTTGCGTAGGTTATTTTCAAAGTTCATTATCATACGCATGTTGGCGTCCCATATTTTCAGACCCTCTTCCAGAGCATTCTTCTTTACCGAGGCATCTTGAATTAAAAATTTGACTTGGGATATCTCTTCTCCACACCATTTCTTAGCTACTACGAGGTTCATGCTTGGCGACAATGAAGAGAAATCAGGTACTTCGTGGCGTATTATCAAATCTGAGAACCTGATCCCAGTGAAGAAATCTTTTATGTTGGAATCAATTTCGCGTAGAGCTCCATGATAGCTACTGAGTTTAGCCTCATGAATGTTAGAATATTTCTGGATGTGCCGATTGAGTGCTTGACGCCTCCTCTTCAGCCTTGCCAGTTTTTTTTCTAGCTCAATAATCTCGGACTCAATTGCTCTTTCATCGTTCTGAATATGAGTAAGCATGACATCTTCATTGCTGCTAACAAGTTGTAATTGCTTCTTCACTCCTTCAGTCTTTTTTTCCCAGGCATCCACTTTGCTTAAGACCTCTTCTTTTTTCGATATATCTTGCGTTAAAATATCAATCTCCTCACTTTTTATTTCAATCAACTCCTTGATGTTATCCAATATGCCTTTTCTAGCCTCACTAAGTCCTATTCCAGCAAACCGTGGTTGTCTAACTGGAATAATTTTCGAGCGCTTCCTTCGCGAACTACCACTTCCCGGGTATGAAAAAACTGTATTATCCGAATCAGATTCCGATTTTGGATCTACAACCTTGGAAAGCTTGTCATCTTCATAGCTCTGCATTAATTCACAAGATTGCACATCGAGTAAGAGCTGAAAATCTGCCTCTGTAGCTTTTTGTTTCCTTTCTAGTACTATTAGCCGATTCAATTCCGTGCTGGTTTTACTCATTCTTAGTAGTGCACTGGCGTGCACTGAGCCTGAAATTTGGGATAAAGTACTACCAGCTGCGCCCGGAGATCGATCTTCAAGCTCAATAGCTGCGAATGATTTAGAGGCAGAGAATGGACGATTTGGTATACCCGATGTGGCATTGGAATTGTTGTCACGGTAGAAGGAAGGTGGAGGAGATGGTGACACCGAACGATCGTCTCTCAGTAATGAATCAACTGAAGTAAGTAATTTCTCAATTTGAGAATCAGCAGAGATAGGATAATCGAAAAGTTTGAATGGTGAGCTTGACATGGTAGACTATTAGTAAGGTCAGAGAAAATCCTAATATTTCCAAGAGAGGCTGCCACTTACTTCTAGAGATTGGAGTCAGAGCATCTGCCTATCAAATTTTGTTCAAGTCCGAGTCACGTTTAGCTATGTAATCGAAGCAACTGGTTCTTGAATCAACAGTCGAGAGCTTAATTTTCGCACATGACAGTCACTGTTGATACCCAACAATCAAGTAGGTTTTATGCCGGTTCAATTTTGACCCGTAGTCCGCCCTCTTAACCATATTTCTGTGGTAGAGTGATGACCGATTACTGTCATCGAGGAACGAATGCATGTTTCCGTTTTTGAAGCGTGAAGACTTGATGTTGACCATAGGTGCAACAGCTCATACTAAGCTCCACCGCGAATTATAGAGTAGTTCACACAGCAAACGTCACCTAACTAGAGCTCTCTGTTTGGTGCATGTTTAGTGTGATATTATATTATGGGGTTTCCTTGACATGAATGGCTCAATAAATTCCCTAGTATGTGATACTTGTTAAATATTGGTGACAAATAATTGCATCAAATATCGATGTCAGACAGTGATTTTTTTTAATTCATATTCGCGCATGCAGCCTAAGGTTATGATACGAATGGTTACGGAAGATACGCATAACTACTCGGTTTGACATTAGGAGCACTCATTCCTAGAGTTCATTTGTAGATACCACTACGAGGACAACGCTTTACGGCATGTACCCCCTAACGGGAATACCCATCACAGGGAAAAGCGAGATAAACCTGTGGCTTTCTGAATATAATTTCGTTATCCCACGAATACAATTTTGCCGCGAAAGATGTGGTTTGAGGTTTTTGCTGGTTTCGAAACAGCTTTCTGCTGTCTCAAGTGGAGCATGTGTCTCGGCTACCCAGACTCTACTTTGGAGAACGGCCTAGACGGTTTGACACACCACCATCCGACTCGGCTCCTGGGTTTATATCTCATTAGCAGACTCGGGATTAGAATTCTCGAGGAGCTCTTGCCATAGATTTTTTTGATAAGATAGTATCTACTCAGAGCGAAAACAAAAATTTGGATAATTAGTTATCATCACGTCATCATCAGATTCTTGAGATCAACGTGTTAGTCCCAAGTATCACGAGCGGCCTGTAGGCAACTGGACACAGTAAGATATTATGCCAAGTTATGGATGCCGTCCTACATTACACACGAGACAAGTGGATCATTACTTGAACAAAGGACCAGTCCAGAATCATAGAACACGATACACCCGTTATTTCCAGAAATATATTATACAACAGAGGCATTCCTGACATTTAGAGCAAATGAAGATGTATCAGCAACCAAAAAACTATCTGGCGAGTACTTGGAGGTATCCGCGATTAGCACTTATAAACTGTCTGAATCTGAAAAACAGGACAGCGAAATATTAATTCAGTTATGCGAACCATCCGAACCGGAACTTCACTTGTAAGTTCATGGGAGATTCGAAATAATCAGAATCGACGACAGGTTTACTGGAGAGGACATACCGCTCTACCTGTCATTCCAGTGAAAAATCCAAATGGCCTTGTCACGGAATAGAGATAGATATGCGTTTCTCCAATCAATGATAATTCTCTTGCACCAAAATGTTAGTTCAGGACCGAAATTATTTCTAAATTGATACCTGTCTGATAGTGGTGACTTTTAACTTGAGACTCTCAAAGCTGCTTGGAAGGTGTTAGATGAAAGCTACAAGAGTATTAACGAAGAAGGGGAAGCATTAGATGCTCTTAGTCTGCTAGACCAAGAGAGTTATTCGTTTGATTGGCTCTTCGCTAAGCTTCAACGTCAATATGATTTATCTGGAATATCCGACAACAAAATGCTCATTTCTTTGATGATATGTAAGGGTTCCGACGAGCTCAGAGTTTGTATAAGTGCTCAGCAAGACATTCACAAGACGTATGCATTTGATGAGTATGTGTCTTTATACAGCGACTGCGTGGTTCTTTTAAACCTTGAAAAGTCCGATCTGGTATTTTGACTCAGTAGTTATGCATTTATCTCGTGTATCATTTAGGACAGCATCCATATCCTGGCATCACGTCTTCATCTCGTCTGCTTGTGCGCTATCTACAAGACGCTCATGACTACAAGGGAACAGCCTAAGAAGATAAAGATAGATAAGAACGAGACAAGTATTAACGCATATATTTGGTCTGAAGATCATAACTGCGACTCCACGCGTCAAACTATCTACACGAATTTATGATTACTAATCGTCATGTAATCAGTCAGGCCTGCCTGCGTACACAATCAGGCTGACCTAGTAGTAACGATAACAAATTCCGTAGCCGGGTCGGATGGTGCAGTGGTACACCGTCCAGGCCGTTCTCCCAAGTAGAGTCTGGGTAGCTTGGACACATGCCCCACTTGAGACAGGAGAAAGCTGGTTCGAATCCAGCAAGACCCTCACACCACTTCTCTCGCGGTGATACTGTATTCGTAGAATGACGAAAGCATGCTCAGATAGCCACAGGTTTTTCTCGCTTTTCCCTGTGGTGGGTATTCACGGAAGAGGGTACATGTCGTAAGGCGTTATTCTCGTAGTGGTATCTGCAAATGAAATCTGAGTATGAGTGTTCCAAACGTCAAAATGAGTCGTTCTATAACAAAGAATACGTATCTTCCGAAAATACCTACGTGGGCCTTCAGGCGCCGAAATAGGATAATAGGAAAAATTTAGAGATTTAATTGCCTTCGAACCATCAGAAGTTTCCTATTCAGTGCTAATACAGTAATATCAGAATAAATTGCAAGGGTATCAAAGCTAGGAAGCCAAGACTTTCCCTCACCAAAACCCAATGTATTGAAAGGTTGCCAGTGAGATTCATAACCCAATGCGTCCGAGAAACAATCGATTTGACGCTAAGGTGTGCCACAAATTACCCCATCTGTATAAAGATCATCAGAAGATCCCTACCTACAACGCATGGATATAAAGTTAATGGTTGAGCCGGAATAAGAAAATTCCATTGTCTTTCCCATTTGAGCTTCTACATCGGCTGAGGCTAAATTTTTTGGACACTCCCCGCATGCTGATCACCTTTGCTCACCACGAAACTCTGTCGGCATCTTCCATCTCTCATACCATTCCCTTCCCAACGGTGGCATCTACCTGACTATGACAGACGAATCAAGAGCAAATCCGTAAGTCTTATTCGTGTCATTTTAATCTTTTTAACATGCCATTTACCGTGGAAGAGTAATTTGTCCTAATATCTTCCTCTCTAGCAGACTGCGCCTGGGCTCAATTGCTCCTAATTTTCAAGCCCAAACCACTAAAGGACCAATCGATTTTCACGAGTTTATCGGTGATAAGTGGGCTGTCTTGTTTTCACATCCAGAAGATTACACTCCTGTGTGCACTACGGAGCTTGCAGCGTTTGCAAAGCTCGAGCCTGAATTCTCAAGGCGTGGTGTGAAGTTAATCGGTCTTTCAGCAAACACTGTTGAGTGTCACGGAGAATGGGCTAATGATATTGCCGAGATCTCGGGCTGTAAACTAGCCTTCCCAATCATTGGCGACAAAGACAGAAAGATCTCATACCTTTATGATATGATTGATCATCAAGATACAACCAACGTTGATTCGAAGGGCATGGCCTTCACCATCCGTTCAGTTTTTATTATCGACCCACAGAAAACTATCCGTCTAATATTATCATACCCTGCCTCGACTGGTCGTAGCACGGCCGAAATTCTTCGAGTCATTGACTCTCTTCAGACTGGAGACCGGCACCGTATAGCAACGCCTATCAATTGGGTCCCCGGTGATGATGTCATTGTCCACCCAAGTGTCAAAGATGAAGAGGCGAAGAGTATTTTCCCACAGCTTCGCATCGTTAAACCTTACCTGCGCTATACGCAATTGCCAATTGAAAAAACATCTGCTGCTGTTTAACTGCCTCTAGCTTCACAACATTAAAAATCAATAACTAGATATTTGACTTAATCAATTCTAGAAGCAAAACTTTGTCCGAAAGTTCTAAATGAGACGGATATAAAGTAGAGAACTGAAACAAAATTAATGAATTGAATCGTCAAATAACTTTATTTCAGCGCGGCATTGACAACCTGTGATGAGCTCCTCCAAACATAATTTGGAAAATCCGCGCCCCTTTCTAAAGATTCGAGCTTCTGTGCTTCAGCTATAATTTATTTTCTGCAACAGGATAGCTCATTAACGATCGATTGCAGTAGAGAAGTTGGTAGTAAAAATAAATGGTGAGTTTGAAATTTGCTACGACATGCACCTATTCGACTTACAAGTATAAGTTGAAGACTGTAATGACGTACAATATGTCGCTTAATGATGTGGTATTGATCATCCGTTGAGCAGACTTAAAAAGGGTTCCCGGCGCTGCGGTTCCGAATTGTATTTTTGAAGTTCGTGTATATGGTGTTTATGTTCACAACATACTCATATTGTAACAAGTTTGAAGTTTATTAAAAGAATAAGGTTAATAGCAGCCAGCGACGATTTTTGAGGCTCATGAGGCAGTGTGACAATTTTGATTTACGATGAAAGGCCACGATCACAATGTAAAGAACTCGTAGCTTCAAACAGCTTTTTTTTAATCGACGCTAGACTAAGATAAGTGACGCAATAAAAAAATTAGAGTTAGTGTTCAATGAAATTGTTGCTACAGATTTTCTCCTAAGAAAAGACCTCTGTGGAGGCTCCAGGTACAAATCTGCAAGAAATTACTCATAAGGTTAAGACCGTTTAATCGAGTGTGGAGTAACATTTTTTTTAGCTCAACCTTGCGTATGAAGCCTTAGGCTATGACGAGGATGATTACGCAAGATTTGTTTCTTTCGCAGAATGACTCGGTTCGACGTTTGGAACACTCATACAGTAGAACCTGTTACAACCCATAGCTTTTTTTGGTCCACCCTAGTGGTTCCTACCAAAAAAAGCCATAACCTGTCATCCTCCATAACCCATAACTTTTTTGGGAACTATGGGTTTTTTTCCCGTGACTTTTACGTAATACCAATACTATTGCTATGGCAACCAATGTGCATTTGATTGCTAACCTATCGAAGTGAAGTTTAATATGTACTCCGAGACTGAAATACGTTTTGTCCCTATTCCCATGCTAAATTATATGGGACTAGTGACAAAACCCATCCTGGTGTAAGTATACATGTACCGGTGCTAGTACTAGTATATACAAAGATCTGTTAGTTTCCCATATTACCCTTTGTATGCCAACCATTCGGATTCAGCTACTCATACCATTTTGATTCAAGCGTCGATTCTTTGTCACAACAAAAAGTTATTCCTCTCATGCTATTCAACATCATGTCTCCACATACCTCAACGATTTCCATTTCAGTAGTTTATTCACCTCCAAATAGCAGGTAAAAATACAAAAGTATTTGATTTAGAACAGCCAAATGAACTTCAAGCCTTGCAGATAACTTAATTACAATTACAGGCATTCGTTTTTGTACACGCACGTATATATTTACGTGTAACTGGATGTAACTAGTGCCATTCGCCGTAGTGGTAACTAGTAATACGTAAAGTTAAGCGAAGCCAAACGACGCTTAAATCTAAAATTAGAATACTCCCATAACCCATAGCTATTTTGTCCACCGAGGAGTATGAGTTATGACAGGTTCTACTGTACTCAGATTTCAGTTGTAGATACTACTACAAGAACAACGCCTGACGGCATGTACCCTCTCCCGTGAGTACCCACCATGGGGAAAAGTGAGAAAAACCCATGGTTATCTGAGTACGCTTTCGTCATTCCACGAATACAATATCACCGCGAGAAATGTAGTGTGAGGGTCTTACTGTATTCGAATCATCTTTCTCCGGTCTCAGGTGGGGCATGTGTCTCGGCTACCTACGGAGGTACAGCCCATAAGTATTATTCCATGTCGACCAGGGGGGGCTTGGCCACCACACCGCTTTCCTTAATTAGGCAACATCGCGAGAATGCACCTCGCACCCATCCCTACTGTGTTTTGTACGTATTCCGATGACAACAACATCAACGCAATGGATTGTTTACTAAGTATTAGTTACTATAAGAATAGGAATTATTTTGCATTTTGTAATATGAGTTGAGAATCATTTGTTCAATGCTTTGATCATTAGAACTCATACAAAACACAATAGGAATGGGTTCGAGGTGCATTCTCGCGATGTTGCCTAATTAAGGAAAGCGTTGTGGTGGCCAAGCCCCCCCTGGTCGACACGGAATAATACTTATGGGCTGTACCTCCGTTGACTCTACTTGGAAGAACGGCCCGAACAGTGTACTACTGCACCATCCGACCCTACAGAGTAGAAAATAGCGCAGCACGGTAAGTAGTAATCTCGTAACTGAGCCAATTATGAGCATCGTATTTTAAAATAACTTTTTACAGAATGACCGCGTTTGTGGCCGCCATAATGAAATATTTTCCGTTGAAAACTCCACATGTTAAATTCCACTGCTTCTTCAGCGTAAATCCGAATTGTTAACTGATTTCAAGATATATTGGTCAGATTATAGCCATTTACAGCTGCGAGGCCGCCAGATTGCAGTCGTGGGTTTCAACGGGAAATTAAAATCGATGTGCCACTATGGCCAGTTTTGCATACATCTAAGCCTTTTTTACACACAAGTAACCTTTACCAATTTCTCCATTTTCATATTTAACAAACTTCAAACTTGGTGCAATATGTATGTCTTTCTGCTACATATCCATAGATGTACTGTAGGGCCGGTGACGGAGAATTAGTTTGAGTATTTGATGAGTACAATTCTAAGCTAAAATTAAAGTGGAGTAGAATACGGGTAGCGCCATATCTCTAACATAACTTCGGTACGATTAACACACACAATTCATGGAGATGCACTATAACGTTAAACTCAGTTAATCATGCCGTAAGCGTCCAGTGGAGGAGTTACAAGTTCGTGTACTAGTATACTGCATGTAAACGTGTATAGGTTAATTGGGTTTTACAGTCATTGTACGTAACAAAAAGAGCACCTGCAAGCACGGCGACAGCCAATATTACACGAACGAAGCTACTCTTTAGTTACATTAGGATTTGTCTTTATTCTTTACTTTCTGTCTAGTCGATAATTTTCCAGGTTTCTTGGAATCGTAAGTTGTCAGCTCCCAAGCGCTTTTTATGCCATAAGTAAATTCAAAGCAAATTCGTGTTGACCCGACCTCTCCACCCGCCCCACGTACACTGTAAAGTCCTGGGCTCATCAGAGGGGGTTGTAAAAATCCTAACGCCATCTTGATAAAGCTTCTTTACAGGTCAGGGTACAGTGATACTTGATGAATAGATAGGGAATTGCTAATCGTAATAGCTCTATTAATAAGCAAGAGCTTACACGATCTGCATACCATGCCAGACAAGTTGAATCAACGGCTTCCAGGATCGCAGGAGTCGAAACTCTCTTCTTCATTTGACTCGTCAGTCTCTGATAGCTCATTTTCAGAACGGCCAGACTTTTTTTCTGGCGTACGAAAAGGAATCAAAAAGCTTGGCTCGATTTCCACAAACTCTCGGCCAGCCCCATACTCTGTCACTGAGCGCTCATCTGCTGGCACACCAGATGCTCCCAGATCCGCTGGGGCTGATCGAAAACCAGCTATGAAAAAAGGTCATGTACGTAGTACAAGTGACTTGGGAAAGCCCTTACCTGCGACACCCGCGTCGCGAAAAATTGAACTTCTACTGAGACCTCAGCGCTCACCTCAACTTACGCCGCAATCTGGCACCTCGGGCTTATCGCACACTGCAATGAATGAGAGTCGGACGAGTACAATGGATTCGAAAAATTCAGAGGCACCGTCAATATATACCGCTCCTAAGTCCTCAGTCGACGTGAATGAAGAGGATAAAAAAGAAGAGTCACATAATTCAAAGAACAACGGACTGTCTTCAGTCGCGCCATCCCTTAGTTCAATCGGCCGTCCTTCTGGACTGAGTTTGTCTGGAAGCTCTTGTCAACATTTATCAGGTCTGATGTGCAATGTACATCGGACAACTGGACAGATGCCCCGTCCATTAGTGGGTGCTACAACAACAATCTTAGGTGACAAGCTGTTCGTTTTCGGTGGGCGAAAATCATCCAAAACTAGGCCAGTACTTACGGCTGATTTATATGAATTGGATCTAATACAACGGCATTGGATGAGGATACCAACTTCTGGAGATACTCCTCCTCCTCGATACTTCCATAGCCTATGTGCTCTAGGCGATACAAAATTAGTTTGTTATGGTGGAATGTCACCTGCTCCAATGCAGAACCAGGTAAAATCAGTATCAGTAGCACAAAATCCAGATGCTCAGGCTGAAGTTGTAGTGATGTCCGATATCTACATTTTTGATGTACCAACGCGACGATGGACATTTATCCCATCATTTGACTCGCCCCAGGGAAGATATGCTCACTGTGCCACCATTCTCCCTTCTTCCGCTATTTCTTCCTCTATCATCGATCCATCATCGGCAATGTATCGTGACCCCACAGGATTGACTCCTATTCAAGGCACAGTCGGTTCAAATATCGATGGGAGTGGTGGAGCTGAAATGATCATTGTTGGAGGACAGGATAGCGCAAACCATTACATTGAACAAATTAGCGTATTTAATCTGCGTAGTCTGAGATGGACCAGCACACAACAGCTAGGAAAAAGCTGCGGTGCATACCGAAGTGTCGTAGCGCCACTTCTTAACACAACTTCAGTGTGCTTAGGAAAGTCATCAGTGCCCGCCAAGACAGATAATAACCATAACCGACAAAGCTCAAAAGATGCTGGATCATCAATGCTAATATATTCTAACTATAATTTCTTGGACGTCAAATTGGAATTACAGATTCGGGGCCCTGATGGTAAATTGACTGAGAAGCAAATGCAAGGCAGCTTTTCGCCTCCAGGCCTTCGTTTCCCAAGTGGTGGTGTTGTTGATACGACCTTTGTAGTCAGCGGTACTTACCTCACCTCCTCAAAACAAGAGTATGCTCTCTGGGCATTAGACTTACGAACCCTAACTTGGAGCCGTATTGATGCTGGCGGCAGCGTCTTTAGTCAAGGTAGCTGGAATCGTGGTGTATTATGGAATCGTCGAAATACATTTGTAATTTTGGGTGATCGAAGACGAAGCTTAGTTGATGATTACAATCATCGTCGGATAAACTTTACGAATGTCTGTATGGTTGAGTTGGAGGCGTTTGGCCTGTATGATAATCCTAGAAAGATCAGCCCTATGTCTGATTTCATATCAGCCAGCAGTCCATTTACATCTTCCTCTATGAAGTTGGCCGCAAAGATAGACTTTTTGGAAGGTGGTCGCCCGCTTTCAAAAGTTGCAGAGGAACTAGGCCAGGCTGCCCTCGGAATGCGGGAGCTGGCAGATATGGAAATTCTTTGTGTGAATGGGGAACGCATACCTGTTAATTCTCGATTCATTGCGAAAAGATGGGGACCCTATTTCGTACAACTTCTTCGGGAAGGATCGGCTACACAAGATAACAGTGATACGGCAACCCTACGCCCAGAAAGTATCCTCTGTAAATCAGATCGCAGCTCTAGTGTGACAATTACTCCAACAAATGTACAATCGATCCGAGAATCTCAGTCTTCTACTTTGATAAATAGTGGCAACAGCACTGCTAGCTCTATCGAAACAGGAGCCTTGTTAAACCCACCAGAGGCATCAAGTTTCTCGGTCAGCGCCCGACCACGAACGCTATACTTGCCTCACAAAGAAGCAACGGTTCAGGCGCTTCTTCACTACCTCTACACGTCCTCACTCCCGCCCCCCTCGTCACTGCTTTGCAAGGTCCAAATCCTCTGCTCCCTGCTCCAGATTGCACGGCCATATAAGATCGACGGCCTCCTTGAGGCAGTTGTTGAGCGTTTACATAGCATCCTTGATTCGCGCAATGCCGCCGCGGTCTTCAATGCCTCGGCCATGGCTGCCGGTGATGGTCGTTCCATCTCCTTACCCGATGATAACTGGAGCTCGGATGAGCAGCAAGAGACCCTGACCAAGTCGAACTCGTTCTCAGGCTATCCGATTGGGGATCAACGTCTCAAGTTGAGCACTTCGGTTACCGATACGAGCTACAATAACGATGAAGATGAGCCCTCTAGTGCTACTGAAAGTTTGAATAGCGATTGGAGTAGCAGTGATGTCAGCTCGAGCGAACGGAGAAAGAGTACTATTCGGAACGGGAGACCGACTTGGAGTGGCCATATCAGCGAGGTTATTGGCTTACAGAAGCGTGGTCTGCGCGGACTCATGGAAGGGCGACGTTTGCGCGAACGCAGTGCCAGCATTAGTGGGAAAGATGGACTGGGAGGAGATAACCTGGGACTAGGGATCGCTGGTTAAGGCGGACAGGAAATTACTGATCGGGGCATCGCAATAAAAGTGGATTATCGGGTGTATGGGCGTTGGTACTATGATGGGGTTTTACGAGTTTTATGTGCCAACGTTTTTCTACTTATTGGGTAAGAGTGAAACTCGTTTGAACGAGTTTTCGTATTGTTATTATTACTACACTTATGAAGATGCTGATGACCAGGCTAATGTTGACGTTTTAATTTATGGGCCATGTACGACTTTATCATGAGACGACCTAGATATCAATGTAATCGTAATTTGTTAAGAACAAATATCAAGAATGTGCTAGCCAATCCGTAAAAATGTCTTCATCAGATCACAATGCGCGTGATTCAAGGTAATATTGAACAATGCTATAGCTCTAGGCAGGATAGGCCCCTTAATCGGAATTTGATGACGACATGCTCCGCCCTGAGCAGTGATCAACCTAAACTTAGGTTCTGTGAATAGAATGGCAGTACTTGACCAGCAAGGTCCTGCTCACCAAAGTGGCTCATGAAGCTAAGTATATGAGAAAATGCTACAACCCTCATTGAGTCCTATCTCACGTCAGGCGCAGATGAACGTAGGCACTAATTAGGGCCGTTATCCGCGCCGAGAGCGAGTCCAAAACTCAAATCTACCCCTTCATTAGCCATTCCTTGCGTCGAAATCCCATGAGCCGTCGCCTCTTCACTCAAACCTGCCTCTTCATTAACTATTCCCTCTCTCACCGCCCCTTGAGTAATCAGCTGTTCATCCGTCGCTGACCAACTTCCGCGCTCTGATACGAGCAGGTCCTCGTGTAGAATAGTTTGTGCCTTGCGGATGGCCTCTATTTCCGCACCGAGGGCGCAAATCAAGAGCTTCCAGCCCTGTTTCTCGGCATGGGCTCGGCTATGTTCGAGAGCGTCGAGGATTTCGACGAAGCGAGCAGGTTGATCCTGTAACATAGACGCATCATTGAGTTGACCAGTCATAATTTGGTTGCGTAGGTTATTTTCAAAGTTCATTATCATACGCATGTTGGCGTCCCATATTTTCAGACCCTCTTCCAGAGCATTCTTCTTTACCGAGGCATCTTGAATTAAAAATTTGACTTGGGATATCTCTTCTCCACACCATTTCTTAGCTACTACGAGGTTCATGCTTGGCGACAATGAAGAGAAATCAGGTACTTCGTGGCGTATTATCAAATCTGAGAACCTGATCCCAGTGAAGAAATCTTTTATGTTGGAATCAATTTCGCGTAGAGCTCCATGATAGCTACTGAGTTTAGCCTCATGAATGTTAGAATATTTCTGGATGTGCCGATTGAGTGCTTGACGCCTCCTCTTCAGCCTTGCCAGTTTTTTTTCTAGCTCAATAATCTCGGACTCAATTGCTCTTTCATCGTTCTGAATATGAGTAAGCATGACATCTTCATTGCTGCTAACAAGTTGTAATTGCTTCTTCACTCCTTCAGTCTTTTTTTCCCAGGCATCCACTTTGCTTAAGACCTCTTCTTTTTTCGATATATCTTGCGTTAAAATATCAATCTCCTCACTTTTTATTTCAATCAACTCCTTGATGTTATCCAATATGCCTTTTCTAGCCTCACTAAGTCCTATTCCAGCAAACCGTGGTTGTCTAACTGGAATAATTTTCGAGCGCTTCCTTCGCGAACTACCACTTCCCGGGTATGAAAAAACTGTATTATCCGAATCAGATTCCGATTTTGGATCTACAACCTTGGAAAGCTTGTCATCTTCATAGCTCTGCATTAATTCACAAGATTGCACATCGAGTAAGAGCTGAAAATCTGCCTCTGTAGCTTTTTGTTTCCTTTCTAGTACTATTAGCCGATTCAATTCCGTGCTGGTTTTACTCATTCTTAGTAGTGCACTGGCGTGCACTGAGCCTGAAATTTGGGATAAAGTACTACCAGCTGCGCCCGGAGATCGATCTTCAAGCTCAATAGCTGCGAATGATTTAGAGGCAGAGAATGGACGATTTGGTATACCCGATGTGGCATTGGAATTGTTGTCACGGTAGAAGGAAGGTGGAGGAGATGGTGACACCGAACGATCGTCTCTCAGTAATGAATCAACTGAAGTAAGTAATTTCTCAATTTGAGAATCAGCAGAGATAGGATAATCGAAAAGTTTGAATGGTGAGCTTGACATGGTAGACTATTAGTAAGGTCAGAGAAAATCCTAATATTTCCAAGAGAGGCTGCCACTTACTTCTAGAGATTGGAGTCAGAGCATCTGCCTATCAAATTTTGTTCAAGTCCGAGTCACGTTTAGCTATGTAATCGAAGCAACTGGTTCTTGAATCAACAGTCGAGAGCTTAATTTTCGCACATGACAGTCACTGTTGATACCCAACAATCAAGTAGGTTTTATGCCGGTTCAATTTTGACCCGTAGTCCGCCCTCTTAACCATATTTCTGTGGTAGAGTGATGACCGATTACTGTCATCGAGGAACGAATGCATGTTTCCGTTTTTGAAGCGTGAAGACTTGATGTTGACCATAGGTGCAACAGCTCATACTAAGCTCCACCGCGAATTATAGAGTAGTTCACACAGCAAACGTCACCTAACTAGAGCTCTCTGTTTGGTGCATGTTTAGTGTGATATTATATTATGGGGTTTCCTTGACATGAATGGCTCAATAAATTCCCTAGTATGTGATACTTGTTAAATATTGGTGACAAATAATTGCATCAAATATCGATGTCAGACAGTGATTTTTTTTAATTCATATTCGCGCATGCAGCCTAAGGTTATGATACGAATGGTTACGGAAGATACGCATAACTACTCGGTTTGACATTAGGAGCACTCATTCCTAGAGTTCATTTGTAGATACCACTACGAGGACAACGCTTTACGGCATGTACCCCCTAACGGGAATACCCATCACAGGGAAAAGCGAGATAAACCTGTGGCTTTCTGAATATAATTTCGTTATCCCACGAATACAATTTTGCCGCGAAAGATGTGGTTTGAGGTTTTTGCTGGTTTCGAAACAGCTTTCTGCTGTCTCAAGTGGAGCATGTGTCTCGGCTACCCAGACTCTACTTTGGAGAACGGCCTAGACGGTTTGACACACCACCATCCGACTCGGCTCCTGGGTTTATATCTCATTAGCAGACTCGGGATTAGAATTCTCGAGGAGCTCTTGCCATAGATTTTTTTGATAAGATAGTATCTACTCAGAGCGAAAACAAAAATTTGGATAATTAGTTATCATCACGTCATCATCAGATTCTTGAGATCAACGTGTTAGTCCCAAGTATCACGAGCGGCCTGTAGGCAACTGGACACAGTAAGATATTATGCCAAGTTATGGATGCCGTCCTACATTACACACGAGACAAGTGGATCATTACTTGAACAAAGGACCAGTCCAGAATCATAGAACACGATACACCCGTTATTTCCAGAAATATATTATACAACAGAGGCATTCCTGACATTTAGAGCAAATGAAGATGTATCAGCAACCAAAAAACTATCTGGCGAGTACTTGGAGGTATCCGCGATTAGCACTTATAAACTGTCTGAATCTGAAAAACAGGACAGCGAAATATTAATTCAGTTATGCGAACCATCCGAACCGGAACTTCACTTGTAAGTTCATGGGAGATTCGAAATAATCAGAATCGACGACAGGTTTACTGGAGAGGACATACCGCTCTACCTGTCATTCCAGTGAAAAATCCAAATGGCCTTGTCACGGAATAGAGATAGATATGCGTTTCTCCAATCAATGATAATTCTCTTGCACCAAAATGTTAGTTCAGGACCGAAATTATTTCTAAATTGATACCTGTCTGATAGTGGTGACTTTTAACTTGAGACTCTCAAAGCTGCTTGGAAGGTGTTAGATGAAAGCTACAAGAGTATTAACGAAGAAGGGGAAGCATTAGATGCTCTTAGTCTGCTAGACCAAGAGAGTTATTCGTTTGATTGGCTCTTCGCTAAGCTTCAACGTCAATATGATTTATCTGGAATATCCGACAACAAAATGCTCATTTCTTTGATGATATGTAAGGGTTCCGACGAGCTCAGAGTTTGTATAAGTGCTCAGCAAGACATTCACAAGACGTATGCATTTGATGAGTATGTGTCTTTATACAGCGACTGCGTGGTTCTTTTAAACCTTGAAAAGTCCGATCTGGTATTTTGACTCAGTAGTTATGCATTTATCTCGTGTATCATTTAGGACAGCATCCATATCCTGGCATCACGTCTTCATCTCGTCTGCTTGTGCGCTATCTACAAGACGCTCATGACTACAAGGGAACAGCCTAAGAAGATAAAGATAGATAAGAACGAGACAAGTATTAACGCATATATTTGGTCTGAAGATCATAACTGCGACTCCACGCGTCAAACTATCTACACGAATTTATGATTACTAATCGTCATGTAATCAGTCAGGCCTGCCTGCGTACACAATCAGGCTGACCTAGTAGTAACGATAACAAATTCCGTAGCCGGGTCGGATGGTGCAGTGGTACACCGTCCAGGCCGTTCTCCCAAGTAGAGTCTGGGTAGCTTGGACACATGCCCCACTTGAGACAGGAGAAAGCTGGTTCGAATCCAGCAAGACCCTCACACCACTTCTCTCGCGGTGATACTGTATTCGTAGAATGACGAAAGCATGCTCAGATAGCCACAGGTTTTTCTCGCTTTTCCCTGTGGTGGGTATTCACGGAAGAGGGTACATGTCGTAAGGCGTTATTCTCGTAGTGGTATCTGCAAATGAAATCTGAGTATGAGTGTTCCAAACGTCAAAATGAGTCGTTCTATAACAAAGAATACGTATCTTCCGAAAATACCTACGTGGGCCTTCAGGCGCCGAAATAGGATAATAGAAAAATTTAAATTCCGTAGCCGCTCGCTTACTTTATAACCGCTCCGTCAACAAAAAATTTCACGACACCATCCGCCACACTGCTCTAACCACAAATTAATGCGTTAGTAATCAGTTACACTACCTCAATAATAGAAGAAAAATTTTCCAATGCCTCCGGGAAAATTCCAATTTTCAACCAGGCCAATCTACAACAATGAAGGTAGCAGCAACGACTAAGACAACTAATGGAGGAACAATATTCAAAAATATCTAAAATCCAATTCAAATATCCCTGTATACCCAAAACCGCAGTCATATCTTCAACGGTACCTTCAACCTCTGCCCCCTTACTTGTTTTGCTTTCGAACGATTACTTTCAATATTTACGCACCATGATACTCACGCCCTTCGTTCCAGATACCGGTCCCTGCCATTACTAAATATCTTAAGATAGCCATCGTTGATCAATTTATCGAAGATCTCAACGCCCGATTTTTCCTTCCAACGCGCCACCACGTGACCAACCGTCAAAAAATTATGGTAGCTGGGGAAAGTGTCTGTGAATCTCCAAGCTATGACACATCTTACCCGCTGAAGAAGTGAGTTAGACTTGAAGTACAGCTCTTTCACGAACCGAAGCATAATTAGCACACCTCTGCAAAAAGCCCAAGACAATGTTACCTAAACCTTGCTCTTCGGCAACTACTACTAGCATGTTTAAAGAAGATAACGTTTAAAGCGGATTCTAGATACAAGAACTTTTTTTTGGCCCTTTTTCCATCATTAGTAGCAATATTTCTATTATATAACTTATTCATGGCTAATAATGGCCTATAAATGGAAAAAGAGCCAAAAAAGCATCCCGTATCTAAAGTCCATCTTAACTTTTATCTTCTTGGGACATAATACGCATGCGTCTTTAAGAAAGACAGAGTTTAAAGCAAGGCACTAAATATTTCCGGGAATATAAGCAACGATTTGAGTTTCTCTGCAAAGAGACAAACTACTCCCCCAAGTCTGGGTAGAGGAATTTTGTTGGGGGCCTTTCCGACCCTTTGCTGAAAAAGCTTGCTGGTAGTGTTCACGAATAACACCGACTATATATAACGGCCGATAGTCCGCATTAGCCCTATTGCTCACGTCACACAACGCGAGTCTCTTCAAGAAACCACCGGAAGGTTCAGGTGAAACTAGATCAATTGTTTTACAAGCGTGTGCCCCCGTAGAATTTCTGAACTTATGACAAAGTTCAATTTCTAAATTAAAGAAAAGAATTTTTTCACGTCAGGTAACGCAGCTTTAATTTATTTTGTTTCATGTACGAAATGTCTCCAATTATTTCAATCTGCATGCCTGCACTTCGTTATGTTGACCTTTTTTTTGGTGGGGTTTGTGTCACGACACAAGGTGTCTAAGCGAGTGGCCTATGCAACAACTGAGAAGTACATTATGAAAAATCTCTAGGAGGAAAGAACTACAAATATTTCAATTAACCAGATATAAATAATGTCAGTTGTTCTTGCAACGCTAATTTACGAGGCATATACATTTATATTACAGGAGCTTCTAAAAACAAATAACGCGTGGTGTGTCCGACGTGACGCGTAAAGGAGAAGAGGAAGGCGAGAAAGTTCTTGTGTGATCACGAGACGCTACAATATATTCATTAGATGCGACATTCACTCGTCATGAAATGCGCTTACGATGGCTATCGTAGACTCCAGGACTAATATTTACTCACTAGCCGTCATTGTTTGGTCTTGATAATTTTACATCAAAAAATGACAACTTCTCTCGACCTTGTGTTAGACGCCCTCAGATAAATGCCTCCCCGAGTGTAAGAGGCTCAACTCGAATAACTCAAAAGAGAGGTTCCAAAATTGTAAATTAAGTATCTAAGCAAAGCATATGGATTACCTACAAGAGAAGAGCGCAGGTTTAAATAGTTATCCCGATCTATCACCCCCGAAGCCTTCCGAACGCCATGGAACTAGAACTTGCAATAACCTATAGAAGGTGCTAGAATAATCTCCACGCCTTAGGATGCCAACAAACCGTTTTAGAACTTTCTGGAAGCTTTCTTAATATTCCCCAATCTACGCGGACATAGCTATCATCCAAATTGGGTAAGTAAGCGATGATCATTATTTAGACGAGGATCATCGTAATGATAGATAAAAGTTTGAAGATAAATGTGATAATAACAAATGGACTTCACTAGCCACGAAAACACTGTAAAGAGACGATATAGATTCTACTCCAACGGAGTCTGCTTGCAATGACCACACTGGCCTAAAAGAATAACAATAACCTTAGTCACAATGACCTCCCCCCTTCCCTTCCATCTAGAAATCTCCCCCATATAGCCAATTCCGTTACTCCTTAAAATCATCATCATCGTTACAAACAGCTGCTCCAGCATGACTAGCATGTTTTGCATGTAGAACGGCATGATCAATCCCCAACGCTAAAACCCCTATCTGTAACGATAGTGTTATTTAAACCTTCTGTAACCAAACATGCCTCATACAACTGAAAAGCATCCCTTCCAACTAGAAACATGTTTCTATGATAGCTAGCGCTTAGAAATTGTTACCTAATGTAAGCGAGAACTCCTTGCGCCACAACATCCTGATCCACGTCATCCAACACCGCACAGATAGTAAGGTAATTATACAAGGGCAAGAGCCCGAGTCATTAGCAAGGGTCCTAACCCTCACATCGGGCTCTATCAAGAACTCAACGGGCTTAGGGAGCAAGCATGAGTCCCGTTCACCAATACTCGAAAAGTTGGCATCAAGGGCACTTTGCACTTAATGGTAAGCAAATCAGACTCACGCTTCTAATTAATCACGATGTGAAATTAATAAACTATTCGGGCTGGAGATAGGTGGCTATCGTTATTTTTAGAATGGACTGGAAGATGGTTGAGTGCACGGATACGAGAGTCACCCATTTAATATAAACGTCCCTCAAAGAAGAAGCGAGGACAAAGGCATGTCCAGGGTCGGATGGTGCAGTGGTACACTATCCGGGCCGTTCTTCTAAGTAGAGTCTGGGTAGCTTGGACACATGCCCCACTTGAGACAGGAGAAAGCTGGTTCGAATCCAGCAAGACCCTCACACCACTTCTCTCGCGGTGATACTGTATTCGTAGAATGACGAAAGCATGCTCAGATAGCCACAGGTTTTTCCCGCTTTTCCCTGTGGTGGGTATTCACGGAAGAGGGTACATGTCGTAAGGCGTTATTCTCGTAGTGTTATCTGCAAATGAAATCTGAGTATGAGTGTTCCAAACGTCAAACAGAGTTATTCTGCGTCACATACATATCTTCCGTAATCATTCGCGTCATAGCCTCAGGCTGCATACGCAAAAATGATTTAAAAAAAAAAAGGCATGTCCATCCCACGAGGTAACAGGGATCGCCGGCACAAAAAGATCGGAAGATTTAATTTCCTTCCTTGACCGAGGAGACATAGGTAGTACTCAGGGTAATCGGGCTTACGACCACTTTTACTTACCGTGCATGAGCGATACACAATGATGGTACTCAATTTTCCTATCGTGGCCTGCTAAACTCACAAAAGCACGAAGCGATGCATGGTCAGATAAAATGAAAATTATATGCTTCACATCGCATTTAATAATTCCACATGACACGCCCTCACAGCCAACTATTTGCCACCACGAGATAATTACACTGAGTAAAATTGTCGATCGAGTAGCGTACCAAGTGGAAGATGTTTTGTCAAGGAATCAACATAACCCACGAGCTACACGGCTCGAGGATAGCCTCGCGAGTCATTCCAAAACAAGCGACAATAATCTTGGATATGGGCCCACTGTCATGAGCGGCATGTAGACAGCGGACAAGAACAAGACAAGACAAGACCCGTGATGCCAGGCTATGGATGCTGTCCTACATAAAACACAAGATGGATGCATTATCACTTAGCTAAAAGACCAGACCAGAAATCATAAAACACTATGCTATGCCTATCTCCATATATATATTATACTACAGAGGCATTCCTGACTGTTACGGAACGGCCCGCTGAAGCTAGTCGTTTCGGCTTGAATTCATTTAGTTCTTTTGCATAAATTTTATTCACATATTGTCTTTAATTAATTGGCGTGAGTTTTCATGCATTTTGTCGATCTTTATCAATGGCTTCAATGACGCTAATAAATTATTTTGCCGATCATCACTAATTACTTAATATTTGATTTGATTTCATTACCCTGGTTCGGCACCCTTAAAGGCCCACGCAGGTATCTCTAACTTTTTATTTACACAGGAGGAAACCTTTCGGTGAAAACCCCCTGGACCTACCTGGTAAGATTCTACTGATTTTGAAATTAACCTATAGGAAGTGCGATGTACTGTTCTGTCCAGTACGGATATCCTCACGTCAAACTCCTACCCCTCGCCTCATTCTTTTCTCCTCCCGCTCCTTCACCTGTCTTTCCACTTCCCCAACCAATCGAAACTGCTCTAACCATCCCTGGTCTAAGATCCACTGCGTTATTCTTCCTAAATCTTCCGGGTTGTTCATCATTTCTCTGAATGATCGGCTCTTGGACTTTCTCCATACCTCCGCCCTTCCTTTGGCCCATTGGGGGCAGGCCATGATCGCATGTTTGACGTTTTGCGAATGATATCCGCACGGGCAGTTTGGGCTATCAACTCCAGGGACTTTTCTTCAGTGCAGATAAGATTTGAGCCCGATGCGCTCGCTTCTTATCTGCATGGCAATGCTGCTCTGGGCCCTCTTCAGGCTTTGGTGAATGTGAAATGGGGTTTCCTTGAGGCTTAGTTTTTCCTTTCCTGATTTATCAGTGTAAATTCTGGCTGCATTCCAGACTTCGGGATAATTACTTAATATTGTTATTATTGTTAGTTTTTTCCTGTTGATCGTTATTAACAACGATTGATTTCCAGGCATTGCATAGTTCTATGGAATTCTATTTCAATCGACGGTATTTTGGGTGTTCTACAGTATTCGCTGACGTTCGATGGGACGGGGCTCTAGTAACCAGTACTAGGGAATGTACCAGGTGGACTTATGTATAAATAGTGGTTAGGCCTTCTAATCGAAGGCTCTCCAGATATCAGTCTTGTCATTATTCTATGCATCTAGTCTAGTCAGGATTCAAGAAGTCAGGTTATCCACTTCTACACTTGTCTTTTGTTACATAAGCTTACGTGACATTATCTGGTATCGTCAGTGTCCCAGAGTTCCAGGTATTCAGTATTTCAAGAGATTGTTCACCAAGATCAAGCCCAAGCTAAGCAATCAAGATCCAAGTACAAGGAGTCACGACACTGACACCTACATCTAAAGCCCAGAGGAGTTACAACGGGCAAATGAAGATAGATTATTCAGGTGTGGATTAATGCGTGCATCTAAAATGGAACTGAAAAAAGTTAAGAATTGAATTGTGATTGTACTACTTTATTCCTAGGAGCCCTCATGTATAGCTTTGCTATTTTGCGATTTCCTTAAGAAATAGTAACTTGGGCCACCTTAAATCTAATGGATTTGTTGCTTCCTACCCCATGAATTTGTGACATTTGAAGATTGGCGAGATGTGCTTCTGAGTTAACCTTGACTCGCCCGAGTAACATCTTACAATATGGACGAGCCGCGTCATGGATTAAGTTGAAGCGGCCGACGCTCAACGTAGTGGGGGATTTCTAGAAGACATTCGCCCTGGGCTAAGAGGACGTTCACGGCAGAAATCTCTGGCTCAAATCGATAGACTATGACAGGATATTCGTCGTAACAGTTGCGGACAGAAGGGATGTAACACTCGGGTTTGTCTGACGTTTCCAGCGGAAATCATGAGCAATCTAATGCGGCGGCGCAAGCAGTAGCTGCACCCACCGAAAAAATTGTGGTACGTGATGAGGACTTTGAAAGTGCGCAGGATGACTAGGGTCTGTCGTACAGCGTCGAGCCCGAGAGAAGGATACGAGTCATCTCTTTGTTAAAACCGTGACTTCTGCGGCTTTCCAAGTGAAAAGCCCTCGCGAATGGTGTTAATAAGATGCAGGCCTCGATCGACAGTGGCTGTCTGTATCCTAGAGTAATTCCTCAGAAATTTGCGGAGTAACTGAAGTTACAATTGATTGCTATTCCTCCTTGTCGCCTGGAATTAACCGAAGATATTGCGACTGTTAAGCCTTGTCATGAGCGGCATGCAGACAGCGTGGGGTGAGAGGGGATAAGAGGTGGGTGTCAGGCTAATGGTTGCCATTCTACATGATGCACGAGATAGATGCATCACCACTCAGCTAAAAGGCCAGACCAGACCAGAATCATAGAACACTATGATTCGGCAATCTCCCTATATACAGTAGAGGCATTCCTGACAAGCCTGTTGTACAGTATATTGCACCGGCAACTATTGACATAGAAGTGCTCGTTAACCCAGACCTACAGTTGTACGTGTCTCCTGCGCGCATTCATCTCCCTACCCTCGGAAAGAGGAGGATGGGAACCCAGGATGCTGTGATCCATATTCGAGAATTGATGCTACATCTTCGCGAGGTATAAAATCCGTGCCTATATTAGAGTACTAACAGTCTTTTACTACGTTTACCGTGTATATGTCCGAGTCTTAATCGCTAAGAACCGTGATGCTTCGCTGTCGGTCTTCTACGATTACTTTCATGTCCTAGACAGCTCTCACATTCAATCTTTCACTCTCTCTGAAACAACCCCTCACGTTTAACTCTAGTTGTCTCCCAAGTGACTTTTTAACCCTATCTAGCCTTCCTTTACAAGGATAACTAAGTTTGCTCTGCACCAAGTAGATTAGTTCCGGAAAGACGAAAAGTTTAAAGCGGAACATGAGGCTGAGAGTGGTTGATCGGTTTCCATCTCAAATACATGTAGTTGCCTAAATCTACGGCGGACAAAGCATCGACGATAGTATCACTTCAAGTTTCTAAATCTAAGCCTTGGAATTTGACCCTAGCACATGAGCGACAGGAATTTCTGATACATGATACAGCTGCCAGATATCTTAAATTTCCAAAAAAAGCCGCATAATAGTTCATCCTCCGATGTGATCTTTGGGGCGCTTTAACTGCACCTGAGATGCTCAGTCCCTTCAGGTTACCTCCTGAGTAAGCAGAGGTTAATATTTAAGATATTGAAATGTGTATTGGAAAAAGAAATTTGTACGTAGGATGTTTCCTTCGCTGTTCGACCCAAAATTCCGATTTCTAGCAAAATAAATTCCGTAACTAATTCGGTGGAGCAAGTCGGCACTTTCGTCATAGTCGAAGCATCCTTGAGCTTGTTTTTCAGCTCCTTGCGGAAAATTGTATCTTACCCAAGGGCTTAGCTTAGCCCCGCCGAGTAGTCAAAAAATCGAGACTTGTCATATGTCAATATGATTCACTTATTTTAAGATTCACTTATTATAAGAGTCACTCTCTAACGGCAATGACTAATTAAATTATCGAGTCATTTATCTTAAAATAAGTTTGTGTATTTTATAATAAGTATGAGTCGTACAGGAGGTTTCGGGTAAAGGAAGGGTTAACGAGTCGAGTGTCTGACCTAACTTTAGAGCACTGTACGAAAACGAGGATGGTGGAAAATGAAAAGATTCATGAAGTATATAGATCATGTAGAGGAATCTTTAGGAGGGGGACTGAATTATCTATATTTCTTCTTACATGTCATTAAATAACTGCACAGGACAGTGTTACCATTTCCTGATAGTTATGAGCCCGGCTTAAACTTTAAGTAACTCAGAACTTCTCAATCTTCTTTCCAGACATTTTATCTCTCTTGTTTCCTTTTTCTTCTTCACTTAACACCACTTCATTTGAAATTTTAGTTCACCACAAAATGGCTACCTTCAAATCAGGTTCTCTAACCAAAGATACGTACCTGGAGTGGATCGATACATTACAAGGCCACGCAACCGATAGTGGAATTTGGAAATATATTGACCCTGCTGGCACGGTCCTACACAAAGAGCCTAAGAAACCAGAACCGAGTGACTATAGACAGACTGCAAGTAAATATGCAGACTTGGACGATGATGAAAAAGCGATGTATAAGGAAGACAATGCCCAATATAGAGTTGACATTCAGTCATTTAAGCATGAATGCAAACTAATAGGCGAAATGAGATCAAGAATAGTTGATTCATTACAGGAACACCATCGACGATTGATATTTGGACATATGACGTGTCAAGAAGTTTTAAAACAAGTCAAGAACAGACTCGAACCGGCCGAAGATCTTCAAAGGCTAAAGATTATTGACGACTATAGTAGAGCACGAAGTACACCCTCAAGCAAAAAGATAGAAATGTGGTTAATGGAGTGGGAACGACTTGACATAATGATCAAAAGATTAAAAATCGCCGACTTTAGTGACTACAAGCTGATCCAAGATTTTCTATCATCAGCAAACTCACTTTTGCCTATGTGGGTGACAAGTAAGAGAATGGAGATAGTGAAAGAATCTAACAAATCAAATTTAAAGTTCTTGGACGTTCTCCTTGAATTCCGACAATTTTGGGCTCTTACCGAGTTCGAAACAGAATCTTCAATATCGGCATTTCCAGCAACTTTGCAAAACCAAGAGCAGCTTCCAATTCAACCGAAAAGCTCCAACAATAATCGAGGTAAACAACAAGATAACTCCAAACCAAGATTGTGCATTTGCGGTAAGGTTCACTTGGGTCAAGATTGCTTTTATCTTGCCGAAGGTAAAGCACCATCTGACTTTGACCGTGACGAAGACATTGTCAATAAATTTAAAGATGCCTGCAATCGCACAGCGTTCAGAGGCTTCATAAGAAAGGCTGACTGGACCGCCAAATGGCTGAAAGATTTTGTTGAGAAGAAGTGGTCTTCGAATAATCGGTCTTCAGGAAACCAAGAATCATCAAATCAACAAACAAATAGTGGCACTTTTGTCACTTCAAGTGGAATCACGACCTTAACCACTCGATTAAGTCATCCTTTGAAAAATGAAATTTTACTCGATAACGGTGCGGATGGTCATGTTTGCAATAACTTAGCACTGGCTGTCTCACCCTTGAAAACACCAAAAACGCCTACCTATGTGCAGGCAGGAGCAGGAACATGTCCAATCATGGGTTATGGTGATATGGTTTTTGATGCACACTTAGGTAACGGTGAAACATACAAAATGACTCTGACTAACGTTGCATTTGCACCTGAATTCCTTACGTCAGTGGTATCTTGGAAAGCTTTGAAACGAAAGGGAGTCAAGTGGAATTCAGATACGAATGTCATGACATTCAATGGCCAGCTAATTTGCCAGCTTTTAGATCGTCATAATCATGATGTCTTCACAGAAAACCCCTTGCCAGAAATCCAAACTTTAGAGCCAACTGCAATGGTCAACTCGACAAATCCTCGAAAATCGATTGGATCAGAATATATCTGGCATCAAAGGCTTGGTCATCCGGGGCCAGGATCAGTGCAGCACATCAAGTCAGACACAGTCAAAATTAACGAAAAAGGTCCGAAAACCATTGAGTGCAAAGATTGTGCACTCAATAAAGCAACAAAAATCATATCGCGGAGACCTACAGAGCGTGCTCTCATCCCATTCGAGCGAGTCCACTTTGATTTAGTTACTTACTCGCCATTAGGATTTGACGGATCAAGATACATGCTTCATTTCTGTGATGATATGTCGAGAATGAATTTTGTGTATCTTCTGACCAATAGATCTGGGCCAAATCTACTTCGACACTTTAAGAACTTTGTCGCATATACAAAACGGCAGTTTAGACAAGATGTTAGAATATTTCGATGCGATCAAGAGAGCGGTCTTGGACGTGCGTTTGAAGAATGGATAGCAGAGTTAGGAATCGTGGTCGAGTGGTCGGCAGTTAAAACGAGTGAACAGAACGGTCAGTCTGAACGTTCTGGGGGGGTGATTCAGACAAAAGCTCGCTGCCTTGGAAATAGTGCGAATCTTCCCAAAGAATATTGGCCAGAATTTGTCATGACAGCGGCATATCTCATAAATCGAAGCCCAACATCCTCACTAAGCTGGCTGTCACCATTATCAAAACTTCGACAAGCTCTTAAAATTCCTGAACGTGATGAATATAGTCACCTTAAAGCATTCGGCTGTACAGCATACGCCTTAGATAAATCAATTGCGAAGGGAGATAAGATGAAGCCTCGGGCTAAGACAGGATTTTTAGTTGGATACAACTCTCGTAACATTTATCGAATTTTATTATTAGGTGAGGAAGTTGTCATCGGGACTCGAGATGTTGTCTTTGACGAAACCCTATTTCTAATTAACCAGCAAGAACCAACAGTGGAAGATGACTCAATACCAGTTATCGATTTTACCATGTTGACACCATTTCCAGATATCACATTCGATATCGAAGATGTACCTATTCGTAACAACGAACCAAACAGTCAGACAAATGATGATGAAAAAAGTTCACTGACTTTAAATAACCAGCCAGACAAATACGATATACCTGAATCTGCGACTTGTGTTAATCCGGAATCGAAAATTTTACCAGGGGAAGAAAGTTGTTCAGATAAAGTACACCCGCAGAAATTTGACTGGGGTGCAATTAATGAAAGTAATATCTTAACAAGCAAAAGAATTCGAAAAAAGTCGGAAAAAGCTAAGAGCCTAGACCCGAGTGCGCTGGTCGCATTATATAATGTCTTCGTGATAGGTAAGGCAAAATCTGTACAGAAACTCCATCAGTCAGAACTACCACCTCCACCCAACACTTGGAATCATCTGAAAACCCACCAGTATTCAAAGGAATTTTGGAACGCAATGTCGAAAGAATATAATACTTTGGTGGACAAAAACACAATTCAGCCTGTCAAACAAACTGTTTCTATGCACCCAATCCCTCTGAGATGGGTCTTCACATATAAATTTGACGAAGCAGGCTACTTACTTAAATTTAAGGCTAGAATTTGTGTAAGAGGCGATCTTCAACCAAAGACAGACGAAGACAACTATGCATCAACTCTCGCATTTCAAGTCTTTCGAGTACTTATGGCACTCGTTGCATATTTTGATCTCGAGACTTTACAGGTAGATGCTGTAAACGCTTTTTGTAATTCACCTTTAGAAGAAGAGATTCATCTTTATAATCCACCTGGTTTTGGCCGTAAAGGTCAAATACTTCGCCTCCTTCGTGGCCTCTATGGTCTTCGTAAGTCACCTAAATTGTGGCTTAGATTACTGTCAGGAACACTTTTGGATATTGGTTTGTATCAAGTACCTGGACAACCATGTGTATACACAGATTTTAAAGGTATAATAGTCTTCTTCTTTGTAGACGACTTGGTCTTCATCTTTCCGGAAAACAGACGCGACGACACATTGCAGATGTTAAAAAAGCTCACTGAAAAATTCGAGTTCAGGAATCTGGGTGAGCTCGAATGGTTCCTCGGAGTAAAAATTTCGAGAAATAGGATAAACAAAGCCCTGCGTTTGAGTCAGCAGACTTACATAGAAAAGATATGCAAAGAATATGGTTGTTGTGAAACCAAAAGTAGGATCGGTACGCCATTAGTAAGCGATGGAATGCTAAAAATAATCATCAAGCGACCCCCGATGAAATTAAACTTTACCAGAAAAAGGTCGGCTCGCTTATTTACGCATCGGGTGTCACGCGACCAGATATCGCGCGAGCAGTAAGCCATTTAGCTGAATTTATGGTCAACCCGAGTGCTACCCATCTAGAAGCAGCCGACCGCTGTCTCTATTACCTTTACCAAACTAGAGAATTAGTGATCGAGTATAGTAAATCAGCTGGAGTATCAGAAATTGTCAATTGCTCTGCTGATGCAGCGTTTGCCAATACGGAAGAACGACGCAGCGTACAAGGCTTCGTGTTCAAGTTATGTGGTGGACCTATACATTGGAACTCCAGCAAACAAGCGACAGTAACGACCTCGTCTACAGAAGCCGAGCTGCTATCACTTTCCAATGCTACTAAAGAATTAATCTGGATGCAAAGACTTTTCTCAGGTATAAAATTCCATCCAAACGAAGAAGTTGAGATCTTCAACGATAACATGCAAACCATAAGATTGCTAAACAAGGAAGATCCAATTATCAAAACTAGACTAAAGCACGTAGACATCTACCAACATTGGTTGAGAGAACAAGTTCAAAAAAAACTTGTCAAAGTATCGTGGGTCAGTACTAACAATATGGTTGCCGACGGAATGACAAAATCTTTGAGCAGACAGAAGCACCAAAAATTTGTTAGCCTGTTGAACTTGGTCCGATTATCTGAAAATCAAGACTCAATCAAAGAAGATTAAGTCCTGGGGGGGTGTGTCATATGTCAATATGATTCACTTATTTTAAGATTCACTTATTATAAGAGTCACTCTCTAACGGCAATGACTAATTAAATTATCGAGTCATTTATCTTAAAATAAGTTTGTGTATTTTATAATAAGTATGAGTCGTACAGGAGGTTTCGGGTAAAGGAAGGGTTAACGAGTCGAGTGTCTGACCTAACTTTAGAGCACTGTACGAAAACGAGGATGGTGGAAAATGAAAAGATTCATGAAGTATATAGATCATGTAGAGGAATCTTTAGGAGGGGGACTGAATTATCTATATTTCTTCTTACATGTCATTAAATAACTGCACAGGACAGTGTTACCATTTCCTGATAAGACTACCTTGGCATGGTACGCTGCACACGATAACATTTGGCGAGCACCTTAACTAGGAAGTCTCAAAGTCCACACGTAGAGAGACTCTTTCTTGGTCCTGATGTGAGATCAAATCTTCGAGGTTTAGGGATCAAGATCTACAGTGGCTTAGCCTTTCCAATCCTGTAATACAGGTGTCTACATTTCCGGGGTCATGCCGGCCATATTGTTGTGATGCAAATTGGTCGGGCGTCAAAGTCTATTTTTCTTTGGATTATTGGAGAGCAAAATATAAAAATCACCCAACCATATACCTGAGTGATTCCTGAGGCTTTCCGGCTGTCAATATATTGCTGACATGAGAGTGCTCAGTATTAGATTTACGCAGAGGTTAGTTATAATCATAAAAATATTATGTATAGCTCTATCGTGCACAAAATTGGAAGTTGTCAGAATCAATTAAAAGCTGATGCTTGGAATTTTTATTTTCTTACTGGATATTGATTTCTACTCAGCTCAAGGAGCGATGAGCAATTTCGAATTTTCGCTTCCTGATTTCGGTGCTGCTTATCTTTGAAGCAAAATTGTTAGATGTCTTTGTAAAATCATTCGTTTTTTCGAGATCAATGACATCCACTTCGAAAATTTCTAGGGCGCTCAAGCCATTTTCTGTGCGCTTTTTATTGACAGCTTGGCCTCCTGCACGAGTCTCCCCCGAGACGACTAGGGCAGTTATGGACTCATCGGTAATCGTAGGGCCAAATGGATCGTGTATTTTGATACATTCGATTATGAATAAGTTAGAGTCTAGAGTTGTCTGGACAATGTGACCGTTTGGTCCAGACCTGTCAACTGAAATAGTTTCGACACTATCCCCTCGGGCTTTTCGTGTGAAATGTATCACTGATAAAAGAAATTCGACGACATCTTCTTGTCTTTGCTTCCAACTCTTAAGAAACTCGGCATACTTTTTATTTTTGAGTAGCTCGTCTCCCGTGATACCTACTATAAGTTTCGGGATAACTAAGGGGCACGTAGGCGGCTGGAGAAGTAAAGCCGTTGCTGTAAGTAAAAGCTTGTGACCGGAGTGGAGATGATCAAAAGTACCACCAACCGCCACAGTGTAGTGTGTGGAAAATAATCTAGCTGGACCGGGGGACTCAGGATAGTCTTTCGAGGGAGAAGAGATTCTACCCTTGACAGAATCGGTTCGATCGGTAAATTTTAGATATTTATGATGAGCCAGGTGCCGGAAGTGGATAAGTAATTCTCTTGCCTCGCCATCTTCACTTGAAAATATTTGCTTCCAGTCACGTTTGGTGAGGCTTTGTAGGGGAACAATTGGTCCAGTACAAGAAATATTTTCTTCGGAATCAGTATCAATAAAATTATCAGAAAGAGTTGGGTCTATGAAGACTATACGTGCATCGATAGATCCAGGTAATTCAAGATCCACATCAACGCCTATATCTTTACAGACAATAGAAACAAGCCAATAAATAAGCCCGAGGATACTCTGGGCTTTATCATACAGTTGGGCTCTAGGCTTTTGATGTTGGCCGTGCAGCACTGGCCATTGTACAGCTACTAAAAGCACCGAAACAAATGAACACTCTCTAAGCTTGGTAATAGCGTTCACGAGTGGTAGGCGATATGCGAGTGATATTGAGTCTTTGGAGAGTTCCACTGGAGGCTGAGAAAGTAGCAGTAGAGACTCAGCAGGCATGATTCAATATAACTGCTTATTGTGTTAAGACTGTAAGGTTGAAAGTTTTATCGTGATTCTGACCTTCAAGAACCGTTTTTGGAATCCACAGCTTTTTTTAAGAGAGATTTTTGGAATGAGAACTGTAAACACCTAGATGCCACACTTGAATAACTAGAAGGTAATTTTATTAGTAAATCTTCATCTACTGCGTAGCAATAGAACTGCTGTGTCCAAGTAGAAGCTGTAGTGTCGTCTGGGAATCTTTACCAGCTAACCAGTAATGTGTTACATAAGCTTACAACTTGTACCAATACTTGTGCCTACAGCAGTACTACAACAGTCGCCTCTCGTTGTGACAGTGTGGGGCAAGACTTAAACAAGGGCTCTCATTGGCTAATACAATTAAATCCTCCAATGAGGAGCCTTATATAAGCCTTGCCCCACATCGTTATAACGAGAGACGACTGTACCATGAAATGAAATCAACATAGGAAGTGGATGAGGCACTCTCTAATCCCATTCACTCCTCTATCTAGTCATTCATGGCAACTTTCATTTCACCCTATCGCACCCAGCAGAAAGAAGTATCAATATCCGTGCAGCACAACCTTTCATGCAATCCGTATCAAATCTAAGCTCAACATCTTCTGTTGTCTTTTGGGTCGTTTTCATGATTAAGAGCACGCGCTTTGCTAGAATTTTCTTCCTTATATCCTTAGTTGTAGTTTACAAGTCCTCAGTCTCATCTACCAAACTTTCCATCTATCAATAGGGCCTTCTCTCGTACGGTTCGAGGGATGACAAAATTACGTAACTTTTCGGAATCCCTTGTTATTTAATTTTTTTGGTTACTTTACGAGGTGCCGGCGCACAACACTAGACTACGAGGCTCAAGTGCCGGTTATTTTTTTTAAAACCCAATCTTGCGCTTGCAGCTGACGCGAAGATTTACGCAAGATGTATATATATCGCAGAATAACTCTGTTTGACGTTTAGAACACTCACATTCAAATTTTATTTACAGATTCCACTACGAGGGCAACGCTTTACGGCATGTACCCCCTGACGGGAATACCCATCACAGGGAAAAGCGAGAATAACCCGAGGTTTTCTGGATATAAGTCGATAATCCCATAAACACAACATTACCGCGAGAGAAGTGGTTTGAGGCTCTGGCTGGCATCGAACCAACTTTCTCCTATCAAGCGGGGCATGTGTCCAAGTTATCCAGACTCTACTTGGGAGGACGGTCCGAACGGCGTACCACTGCACTATCTGACTGAAGTTCTAATTATATTAGTTATTATAAAATACCCGTCATGCCAAGATCCCCAAAAGAGCCCAGATAATCTACAAAATGAGACCTAGCCACTGCCCAGCGCCTCAAAAAGTCATGCGAATTGAGAAGGAATTTTATTTAAATCACTTTTGTGTATGCAGCCTTAAGGTTATGACACGAATGACACTAGTACGGTACATGGAGCGATGACGCAACTTGATATGAGGGGCACTCATGCCCGAATATCATTTGAAGACATAACTCGAAGTCAGGCGCCTTACAGCTTTTTCAACCCTCAACCGTTTATGTCTGCCGCAGGAATGCATTTCAGCCATCTACGACTATCCAGCGTGTCTTCATCATCGTCACAGACATGAATAGGCGAGAAATATAGAAAGAGTCTTGCTGGATTTGAACCAGCTTTCTCCTGTCACAAGTGGGGTATGTAATGAAGTAACAAAGCGTAAGGTAAATGCAGAGCTGTTAAGCCTCAATAAAGATATCACTTGGAAGCGGCGGAAAGTAAGGAGTCTGCAAACTATGGTGGATAGTTGTTAATTACTTACACTTTAGCACAGATGCTATATAAACTAATTTACTACAACTAAGCGACTTCACGTCTAGTAACTCTTTGTAGGAAAATGGGTGGCTGGTCGATGTATGAGTATTCATGATTCTGGACACAAGGGGCTTTGACCTATTGTGACTATTCATAATAACGATAATCTTCATTACCAAATAGCACCAATTTCAACAGTATGTGCCCCGGCTACCCAGACTCTACTTGGAAGAACGGCCCGGACGGCTTACCACACCACCATCCGACCCATTGAGAAGAAATGGCTGCCTCTGCCAACCTTCTAGATGATACCATCGCAATCTCAAGTCCTCTGTTCCAACCGCTTTCAATGTAACGTGGCAAGGCAAGACGGTCACTGCACGAAAGCAATACCACAAAAGATTAATGATTTACTATGACTGTATCCTAATGTTGGAAAACCCTTGTTAATATCTTAATCACAACCTTTCTAATACTACAGTTTGCCGACCCAGAAATCTACAGCTACAGCGTTGGGTATAAAAGCCATAGTAGGTTTAATTCCTATGAGCGCTTCTTCAGTGGTGAAGTGGTAATGACTTTTCTTCCATCTGTAACAATGGAGGGATCTGTTACCTTCGCAATGATTACCAAGTGTAGGTTTTCTGCCTTCGGGCTATAGGTGGAAATAATTTGAGACTTACACGCGATACTGTTGTTATTTAGGCTGTTTGGTTATCCCTTAAGCGGCTCCTGCACTACCCCGGTAACTTATATGGTACTCATAGGATGGGTGACGTTGATCAACGCAACCACAAGCATACAGGCCAAGCCCGTCATATCCAAAGCTGCCATAGTCTCACAGATATAGGGAGCGGTTGTTCCACGGGGTACGAAGCGAGACTAGAAAGCTCGTTTGATGGGGGATGAGGTGCGGAAAGTGCTCTTCACAGCAGAAGAGAAATGGGCGGAAGAGAAGTGTTATCAGACAGCGGTCTTCACAGAGGAAGAGAAAAATTGAAGAATAAAATTATACACGGAAGACGTTGCTTGGAGAGTGAACCCCACGACGTCAGATCTATATATGTACATTGGGTCTCCAAGTGGAGTTGTAGCCACAGCTTAACACGGGTTGTACGAAACCCAGAGAACAACTCCAAAATCCTGCAGCGGCACGCCAACGTCTTGCTATGAAACCTTGTAAATCTCTTGTCGAATATCAACCCCTTGTGACGGCCTTGACATTTCCCTAACATGAAACATGTCAATCCGTGAAACATAGCCTAGCATCTCTCCCATCTTATTTCGAGAGCTTTTTTTTCTTCTTAGGCATTCAAACGCACGAACCCGAGACAGGTGTCCTCTGATAATCCGCCATCAATAGAGATGGATAGGTGGGTTGTGTTGTAGCTTTTTCAACTATTGTGACATTATGAGATCTATCACAGGAATAAATGAGCTATGGTCTAGGTGTTGCAGAAAAGTGACAAAGTGATTAGTATCGCCACGTTTATGCCTCTAATCTCATGAGATCCATTTGTGAAGTTGTATAGCTAGCATGTGAACTTTCCTGATATTAGGAATTTCTACTAAAGCTGATGTATATGTGATGGGCTATCACCAAAACAATAGAAACAAAGTAAGCTGGCCGTAATATAGTCTATTTTCTAACTATCAAGGAAACAGTTTCTGATTAAGCTGAAGAGTATATATACATGCAACTCTCACCTCGGGGTGATTCTTGATGAAATTAGTGCTTCTAATTGAGATGGCTGAGGAAGATCGTGCAAGGTTGAATCCCCTAATCGCACACGCATTGACCTTAAGCCTAAAGTGTATTATGAGCATCAATACGCTAATCCTTATTAGTAAGATCACTCAATCACTGTTACAGTAATACTTCTTTAACACGATAGTGGGTCCCGGCATAAGTGTTGAAAATATTCATTGTAACTTGCACTTTTATATTTGCAACACTTACCCTTACAGGTCATTTTGCGTGCAGGGGTAAGTATTGCAAATATAAAAGTGCAAGTTACAATGAATATTTTCAACACTTATGCCGGGACCCACTATCGTGTTAGAGAAGTTTTACTGTAGTTAGTTTTATTAGTAGATAGCACTCTGTTCGAAGTGTGAGAAAAAAACATCTCCAGATACTACGTTAACAGACTCTTATTTGTTCCAAGTTTACCCTACGATTGATAAGTGATCCTATCCAGTCTAACAACTGAACTTTAAATCTTCCATTTCAATAGGTTCTGAGCCCGGTGCTTAAAGCACAAATTCACTTAATTAAAATTTTGGAGACAGCGAAGCTAATCTTTCATTTCAACAGAAACCTCACGATGTCTGAACCCACTACTCAAGTCGAATCATTCTTCACGAACCTCTGCAAAGAGTACACTATTCGTAGTATGAATTTAACAACCATTACTCCCCTAAATGGACAGGCGAATTACGATTCATGGGCTACAACCATGACTGCAATATGGCGCAGTATGGGACTGTATGAGCTGGTAGTCGAAGGGGTAAAACCCATGGCTAGTGCTGGTCTTGAGGAGCAGAAGTCGTACAAAGTGTTGTATAATCAGGCAGTAGCTGCTTACATTCATGTGGTCAACCCTGAGATCATCCAAAGTGTTCTCGATAAGGAAGACCCACACTTGATGTGGACGCACTTGGTTGCTCAATACAAAAGAGACACAGCGTACGCGCTAGTGTATCAAGTTGGCAACCTGTGTGAGCTAAAAACCTCTTTCAACACGTCGACCTCTCTAACTACCTTTGTTCAGTCTTTCGAGACTGAATGGTCTAAACTTCACAAACTGGCCAGAGATTCTACGGATTCTTATTGGCACAAGTTTGCAAGCTTCCTTGAAGAAGATCGTGCCAAGCGCGATTTTCTACTTGGATTTTTGAGTCGCCACAAGAGAAATGTGGTTGATAACTTGACTACAAAGAGCGATCTTACATTCACTGAAGTCAAGCAACGACTCATAGACCTCGACTATGAAGAGTCTACTGAAACAGCTTTTTTTACAGCTGTCAAAGGATTCAAAAAGCCTAGAACCATGAAACCAGCCATCTCTCAGAAAAAGTCATGCAGTTTCTGTAAGAAGCACCATCCAACCCAAGCATCTGGCCATACGTGGTTTAAATGCCCCCAAATAAAGGAGAGAAATATACAAAAAGCTAAACAACTAATTGCCTCTACCAATGAAGCCCACATGACGTTAGTCGGGCCTATCAACAAAAAGGTCAGTCAAAAGCACTTTTATCTTGACACCTGTGCAACAGCTCACATGTGCCCATATCCAGAGAGATTTGAATGTATTTCTGACTGTTCCGGACTTGTAATGTCCAGTTCGGGTCAAAACATGAAAGTCTTGGGAAGGGGGACAGTGGTTTTATATTGCATGTTATCTGATAAAACTGTTTTGCAATTCAAGTTGAGCAATGTTTTGTACGTACCTGGGTTACAGCATCCTCTGTTTTCTTGGAGACAAGAAAGACATAAAGGCTATACGTTAGTTGATGATGGAAAAGTGATGAAGCTCACAAAACTTAATAAAACGTACCTTGAAGCTACATTTAATGGACCACTTCTGTTACGGGCTGTGCCCATCTAGGGGATAATCACAAGGATCATCCCAGCCTAAACTTGAGCATGGGTGCGTATCGGCGTCCGGGTACGTATCGGCGTTCAGGTGCGGAGGGTATCCACAGACCACCGGAAACGAGGATTGCCGCCCTCGAAGGTCAGACGGTAATGGATGCGCTCCGACACCGCCCTCAGGAACCGAGGGTGTTGGGGGATTCGCGACTAGGTCTAGTGGAGGAACTCAGGGCTACGGGGAAAGGAGTTTGGGGGCGTTACGAGGGTTGCGATGGGGACTGAGAGTTGCGTCATACTAGGGGAACACTGTAGTATTTAGTAAGAGGAGTGGCCAGTATGTAGACTCCAAGAGAATTTATTATCTTTATTTGGTATCCGATTTGTTTGTGAATAACGACCTTCTAAGCGATCCCCTTACAACTTCCGCTAATTTCAGAATCTGCTCCAAAAGTTCAAGATTATGCATGCTTAACATATGACTTTTGGCATGATGCACTGTGTCATGCAGCTCCATCTTCTATATCCAACCCCCTAAAAATTATTCAGAACCCTAATGTGATACCTGAACGTCCCGAAAGTTTTCATTGCGAAGCTTGTGCCTTGTCAAAATCAATTCACAACAAGACTAGATCCGCAATCCAGAAAACCTATGAAAAAGGTGAATACTTACATTCTGACCTCAGTGGTCCATTTCCAGTATCATCTTTAGGAAATTCCCTCTACTACATCAGTTCGTTGATGATGCTACCAGGTATACAATTGTTCAATTCTTAAAGTCAAAATCTGACGCTGCACAAGTTATTGTGAATATAATTGCATATATGATTGAGTAAATGAAGTCACGATAAAGTTCGTGATGAATGCGTTTGAAAGATGAAAGAATACTACCAAAAGTATCGATAATAATAACGTGGCACTCGAGCTTCCTGAAAAAGAATAAATTCTATTATCTATCAAGATCCAAAAAAATTGATTATCCTCCTTTCCTTTTAGTCTCTTCAATCCCCTCTTCAATTTTCAATCCCTTCTAAAAATAATTTCAACAAACATCTCAAACTATGACATAGATAGAAATAGAAAACAAAACTAACACACACGGCTTGATAAACTTGAAACAGATAAAGATCAAACAAACCCAGCTAAGGGTGGCGAGCTTCTATGCAGGTCCGATGTTTTGACCTTCCTCGATATATGTATGTAGTCTTAGCGCGCTAATGATTCAAGCGAGGAAAAAATAGATCCCCTTGCCATACAACTAAAATAGCACAATATCCTAACTTTACGTACTTCCTTTGGTTACGTCATATATACCCCCTCAGGATTTATGGAGTATATCCTGAACTCCGTAGAAGTAAATTAAGAGTTTGTTGATCGATGAGTCTATGTTATAGGTTCTAGAAGTTTTTCCTCGATGATTTCCATGCCTAATTGTCTTATGAACGCCGCATGTTTCTGGGGAGATAGTTCTTTTGTAAATCCATCAGCGACCATTTCATTAGTCGGAATCCATTTGACGGTAATTTTTCCAGACTGGAACTCTTGTCTTATCCATAGCTGATGGATATCCACGTGTTTTAGTTTTGTCGCGAGTTTTGGTGCTTCTGATGTTATAATTCTTATGGTCTGCTGATTATCCAAATATATAACTGGAACATCATTAAGATACAGTCCAATGTTGTCAAAAAGTCTCATCCACCATATATACTCCTTAGCAAGAACAGAGACTGCCAGCAATTCTGCTTCTGTACTTGAGGTGGTTACAGTTTTTTGCTTCGTTGCTTTGTAGTGTATAATACCTCCATACAGTACCAATGCAAACCCACACGAGCTATGGCGAGTTTCGGGATCATCACCATATGACGCATCACTAACCGTCATGAATGCTTTCTTTGTTGAGTCAGTAGTTTGATGTGTATATAGTCCATCGTAACATATTGACAAGTTAGAAGTTGAAATGAGATATTTTAGTAGATGATCTATAGCCTCAAGATGTTGAGGTCCAGGATTTTGTAAGAACTTGGATAAAACTGATACTGCTCTGGCAATATCTGCTCTCGTCATTACTGCGGCAAAGTTGACCTTTCCGACTTTTTGTTGGTAGCCTTTGATTTGAGATTCAGTAGCTTTTCCGTCATATGGCAGAAACGCTGTCTGAGGAAGCGGCGTTTTTGGAGGTTTTCTCACGTCGATATTGAAGGTGGATTTTAATGATTCAATGTAGCCTTTTTGAGATAGCCATAACCTTTTTGTAGACCTATCTCGTATAATCCGAATTCCTAAGTAGTACGAGTCGTCGGATATTCTTCTAATTTCATACATTCGCGACAGATTTTCGATAAATTTATCCGCATTATGAGTGTCTTGTCGATCGAATGTTATCATAATATCATCAACATAAAAAATTAGGGTCATGAAGTGATTTGTAAACATGCAATTAACCCCTGGCACTTGATAAAGTTCATGGTTAAGCAAAAATGATACAAATTCATCATACCAAAATAAAGGTGAGAATTTGAAGCCATACAAGGCTTTTCGTAATTTTAAGACTGACTTTTTTCCATCTACTTCTTTCTGAAATCCTTTTGGGGTGTAACAGTAGATGTCTCCTCGGATGGGTGCGTTCACAAAAGCGTTGATTATATCAAATTGTCTTATCTCAAGGTCGTGTGCGGCGGTGATCGCCATCATTGCTCGAAACGACTGACTGGCTAGTGTTGCGGCATAGGTTTCCTCTTCTGTCACTTGTAAATCGCCTCTTGCACATAGTCTGGCTTTAAACTTAACAAGGACTCCATCAGAGTCGAATTTATAGCTAAATATCCATATCACTGGTATTATTTCAGCTCCGACGGGTACATCTTCTTCATTTACATGATTCCAGGTACCTTTTTCTTCTAGAGTGTAATATTCCTTCTCGGCGGCTCTGGTAAATTCCTTTGCAAATTTATGTCGAAGCATTTGCTGCCACCCTTTTGGTGCAGGTGGAAGTGACTCTCTTGTCAATTTAAGTCGTTCTTTTTTCAAATTTAATGATGCTGTACTAAATGACAAAAAATATTGCTGAGCCCATGCTCCTTTTTTCGCTTGGTTCCGCCTTCTATCTGATTTTAAAATATTTCTTTCATCCAAGTCTGGATTTATCAAAGCCCCTCGGACTGCGGTATTTCCTTTTGCCTTAGGAAGGAGTCGATTTCCATCTTTGATGAGTGAGGTGGAATCATTATTTTCGGAGTTTGGTTGTGACACTAATACGTCTGATGTATCTGTAGTAATCGCCTTTTCTTCATTAACGATATTCTTGTATGATGTAAGCGCTGGAACCATATCTTGTAGTATTTCTTTTGTTGAAGGTATATCAGTGATTATCATGATGTCTTCACGCATTGATTCCCATTCAAGGGCTTGGATAATCTCTTCGTCGGGTGCTTCCCTTAACGAGAAAAGATCAATATCGTGGGGATTGTATAAATTACCCGAATCTAAAAGCACATTTCTTGTATTTATCACCTTATTTATACTTGGTACCCACACCTTGTAGATATTAGTTGATTCCCAGCCGATTAGATATCCTATGTGAGCACGGCTAAGCAACCTCTCCAGTTTTGGGATATTTTTCTTTAAGGAGTACACTTTACTCCCAAGAATATCCAAGTGAGACAACAGTGGTTTATAGTTATAAACACACTCGAAAGGTGTTTTCCAGCCTAATTTTCTTGACGGTGTCCGATTCATTAAATATCCCACAGTTACAACGATATTTGGCCATAAATTAGATGGTAAGTTGGCCTCGATCGCGAAGGCTCTTGCTTTAAGAATTATCCATCTTCCATTAACTTCCGATTGGCCGTTTTGTGACTGCGAATATGGAGCTGATCTCTCAACTTTTATACCGTGACGAACTGAGATATCATCCAACTTTGATTGCAGTGATGATTCTCCGTCTAAGTGTATAAACCTGACTTTGTAATTCATAGAAATGACTAAGTTTAACACCTTTTCGACAATTTTCGGTGATTCTGATTTTGAGTACATTGTAAATATCATATTGAACAATGTTTTGCTGCATTGAAAATGTATAATCTGAGTATGTGAGTTATAAGCTTCTATCATCGGTATAAGATCGACGGTGATTCTCTCAAAGGGCTTAGTTTCTGGATGCTCTTTCTCTGAGCTCCTGGATATGACTTGATGGGATTTCGAAAGTGCACATGTTTTACATTTGACTGTTTTTGGTGATCTTTCTCCTATAATGGTGATATCTCCTTCTCTAGCCCCTTCTGCGACATGGTCTATAACTTCTGGAGACGGATGGCCCAAAATTCTGTGCAGCTGAAGTTTGGAGAATGTCTTCTGTCGGAGTCTACTGCTGTTAGAGTGCAACTTCTTACCCCCTGAAGTAAAAACGCCTTCTGGATCATCTATAATTTCAGAATTCTCTTCATAAATGATTTCTTGAGATTCGAATACTATGTGTTCACCACTTTTAAATAACCAACAAAATATTGATCCATCTAAATTTTCGAGTATGTTTGGCTTTCGTGATGACCAGTGAACATTTTTTCTCGTTATCTTTGATAGCGAAATTAAGCTTGTCATGAATTCTGGGATATACGCCACCCTCTTTAACAGTATGAAATTGCGACCATGAGGAGTAGTGACATCAACTTTGCACGTTCCCCAAGCCTCAACTTCATATTCAGTAGCTCCTGCAACAACTTTTTGCACATTCGTATTTTCGATATATGGGCTGAATAAATGATGCATTGACTTATTGCAAATGTGAATATCTGAGCCCCCATCCAGGACCCAGTGCCGATTTAAATGATATTTGGATGTTTTATCAACGGTAAAAGAGGAAGTCATAGTGAGTGTATGATTAATAAAAGAGCCCATGGCTTTATCTGGACTAGTTCCCTCTGATGGTTGCGGATTTGGTCCTTGCTGACTCATTGCTAGTTCAGGTGTCTTTTTTGGATCATATCCAAGTCTTTTGTCGATAAATGTCCGAACTTTGCTCATATATGTGGCCTTTAATTTTTCGTTGATCTTTTCGAAAACCTCTCGTTTGTATCTAAAGTTGATTGGTCTTTTCGTATTCTTGAAATTTAGATAAAAACATTCTTCGAATTTATGTTTTAAACCACACAAACATGCTTTCTGACCACTTTGATCTCTTCCTTTGTGAATAGTTTCTGATCCCTTTTCAACAGCCATAAAAACCCCGGATGAGTTGGTTCCTCCAGTTTCTTCTGTTGACTTGTCGTTAAATACGGCATTTAATCTATCCTTATGCCTGAACGCCTCGATTAAGTCATAAAGATCCGGTACAGGTTCACCAGCGCTGACTTGATCGTCGATAGTTGCTAGTTTTAGTTCTGCCCAAGCTCCAGCAATCCGCCGAATCGAGTATAGGAAACTATACTGTGCTTGGGGATCCGTAACGTGTGGCAAATTAATTTCTTTTGCTTCCGCATATACCAATTCCCATTGATCTAGCCAAGACGAAATAGCTTGATCATTGGGAATCCTCTGAATTTTATTCCAGCTTGCGATAGTTTCTTGTCTTCTGGCCTGATCAGTTGGCCTATATCTTTTGCTTAAATAATATAGGATTTCTGCAACTGTAGATTTGCCTTTGAGCTGTGGCAAAAGTTTTTCAGAAATTGATCCCAGTACTTTATTTTGAATCAATCCAATTAGTCTTTTGATCTCGTCAATTTCTGATTTATTTTCTTTCCATTCTGCGAGACGGATTTTATAGTCTTCCACTTCTAATGCGGTAAGGTTCGAGATTTTGAGTGCCGTAGAATTGATGTCGCTGGGCTTTGGCCTCTCCGAAATTTGTGGAATAGATATTCTTGCGGTTTGTCTTAAACTAGGGTTAATAAATCTCCACACATCTTGAGTTCCGCTCTTAGCGGCCATTTTGATAGTGTATAGCCATTCCAAATAGTTCTGCGTACCCTGTAATATAATAACTCCGCTTGAAGGATTAGCGGTAGTTGAGCTGTTCATCTTTAATCAACAGCTAGACAGAAAGAAGAAAAAAAAAGAAGGATGAAAAATCTTTTTTTTTTTTTTAAGGATAACTCCAAGTTACCAGAATGATTATGTTCAAAGACAATAAACGATCTTTTGTATTCTTTCGAGGAGACGCTTCAATCTTTCAAGTGTAATACCGAGCAGCTAACGCAAACCCGGGCTCATAACTATATGATTGAGTAAATGAAGTCACAATAAAGTTCGTGATGAATGCGTTTGAAAGATGAAAGAATACTACCAAAAGTATCGATAATAATAACGTGGCACTCGAGCTTCCTGAAAAAGAATAAATTCTATTACCTATCAAGATCCAAAAAAATTGATTATCCTCCTTTCCTTTTAGTCTCTTCCATCCCCTCTTCAATTTTCAATCCCTTCTGTCACGATGACTATGGGCTTCGTAGTAGTAATTACGGTAAGTTCGGATTCGACGGTGATTATGATGTTGGTGGCAGGGATAGTTAAGGTAAAGATTATGATGATGTTTACGGTATGGGATAATGGTGAGGGTTACGGTAAGGGTGGTGGTTACGGTAATAATGACAATTACGGTATATGGTAGTAGTAATGGTAATAGTGATGGTGATGGTGGCGGTGGGAGGTGAGAGTTATCGAAGGAGAAAAAATGTAAGTTTGAATTACGACAAAAGACTTGACGTGGTGAGCCTCGTACGGAGGCTTGTCGTGTTATATATACAATGAAAAACTTTAAAACTCCCAAAATAGACTTCCAACCGGCATTACTATTTTCCAACAAACAAACAACTCCCAGCGCCGATCCAAAATATCCCCAGGAACCTAACAGTACCCCCCCGTTTCTATGGCGCGAGGTCCCGCGAGCGAGGGGCTCCAGGGTAAGCGTCGTGGAATTCAGTAACCAGCTGTTGACAGCCTGTCAGGTGCTCCCATGGCTCCCATGTTGTGTCCTCACATCCTGTCCAGCGAATAAGGTACTGTACCTTTTTTCGGCGTATTCGAGAATCCAATATAGCCTCAACTTCCTTTTCATCAGAGTCATAAACTTCGGGGTCTAATGGCGGAGGTGGGGATTGTTGCTGAAACGGGAATCCGACGTATGCGGGACGAAGAAGGGATACATGAAAATTGTTGTCAATTCTAAGTTGAAACGGGAGGTCCAGCTTTGCAACCAGGGGGGTTTTCATTGCTGTGATTCGCCACGGTCCAGCTCGAATGTGATCCAATTTCTTTGTGGGTCTAGATAGGGCAACATTTTTTAAAGATAAATAGACGCGATCTCCTACCTGATATCTGGGTGCTGGAAGTCGTTTTTCATTTGCGTAGCTACACTGGAAAGCCTGTGCCAGGTGGATTTGCTCCGAACAAAGCTTGTGAATGTTCTCCATCTGGGATACAAAAGATTTGTTGTCCCGATTTTCTGTTGATTCGGATTCGGGTCTAAAATCAAGTCTTGGATGATGTCCGAAAGAGGCGAAGAATGGTGTGATTCCTGTAGACGCGTTAACGTGGTTATTAGCGCAAAACTCGGCCAGTGCTAAATGCTTAGCCCAATCGTCTTGGTGGTAATTGACATAATGTCGTAGGTAAACCTCGAGAGTCCTATTTGCACGCTCTGTTTGTCCATCTGTTTGTGGATGATAGGATGATGAGAGCTTGTGAGTAATTTGCAGACGTGCACAGATATCCTTCCAGGTTCGGTCTATAAACGCACGTCCCTGGTCGGAGACCAAAGAATCGGGTAGGCCCGCAAAACGTATCACGTGGTCCACGAAGGCTTCCGTAGTTTCTCGCGCCGTTGGGCCCTCCATTGGTATGATCCACACTCTCTTGGTTAAGCGATCTACAATTTGAAGGATGAACCGATATGTGGTGTTTTTAATGGTACATCTTGGTAGGGGTCCGATGAAGTCGAGTGTCAAATGTCTAAAGGCTGCGCTCGGGGCGGGTAGTGGATGAAGGAAACCATGAGGCTTTTGAACTGATGGATTGTTTCTTTGGCAGGCCTCACATCCACGCGCGTATTTCGATGCGTCTTTATGGCAGCCTGGCCACCAATATTTTCTCGTCACTAGGCTGTAAAGGGCAGCAGATCCGCGATGGCCGTAAAGGGGAGAGTTATGCAACTCCTGAAGAACTTTCTCTCGGAGAGCAGCTGGGACATATTCCATATCATTAAAGGCAAAAGAGTGCGAAGTCAGTTTACAGTCAGCTAGTTGGATATCGGTGCGACTAATCATACGATCCTCGAGGGCTGTTCGGATTTCCTGGCAGAATGGGTCGTTATCGCACGCGACGCCCCAATCTTCCATGGATGGCTTTTTGAGGGGGCTATGAGGATGGTCTTGATTCTCAGGAGGGACGATAGTACTAGCACTTCGAAGAATTTGATAGGGCTTGAGAAGCGTCTGGTGTTGTTGTTGGTTTCTTTCGTCAGTATCGTCTTTAGGTCTGTCAACGCTTATCCGAGTCAGGGCATCTGGCTTTGCGCCTTGTTTTCCAGGTCTGAACACAATCTTGAAGTCATAATCGGCAAGCAATTCGCTCCAACGAGCTTGTCTCCGATTTAATTTTTTCGTGGTAGTGAAATGTTCAAGGTTTTTGTGGTCGGTTAAGATGAGAGTGGATGCTTCAACTGAACCGAGTTCCGCTGTCCAGGTTTCGAAAGCATTGACGATTGCAAGCAGCTCCTTGTCGAAGATCTCGTAGTTGCATTCGGCTGGGAGCATCTTTTTTGACATGAAAGCTACCGGCCGCAGCACTCCTGATTGATCATACTGGGATAGAACAGCAGCCGTTACGAAATCAGAGGCGTCTGTTTCCAAAACGGTCTGAAGTCTGGGATCGAAGTGGGCCAACATCGTGCCATCTTTAAAAGCTTGAATGATCCGTCGGAAAGAGGCTTCGCAGTCGTCATCCCAGGAGAAGGGTATATCTTTCTTCGTTAAATTTACCATGGGAGTGGCCAGCCGGGAGAACTCGGGAATGAAGCGGCGGTAGAAATTTGCGAAGCCAAGGAATCTTTGGATGTCGCGAACTGAATGTGGTCTGGGCCAATCCTGGACACAGGCTACTTTTTTAGGGTCCATGTTAATTCCTTCAGTCGATATGATTAACCCCAGATAGGTCACCTTGCTAGTCTCAAAATTACACTTGGAAATATCGACCTGCAATCCGTGCTCTCGGAGTCGCTGGAGAACAGTTCGAACGTGGCTACGATGCTCGGAGAGTGTTTCGGAGTAGATCAATATGTCGTCCATGTATGCGGTGCAAAATTGATCCAGGAGCCCTCGCAGTGCGTGGTTGATGTAAGCCTGAAAAGACGCGGGGCCATTGCAGAGTCCAAACGGGAGGACCAAGGGCTCAAATAAACCATAGCGACACGTAAAGGCTGCTTTCCATTCATCGCCAGATTTGATGCGGAGTTTGTTGAACGCTGAAATCACGTCGAGCTTCGTGTAGTACCTTGCATGGGCGAGCTGTGATAGGGTTTCCGATATGAGGGGGAGAGAGTGTCGATTTTTGATGGTAATCGCATTAAGTCCACGATAGTCTATACAAAAACGGAGGTCTCCATTTGACTTTTTAACGAATAGAACCGGAGCTGCTGCTGGCGAGCGAGATACACGAATAAACCCTTTGTCTAATTCTTTGTCCAGATAATCGCGGAGGGCCTTTAACTCGTGCTGGTTCATAGAGTAGGGCCGTGAGGCTGGGGGCTGTTTGCCTGGCTGGAGATCGATAGCGTGGTCCCAGGCTCGATGTGGTGGGATGGTGTTGGCTTGGCTTCGATTGAAGACATCGAGGAAATCGTGGTACTGGGTCGGCAGAAAATCATGGGGATCCGCGTCTTTTGGAATAACCATAGCGGCATTACCGATCTAGATTATCGGCGACCGCTCCATTGAGCCTTCAATTAGGAGATCCAGATCATGAAGACTGAGGGCAAAATTGCGATTTTCCGGCTGCTGAGCTATCATGGCGAATACTGGCGCTGGAACTTGAGTGGGAGGAGAGAATTTAGGGAATTGAATCTCCGGGTTTTCGCCTGGATCGTGATTCGAGCTGTCGGGTGATTGGAAGTTTAAGGTTTTGGAATTGAAGTATGGGATTGTGGTCTCGAATTGACAACACTTTCTCTCTAGACAATGCTCGCCAAAGGTGAGCGTATGACTTTTCCAGTCAACATAAGGAGCGTGTTTTTCTAACCAGGGGAGGCCCAGAACAAGATCATGCTTACAGGGATCGATTACGTAGGCGGTGAGTCTTTCACAATGTCTACCCAAGGTAATAGAAAATGATACCTGTTTTGAAGCTTGAGCTCCCTGTTTCCCCTCAAATCCTACTATGTTTATTGGGCGTTGAAGGGGGCGAGTTGAGAGAGAAAGACGGTCACACATGGATTTAGAGAGAAAGGCAAGGCCAGAAGCGCCGGTGTCTACGAGGGCAACTAAAAATTTATTCTCTATCTTAGCATTTATGTACATATGCCGTGAAGAAGATAATTCTTCGAAACCCACGAGGCCCACCGAAAGAGACTCCAACAAGCGACTTATTGCTGGAGTGGCCCTTTTAAATTCTCTTGGGCGTTGGGTGGATTCTCAATATAAGCGGAAGCTATCGAGGCTGAGCCAAGAGGGCAATTTGAAACGTCGTGTCCCGATTGGTTACACCAAACACAGCGTCCTAAGGCACGCCGAGCATTCTTCGCTTGAGGCGTTAGGCGACCATCCGGTCCCTTTTGCCGAGAAACAGAGTCCAGGTCCATTGCGGATCCACCTTGAGATACCGTCAACTCCCGAGCACCGGGGAAAGGCGTAGAATTAGGCGCTGGGAAGTTGTGAGAAGAGTTAGTGGGAGGCACAGGGCGAGGAGGGACGGCTGTTCCAGGAGTCCTTAAGGAATTGTTCACACGAATCTGGTGGAACGCGGAATCTTTTTTCCTTATGTACGCGACGAAGGCGTGATATTCGGTCGGGATATCGCTAGGCATTACTAACGCGTCTTGAAGTTTGGGCGAAAGCTTTCGGCGGAGCATCTGCAGCCATTCGGATTTGTTGTAATGGGCGTACATGGAGTCGGCCATGTAGTCCTCAAAAGTCGAAATGAAATCGTGGAAGGGAGTGTTGAGTTGATAGAGTCCCTCCAGGGCCCGGTTTGCCTTTTCCTCTTGTGCAGGATCTTGGCAGCGCTGCTTTAGTGCTTCGATGAATTCTCCTAAGGTAGTAATTTCCGGAGGCACTGAAGCATCTTCAAGACATCGAAACAACGAACGCATTTTAACAAGCGCCGCAGGTCCCAAGCATTGGTAAGCATACCGCACTTTGGCCATCTCGTCGGGAAATTGATCTTCGAAACCCTGTATTTGGTTCACGAGTAGCGAGCAGAAAGAGCGAAGATTTGCTTTCGAGCCGTCATATTCAGCTATGCGAGGGGCAGGTATACGAACAGCTGGCTGAGTCGTGACTGGAGTGGGCGTAGATTGCGAGGTTGGTAAAGGGGTAGGACGAGTAGAAGCGGAGGAGGCAAAGAGTTCACCAACTCGGACAGCATTTGCTTGAACTGCGGCGTTTAGAATTTCATTGGAGTGTGTAAGATATGGTAGACTCCAGAGCGAAGAAGGAAGCAGTATTACAGGTATGTGCTGTGCCTGTGGTGGGGGCGGTGGTAGTAGAGTTGTGGGACCAGCTTGGCCAGTTTGGGTCGGTATAGCGTTATCATATGTAGGAGGTGGCATATTTTCACGGGATGGAGAGGTAGTTGGTGTTGAAAAGGCAACCTCCATAGAGTCCACTGGGACACTGTATGTGTTGCTCATCTGGGACGTCAAGTAATGTCACGATGACTATGGGCTTCGTAGTAGTAATTACGGTAAGTTCGGATTCGACGGTGATTATGATGTTGGTGGCAGGGATAGTTAAGGTAAAGATTATGATGATGTTTACGGTATGGGATAATGGTGAGGGTTACGGTAAGGGTGGTGGTTACGGTAATAATGACAATTACGGTATATGGTAGTAGTAATGGTAATAGTGATGGTGATGGTGATGGTGGCGGTGGGAGGTGAGAGTTATCGAAGGAGAAAAAATGTAAGTTTGAATTACGACAAAAGACTTGACGTGGTGAGCCTCGTACGGAGGCTTGTCGTGTTATATATACAATGAAAAACTTTAAAACTCCCAAAATAGACTTCCAACCGGGATTACTATTTTCCAACAAACAAACAACTCCCAGCGCCGATCCAAAATATCCCCAGGAACCTAACACCTAAAAATAATTTCAACAAACATCTCAAACTATGACATAGATAGAAATAGAAAACAAAACTAACACACACGGCTTGATAAACTTGAAACAGATAAAGATCAAACAAACCCAGCTAAGGGTGGCGAGCTTCTATGCAGGTCCGATGTTTTGACCTTCCTCGATATATGTATGTAGTCTTAGCGCGCTAATGATTCAAGCGAGGAAAAAATAGATCCCCTTGCCATACAACTAAAATAGCACAATATCCTAACTTTACGTACTTCCTTTGGTTACGTCATATATTGCAGAGATTGAAACACAATTTAACTATAAGGTTAAAGCATTACAAACTGACAACGGTGGTGAATACATCAATAAAAGCTTGAGTAGTTACTTAACTCAAAAGGGAATATGTCATGATTTAACACCCCCTTATAATCCTGAGTCTAATGGCGTCGCCGAAAGGTTAAATCGCTCCATCAGTGAAGGAATTCGCGCAATGCTTTTACCCATCACTGAAAAACGTTTGTGGGCCGAAGCAGTTCAAGCTTTCACGTGTAACAGCTAGTGAGCTGTGTAATCCCTGTAGCCTATGCTATGCATAGGCGTGCATAACACAAAGTGGGCGCGTCCTGCATAATAAGCGACGAACAGGGGTACCTACCTTGCCATTAGGCATAGCTCTTTCCAGAAGCTTCCAGAGGTTTCAGAGGAGGGAAGAGAGGAACTTTCTAGTAATCTGAAAAGATCTATAAATCCTTGGAGTTGTATGTCTTAGATAGGTAGATACTTCCAGCATAGATTCAATATAGACCACTTAAAACCATTAGTTGCCCCTTGCGCTCTTGGTCGAACCGTGACATCACGTACACCAAAAACTGTTTATATCATACATCTGTTTGTGGGCAGACACCTTATGAAGCCTTCTATGGCGAAAAACCCACAATAGAACACCTACAACCCTTTGGGCAAGAATGCTATGTACACATACCCAAGGCTAAGCGTCCTTCGGGCAGTAAGCTTCTTCCACGAGCAGTTAAAGGTTTGTTCATAGGTTACATCAAAGAGCCCCACCACTATCGAATTTTTATTCCTGCAGCAAATCATGTTGTTGTCTCAACTGATGTTATATTTGCTCCATACGTTGCAAAACGTATCGAAAATATCATCAATGTGCCAACACCAAATGATAACACTTCAAAGAAAATTTCAGATAACCATCAAGTTGAAATAAACATAGTTTCTCAGCCAACTGATAAAACATGCCCACCAGACGAACACATTACAGCCCCTGAAACTGCTCCACAAGTCCAAATATCCAACAATCCTTCCAATGCCCAGTCACAAACCAGATCTAATCGCCTTGTCCGCCCTCGCGTGTTTGATGACACGATTACGGAGGAGTGGTGGAAAAGTTCTCGTGTGCATCCTTCAAATAGTCCGCTCGCACCAAATAATATGGTCAACGATGACGAATGCGAAAGGGCATTGATAAATATCTTGGAAGTTCCAGAACCAAGAACCTATAAGGAAGCGGAACACTCAGCATATTGGCCTGAATGGAAAAAAGCTTTCGAAGATGAAATGTCATCTTTTCACGAAAACAATGTGTGGCAAGTTGTGCCGCGACCCGAAGGACGCAAAATCGTCAGTGGTAAATGGGTTTGTAAAGTCAAAGGCAATGCGCAAGGCGAGCTCGAAAGATTTAAGGCCAGATATGTTGCAAATGGATACTCACAAATCCAAGGAATTGACTATAATGAAACCTTTGCACCTGTCGTTCGGCTCGAATCTCTAAGATTGCTACTCGCTATATCTGCAAGTAAGGGGTGGAAACCTCGTCAACTTGACATCAAAACCACTTTTTAAATGGTATTCTGAATGAAGAAACTTACATGGAACTTCCTGATGGGTAGAGGATAGATAACCATGTGGCACGCCTCAATAGGTGTATCTACGGACTAAAGCAATCGCCCCGAGAATGGTATTTCAGATTGGTAGAATATATCCATCCGCACGGCTTTGCTTCTTCCCATTTTGACTCTTGTGTTTTACTCCACAACTCTGGCAAATTAATAATTGCTATCTACGTGGATGATATAGTACTTTTTGGTGAACAAGGAAAAGTCATGGACGACACAATCAACCTTCTTAAGAAAGAATTTAAGGCTAATGATTTAGGTACGCTCAACTGGCTCCTTGGTATACAAATTGAGTACTCAGATGCAGGTATCATCTTGTCACAGAATGCATACATTAACAAAATCTTGAATCGATTCTCTATGCAAAACTGCAACCCGGTCTCTACGCCCATTGACTCTCACCAAAAGATCATTGCGGCGGCCAATGGAGAACCTAGGGCTAATGCACAACTGTATCAGCAGATTGTCGGATCATTGATGTATGTGGTATCTGGCACTCGTCCTGACCTAGCATACACCATCAGGCTCCTCTCAAAGTATAATACTGAACCCTCTGTTACTCATCTTAGTATGGCAAAACGAGTACTACGCTACCTTAAGGGTACAAGCGAACTCAAGCTAACCTACAAGATAAATTCACCTCTAATTTTAACTGGATACTGTGATGCATCTTACGGAAATTGTCTTGACACTTGTCGAAGCTTTGCTGGATATATTTTTCAACTTGGCAACTCCACGTTCAGCTGGAGAGCACGCAAACAGCGAACTGTAGCCCATTCCACCTGTGAAGCGGAATATATGGCGTTGTCAACGGCTACTAGACAGTTCGTCTGGATTGTACGTGGCTTGCATCAATTAGTTGACAAAGATATCCCAAAAGCATTGATGACCGACAATCAAGCTGCTATTGATGTTGCTCACAATCCAAGGCTTAACAATGCAACAAAACACATCGATATAGCCTATCACTTTACAAGAGAAAAAGTAACAGACGGATCTTTATCTTTACTACATTGTCCATCTGAAGAGAATCTTGCAGACATATGTACGAAAGCATTACCAAAGCCAAGGTTAAGTCACTTGTGCACCAGTATATTTGGTCCAAAGTGAGGCGGGATGATGAAATTAGTGCTTCTAATTGAGATGGCTGAGGAAGATTGTGCAAGGTTGAATCCCCTAATCGCACACGCATTGACCTTAAGCCTAAAGTGTATTATGATCATCAATACGCTAATCCTTATTAGTAAGATCACTCAATCACTGTTAGTTAGTTTTATTAGTAGATAGCACTCTGTTTGGAGTGGGAGAAAAAAACATCTCCAGACACTACGTTAACAGACTCTTACTTGTTCCAAGTTTACCCTACGATTGATAAGTGATCCTATCCAGTCTAACAACTGAACTTTAAATCTTCCATTTCAATAATTCTTATCCGTCGGATAGGAGATCATTAACACTTCTAAATCTACGTGTTCTTATCGGCGATCACTCCTAATCCCGAAAGTATTCATCGGCGATTCGTTTCCATCGGATCGGCGATTATTCATCTTCGGATTAGCATACATCCGTATTACCGAAAATGTGCATTGGCGATTTATACGCAGATTCATATGCGAGGCGCAGCCTGTAACAGTATATAATCTCTTCCCTCCACATATTTAATTAACAATCTGAGTTCTTCAAGATCGACACTGAACAGAGAGAGAGAGATCGAAAGACTGTTTAGAGTATCGAAGGGGAGTGCGATATTCAGCGTAACTTAATATTGTCTCCAATAGTCTTGATTCTTCAATAGTGAATTTTGTAGTTAAGAAATCTCTACAATGTGTGATAGGGCAAGTAGCAAAACGGTATAACAAAGAATGATGGCCCAAATGCTGAATATTCTCTATTACAGAGAGAATCTACACAATGGTATGGGAAATCGAAGGTCCCTGTAGTCCCCTTCTGTGATTATTTTTGTCCCTGGTATCACACAAAATTTCACAAATTCTGCTTAGCATGGTTTCACATTAATCCAATATTCTTTGAGTAATCGCATTTGCCTACTCTTTAAAAAGTCATCATTAGCATCTCGTAGTATGTCTTGCCCTCGGTGAGATACTGCATCCGGGCGTGCTGCGCTTTTTCCTGCCCGAAATCTGATATGAAAATCAAACTGAGAGAGAGAGTATAACTGCATCGAACTTGACCCTCTGATAATTTTCTCGTAATCATGAAGTAATGGAGGTTTTTGTTATCTGACAGTACTGTAAATGGATCTTCTAGCCCTACAAGTTCACCTTTCGACTCCTCCAGGCCTGAGACGACGGTAAGTTGCTCCTTATTGTGAATTTTGTAATACGATTCGGCTGGTATCAGTGTTCGGGAAAAGTATGCCAGTCGTCGTAAGAAATTTTTAGAGACGTAATGGGAGAGGCATGCGCCCGTTACGTAGCCGGAACAGTCTGCCCCAACGACTGTTTTGTTGTCAAGGTCATAGAGTGCTAATGCAGGGGCCATTATAAATAGTTTTGAGAGTTTTTTGAATGCCTACTCTTGATTGTCGAGCCATGTAAAGACGCGGTCCTTTTTTCCAGCTCCATGAGAGCTTGAGCAATTTTGCTGAAGTGAGGGATGAACTCGCGGTACAAATTGGTGAGTTCCAGAAAACTGTGTACGCCTTTCGCGGAAGTTGGTGGTTACCATGATTCAAATGTTTGCACTTTATCTGGATCTACCTTAATAACCTTAGCTAAATCTATAACGAAACTTGAGTATTTAGTCTTTTTTCACTACGAATTCGCACTTCTTCGGGTCTAGCTTTAGCCTTGCTTTTTCGCGACGTTTGAGCATTGCTTTAACTTTATCCCAGTGATTATTGAGGTTACTATCCGTATATATTAGAATGTCGTCCAGACAAGCGATGCAAAAATTATGAGGACAATTTCCAAGAGACTTGTTGACGTATCTTTGAAAAGTAACTGGGGCACCTTGTAGACCACACGGGATAGCTAGCCACTCTAACGGACCGTATCTCGTACGGAACGCTGTTTTTTCCTCGTCTCCTTCCTTCACACCAAGTTTGTGTAAGGTCGCTCGTACGTCAACTCTTCTAATAAATGTTGACTTTGATATTTACCTCAAGGCTTCCCAAATAAGGGGCAAAGAGTATTGATGCTTAACTATGATTGTGTTTAAAGCGCGGTAGTCTACGCAGAATCTTAAGCCTCCATACAAAGCAACACAACAGAAAAACAATATCAATGGTAACACCACTAACAATGGTAGCAATGGAAGTACCCGTAATACTGACATGTTAATCACGACAATAGGAAGATCAATAGGACCGTATTGTCATAGAACACTAATCACGTGTTACAACGTACGCTTGGACCAGTGAGGAACCACTTTTATGTATATATAGTATTGCGTTAGCCACCATGTCTTTCTCCCCTCATAGATTACAATCATATTATTGTTTTGCCTTTTAGTCAGAGTCTCTCCTGACCCTCATGCTATCACATTGATTGTAATCTCCATTTTAGTCTAAACCACTCGTAATCAGCGACGCCTCGCAATTATATGAGTAGTGACGACAATTTTAACCTTGAAGGTATTCTCCGCGAAATTTCTGCGATAGAAATCGACGCCTCAAGTGCAAATAGAGAGTCTCTCAGACCTGCCCTAGAACCAGAGCCACAGAAGCCTGAATAAAAAATCGCAACAACTAAACACGAAACCAGAAAAATTAAAGCCACAATGACAAACCAAACCGACGCAGTACAGCACAAGTTCACTACTTGGGATGGAACACCTGATCAATATTCTTTATGTTCAGTCATGTGGCGAGTAGCAGCGGAGGACCCAGCAATCATTAAGGGCTTTGGTGGTGAAAGAGGCGTCTGCCTTGCACTTATGCAGACCCTACCAGCGGAGCACAGAAGCCGAGTGGGGCCTTTCTTTGAGAAACAAGTTAAAGCTAAAGAATTTTACTCAAGTTCACTTCTCGACAAATTCGACCGGCATTTCGTTGATAGGGACCGTGAAGCTCGAAATCGACGCCTCCTTTACTCTGTGAGACAAGGAAACGCGCAACCTTTCGCAAAGTTCCTTCATACTTTCGAAGGTTATCTCAGCAATTCAGGTGAGCTTGCCCCTATTGGAGTTTCTCGAATCCACACGCTATCTGAGGCCATTGCTCCGTATCTACGCCGGGCTGCAGCAAACCAGACAGATCTGGAAAAGCTGAACTATGAAAAATACGTCAAACAACTATCGACTTTAGCCACCAATTGGGAATCCTTGCCAGAATTCCAGGCTAAGAGTGTAGATGACACAGTAGAAACCTACACCGAAAATGCGATTGCAGACCTTCCTCTAAACATTCAAGAGCAACTACGGAAGCAAATAGTCAACCAAACAGAGACACAAACACCAAAACCCAACGTAAACTCTCCAGTACGTGACCGTGAGGGAGATATAAAAATGTCAGGGACTGATATTTATTCTATTGTTTCTACAGTTATATCGGCTATAAATAATGGAAACAATCCCAAAGGGTTTGGACAGACTCGGCCACTAGATAAACGTCCAAATGCCCCTCACTGTTCCGAGGAAGAACGCAATCAGCGTCTCAAATCAGGTCGATGTATTCGATGCAATGTATTTCCATCGCACCGTTTTAGAGAATGCAAATTTAAAGGTTTTCGCTCAGAAATGTCCAATTTAAGGATTGCTTCTGCATCAATTAGCGAGTCGAAAAACTAGCAGCCCCTGTACGAAGTCGTGTTCAGGGGAATGTTGGTGTGTTTGGGGAATTACTAGATCAAATACCACCTGCTAGTGAAATTAGGGAGGCTGTTAATAGGTTGAATAGTAGTCCATTTTTAATCGATATTTTAATAAATTCTACTTATTATTCCACCGCACTCTTTGACACAGGATGCCTACCCTACGCAGTTTTTGATCGTAGTTTTGCAGACCAGACACACTTACCACGCCTTCCAGTCACCCACAGATCTCTAAAGCTCGCCAAAGATGGACCTCAAATTCCCATTACCGAAATGACTTGGGCCACACTTGACATTGACGGTAGAGCTGAAAAAGTATTTGGCTACATAGTAGCAAACTTACAATATAATATAATCCTCGGCAAAGGTTGGGCCGAGCGTAACAATGTCACATATGAAGCAGGTAAGAAGTTTCTCACTCTAGGAAGTGGTGCAAACGCAATAAAAGTCAAGGAGTCTGGATGGATGGAACGGGATGAGTTATCAGGCTCCATGCACCAACTACGTCAAGCAAAAAACGTTACAGCTTCAATATTTGCCGCGGAAATCCGTCGCGGAAGAAAAGCAAATAAACATCTACATTTATTCTCGATCACTATAGCAGATATCAACAAGGCCTTGAAAAAATTAGATAACTCAGCGGTCAAACAAACGGTGGAAGAAAGATCAAATCAACTACCTCTGTCACAGGCTAGTGCCTGACAAATTTTAGGCTGATGCCTAAGGCTTGAACAATGACTTCTGAGCGGTTCCATGTTGACACTTCCCCGGCTGACACGTCTCCCCATACATCAATAGATGACACGTCGCCCCATACATCAGCGGATGACATACGATGAGACTATGGTTTCGTACGTGAAAGAGATTGAGTCATCCTGAGAGATCGAATCTCAGCAGAAAGGACTCGGAAGCGGGATGGAGTTATGGAAACTAATGGAGGGAACAAAGACTACGCAACATTCACTTGGATCATGTGAAGCAAGACAGGGAAGTAAAAAATGAGGAATAGATAAATGAAGTTTGCTCTCAGTCTCCTTTTGTTCTTTACTTCAAGATTTTCTATTGTATATAGCTCTGGATAGCTTGTGAATAACAATCATCTTAAGACCCTTACAACCTCAGCAGCTTCGACATTTAGCAAAGAACTTTCTAGCTGATGAAGATGGAGACCTCCCAGCATCTAAGCCAGGATGGGACTATTCTATAAACCTTGAACTAGACGATGAAGGCAAACCTAAGGAACCCCCCTCAGGTCCACTTTATGGCATGTCACGAGATGAGCTCCTCGTTCTCCGTAAAACTCTTACAGATTACTTACGAAAAGGATGGATTCGCGCCAGCAATTCTCCTGCAAATGCACCGGTACTATTCGCAAAAAAACCGGGCGGAGGTCTCCGATTCTGTGTTGATTATCGTGGCCTCAATTCGATAACAAAAAGGGACAGATACCCGTTGCCGCTCATCAAAGAAACACTTCAGCAACTCTCGAAAGCCCAATACTTCACTAAACTTGACGTCTGTACTGCATTCCATCGCCAACGTATTCGACCTGGCGATGAATGGAAAACAGCGTTTCGAACAAGATATGGACAATATGAGTGGCTTGTCATGCCATTTGGATTATGCGGCGGACCAGTTACTTTCCAACGTTACATAAATGCTGTGTTACAAGATATTTTGGACGAATACTGTTCAGCATATATGGATGATGTTATCATCTATTCTGATGGTGATTTATCCGACCATTATAAAAAGGTTGAAGGAGTTATCAGACGACTCGAAGAATCCGGCTTACGGTTAGACATCAACAAATGCACCTTTGCCACGTCTGAAGTCAAATATCTTGGGTTCGTAATCAAGGCTGGCGAGGGTGTTACAGTTGATCCAGCCAAAATAGAAGCTATCAAAAACTGGGAGGAACCAACGACAGTATCTGAAACCCGCTCTTTTCTCGGATTCGCAAATTTTTACCGAGAGTTTATTCCAAAATTTTCGGCCATTGCCCAGCCATTGATCAGTCTCACATCGAAGCAAACCCGCTGGAGCTGGGACACGAAAGAAAAAGATGCATTCGACAAGCTTAAGTCTATGCTATCCTCAGCACCATTATTAGCGCTTTTTTCAGCCGAGAAAGAAACTTATTTGGAAGCAGATGCCTCTGGATATGCTATCGGTGGGGTTCTTTCTCAAATTGACGAAAAAAATCGTCTAAGACCAGTAGGTTACTTTTCACGTAAATTGACTCCGGCAGAATCAAACTATAACATTCATGATAAAGAACTGCTCGCTATTATAACAAGAATGCGCCATTTTGATGGTGAGCTTCGAAGCGTTGAAAATCCTTTTACTGTTATCTCAGACCATCAAAATTTACGATATTTCACAACTTCAAGACAACTTAGCGAACGTCAAGTGAGATGGGCCGAGACCTTGGCAAGGTTTAACTTCAAAATTGTATTCCGGCCTGGCTCCCAGTCCGGTAAACCAGACTTTCTTTCGCGGCGGGCACAAGAAGCCCCGCGGGATACGTCGGACGAGCGGTTACAAGGCCGCAATATCCAGTTGTTCAAAATAAATTTAAGCACGTCTTCACCAGAAGAATTCATCTTAAACACAATAAACATTGTAGACTTTCCAGATATGACCCTGAAACATATTGAAACTGACCAGAATATCATGCCCAGCGGCAAAAAATTATTTGAAGATAAGGAAATTGCTTCTTTGTGGGACAAAGCTCTGGAAAAAGACCAAGCCTTTCACAGTATTCATGCATCAGTCGCTGCAGGTCAGTCTGCTTTACCTATAGACCTTAAATTAGGGGTTCAAATGACAGATTGTAGCCTTGATAACAAAGGCGCGTTAACACGAAGAGGTGCGCTATGGGTTCCAAATTGGGAGCCACTGAGAACAACGATCATACAACGTTCCCATGACTCAAGTATTACCGGACACCCCGGAAGAGACGGTACCCTGCACATAGTGTCTCGAGCATTTTTTTGGCCTCAACAATATTTAGACATTCGCAGATTCACGCGAAACTGCTCGATCTGTAGTCGATCTAAAGCGTGGCGTCAATGCCCGCAAGGATTACTCAGACCACTCCCTGTACCTGAACGCTTTCATAGTGAGCTGTCGGTAGATTTCATGACAGACTTGCCTGCGCAAACAGAAGACGACCCCAAATATCTTATGGTTATCACTGACCGTTTACTCAAGAGCGTCACCCTAGAAGCAATGAATTCGATGGAAGCTGAAGCTTGCGCAGAACGCTTCCTAACTTGTCATTATCGTTTTCATGGGTTTCCTAAATTTTTAACATCGGACAGAGGGGCAAATTGGGTGGGTCATTTCTGGACTTCTTTATGCAAAATGACAGGTATTAACCAAAGATTGTCGACTGCTTACCATCCGCAGACCGATGGTAGTACAGAAAGGATGAACCAAGAAGTGTTAAACTACCTCCGAGCATTTATTAGCTATTCGCAGATAGACTGGTCTAAACTACTCCCAACTGCCATGTTAGCCCTCAATAATAGAAAATCGACAGTTATTGGCACTAGCCCATTTTTTGTTACTCACGGCTATGATGCTGAACCAATACAACAAACACATACTAATTCACGAGCAACAAAATCACCGCAAGCCCGCGCGCGAGCATTTGTAGACCGAATAATACAGGGTCAAAGCATAGCACAGGCAGCTATGACAACAGCACAGCAATTAATGGAAGAATCAGCCAACCATCATAGGAGACCAGCAGAACGTTTCAAACCGGGCGATACCGTCTGGCTAAACCTTAAAAACGTCGAAACCCCGCAACAAAAAAGAAACTCTCATGGACTCAAGCAAAATACAGAATACAAAAAGAAATTGCACCTGATGTGTATCAACTAGATGTACCAACAGGCATACATAATCGATTTTTTGTAGACTTATTAAGGCGTGACCCAAATGATCCACTGCCTTCACAAAAAATCGATGACACACAGCCGCCTCCGTTAGTTGATGGGAAACATCCGCTGTATGCTGTTGAGAAAATAGTTAGCGCTGAAAAAATCAACAGGCGTCGCAAAGTCCTGGTATTCTGGAAAGGGTTCGCTGAACCCACATGGGAGCCTCGACAAAATCTTAAGTTAACAGATGCCTACAAAGAATTTGTCAAGCAGTACGGGGATGGCGACAAAGTAGGTCTTCAGCTAGGGATGTTTACAGGTCGAACATTAAAAAATCGACCTATGAAAAAAAAAAACTAGGGGAGGAAAGTAATGTCAAAGGACACTAATCACGTGTTACAACGTACGCTTGGACCAGTGAGGAACCACTTTTATGTATATATAGTATTGCGTTAGCCACCTTGTCTTTCTCTCCTCATAGATTACAATCATATTATTGTTTTGCCTTTTAGTCAGAGTCTCTCCTGACCCTCATGCTATCACACGTATCAACAGTAGGGGTGTAGTCGAGGATGGAGAGAGCAATATATCATGAACTTCTTCGAAAAGCTGTAAGTAGATACAAGACTCCGACCTGAGGAGAACTGAATTCGGAAAGAGAGACCTTTTTATGTGCAGCCAGCTTATAAGGATCGAGAATGTCAATCGTAAGGTACCAAAATAGTCAACATAAGGTGCTAAATCATTAAACGTTAGGCGCCTTCCAGATAATAATCAAATCTATAGTGTCGGAACTTTGTTCCCCGCCCTCATGAAAATGTCAAAACACCACATTTTCAAATAAAAACGACAAGCTCTACAAGCCTTCAATTACAAAGAGCTGGCGTGAATCGATAGATAACCATTAGATGAATAAATACATGCGGGGATTAAGCAATCAACGCGAGTGACGCGGACTTATTATTGTTACAGGGGGTCAAGGGTAAGTGAAGTCTTTGCTTAATCGACATGGGTTGGAATGCAGGGGTGTTATCAGCCTTAAACAGCAGGCGGTGAAGGTACGGTGAAGCCCCTAAAACAGGGCATCCGGTACTACTACATAATTTTCTGTGCCAAGTTTTATTTCCTCCAAAGTATCCTTTTGACTCGTGTCAATCAAAATCAGGATCTGTTCATGGACTGGTTCACGCTAACGTAAAGTTTAGTCTGCTTACAAAATACGGAGGTACAGCCCATAAGTATTATTCCATGTCGACCAGGGGGGGCTTGGCCACCACAACGCTTTCCTTAATTAGGCAACATCCCGAGAATGGACCTCGCACCCATTCCTACTGTGTTTTGTATGAGTTCTAATGATCAAAGCATTGATTCAATGATTCCCAACTCATAATACAAAATGCAAAATAATTCCTGTTCTTATAATAACTAATACTTAGTGAACAATCCATTGCGTTGATGTTGTTGTCATCGGAATACATACAAAACACAGTAGGGATGGGTGCGAGGTGCATTCTCGCGATGTTGCCTAATTAAGGAAAGCGTTGTGGTGGCCAAGCCCCCCCTGGTCGACATGGAATAAGACTTATGGGCTGTACCTCGGTATACACAGGAGGAAACCTCGCGGTAAAAACCCCCTAATCTGCAGTCTTGTGTCTATCGAGTATTCAGTTTACCTTCAAGGAGTGCCTTACACTGTACAACCAGTAAGTAATCCGTCTCTCCCCTGCCCTGCTTTGTAAATCATTCCCCGCATTGTCGCCTTGACTTGACTGAAAAGTCTAATCTGTTCTAGGTATCATTCGTCTAGTATCCACTTCGTGATCCTTGCCACAACTTTCGGGTTTTGAATCATGGCCTAATAGGACCTATCTTTCGCTTTTTGCAGGAAATCCCCTCGTTCCCTCGACCATTGCGGACGCGTCATTACCATACGTCTGACGTTCTATGACGGATACCTTTACTGGCACTTTGGGCTATTAACTCCGGGTACTTTTCTTCTGTATAGATAGGAATTGAGCCCGATGCGCTCGCTTCTTATCTGTATGGCGATACTGCTTTGGGCCCTGCTAAGGTGTTGATGGATTTGAACTGGTGCTTCCTTGTAGTTCATTCTGAAACTGCTTGTTTTTTGGTCCATGGAGATATTCACTGCTTTCCATGTCTCAGGTTTCGCTGTATTTTCAATACTTATTCCTGCACGTAATATGACGTACAAGCATAAGTGTTAAAAAGGTAAGTACCAAAAATGCAATAAATCTTAACAAAAATTACGCCCAGGACCGACAATAGGTCTGGTCAGGTTTTTTAGGTTTGTTTTTACATTCGTCCCTCTCAAACTCGATAGTGGGTCCCGGTATAAGTGTTGAAAATATTCATTGAAATTCAACCATTTACATTTGTAATACTTACCCCTGCCCGGAAAATGACCTGTCAGGGTAAGTGTTGCAAATATAAAAGTACAAGTTAGAATGAATATTTTCAACACTTATACCGGGACCCACTATCGAGTTGGAGAGGGACGACTGTAAATCATTTTTGTGTATGCAGCATAAAGCTATGACGCGAATGACTAAGGAAGATATGTATGTTTTACAGATTGACCATGTTTTACATTTGGAACTCTCGTACCCAGATTTCGTTTGCAGATACAGAGGCTCAGGGGTAAGTGAAGGCAGCCTGAAATTTTATATACAGGAGTTATAATATGGATATATCCTATTATTATTATTATTATTATTATTATTATTATTATTATTATTATTATTATTATTATTATTATTATTATTATTATTATTATTATTATTATTATTATTATTATTATTATTATTATTATTATTATTATTATTATTATTATTATTATTATTATTATTATTATTATTATTATTATTATTATTATTATTATTATTATTATTATTATTATTATTATTATTATTATTATTATTATTATTATTATTATTATTATTATTATTATTATTATTATTATTATTATTATTATTATTATTATTATTATTATTATTATTATTATTATTATTATTATTATTATTATTATTATTATTATTATTATTATTATTATTATTATTATTATTATTATTATTATTATTATTATTATTATTATTATTATTATTATTATTATTATTATTATTATTATTATTATTATTATTATTATTATTATTATTATTATTATTATTATTATTATTATTATTATTATTATTATTATTATTATTATTATTATTATTATTATTATTATTATTATTATTATTATTATTATTATTATTATTATTATTATTATTATTATTATTATTATTATTATTATTATTATTATTATTATTATTATTATTATTATTATTATTATTATTATTATTATTATTATTATTATTATTATTATTATTATTATTTAACGTCAGCGGGAAAACGTGTTGTCACGGCCCCTACGGTTCCCTACTGGGATACAGGATGCCGAGGGGTAAACCTCGGGCTACAAAGGAAAGCAATATAATTTACATGACTAGGGCGCATTTCCATAGCTGCCATTAGTGAAAAGAGGTAAGGATACACGGATCAGGGTTGGTTTGGGGTGCTTGAGTACGGTAGGCCGCACTCAGTGACTGCCTCAGATGCCTATTATCTATGGGCATATCTCTGAGAAGAAGCGAGACTCTTGGAGCCATTTATGAAGTACGAAGCCACCTTTATAGGTGCCCAGAAGAAAAGGGAGGACTTCTCACGGAGGGCCAGGAGGGCGCGGGACGCGGCGCATGGCGATATAGCAGAAGAAGAAATGGAGAGGAGATTTTCGGTGACCACAAAGGCAATTCATGTTTGCTTCAGGGCGTCGAAATCGATCGTGGTACTCTGCAAAGTCGCCATGTCCAGTTCGGGTGGCTAGGATGCGGCCAAGGGTTGACCGAGGAAGCTCTAATTCCTTTGGTCTATTTGGAGAGGTATTTATGTAAAGCTGTTGGTAGAGGCCAAGGCTGGGAGAAAGGAGGTTCCATAGATTCCCCATCGAACGGGAGATCGATTCCTTGACAAAGTGTTTGATGCCTGCAGTTGAGTAGCAGAGGTTACTCGTGAATGGGAGGAGTGCTCCCAACTTGGCAGATTCGTCAGCAGCTTCGTTCCCTGCAATAGCGGCATGTCCTGGGACCCAGCGAATCCTTACTTCACCAAGTCCAGTGTGGGCGAGTCGGTATCTTGACTGCCAAAACAAGTTTAAGCCGAGGAACTCATCGAATATAGATTGAGATGATCCCGGGAAAGGTGAGAGAAGATGTAAGGCGACCTCAAGGTTGTCTAGACAGACCCAGAGATTGGTCACGAACTTAGTTGTGGGGGATCCAATAGCCGCTTTTGCGTCTTCTAAGGCTCCTCTGGCCTCAGCGTCAAAAATCTCAACTCCTACGCCTAGCGGTATAGAGTGGCGTAAAATTTGGAGGCCAACTTGGTATGCGACGAATCCAGCACCTGCAGCTCAATTCTGTTGCTTCGAGCCATCAGAATAGAGCACGATGTCCTGGGAGGGAATCGACTGAAGAAAAACGAGGAAGTTCTGTTTCGCAGCTTCTTTGGAGGTGCCGTTAGGACCCCCAATCCGATTTATTGCTGCTTCCCGAGTCTCAAGTGGAACCCAAGGGGGGGAGGCGATTGGGTTGATCTGCTCGCATTCGGGTAAGCTCAGCACTCGTCGGGCAAAGCGTGAAGACGGGCGCCGCTGGGTTGGTATTCAATTGGCTCGGCGTAGAAGAGGGTGATAAGAGTCGAGTCGGCGGAGTCGCGCAGTAGCAGCTGCTGCCCTCCCGTCAAGGGCAATTTCAGATGGACGAAGCCCAGATTCGCGTAGCAGAGCTGCAGTGGGAGTAGTGCGATAAACTGGAAGGATTGCTCTAGCACACGTGAATACTACCTTATCTAAACGACGCAGGGTAGATTCCACTCGATTGGAAATACGGGCGCGAGCGCCTTGTCGGAATCTGCCAGGCCACCAGGACTCCGCACCATAGTACGCGATTGGTAGTACGCAGGCGAGAGCTGCTTGTCTAACGAGGTGCGGTGGGGCGACCCTGACTGTGTTCCCTAAAGAAGAGAGAGCATGGCCAACCATGAGTGCTTTCTCGGACGTCGCACGTGCGTGCCACTTGAAAGAGAGTTTCTTGTCGAAAAGGACCCCTAGCCATCAAGTGTAAGGGAGTCTTTGACTCTCTGTGACTGTAATAGGGCCAGAAGTGACTGACGGGGTAGTGCCAGCATCCTGGTCATCCCGGCGGCGAGAGAAGTGCAAAAGTTCCGTTTTTCCATGGTCGAAGGTGACGCCCTCTTGTCTTCCCCAATCAAGAATTTCCTGAAGGTCCTGTGACAGGAGTTCAGCGTTAGCATGCAAAGTGGATGAGGTTCGGAGGATTGCGATATCGTCCGCATATCCAAACTTGGTTCCCGAAGTACCCATGGTGAATAAAGGGGCTATATAAAGCATAAACAAAATGGGCGAAGCTGGAGAGCCCTGTGGGAGACCGCAATGGACTTCCACGCCAGGTCCAGTCATTCCGTCTAATCGAATCTTTACAGAACGACCAGTAGAAAAAGAAATTACCCATTGGATTAAGTGATCCGGCCAGCCTTGCTCTCTCAAACGACGTGCCAGGCGACCTGGCAAGACACTATCAAAAGCGCCCCTTACATCCAACGTTAGGAGGGAGGCGGTCCTTTTACTATTAAGGGTAGACTCGACATCATGTACTAAGCAGGTGATCAAGTCCGTCGCTGAGCGTAGAGGGAGGGCACCAAATTGTTGTGATGCTATCACCCTGGCATTTATAGAAATCCAGGCAAGGCGGCGTGCGACAAGTCGTTCTAGGCTTTTCCCCAAAACTGAGAGCAGGGCGATAGGGCGATAGGAGCGAGGATTTGACCTGTCTGGCTTATTCGGCTTGTTTATGATGACTAATATCGCTGACTTGAAGCATGCTGGATGATGTCCAGCTGCTAGGCACCTGCGAAAAAATTGGGAAAATTTACCTTCGATTAGGTGCCAACCTATTTTTAGTACTGCGGTAGGGATTTCATCTTCGCCTGCCGCGGTATTTCCAGCACTGAATACTGAGTTTTTGATCTCCCAATCTGTGATATCCGGAAAAGGTAAGTTGTGAAGGCTCACAGCTGGAGAGTCCAGTGGTATGTCGCCTACATCAGAAATCGTGTGTAGGAGGTTTCTGGCCAGTACATCACGCTTTTCTTCTATGGTTGTCGCCAGTGTGGTACCAGGATTCAGAGGATCCTTTAAAGGAGGGGTTCGGAAGGACCCGATTGATCGGTGCCATTTAGTCATACCGAAGATATCTTTACTAGTAGAGGCATCTTGCAGTTTCGCTTGATAGAAATGGCGTTTAACCCGACGGGTGACGGTCCGAAGCGTTTTCTTCGAAGACAGTATGTCTTCCTGATTATGCGCAGTTCTTCGAGTATTTCGATAAGCCTGTGCGGCCACTCTGCACTCATCATTCCACCAGGGTTGTCCAGTTCCTCTCCCAAGGGCACGCCTTGCTGACCCACGGTATGCACCCCCAATAGCAGCGCAGAGATTCAGCGTGGTAGTATCTAATAATTCACGTTCAGAGGTTGGAGGAAGATCCGGAATTTCTGAGATCTCTGTTTCGAGTAGTGTGAGGAAGATTCTTTGGTCTAATGTATCGAACTTGAGCCGAGCTAAGGGTTCTTTGAAGCGATTGTCCCAGGGGATTACTGATGCAATGGGGAAGTGGTCTGAAGTGGCATCTGCATCATGGAAAATAGACGACTCCGCACCGTCAAGGGCTAAGTTGCTTGAAATGAGCGTAAGATCTAACACATTTCCACGGACATGTGTCGGATTGTCGGGTTCCGTAGTTAGTGTGAGGTTATGATCAACTGTCCATTCCAAGAATCCATCCGACATAGGAGAAGTGGTGGATGTAGATGGTTGCCAGCTTGGATGTCGGAGATCAAAATCTCCGGCGACAAAGAGTCTGTCATGGGAGCTGCGCAAAGATAGCTTGAGGAGAGCTTTTATGGCTTCTCCCTCATTGCGAGATCCAATTGGTGCGTTGTAAACATTAAGTATTGAGATTTTTTCCCTGAAGGGCTCAGCACTTCAAGTAGGAGAAGGTCTCTGACGGCAAGGCACGAGGGCTCTATTGGGCGTAGCTGGTGAGCTTGTAAGCCGGCTCCCTTTCGAAGGTAATTCAAGACCCTGGGGCGAGAAGTCCAGTCGTCTATTGGGGAAAAACATTCGTAAGCTCCGATTTTTTTGGATATGCGCTTTTGTCTGTCGCTGAAGATATATGGTTCTTGTATTAATATAATATCAAATTTTTTTTCGTTCGCAAATGTAAGTGCAAGTTTGTGAGATGTAGCGCCTCTGCCAACGTTAATCTGCAGGATTCGTAAAGCTTTAGAAATCTTGTGGTGTCTATAACTCATCTGTGCAGGATTCGAGAGTAGAGAACGGGTTCTCTGAGGTAACAGAGAATTGCATGGTGGACGGGATTCTGACAAGTTGGTTCGAGCTTGAAGATTCAAATTGCATAGGGCTGGGGGGGTGAGAAGACTGACTGAACGGCTCAGATGAGGTCGGGTTTGCGTCAGAAATTATCTGGTCTTCAGGTGTATTTGGGGGGGGGGGCGTTGGCAGCAGCCAACCGTGACGGAGAGGCTCATCCTGGCGGCAGCGGAAGTCTTACGGACCTGAGACATTTGTTCTTTTGTGAGTTTATTTCCATTACGGCGTGGGCGGAGGGAGCATTCTGGGGCATCCGCTGGGTGGGGTCCATGGCAATGAATGCAACGAGCAGGGCAGGGATGAGGGTGAGGGCCGCACGGGCTGTGGTCTTTCTCTGGGTGCTCTGTTGAACCGCAAAGTCGACAGCGTGGTGCGCGGGTGCAAATACGTTCATTGTGCCATCGGAAGCAGCGGCCGCATTGTATTGTTACTGTCTTTTTTGAAAGACGGCGAGAAATAACTTCTACTCCGAATAGTTGGAACTTAGGAGGGAGAGATGTATCAAGACTAAATCGAGCGATGTATCTCGCAGTGTGGGAGTGAGGAGAATCAAGGCTTGTCTTGGTCTCGTAGACACCGACTGGAGTGACCCCTTTTTCCTCCTTGAGTTCATTTCATATGAGATCGCTGGTGATTGGGTACTTAGTAAGTTGGTTGTTGTCGTTTAATGCAGTATAAGATCGTGGGACAAAAGAAATGAGATATGTAGCAAGGTTTTGTGCTTTCTCAATACCCAGAGAGCCGTTGAGTTTATCTTCTCTGATGCCATCCAGGAATAGCTGTTCAAGTCTGGGTGCAGCGGTATCAGAGGATGGTCGGAGGGCGAGGCCAGAAGGGACATGTTGGACTTCTTTGAGCAAAGCTGCATTTTCCCCAAGGAATTTGCGGTAGTGAAGTAGCAGAGGGTAAGGCGAGAGAAGCCTTTCTGTAGCATCTGGCTCAAGACGGAGAAAGAGTCGTTCGTCAAGCAAAGGATAGGGGGTCGGATTAATCGACTGATTGAGCTGAGACCGGTTAGGTTGAGTGCGGTTTTGCTGGGACCGATTATGGTGTGGAGTTTTGGGAGGTGTGTAGATTCCTCTACCTGAAGCCGCAGCGTGAGCGTAGGAATTGGGACGCGTAGATGAAGGAATTGGAGGAGTAGCGGAATGGGAGGGCGGATGGGCTGCTGGAGTGGCTCGTTTAGGGTCTTGAATTTGTGTGCGTCCGTTTTGATGTTGTAACACGGGCGTTCCTCTGACATGGCTTTCGAAAAACCTTTGGGCGACTGCTTGTAAATGGGAGAGAAATTCCTCATAGACTACTCTCAAGTGGGGGGGAGGGCGGGAGAATTGACTCCGCGTGTAGCTTCATCGATAGCGGAAGCAACGCCGCCAAACATGAGAGACGCTTCATTGGTGCGGGTAGTTGCGGCGGCAGTCGTGAGGCGAAGAGTCTCCATCATAGATCTCGTAGCAACCGGAGGCGGGTGGTGAGCAGGATAAAGATTAGACATTGTGTTATGACTGACATTATGGATATATCCTAGCCATACTATACAACTTTCTAGGTTAGACGAGATCATATGATCTAATCTTTCACACCGATTTCATTTCATCGGAAAAGCCACCTTTGATATTTGTTCGTAAAAATCTACGGCTGCATCATTGTTAATTAAACCATCTTACAGATATTAGAAAAAGATAAAGTTATCGAACGCCATTCGCAATCTAGCACAAGCCTCCCGATAATCTACTTTATTAGAATTACTATCCTCCAATCATGAATAGTCAAGCTACTATACAAGGTCAAACTCGTGCTTCATATCTCAGTCGAGATCAAAGACTTGATGTCCGTGTAGAATTATGGTACTGAAATAGGCACTTATACGAACTGATTTTCCCCAGATACTTGCACTGTATCGGACGGGATTCACGTACAAACAAATTGCGACTCAGTTAAGAGTAACATATTAACAAGTCAAGAACACTGTTCAATCTGGTCGTGCATCTCCTAAATTAAGGACTGGACGCCCTCCTAAACTTTCGCTTAACCAAATCGATCAGTTGGAAGAATTCATCTGCAGTTCTCGCGAGGCACGACAATGTTCTTATCTAGAACTGTCAGTTCATTTCTCCTCATGGGCTGCCGGAGAAAGTGCAAACCGTAGTGCACTCAAGGGAAGAGGGTACTCTCGATGCCTTTCGAGAAGGTCTCCGCGGTTATCAGAGAATCACATGATGGCACGGAAGGTATGGGTAGAACAACGCCTTCAATGGCAAGAACAAGAGTGGTCGCAAGTACTTTGGAGCGACGAAACTTGGATTAATGACGGACCTATTATGCCGAGCTATGTGACTAGAAAGGCAAGCAATTCCTGTATAAATCCAAAGGTTTTTTGATTACTCACAGTCTAAATAGAAAGGAGAGGTTTGTGATAATACGTGTGTCGTTGATCAATACCGTAAGAATAATTCTTGGATGTTTTGGGGTAGTTTCGCCGGAATCGAGAGAGGCCCCTGTGTTTTCTGGGAAGCCGACAGGGGCAAGATGACCTCAAAAAGCTATCGTCAACAGATCCTTCCCCTTGTTGTGAACCGGCATAGAAACAGACGGCAAGAGATAGGTCGTGCATATTTATTTATGCACGACAATGCGCCAGTACACAAAGCACCTCCCGCAAGAGATTATCTCATGGCACATGGAATTCAACCTATTTCATGGCCAGCATACTCCCCAAATCTCAATCCAATTGAGAATGTGTGGGGTATGATAAAACTATACATTCAAAATGTATATCCAGAGTTTGAGCGGGGGAGGTAGCGGAGTAAAGCAGAGAATCGCCGAATTATACTAGAGGCCTGGTACAACTGTACAATAGAGGATAAGCTTCGATCACTCATTCTAAGCATGTCAAAGAGATGTGAAGAGGTAGTTAGAGTTCAAGGGGGTCCAACTTCATATTAGGAAAACTTTGTATATTAGAATCTTGAGATAGATCTATTGAAATCCTCGATATTATCCTTGATGTGGATTTCTTAAGACACCATTCAATATTTAGCCAAGAGTGACATACTGCCTTCACTTTCGTCGCCAAGGAATCTCTCACCTTAAATTGATATTTAGGTTTTGAGCTTATCTTAATATGGCCTCGCTTAGAAAAGATCAACAAAGGAAACCGACATTATGGTATAATAATCGGCAACTAAAAACCCTGCAAAGACATACTGCCTTCACTTACCCCTGAGCCCCTGTACAACTACGAGAATAACGCCTTACAGCGTGTACCCTCTTCCGTGATTACCAACCTTTGGACAGGCTCTACTGTAGTGATAAAAAAATAGTCCTCACATGATTCTGGTGACTAACTTTGCAAAATAATTGACGCAGGATGTAACTATGGCCCCTATCAACGCCAAAGATAATCAGAAGTGACGAAAATTACAGTTCTTGGTGAACAAATGCACCTTGAAATTAAAAATTCCTGGAAATTTCCTCGTGAACCAATAAATCCTGAATATTTATACAAGACAATAATTGTCGTTGTGTAAAAATATCAGAATTGTATGTTCTAACATAGTCAAATACGTGAGTTGGTATAGGGACGGTCAAATCTATGTAATACTCATAGATTCAGAAGGCGTAGTTCGATGAAAAAATATCCTTTTTCGTGTATTACTCCACCGACCTTGATGCAACTCCCTTGATCAAATTACAGTGGGATTCCCACTAATGAAAGGTCCGTGAGTGATGGGTTACCGCAACATATCGATGGGCTTGCCTTCAATTGATTCGGAGATTTGTTAAAAATAGAGGTAAAAAAGCACACAACCAGCAAAAAACTTGGAAGGATACTCGGGAATGACCCAACCATTTTAGAAACGCTCACCGTCGTTTTTCCCTCGTTCAGATGGACGATGGCTGGTATGCATCATTTCTACACCCTCAATTTGTGATAAGGGAAGTAAGAGGACTTTGCGATTCGTCTGGGATTGAAATCATAGCACCAAAATCAAAGAAAAACTTATCGTCTAGAGAGCGGTAACGTCATGTTGTCCCGCACATCCAGATTTAAATAAAAGTAAATCGCTGATATTTTTTCCCGGCATATGTTCTCCTTGTCGCTGTCTGATATTCTTAGTCTCCGTGGAGACTATATTCTAGCTCTACCTCTATGTTCTAGCTGATGTGATTGGCTCAGCAAGTGTCGTCAAGTTTACGTCGCGATTAAACGTAACTCACATCATGATTGGTACGAGCAGATTCGAGTACATTTACATTCAGTTCTTCATTATATTACTCCATTACATTGCACCTCTCTGCCTAATATTCTGTATCAGTTCATTTGCACGTCTTGGCTGGACGAGATTTATTACTTCGCCTCTCTCAATATACTCTCTCGCCGAAAGTCTATTTTTCCTAGGATTTTTCCCTTACCGCTACTACCTTCAGCAGGATGCGGTCCATCCTCCAGCGCCGAGTCGTCAAAAAAGAAGAGAATTGGTCACCCTCTGTCATAGAAATCTTCCTAGTTTCGAGGCTTATTTGAGAGGCTGGTTCCTAGGAGCTGACTTGAAGGATATCAAGAGAGAAAATATTAAAGAATTTATGCTCTGGGCTTTCTTTAATCGCGAAGGACCACCTGGGAATGACAATGAAGAGTTGGAAGAATATATAAATGAGGCCGAAACTCTTCTTGGGCGCCCTATTGAAAAGGGAAGAGGCAAAGCAGTACCGTTTAGGCTCACTCTCGACAAAATTGAGATATTACATCGGAGCTTATTTTGGTACCTTGTAAGAAATCCTTCTCTCGAATCCCATGAGCTATTTGCTAACTTGACCAGTGTGTCGGCATTGTTGATTTAATCACCCATGTAAAAATGCATTACCATGGCTTTCATTTTTTTCGAGTCAATCACTCTCGATTCTTCGCCATCTTTCCATTTCGGCCATTGACTCTTTTTGCCACCAACAAGTCACCCGCAAAACATTCTGCGTACTGGTTCCTACCTCATACCTCGAAGACGCATCTCCCAATCGTGTTATTTCACGGAATTGGAATCGGGCTTTATCCGTATTCAAAGTTCCTGAATGAGCTCAACAAATCCTTAAATGGTGGCTCAGTAGATCCAAATAACCAGATTGGTATAATAGTCATTGAAAATATGCCTGTGTCATTCCGTTTAACACATGCTTGCCTTAGTACTAAACAAATTTGTACCGAAATTGACCAAATACTTCTCAGTCACTTCTCACCCAATCAAAAATTTGTCTTCGTGGCGCATTCATTCGGAACTAGTGTTGTTTCTCTTTACCTCAAAAGCTCATCGGCAGAGCGTGTAAAGTCCCTCATGCTTATAGATCCAATCCCAATCTTGCTTCATCTACCTACTGTTGCATATAACTTCACCAAAAGAAAGCCAGCTAAAGCTAACGAGCATCAATTATATTACTTTGCCAGTGTGGATCCTGGTGTTGCTCATACGTTGGGTCGCCATTTTTTTTGGAATGAGATCATTCTATGGAAGAAAGACCTTGGTACTCGGAATGTTACCGTTTGCCTCGCTAGCCACGATCTCATCGTTGACACTGAGGCTGTAGGTAGATACCTCGGCTCGGGATATGATGATGTCTCTACTGAATGTACCAGCAACCATGAAACGGAGAATAGGGAGCTTAAACATATCAAAGTCCAAGTCTGGGACAACTCGGAAGAAAAATATAGAAATAAAGTAGAGACTACGTCAGCATTCCATAGCAACGATGATTGGAAACATCGAACATGGAGAGGATCCGGAATTGATATTTTGTGGTTCAAGGATTTGGATCATGCCCAGGTTTTTGATAAGTATGCTACAAGACGAAAACTGGTAGATGCGGTTCGCACCTACTGTTTTGAAGGATGTGTAGAAAATAACGTGTAGTAACTAACGCTTGCGAATTTCCTCAAACATTTTTTCTAAACAAACACTATGAGGTGCTATAAGTCTAAAAAAACTTTCGCTTTCCACATCCAAGTCCACGACATATGTGTTTTACAAGAGAAAACTTCCTCAATACAGGGGTGACCCAACCTGAAAGACGGTCAAGCCACCGATGAGAAATTGATGTAGTTCGTCTTACAATGATCTCCACAAAGGGAAAGTCAATACTATCGTAGTATGTATATATAATAGACCCTTTCCTAACCGAATGACAAGAAAAAACGTACCAATCCACTCGACTAGTACTATTAGCTCGTTAGTATTATCAATGCTGTTCGCTGCAACAACAGCCTGGACAATGAAAACTTCAGATTGTGCGCTCACACTATTTTGCACAGTGTAGATTTTCTTCACGTTAAACACCTTCTATCCCTCTCCAGCACCCGCCTCTCTACCACCCCGGCCAAATGAAACTGCTCTAGCTATCCCTGGTCTAGGATCCACTGCGTTATTCTTCTGAGATCTTCAGGGTTGTTCATCATGGCGTCGAAAGAGCAGCTCCAGGCTCCCCTCCACACCTCTGCCCTTCCTTTGGCCCTTCGTAGACAGGTCATTACCACGTGCTTGGCGTTTTCTGACGGATATCAACACTAGCAGGTTGGGCTTTCAACTCCAGGGACTTTTCTTCGGTACAGATAAGCCGAGAACCCAATGTGCTCGCTTCTTATCTGCATACTAATGCTGCTTTGAGACCTTTAAAGGCGTCAGTGTAACTGGGATGGTGTTTCCAAGAAATTTATCTTTTGTCTACCTGCTTTTTGTCGGTATACATGTTGGCAGCATTCCAGGCTTCAGGGTCGGGGTGCTTAAATTGTTTATTCAAATGTATATATTTGAAAAAATATCAACACAGGGGAAAATCGAATTCTTCAAAATGAGCAATTTCTACGCGACCAATAGAATGATAGCAGATTCTTTTATGGACTCCAGCAGTAGACATACCGGAAACGCGTCTGAAAGCGGCGGTGGAGCTGATGGGGGTGCCAAAAAGGCACCGCTGAACGCAGATGAACTAGTTCAAAGATGCAACCAGGCCCTGGAGGGTAATAAACTCGTTCTGAGATCGTACAAAAAATGTTAACGGAGGCTCTTCAGGCTATTGAAAGTCTCCAGAAAACGAATGTCTCCCTTTACACTTACACACATGCAAGCAATAGAAATGAAAATGCATCAATAGCCTAGATACTACAGGAGATAAATGTAATCAAAGTAGCTATCTCTAAATCAGTGACTACTTACAACCGCAGGATAGATCCTTGACTAAAATGGTCAGCAAAGCTGAATCGCGCGGAACGGTAATCCGAATTTAGGATGACAATGAAAAGAAAGAGATAGCAAAACTCATGAACTAAGAGTCGATAAAGGGGATTGAGATGAAAGAAGTGGTTGGTATTAGGCAGATGATGAACGGGCAGGTGAAGGTATTCTTTGCCGGCGAAGGGACAAAGGCGGTCGTGACTATCAGACAGGGTGGATATCAAAGCTAACAGTTTCTGCGCAAGTAGCTACGCCAAGCTACAAACTTCTCCTACACGATATGTCATATTAATTTCAGCCAGAAAACTTAAAACATCTCAAAGAGCTACAAAGAGCCAACGAATTATACGTAATGGGCACGAGTATACTAAGAGTTACCGGGCTGAAGAAAATCAAGCAGCCAGAAAAATCTTCAGAATCCGTGATGCTATGGATCGAACAAGTAGAACACGCAGATACGGCGATTAAAAAGGGCTTGATGTGACGGTACGAAAATAAAGCTCCGGAAATTTTTAGGTCTGGCTTCCGGACAGTGCAATGCTTCAATTACCAGAGATACAGTCATATTACCGTTGATTACACCGCAGAGTCTAAGTGTGGCCACTAAGCTGGCACACACAACACCAGGAACTGCCCAAGAAAGCGGGAAACAAGGTGCTGCAACTGCAGGAAAAAAAATTTAACTTGGTATTAGAGCTGTCCAGCTAAAATTGCAGCGAAAGTAAAAGCTATCTAGTAACGAATACGGGATTCCGGAAAATATGTACTAACTCAACCCTAAACAAAAGGATTGGTAGACAAGTGGCAAACAGTCGGCTTCCGGAAAAAAAAAGCTAGCGCTGTGGGATTACAAGTAGTTGGAGCCCATGACGAAATCGTCCAACGTGGAGCCTCCGGAATATCACGACAGTACATCACTCTACCTGTCTCTAACATGACAACAATCGCACCAAAGACGGCAAACCCAACTAACATGCCGACTCAAGAAAATTGCTGGCCTCTAACACGGGAGTGTCAAGTAGAACAAAGCGTAACACAGCTGTGCAGTATGAGCCAATGAAAGGCAAAGATACTTTGAACATAATACACTACAACGTTAACAAAAGCAAAAACATAGTAAAGCACCATTCCCTATAAGCCATAGACCTGCTGAAGCACTACGTAGTAGCTTTACAAGGACTATGGTGTCATCCAATGAAAAGGCTGCCGTCAAACACCCGCCTACCATCTGGTCTTTCCAGATGTCTGCAAAGGTAGAACATGCATTTATGCAAGCAAACACCTCGAAGCTAGGAGGTGGAGAAAGGAAGAGAACTCGGAAGAAGCAGGCGAGGATGTAACCTCCATCAGCCCCCAGACTAATAGAGGAAAAACATATGTTAATAAAACATACAATCTTCCTCCTCTCTCACACCATAGTAAAGATTAAGTGACCATCCAATTCGTCTCAGAAATTATCTCAAAGGGACAACTCATTTTCGTAGAAGACTTCAATTTGCATCATCCCAGATGGGGAGGCCAATTAGTACTATGCCATCATAAATTAGGAGAAGTCTTGATCGAGATGTTAGGTGACAAAAATATCGAACTAGTCCTCCCAGAGGGGAAAATAGCCTGGAATAATAGGGTAAGCCGAAACAAGCTCGGCTTGTTTTTCTTTTCAAAAGAACTCGAAGTCTCTGTTACAACCCGGCAATAAGCCAACGAACTCGAGGCATCCTCGGACCACATCAAAATTTCAACGCAGCTGTTAATCCAACCAAACGTCTCTGAAAATTCGAAGCCTCATCATTGATGGGAAAAAGCAGATTGTGTGACGGCTGGTCAGCCGTAAGATCCTGTAGCCTATGCGAACAGACATAGGCGACTTTGCTTATCCAGCGCCATAACAAGTTAAGGATGGACAAATTTACTGTTACGGGCTGCGCCTTAGCCTCAATTGTTGATCATGTGTTATGAATTACTAATCACATGTCATGTGATCTTAACTGCTGCTATAATCGGTTCGATGATGGTTACAAGAGCTACTCTGACTAAATACACCTACCTCTAGTTTTAAAGACAATGACTCACGTCAATCTTCGAGTTGTACCCTTTACAGAACTTATCAGGAAAAAGAGCTGACGTTTGGGAAGTAAGTCGTGTGGTGTAGAATTACTTGTATATTATAGTTCTCCCTCTAGACTCATTTAGAAATCTATATAGAAAATAGACTGCATTACGGCCAGCTTACTTTGTTACATTGTTTTGGTGATAGCCCATCATATTTACCGACCAATGAGTATTGTTGAAGTTACCCATGAGGACTTGATGGAACAGGACTTGTTTCTTGTTTCCTCTAACAAAAACAATTTATTGGATTATGCTATCAACGAATGATGGGGGAACCCATGAGTCAGAAAATCACATCGGATGTCTGTAGACTATGTACATATGTTTATTTACACTTGTATAGTTTTCCAGAGGAGATTCTTCCTTCATAGTAAAAATATAAACTTACCATTCTATATACAAATGCTGATTGCTTTAATATGCGATCCGTGACAGACTGGAGTAAATTTAATGAAAGATTATCTGCCAAAATCCGTGAGCTCAGGGCAGAGACCACTCAGCCAGACACTCAACAAGCCACCGACCAGAGGGTGGCTTCCATTACCAAAGCCATTTAGAAGTCAGTCGAGGAAACGATACATAAAATTAAACCATCCAGCTTTGCTAAACTATACTGGACTGCTTAATGCTCCGAGTTTGTAAGAGATACTCGAATAGTAAGAAGAAAGTAGAAGAAGCTTGACACCGAAGAAAGCTGGATAGAATATTGGAAGGCCACTAGCAAGAAAAAGGCCCTGATAAAAAGAGCCATAACCATTGGATGGAGGGCAGCAGTTTCTGAGGTCTCCCGCGAATCAACAAACCCCCGAAAACTAGTTAGGTAGACAAGAAAGGGTTCGGAGGAAAAATTGAGGCTACCCCAAATATCGGGTATTAAAGATGCAGAAGGCATCATTCATATTGAAGCTCCTGGTATAGCCAAAGTGATGACAGAGAACTTCTTTCCCCAACCTGTGACGGCAAATACTACACATATTTCAGGGGCCATCTACCCGGAGTAGTTGGACAATATTTCGAGCACCATTACACTCGCTGAAGTCGAAAAAATCCTCATAAAGATACCAAGCAACAAGGCTCCTGGCCCAGATGGGATCCCAAATTGACTCTTGAAGGAATTTAAGATAACTCTCAAAAAAGATCTCGCGGAGCTATCTAATGCTTGACTCTCTCTCCCTCTCTCTCTTCGATAAAATCCTAAGAGATTTAAAGAATCGACGACTGTCAGATTTTGTCCGACCTTGTAATGCTTGTCCCTAATTTGTTTGACAAGTCCTAATAAGACTACCTTGGTTGTCTCGGGTTGCATTTCGGTTCGCTTCGTTTCGTCTTGCTTCGAATAATTTTCTATCTCGGCGTACCTCCTTTTGGGGTTTGACATGGGTCTTGTTTCACCCATATTGCCGACTCGCGCTTCGCCAGGGATCTATACGCTTCACGATACTAGTATATTTTATTTTATTTGATTTCGTTTGATATGATTTCTAGTCAAATAATGTAAGTACCTTGGGCCTTCAGAGGATAGCTCTTTACGCTTTGTCTTCTGTCTCTTCTAGAACCCTAGAATCCCAGAACCTAGTTACCCTAGACCCTCTAGTTCTCCTAGTTTCTTATTCCAGTTATTCCTAGTCCCAGTCCTTTATCCTTACTTCCTTCTTCGCCTTGTTACTCCCTGCTACAGACCCAATCTGTTGTAACTCGGTTATGAGCAGATATAGAATTGTGAATAAGCTAGGGATAACAGAGAAGTGCTGAAGATGATACTCAGACTGGGGATATGAATAACTTAATTAGTGTGATCAATGATACTCCCAAGGTAGACAGGACTAATACATATACACATTACATTTTCAGGATAGTCCATCATATAACCAGAATGTCCGATAGCCTAACATCCTATCCTGTCCCATTATGCTACCGTCTCCCGTTATGCTACCATATCGTATAATGATACCATCTCCCATAATGCTACTATGTCCCATAATGCTACCATCTCTCATTATGCTACTGTTGGAAGAATTGTTACCTTATTACGTAATTCATTGGTGACTAATCAGCACACATGTACATGTTTAGATTTCCTCAATCTAGAACTTAGACTCGAATAGATCAAGATTGTTGACTTGTGTTTATAATTGCAATTGCCTAACGATTGTTAACCAACAGCTACCATGTCCTATAATGCTACCATGTTGTACTAGTAGCACTAGGCTCTTAGTGATGATCATAATAGCGGCTGTGCAGGGTTATGTAATCCCTGTACGCTGTTCTAAGACTAGTACATAAATATGCCATATCCCTGTAGATAGACAAGGGTATGCGCATAGCGGGTCTGACATTCATATTGTCACGGAACGGCCTGCTGAAGCTAGTCGTTTCGGCTTGAATTCATTTGGTTCTTTTGCATAAATTTTATTCACATATTGTCTTTAATTAATTGGCGTGAGTTTTCATGCATTTTGTCGATCTTCATCAATGGCTTCAATGACGTTGATAAATTATTTTGCCGATCGTCACTAATTACTTATTATTGTTATTATTGTTGGATTTTTCCTGTTGATTGTTATTAATAACGATTGAATTCCAGGCATTACATAGTTCTATGGAATTCTATTTCAATCGACGGTATTTTGGGTGTTCTACAATATTTGCTGGCGTTCGATGGGATGGGGTTATAGTAACCAGTACTAGGGAATGTACTAGGTGGACTCATGTATAAATAGTGGTTAGGCCTTCTTGTTGAAAGCTCTCCAGCTTTCAGTCTTGTATTTATTCTACGCATCTAGTCTAGTCAGGATTCAAGAAGTCAGGTTATCCACATCTACACTTGTCATTTGTTACACAAGCTTACGTGACATTATCTGCTATCGTCAGTGTCCCAGAGTTCCAGGTATTCAATATATAAAGAGATTGTTCACCAAGATCAAGCCCAAGCTAAACCATCAAGATCCAAGTACAAGGAGTCACGACACATATCACAACACAATCTCACGCCGCCTCTTGCCTTCTTAGTAATTCTCGAAAATATCCTTCTCCAAGATACCGAGCCGGCCTCGATTGAAACAACGACAAATGTCCCCAGGAAGTCACAGAAGTCGAGAGATGATACCCCAGAATTATATCGACTAATAGCACTCCTGAACACAATGGGTAAGCTTCTCGAGAAATTGGCGACTAACCAAATATCCAGAGCTACTGAAGAATTTAAGCTTCTCCGGTATGAGCAGATAGGCGCTCGGCCTACGAGTTCCACTACCTAGGCAGTTGAACTTTTAACCGAACAGATGCACACCACATGAGGGAAGGATAAAAAACAAGTCGAATCACTCCTGAGTCTGGTCATCTCAGGGGTATTTGATACTGTCTCATATGAATTACTTATCCACAACCTAAAAGAAAATGGTATTCCAAGTTGGACTAGTAAACTCATAGAATCTTTCCTAGATGGAAGAACTACTTGGGTAGTTCTTGAGACATTCAATGGTGATCAAATCCCAACTGAAACGGGAATACAACAAGGATCATCGTTGTCTCCTCTCCTCTTCCCGATTTTTGTCAGCTCACTCCTACAGATGTTATAAACTCCATCTATCTCAGCTATAGGCTTCGTTGATGACACTACTATTCTGGCGTGGTCAAACACCATACATGATGTTGGATTTAGGCGAGGTCGGAACATCTCCCGGGTCACTCGCTTGGAACGCCTCCCGACTTAGTTACCCGGATCAATATCCGCACCGTCCGCTCGGCATAAAAGCGACGTCATTCACTACGGCTAACTACCCGGTCCTTCCACCCGCCACCGTCCAGGTTTGGACCAATCGGATTATCACTGAGCCGATTACTTTACCTATGTAACAATTATTAACAAATATTATTTCGAGACCCATCTTCCGTGAAAGGGTGCAGACCCATTGCTCTCCTATCGTGCCTCGGAAAGGGATTGGAAAGAATCATCGCCAAACGCATGGCTACTCTAGCTATCACAGCTGAGGTGGTTGGGCATCAACAATTTGGGGCTCTACCAAAACGTTCAGCTACTGATTTAGTCGCTTGTGTCGTGCACGATATTGAAGAGGCTTGCACTCAAAAGTGGACTTCAACGCTCGTAACCATTGACGTTCAAGGAGACTTCGACGCGGTCCTCCATAATAGACTACTAATGCGAATGCAAAAACAAGGTTGGCCAGACTCGGTCCTTCGGTGGTCAGCCTCATTTCTACGCAACCGATATTTCCAGGTCCGGTATTCAGGAGGAGTAACAAGTCCTAAAAAGCTGGTCTGTGGTGTTCCGCAAGGATCGCCGGTCTCCCCACTACTTTTTCTTTTGTACATGGCCGAACCCATGCGTAGCGGGAACTCTAGAGCTAGGTTCAGTTATGCAGACAATATTGGGATACTTGGCATCGGAAGAACGACTACTGAATCTGCGGCTGCGGCCCAAGGTGAAGTAGATAAATTGCTTGAATGGGCAAGTAATAATGCTGTATCATTCGATTCAGGGAAGTCGGACGTAATTCAATTCCCTGGCCGGCGAGGGGAAAATCCTATCGGAGTGAAAGTAAACAATATATGGATTGAACCGGCTAAGAATATTCGTTGGCTAGGAATACATCTCGACTCTCAACTCTTGTTCAAACATCATGTAACAACATAGTGCGGGAAAGCACTTAAAGTTGCTCAACATATGCGGAGGCTCAATCCAGTAACACGTGGGGCAGCTCCTGGACCACTGATAACTGCCGTTGACACCTGCGTGATCCCTGTAGCGACCTTCGGTGCGGAAGTTTGGTGGCCGGGCTTAAAACGACCAATAATTCGCGGAAATGTGACTCCTCCTACAGCCCACTTCTGTAATCTTATTGATAAAGCAGTTCGTATAGCGTTGAGAGCCGCACTACCAGTATGGAGAACAACACCCAACGTAGTCCTTCATAGGGAAGGGGGAATTCCACCCGCCCGAATACTCCTAGAAGGTAATCGTCTACGGCTCTCAGCACGAATAAATTCACTAGACAACCGCCATCCTCTCCGCAGCCGAGCGAGCGTATGTCCCAATGTAGGTACGTTTAAGTATAAGATAAAGGCCATATTGTCAAAGCATCCAGAAACGCAGATGTCACGTTTGCAGAGGGCTTTCCAACAGCTACCCCGATCATCCGAGGATGCTGAACCCTTAATTGTACCTCTATATTCTCATACGCAAACAACAAAAGCAGAGGGTATTATAGACCACGAGAATTGGATCCGAACAATTCCATCTTCCGTTATCTGCGCCTACTCCGACGGCTCTTCTGAGGGACATGGAAGATCTTCCTGGGGATTCGTCCTGCAACGCGGGGGTATCACTTTTAAGAAAGATCAAGGGATTCTACACGGGGGAGAAGTTTACGATGCTGAAATCTTTGGGGCTACCATGGCACTCCGAGCTGCGCTCTCCACAAGACGAAGCGGGGAGAAAATTTATGTTCTTTTGGACAACCAAGCTGCAGTCCGGGCCCACCAGACTGGCAGGACGTCCTCTTGTCTTAGGCTAACTCGGATTTTTCACGATGTTTCCCAAAAAGCCAATTCGGAAGTCAGATGGGTACCAGGACACTCTAAGATACCTGGCAATGAAGAGGCCGATGCAGCCGCGCGAGCTGCACTTCAATCACTCCACCCTTGCCACATTGAACCAAAATTCATTACGCTTGCCTATGTTCGTCGCCTTATGCAACAGCGTCGCCAGCAGCTAATTGACGATTGGTGGTCCAAGGTATGTCCGGCTAGGTATAAAGATCTAGACCTACAGATGCGCCGTCGAAAGCCTCCAGAGCTTAAAATGCCACGGCAGCTTCTGCAAAAGCTTATATCAGCAAGGATCGGGCACGGCGACTTCGATGCATATCACCGCAGACTAAATCACGAAAGTGCAAATTTAGTTTGCATCTGTGGACAAGAGACGTACCCTACTCACTTCGTACGTTGTCAAGAACACGCCAGCCTAACGCGTAGGTTTAGGATAGGAAGGACAATGGGCGATCTTATCAACCAACTTCTCGGCCCAAAGTAAGTCAGAGAATTTACAGAATTTGCAAAACTTACAGGCTGTTTTGGCAATCTAATCGCAAGCTCGTCCTCCGCTGAAAGCGAGGACAGCATCTCTTAGAAATCGATGAAGGCAGCGACATCGTGGAAACAGAGCGTGTGAAACGCTATGTTGACACAATAATTCACTTTTGGGTTTATGTTTTTCTTTTTCCTTTTACGTTCGGGTCTCTGTCGGAATTTTTGGGGATCATGGAGTACAGGTTCATTTAGGCGTCGTCGCAAATTGTTTATATACGCGTGTACATACTTTAGAGGGTGCGAACGAGTTGGGCATACTCTCGAGTATGATCCCCACCGGCTCCACCGGTCCCGAACCAATTGGACGAAGGGCTCTGCCCGGGACCTAATTATAGAAACAAACAAACAAACAAATATTATTGTTAACCATTAGTGATCATTCCGGCATTCGTCCGGAGTCCTTCGAGATTTCTTTAAGCACGCGTCTACAGTCCTACGGTTAATCTTTTGATATTCATCCGGTTGGAGGTTGAGACTTTGGGGGTTATAGACGCGAAGCTGAATGCTGAGAACTGGCACTTGTAGATATGTATATATATATTGGTATCTTGTTGATAAAACAAAAAAAAATTACTTCTTTAGATTTGATATGCTTAATGAAATATAGCTTTCCTAAATTCAACACATGAAAATTGCAGAAATTTAGAGGATTAGCATCAGATCTATGAGGGGTACGAAATGACGCATGGAGTTAGGTTTGCGTCAGAGAAATACCAGTTGATGCACTCTACTTATGTAAGAAAGCGTCATAAATTCTCAGTAACAGTAATTCTGTAGAGACATTTAACCTATCCAAAGTCCTCTCTCCGAGTCCTACGAATTTACTTCGACCCCAAGTTAAACTGGGATACCTACATAAAGAAAGTTGAGCAAAAGTCGCAAACCCAGGTACAGTCAATTAGCAGATTGGCACAGTCTACCTAGGAAGCAACATTTAGAAGGTCGAAGCTATTGTTCAGCACGATAGTGAGACTACTCAAGGAAGTATTCAAAAAAAAAGACGTAAAATTAGTCACTGGTGCATATAAATCTACCAGCAGTGGAGCACCAGAAAATAACTTTTCTATACGCCCAATAGAAATCTATCTGTGAGAATGAGTTATGGGAAATATCACCTTTGGATTAACTAGTGGTATTTATTCATGATCCTGTTGAATGGATTCACCATTTATTACCCCATCTCTTTGTTCTGATTAACTATGTAGAATATTATGACATGTGCAGGGAACTCTATGTAGTTAATTAAATGGGATTGCAGTCCTTATGAATAATGTAAATTCTAAACTCAATATCTATCCTATTTTTTGAGTCGTGATACAAACCCCCCCACCCTTTGAGATATACTCCCCCCCCCCTTGAAAATTTGTTGCAACAGTTTTTTGATGCTGAATCCGTCGAGCGGTGAACGCAAATTGAATTACTAATTAAACTGAGTTTGATATCCGCGTCGCTAAAGTAGCAGACGTAATCACGTCCAGTATAAGTTTGTGCAAATTGTTACCAACAACCGCGTACAATCAAAACGGCGAAGGAATTCTGGCTACTTTCAACTCTTTAAATACGTGTTGTAACTTACAAGCTGATTGCAAGATGAATCAAGAAATAAAAAATATAAAAAACTCACAAAACACATGTACTTCAGGCCATTTACTTGTTCCACAGCCTCTCAATTTCAAAGGCTCGATCTCGTAATCCTTCATTACTAATTCATCTTCTAACTGTTTCCATGTACTTTGTTATCAATTTGAGCGTAATCGACGTCCAGCTCTAAAACTAACAATGGCAGAATTACTTCGTCGAAATGGAATCTACCCGGATCTTACGTTTCTAGTAAAAAACTGTATGAGGCGGTCCAAAATCACGTCAGGTCTGCTGGATATGCCATCACTACCGGCATCTTAGAATAGAGAAAAGGGCGAAGAAAGAAACTCCCAGCCTGTCAGAAAAGTATGATGTTTCAGGGCGAAGTGGACGAGACATGCAGTAAACGACGTAGATTAACGCAAAATACCAACTGTCCTTTCAGATTTAAGGCCAGAGAGGAGCCCGAGTCTTATTTCAGTCTTAGACTCAAGATAGCACGATTAAACACAACCAGAAACATATTAGGGCGCATGATAGGCAGCTGGTCGAGCCTGTCTCAACATAAGACCATGCCAAAAGTTTTACGATATTGCTTAACTTAGGTTGAGTTCGGATACACTAGATTAAAGGGGGACGAAGACGGCTTTTCTACCTGTACGTGGTGTCCCCTACGAACCTGGAGTTTATCTTCAGAGCCAACAGAAACATGCAATACTTGGTTACGGAGGAAAAGTCACCCAGATGAGTTTCTGGGGCGTACCCAGCTCCCGTTATGGTGGTGGTGGATCAGACTAAGTTGGCCCTTTTTACCAAGATGAATTCTCACTAGTTTACAGATAACCTGGCATTATACTGTCTCCCGAGGAAAGAGCACCGCTACCTGAGCGCCAGTGATGTCGGCATAAGGAAGATATCTGGACTATGGGATATTAGGGAGATACAGATGGGAATACACACCTCGTGTGGTTCTGGTGCCTATGCCTCGCCTGGCTGGGGTTGCAGGTTTTTTGAGACTTTTTCCCGCGTACCGGCTTCCATGGCTGCTCTTTTTCTATCTTTTTTGAGCAGAAGGTTCCGTAGAAACGCTGGTTGTATTCTACGGGTAATTACTGAGCTAAATGGCTACTCGTCATGGGTCTATGTATCAATGATCTTAGGTTCGAGGTAAAAGGGGATATGAGCACTGTAGAAGGTGTGGCCTGGGTCAGAGAGAAGCCCTAGTATTATAATAGTCTCTGACTCTACATAGCACGAATAAACACCATTACAAACAAAACAAAACAAACATTGGATCAAGATATCAAGGATGTAGGGCAACTGGCCGTACTCGTAGTTAATGGCCTGATATTTAGGGGCATTCATCACATTAAATTGAAACGATAATACGGAGCGAAATTTTTTTGTGTGATTGCATCGAACTTTGATCATGAAATAGGTTTATTTGATACTAAATACCTAAACAGTTCATATGTGTAATAGATTTACTAAGTTGATAGTGTATCTGATTTAATTTTATCCCGAATGAAATATAGTCCATACATTGTCCAAAAACCTCAAGGTAATAAACAGACTGTAAAATTTTGAGGTGTCGTGCAAAAAAGATGTACAAAAATAGTTAAGCACACATGTACTTGTACGTACGTTAAGTATTTGTTTACAGCTTCTAATTAGACGGTCAGATTACCTCTCACCTAAGACACAATCACAAACATTTCCATGCCACGCATCTTGGCGAATTCTCACAAGCAATACAATATTCACCTCATGACAAACCTTCCCCTTCCACCCCCTTCCCTTCCCCCTCCACCCCTACGCGCTTCTGCCCTCGCAGGCGGGACGGAGTCGTTGACAGATTTGCTACTGTCAACTACCTCTGCTGCAGACACCAGAAATAGTGAGGCCGTCCTCATGTTTCAACATATCGCAAGCGTCCTTGATGACGCAATCGGAGAGAGTAGTACACTGCCCCAACACCTTCACAGGCCTTTTCGAGATTTTGCGGCCGACCTAAATTTAGTAGCACGACAACACTTCGAGTGTCACGTCAGAGGCTCTCCCCGCCCTCTCAAGCCGTACAATTCGGCACAAATTCCTATCCAGCCGGTAGAACACCGAGCTGCAATTACCAGTGTTCCACAGAACAATTCATGTGCCAGTGTTGCGTCTGCTGCGTCTGCTGCGGCTCCGAGGCAACGAGGTCGTTCACAGGCAGCGCGGAAGCCAACAGCACCCCTGAAACGCACCTAATAAACCAATCAATGGTAACTCAACCAAAGCAAGAATATCTGAAGACAACCGGCTTCTAGTTCGAGTTGCAACTGGCCACCCTATGCTTAGCATATCTCCGTTCGCCATAATGCAGAAAATCAACACTTTCCTCAACGAAAAACTAGTGAGGGAGATACAGAGCACCAAGACCGGTTTTGCCATCTGCCCAGCATCCCCAACCGCCCAAGAAACCTTATCAATCCGTATGAGTGATATCCAAACTTTCTTGTCACCCGAAGGGCAATGCAAAATTGAAAAGCCAGTCTTGCATTCTGCCTACAGACTCTCGGGGGTTCCCCGCTCCTACTCTGGATACAACGAGTCTTCTAATTCAGTAGAAATAGTAGAAATTACCGCGTCAGTCATAGCCGAGGCACTGACAGATTTAACAAAAGTTGCTCCAATAAGTGTCCTTGAATCAAGAGGTTCTTCCAACTCTGATTACTATCACCAGAAAAGCTGGATAGTTTTATATCCTAGTGGCTCGAATCTTTCTAAAGTACTACCTCTTTTTGGCGTGCTGGTTCCAGCAAAGCTCCTCCCGCAAAGAATAAGAACTCCACAATGTGGAAAATGCTTTGGGTGGCACAACCAACGGGCCTGTGCTCGATTTCCTCGTTGCAGAATCTGCGGCTCAACTCAGCACGTAGAAAGTGGACACACTACCTGTGATCCGAAAGTAACCCACGCGTGCCCTCCGAAATGTGCGAACTGTCACGGGCCACACCCAGCTGACTCTTTAGAATGTCTTATTCGCCCCAGAAAGGACAACTCTTTCCCATCAAAACAGCAAATATTTGCAATTAGGCAGACTGCAGCTGCTGCAACACTTCGCCTCAGAGCCGCTCACTGCGGCAAAATTGGCAGCCAACCAACTGCTACAGTTTCTGTCGACGTCCAAAGTACACCAAATGCTTCGCAATCACAAACTCCTATCCCAAATTCCCCCACGACTCTACCAGCAGGATTAGGCAGGTTCAGAATTCTTGCACAAGACGGCTGTCAAGATAAGGACAACAGAATGAATGAATAACACGCCTAATTCAATTAACATACTCTCAGTAAACGTTGGCCGCTGCTCTTCTGCGCATCAAATCGCTCTCCAAACTGCCTTCACTAACCGTATAGATATCCTGCTGATTCAAGAGCCATACATGTCCAAAAAACTGATAGGAGAATTACGTGCAAACACCCTTCGTTCGAGTGCTTCACTCCAATCGATGACTGGTCAATTCGACCTAGGGTATTGACCTATACGAGAACAAGTAATAATTTAGCTTACGCACAGGAACGCCCCCACTCTACCATGGACTTAGGTATGGGAGACATTCTCTTTCGTTCTGTTGTATTTCGTGGATACCCCCGACTGCTAGTAATAAATATTTACAACGCTCCTCCTGGAGCCATAGATCCAGGCGCCGGAGTAGCGCGATTAACTGCACTGGCCGACGCCCATTTACCCCCTAAAACAATCGTAGCTGGCGACTTCAATCTCCACCACCTGATGTGGCACCCATCTTACCCGGGCCCGCCCTCCACTCAAGCTGAAAGCCTCATCCGCTGGCTTGAATCAAAGGATCTCTCATTAATTTCTGAAATTGATAAGCCTACCCATGCCCGTGGAAATGTTCTCGATCTTTGCTTTGGAACATGCCAATTGGTAGCAGCTAGAACCACCGCAGTAGCCCAACAAGAGTTAGACGTGACATCAGACCATACTCCACTACTCGTATTTGTTGCCTGCGGTCCACGTGGTACTTCACCCACGATTGCACTTCGCTTCGCCACCATCGACAAGGATAATTTTCTAGCTTTACTTCGCATGCAACTAGAAGGCATGCTTAAATTGTCGGACAAATTAGCAGCGAGCCTAGATTCAAGAGCTGATGATATAATCCAAATACTATCGAGATCATTCTCAGGCTCTGCAAAGCGCGCGTAACCACATAACAAGGGACAGCCCTGCTGGAACCAAAGATGCAAAGAAGCAAGATTAGAATATCGCGAAAAGATACGAGCGGGAACAGCTTCTCAATCAGATAGAAAGGCATTCCGGAAGGTTACGAATAATGCTAAGATAGCCTTCTTCCAGAAAAGAGTCGACGAAGCTACGAATGCGAAGGACGTATTCGACATAACAAAGTGGCATAAGTCAAAAGGGGTTTTCTGCTCTCACCCTCTTAAAGACCCTCTCGCGCCAGACTCTCCTCCTGAACAACAAGTGGAGGGCAAAATGATGATAATTGCCCGGAACCTCTTGACCAATCATTCCGATGTCGAAGAGTTACCCTTCAATGCACCTACCGTTGCACACCAAGCTCTCCCCTTCCCAGAAATTACAGCCTCAGAAGTCAGTAACGCTATTCTTGGAGCTGGCAACACCACTCCTGGGAAAAATCAGATTCCAACTATGATTCTGCGTCTCGCTTGGCCGCACATTTCGGCCCTGGTGCACGACGCTGAAACGGCATTGGCTAAAGGCTTGACTGCGACGATGGCCACACTCGACATCAAAGGTGCATTCGACGCTGTACTTCCAGGTAGGCTTATAAAAATATTGAGAGAACAAGGCTGGCCAGCCCAGCTCTGCAACTGGATTACTTCATTCGTGAGCAAACGCGAAGTCTGTATAAGACTAGACGGACAAATTGGTAAACCCATCGTGACTGACTGCGGACTCCCCCAGGGTTCGCCAGTCTCCCCTATTCTTTTTATGCTGTATATTGCTCCTCTATTTAAGCTTGATGGACTCAAGAAAGCCTTTGGATACGCCGATGATATCGCAGTGCTGGAAGTATCGCCTTCCTTACAGGAAAATACTACTAAAGTAGAAAACGCAATAAATCAAGCGCTTGCATGGGGCTCTTCGGAAGGGGTGACCTTCGACCCCTCAAAATCCGAACTTCTCCATTTCACCCGGAAACACAAAGATAAGGACTCGCGCCCACTGGTAGAAACAAACAATTTCACCATCTTAGAGTCAGTACAAAAGCCCTATCTTAAATGGCTAGGGATAAATTTTGATAAAAAGCTCACGTTCAAACGACACGTCCAAATTCAAGCGTCCAAGGCCCTTAGTGTCGCTCACGCTCTTCGCTGCCTGGGAAATACAATTAGAGGGGCACCACCATATCTCTCGAGGCAAGCAGCCTTCGCCTGTATCTTACCAATAGCACACTTCGGTGCTGAGACCTGGTGGCCAGGCAAGTCTCGAACAAATCTAGGAAAAGTTGTCATTAACAGGGTTGGATCTCATCTTAATATGATAGAAAAAGTACATAGAGCCGCCGCGAGGGCTGTCCTCCCAGTGTACCGCACAACTCCTTCCGCTGCTCTCTTTCGGGAGGCTGGCCTTAATCCCGCTGAGCTAGCCCTCAATAACATATCAAGAAGAGCTGCTATACGCACTCGTCGACTCGACCCCCATCACCCTCTTCGTCTACGTGTACAAAATTCTATGTCATCTCCTGCACTATCCCGTTCTGCGCGCTCACATAGAGGTATCCCAGCGTCAGAACACATAAATCCAATTGTCAATCCCCCATGGGAAGTCATAGAGTCCAAGCAGGACTCTCTTATTCGTATTTGTGGCCCTTCTGGACCAAGATACACGAGAGCAGAAAAATTTTTCAATTTTTTGCAAACACTCCCCAGGAGTGATATCTTAGTATTCTCAGACGGTTCTAAACTACCAGATGGCAAAACAGGCAGCGGCTTTGTCATTTACCAATTTGGAATTAAAGTTTACTCTAAGGCCTTCCCGCTCGGTCATCAAAGAGATTGTTTTGATGCAGAAGCATTCGGTGCTCTTCAAGGGATCCGCGCAGCTATTGCGCTCCCCTCAGCCCGCTTTTCAAATGACATTTGGATATTTATCGACAACGTGGAAGTAGCAACTAAACTTCTTACAAAAACCCCAACAGTCTCTGCCCAACCAATTTTTCTCGAAGCTTTAGAAGTGGCCAAAACTTGGAAAGCTCGAACACGGCTTCCCCATACCCTGGAGGGTAATATTTACGTCCGATGGGTCCCTGGACATTCCGGTATTGAAGGAAACGAGCTAGCCGATATGGAGGCTAAGAGAGGCGCATCGATGCCATGCCCTGAGAAGCTCGAGTTTTCTTTTTCATTATTAGAAAAGTGGCAGGAGGCCCAAAAAAGAAGAGAGAAAGAAGACTGGTGGCAAAAATATTCTCCCCTCTCATACCAGAAACTCGAGATAAACGACGCACCTTTCTTCCCAAAAGAGCTCACTATGAATCGCAGACATTTAGGCCGAGTCATAGCTGCCAGAACCGGCCACGGGGACTATGCTACCTACCACACCCGTTTCAAACATTCGGAGGCTACTAACGATTGCTCATGTGGTTATTCTAAATCACCTACACACTTTCTCTTCTGTCGGATTCTTCGTCGTCGCAGGGGTCGCCCTGAAGGGCCCATCAACCAACTTATTCCAAGTCTGCTTGGCACGCCGAAAGGAGCGATAGCTTTTAACAAATGGCTCGACCAGTCTCGGTTCTTCGAGGAAATCTGTACTCGTTGAGGGGCAACTTTGTTTTTCCTTTTATTTTTCCTTTTATTTATTTATTTATTTATTTATTTATTTATTTATTTATTTATTTATTTATTTATTTATTTATTTATTTATTTATTTATTTATTTATTTATTTATTTATTTATTTATTTATTTATTTATTTATTTATTTATTTATTTATTTATTTATTTATTTATTTATTTATTTATTTATTTATTTATTTATTTATTTATTTATTTATTTATTTATTTATTTATTTATTTATTTATTTATTTATTTATTTATTTATTTATTTATTTATTTATTTATTTATTTATTTATTTATTTATTTATTTATTTATTTATTTATTTATTTATTTATTTATTTATTTATTTATTTATTTATTTATTTATTTATTTATTTATTTATTTATTTATTTATTTATTTATTTATTTATTTATTTATTTATTTATTTATTTATTTATTTATTTATTTATTTATTTATTTATTTATTTATTTATTTATTTATTTATTTATTTATTTATTTATTTATTTATTTATTTATTTATTTAACACGATCAGAGGCTCCTGGACAGAAAGGTGGAGCGGGCGAGTGTGACTGATTGATCACCAGTTGTGAGGACGGGGAAGTCTCATCAAACATGCTGTAATGGCTCATGTATTTCTTCTGTTCGCAGTTTCAGATAACGCGGTACAGCGATGTATTTTTAGACTTAGCAAAGTCCCAAATCCTAGAGCGATGGCTCTAGCGTCCTATGTCCCAAAGGGGATGGACGGGCATGTGCAGGAGGCACATGTTCGGAGCCTAGACGTCAAATAGAATCATCATCATCATCTAATTAGACGGTTTTTCCGTAAATGTTGTGGGGCTTATCGATAAATCCATACAGAGGTACAGCCCATAAGTATTATTCCATGTCGACCAGGGGGGGGCTTTGCCACCACAACGCTTTCCTTAATTAGGCAATATCGCGAGAATGCACCTCGCACCCATCCCTACTGTAGTAGTAGTTTTGTTTATTCGTGCTATGTAGAGTCCAAGACTATTATAACACTAGGGCTCCTCACTGACCCAGGCCACACCTTCTACAGTGCTCCTATCCCCTTTTACCTCGAACCTAAGATCATTGATACATTGACCCATGACGGGTAGCCATTTAGCTCAGTAATTACCCGTAGAATTCAACCACCTTTTCTACGGAACCTTCTGCTCAAAAAAAATTGAAAAAGAACAGCCATGGAAACCGGTACGCGGGAAAAAGTCTCAAAAAATCTGCAACCCCAGCCAGGCGAGACCTAGGCACCAGAGCCACACGAGGTGCGTATCCCCATCTGTATCTCCCTAATATCCCATAGTCCAGATATCCTCCTTATACTGACACCACCAGCGCTCAGGTAGCGGTGCTCTTTCCTCGGGAGACAGTACAATGCCAGAATATCTGTAAACAGTGAGAATTCATCTTGGTAAAAAGGGCCAACTTAGTCTAATCCATCACCACCATAACGGGAGCTGGGTACGCCCCGGAAACTCGTTTGGATGACTTTTCCTCCGTGACCAAGTAATGCGTGTTTCTGTTGGCTCTGAAGATAAACTCCAGGTTCGTAGGGGACACCACGTACAGGTAGAAACGCCGTCTTAGTCCCCCCCCATCCCTACTGTGTTTTGTATGTATTTCGATGACAACAACATCAACGCAATGGATTGTTTACTAAGTATTAGTTTTTATAAGAACAGGAATTATTTTGCATTTTGTAGTATGAGTTGGGAATCATTGAATCAATGCTTTGATCATTAGAACTCATACAAAACACAGTAGGAATGGGTGCGAGGTGCATTCTCGCGATGTTGCCTAATTAAGGAAAGCGTTGTGGTGGCCAAGCCCCCCCTGGTTGACATGAAATAATAAAATTTTTTTTTTTTTTTCTTTTATCCTATTTCGGCGCCTGAAGGCCCACGTAGGTATTTTTCGGAAGATACGTATTCTTTGTTATAGAACGACTCATTTTGACGTTTGGAACACTCATACTCAGATTTCATTTGCAGATACCACTACGAGAATAACGCCTTACGACATGTACCCTCTTCCGTGAATACCCACCACAGGGAAAAGCGAGAAAAACCTGTGGCTATCTGAGCATGCTTTCGTCATTCTACGAATACAGTATCACCGCGAGAGAAGTGGTGTGAGGGTCTTGCTGGATTCGAACCAGCTTTCTCCTGTCTCAAGTGGGGCATGTGTCTAAGCTACCCAGACTCTACTTGGGAGAACGGCCTGGACGGTGTACCACTGCACCATCCGACCCGACATGAAATAATACTTTGGGGCTGTACCTCCGTACAGTCGTCCCTCTCGAACTCGATAGTGGGTCCCGGTATAAGTGTTGAAAATATTCATTGAAATTCAACCATTTACATTTGTAATACTTACCCCTGCCCGCAAAATGACCTGTAAGGGTAAGTGTTGCAAATATAAAAGTCCAAGTTACAATGAATATTTTCAACAATTATACCGGGACCCACTATCGAGTTAGAGAGGGACGACTGTATTTCCAGGCAGAATAGGTTTTTCAAGGGGGGGGGTTGTATCACGACTCATTTAACCGACGCTCCGTAGACAAATTATAGCACATGATATGAATGTCACGGCAGGGGCTAATGTTGTGTACGATATACGCGTGGCATGGTATACAACCTAGAGGAAGTCACCCGAGAACAGCAAAGTTCACCACATCTCACGGCCATGCATGGAGTCTTCTCACGGCCCGCAATCGTCTTCTCCCTTGCCATTGGCATGCGAATCTGGCTCCTCCTCTACGGACTCTGGCACGACGCACACTCCCCACTCAAGTACACCGACATCGATTACCTCGTCTTCACCGACGCCGCGCGCTTCGTCTCTGCCGGCCAGCCACCGTATGCGCGCGAAACCTACCGATACACGCCTCTCCTCGCCTGGCTCCTATGGCCCACGACCTGGGGCCCATGGTGGTTCGCGTATGGAAAGGTGCTCTTCGCTGCGGGTGATATCGTCGCCGGCTGGCTGATAGTGCAGACCGTGCAGCAAACCCACGACGTGTCGCGTGCGCGCGCCCTGCGCTTCGCCAGCGTCTGGCTGCTCAATCCGATGGTGGCGACGATCAGCACGCGTGGAAGTGCGGAGGGTCTCCTTGGTGCCCTTGTCGTCGCGGTACTCTGGGCTGTGGTGCAGCGTCGCATCGCCCTCGCCGGCGTGCTTCTTGCTGTGGCCGTGCATGTCAAGATCTATCCTCTCATCTATGCCGCGTCGCTCTGGTGGTGGCTCGATGATACGCATTCGCCCGAGCCATGCGCGCGTCACGTCGCCACGTCGCCGGTGTCTGCGTGGTGGCGGCGCATCAAGTGCTGCTCCAATCGGTCGCGTCTGACTCTCGCGGGCGTCAGTCTGCTAGTCTTCGCCGTCCTTAACGGGCTCATGTATCTACTGTACGTTACTGCCTGTGTCGTCTGACTTCGCGTGGTATCACGATTGATCTCTCTTGTAGCTACGGACACGAGTTTCTCCAACACACCTATCTCTACCACTTGACGCGTCTCGATCACCGACACAATTTCTCACCCTACAACCTCCTGTTGTACCTCTCCTCGGCCTCATCAACCCCCTCACATCAAAGTCCCGAGTCGCTGGCCTTTCTCCCGCAGCTTTTTCTCGCACTCCTTGCCGTGCCCCTAGCCCTAGCCAAGAAAGACCTGCCCTCAACGATGCTTGCCCAAACTTTTGCCTTTGTCACATTCAATAAAGTCTGCACGAGCCAGGTAATTCAATCTTCTCGGTAGCTGAGATGAGACTAATAAAAAAATATTTAGTATTTCCTTTGGTACCTGGTCTTCCTCCCTTTTTATCTCCCTCGGTCCTCCCTCTTATCTAGTAAACCTCTCGGCGTTACTGCTGCGCTACTTTGGCTCTCTACACAAGCTGTTTGGTTGCACCAAGCCTTCCAGCTCGAATTCCTTGGAATAAGCACCTTTATGCCTGGTCTCTGGTTTTCTAGTATTGCTTTCTTCCTGGTGAATTCAGGAATTTTAGGAATAATTGTACTCGATATTGGACTTTATTCAGAGCTCAAGAGCAAAGATTCTGAAACTAAACTTCGATGAGTCATCTGATAGTACTACATCTTCGGTCTTCCAAGGCCTACGCTCTTGATTTTACAAGGGCAATTAAAGTGCTTGGAGGATATTGCTTTAACGTGTCAGATTGGTATTTTTCCTCGTGACTCAAGTTAAACTAACTACCATCCTTAACTCCGTCGCTTAGCCACTAGCAAATTCCCAGCATAGATAATTTCTTCAAAGATCCTTCAACTGGCTCAAATAAAAAAACTTGTTACTTATCTCCCCGAGTAATCCTCGTGATAAGTTTAGAATAAGATGATAGAGATACGATGGCTCGAATTAAATGGAACAGGGAATCTAGGTTATGTTGAAACCACTGACAAGGCTAGCATAATGAGAGACTCTGATGCAAAGTGGTCGGGTTTGGAGGAAAGAAACGGGCACGAGTGCTTGGCTATCTTTGACTCTGTCTAAGACTTCAGGACTTTCTAGAAAGAACGCTGTTGGACGGTATTTATTTAACTTTTCAACGATTTTTTCACTCCAAATTCCTGTGCATTGATCTTTGCTCAGCTGAAAATAGGGACTAAACCCAGGCACTTGTGATTCTGTAAATATTAGTTAAAAACAGTGTAAATGGTACGGCATCTCGAGGTGAACTTACCCAGGTCAATAAACCGAATCCTCAGGAATTCAAGCGCCGTCAATCGCCCTAAAGACCTTGCGGCGGCAACGACTAACTTCTCGAAGGCTCTGATAAATTTCATGTCTGTAATACTTGACCCACCACTCCATCCAAGTTGAGGAAATGTTGGTCGACAGACATTCTTGACCACGATATCCACAGTTTTAAGACGACTTTCTCGAGGATTTGCAAAAGACGCAGCTCTGTGAAAAAATTCGTGACAAATTCTACCAGTGTATGCTAAATGCTCTAATGTTGGCATCGCCCTCGCCATTTCTACACAAAAATGAATCTTACGGTTGACTTTTAGAGCATGCTCAGGAGCAAAGGGCTCACGGCGATAATCAGCTTCTAGACAGAGATTTAGGTTTGTTATATTTTGGGGTAATTTAGGTAGAATAGTGGCCATAGAGAGGTAACTTTTTGATTTAGGTTTGGCATACGAAGCATGCCATTCGATGAGATTAGGAAGCGCATTTGCGAGCAGCTGAAAGTCTTCGTTTGATCTGATTAGGTTCCATTGACCTTTGCAGACTAAAGTTCGCACGGTTCTGAGTGTAGGTAATATTCCTTGGGATTGGTCTCGCCGAAAGTATGGCACCATGGGAGTCTTCCTGCGTTCTCCACCCTCTAAAGTAAGAATAAATACATGGCCGAAAGTCATCTGAATAAATCTGAATACTTCTTCCAAAGTACAATTGACGGAAGACATTCTACTAGAGGTTGCAGGGTTTTCGGATGCCATGTGAGGAAGGTATGTCAAAAAGGTTCGTTCGGGGCTATCGAGCGGAGTTATCGTGCGATCGCCTACAGGGTGTTTTGTTTGGAAGACAGGAAACCATATATCAATGTGTCTCACGTACGAGCTAAGGTGTGGATGTTGGATGAACCATTCGATTGCTTCATTGATAGATCGTCTCGTACCTTCGATCTTCAAATGTCGATATAGTCTCTCTTGGATAAGCTCTCTCCAACAGCGGCTCACTAGCGATAATTGGGAGACTTCCCTTCTCCGTGAGTGTCTAAGCGCTGTGCCTGGTTGAAAGTTAGAGTGGTATCTTGAGTTTTAAAGATTAAATTAACAAACCCCAACCACGTATAAATCTAGAATTTCCGGTACAAGTCGGATTAATGGCTGTAGAAGCACGAATTCCGACAAGATAGTCCAATATACATTCGTGGATTTCATTCGGAAGATGACATAGAGGTGCTCTTTCTGTAGTCTGTAGTGAGGGCTGGGTTCCGAGTAGTGAAGAGCTACTCCTAGCCTCAACGTCAAAATTGTGATAAAACTTGATGTCTCCGTCATGCATGTTCTCGACAAAAAATGGTGTACTTTGCGGTCGCTCGGGCGGAGTTATATCTCCTCCATCTTCGTTGATAGCCTTATTCCGCGATAGAGTTCGATCAATGAGATGTGTCGAAGCATCCGAGGCTCCAGGTGTTGAAGTAGTTGTCGAAATTCCGACACCACACGTATCATAGCCCCGTCTTATTACCCGAGAACTCGGTTCCAGCAACATGGTGATGTATTTTGTTCGCGAGTGAGAATAATAGTAACTTGCGACAGCGCTGAATGTTCCTTAGATACACCCGTGAGTGATATGAAACACTCCGCTGTCTTGCTGGTTGCTCTCTTGCTCTCTCCTTCAGAGACAACCCTTGTGACGAAGAGTAATCGGTTAATATCGTAAGATGTAGCGAATTTTCTCTCTCAAGCTGAATTTGATTATCTCCAAATGGATGGCATGCATGCTCGCCAAATACGATACGACTATAACGAAGCGTTTGCCGCCAAGATGATAGTTATTTAGCGCTGACGATACTTAGTTAAATTTTCACCATGAGTCGAAGGTACCGAGGAGATAGAGCTTGTAGAGGGATGGTGGACAAGTGATGTTGGGGTTCGCAGAGGGATTGTGCCGGATAAGGTTGGGGTTAGTGGTACGGAGGGGCTCTATACGAATCGCGTACGCATTCTAAAATGCGTAATCATTTCAGAGTACAGTAGTACTGAGGATAGAACTTTCAGATCGTACTAGCAAGGATCATTTTCATAACCACTGATTTGAATAATTATTATGCCGTGAGATGACAAGAGTAAATAAAGAACGAGGCAAGTGTAAATTAAGTTTTGCACTTTTTTTTACACAAATGACACAGGATTGAGATACAAATGTTTTCCCGACTCCTTAGCGTTTAAACCCCCCGGGCGCATCATCGTTAGTTTATTTAGGCTCCTGACGAGCAGATACCATGGGATTGTTCAAAAAGGTAATCTATTTTTGGGAATATTATCGACAATATCTTGTCAGAACTTGCTAAAGATAATTTACATAACATATTCTAACACAACACCTTTGCCTTATTCCATCGCATAACTTCATGTACAGTGTCTCAGCCCTAAAGATTGTTAGTGACTGATGTTAGTTTTACTGTAGAACCCCTCTTAGCTAATAGTGGGTCCCGGTATAATTACTGAAGAGATTCATAGAAATTTTAACGTTTATATTTGCAATACTTACCCCTGTCCGCAAAATGACCTGTAAGGGTAAGTGTTGCAAATTTAAAGGTGCAAGTTATAATGAATCTTTTCAACATTTATACCGAGACCCACTATTAGCTAAGAGGGGTTCTACCGTATATGTTAAGATGAGTGACTGCAAGGTATAGACACACAGAACCAACATCAGCCACTAACAATCTTTAGGGCTGAGACACTGTACATGAAATCAATTATTGTGAATCAGAGCACCCGCATTATGTCCAGGTTCTGGTAAATAAAGCATAGGAGCAATTAGCCCATCGATTGGCTGCGTGCTGAATTAATGATAATTCGTCCAAAATCCGAGGAAACCATCATAAAATTTGGGCACTTAGACTTCATCCATCGGTCACTTCTAGAATCTCTGAACCGTGTATATTATCTGAGAGTATCAGTCTAAATATGACTCTGACTCTCGACGACGCGAAACGGGACCAATTTATAGCATATTTTGGCCCTTGACTCAATATTTCGTTCATCTCAAAGCTTTGATTACTGATGATTGGAGTTGGTGTCTCAAGGAACATAGACGAAATGCAATAAAACCTTAACTGTGAGTAAACGTCTGATCATCCACCGTTGATATGCAGTTTGACTCAGCAGAAGGAATTGATTTACCCGAGTAATAATACTAGAAGTAAATACATTCAAAGAGCGATGTTCTACTCGTCGTGAAGTTGGACCCCATTTGTCGAAAAGGCCCTCAATTCCCAAATCATGAATTGAGACGTTCCTTACATGAGAGTATCCAACGTACCCATGCGAGCAGCCGACTTGGGTCGAATGGTGCAGTGGTAGACTGTCTGGGCCGTTCTCCCAAGTAGAGTCTGGGTTGCCAAGGCACATGCCCCACTTGAGATAGGAGAGGGCTGGTTCGCGTCCGGCAAGACCCTATCCATATTTCTCGCGTGGTCATGTGTGTGACGATGATGAAGGCACGCTGGATAGTCGTGGGTGGCTGAAATGCGTTCTTGCGGCAGACATAAACGGTTGAGGGTTGAAAGGGCTGTAAGGAGCCTGACTTCGAGTTATGTCTTCAAATGATATTCGGGCGTGAGTGCCCCTCATATCACGTTGAGTCATCGCTCCATGTACCGTACTAGTGTCATTCGTGTCACAGCCTTAAGGCTGCATGCACAAGAAAGAATTTTAAAAAAATGAAAAAAAAGGGATCCGACCGCCAAATGGTGGCAAACTCATGCTCCTGGCACTTATTGTGAATTTGGGATGCAGTTTCTCGAGAAGCCGCCCGAGGAACTCCGAGTCTCTCGTCGTTATCTTGGGAATTGATTCAGCGCTAGACTTGAAGCGCTAAAAGGTTCGATCATGAGAATACCCTCATGACTTATTCCTGCAGGCATGATAAGTCGATCACTCACTTAGCATCTTGCCCCCCTCGTTCGGGAAAGACTAGTTGTTCAAACATGTGTTTATGTTTATGATGTGATATCCCTAGGAAACGTTTCTATTTAGGCATAGCGCTAGCGTAAGCGAGCGATTGATTTTTCCGCTTATACAGTGTCTCAGCCCTAAAGATTGTTAGTGGCTGATGCTGGTTTTGTGTGTCTATATCTTGCAGTTACCTATCTTAACATATAAGACTAACATCAGCCACTAACAATCTTTAGGGCTGATACACTGTATAGCCGAACCTCTCAAGACTGATAGTGGGTCCCGGTATAAATGTTGAAAAATTTATCGACATTTAATCATTTACATTTGCAATACTTACCCCTGCGCGCAACTGATGTGTAAGGGTAAGTATTGCAAATATAAATGGTTAAATTTCGATAAATAATTTCAACATTTATACCGGGACTCACTATCAGTTTTGAGAGGTTCGACTGTGCATTTAACCTCGATTACCCGATAGAAGGCAAGAACGAAAATTTATGATTCAAGGGTAGTATAGTAAAACCCCTCTTGGCTAATAGTGGGTCCCGGTATAACTACTGAAGAGATTCATAGAAATTTTACCGTGTATATTTGCAATACTTACCCCTACACCAAAAATGACCTGTAAGGGTAAGTGTTGCAAATATAAAAGTCCAAGTTATAATGAATCTTTTCAACATTTATACCGGGACCCTTTATTAGCTAGGAGGGGTTCTACTGAAGTAGTAGTAGTAGTTATTCGTGCTATGTTGAGGCCACGACTATTACAACACTAGGGCTCCTTTCTGACCCACCCTACTCCTTCTACAGTGCCCCTCTCCCATTTTACCTCGAACCTAAGATCATTGATACATTGGCCCATGACGGGTAGCCATTTAGCTCAGTTATTACCCGTAGAATTCAATCACCTTTTCTACGGAACCTTCTGCTCAAAAAAATTGAAAAAGAGCAGACATAGAAACCGGTACGCGGGAAAAAGTCTCAAAAAATCTGCAACCCCAGCCAGGCGAGACCTAGGCACCAGAGCCACACGAGGTGCGTATTCCCATCTGTATCTCCCTAATGTCCCATCGTCCAGATATCCTCCTTAAGCCGACAAAACTAGCGCTCAGATAGAGGTACTCTTTCCTCGGGAGACAGTATAATGCCAGAATATCTGTAAACAGTGAGAATTTATCTTCGTCAAGGGAGCCAACTTAATCTAATCCATCACCGCCATAACGGGAGCTGGGTACGCCCCGGAAACTCATCTGGGTAACTTTTCCTCCGTGACCAAGTAATGCGTGTCTCAGATGGCTCTGAAGATAAACTCCAGGTTCGTATGGGATACTACGTGTAGGTAGAAGCGCCGTCTTCGTCCCACGAAGGCCGTGGGTGTAGAGGCGGCTATGTTCGCCCGGTATCCTCTCTCGTGATTTGAGGGTCAGGCAGGTAAGTACTCATAATATTGTTCTAAAGCAAAGCGGAGGAGTCTCAGATACTCCGCATTTGCAACACATCTCTCGTCAACACAACAGACAGTTGACTCACGATCTATTCGAATTATTCATTTTTCAATTACCATGCCCATTCCACCCATTCCCCTCATTCCCCCTCTACCAAATACCGCTCTGCCGGTCGGAAAGGGCTCGTTGGCAGAAGCATTACTGCTAACAACCTCCGCCGCCACAAACAGAAACCAAAAAGCCAAATTAATGTTTGAAAACATAGCAACAGTACTCGATGACGCGCTGAACGAGATTGTACTTCCTCAGCACTTGCAAAAAACATTCCGAGAATTCATTATCGATCTGACAGCAGTCGCTCGACGACACTTTGAAAGTCATGTTAGATGGACGAACCGGCCCTCTAAACCTTACACCACCGAAAATTCCTTTCCAAACGATCCCAAGACAAGGAATTCGGCCCACCATGATGTATCCACAAAGACGCAAACAACATCTTCAAGCGCCGTTAAGATGCCCAACCAAAAATATAGCCCTCCAGCAAAACTGCCACCTCGACCACCAGCTACACAGCTACTGAAGCCAGTCAATAAAAGCAAAGTCCTGCTCAAAAAGCCTCATGAGGACAACCGTATTTTTGTAAGGATATCTCCTGAACATACATGTCTGGGGATGTCTCCTTACGCTATAATGCTACAACTTGATGGATTCCTGAAAGGGAAATTTGTGCGCGAGGTCCAAAAGATCAAAACAGGGCTTGCCATCTGTCCAATATCAAACGGAGCCCATGAAACATTGGTAGCACGTATGTCTGATATTGAAGCCTTCTTATCAACTGACGGAGAATGCAAAGTCGAAAAGCCCGAACAATACTCAGCTTTTAAGCTCTCTGGGATACCTCGCTCTTACTCAGGATATGACGGCTCCGGAATAGTACTTATAGACATCACTGCCAATACTATCGCTCAAGCCCTCACAGACCTCACAAACATCCCTCCCGCGAATGTGATTGAATGTCAAAGCCCTACCGATAATCAATTCTCAGACAAAAAGAATTGGATAGTCTTTTATCCCCAAGGATCTAATCTTTCTAAAAGCCTGTCGTTATTTGGTGCACGTGTTTCTGTTAAATTGCTTCCCAAAAGAACTAAAACTCCTCAATGTAGAAACTGTTATGGATGGCACAATGAATGGGCTTGCTCTAGGGCCCCCCGCTGCAGAATATGCGGCTCTACACAACATGTTGAGTCGAACCATACAACAGGTGATCCTTCCAGAAGTCACAAATGCCCACCAAAATGTGTGAATTGTCATGGCCCCCATACTGCCGATTCCCTTGAATGTCTTATCCGACCAGGAAAAGATAACAAGCTACCTACTAAAGCTCAAATATTACAAATCCGAAAGGCAGCAACCGCAGCTAGGCTACGCCTCAAAACAGCACACTGCGGAACCTTGGGCACCGAAACCACCAACAATGAAAACATTATTCCAGCAACACAAACAACAGTGGGAAATCAAAATCTCGACAGAGACACTCTCAGTACAACTTTTGTGTCCCAGAATAATTTTGCAGCCCTGGCAGATAACGCCCAACAGCACTGTGCGGATAATGCTATGAAAAATACATGAGTAATACAAACCAATATATTAAGTTACTCTCCGTCAATGTTGGCCGCAGCTCTACTGCACACACAATTTCACTTGAAACCGCTTTTCGTACCAATATTGACATGCTATTATTACAAGAACCATATACCTCTCGAGACCCAACTCACCGAATCACATGTACACATCCTTCATTTGAATGTTTTACCCCAGTTGATGACTGGTCATTGCGACCCCGCGTACTTATTTATACTAAGAAAAATTCTGGACTCACTATCATTCAGACTCGTCCTGAAATATTCTCCGATCAAAGGTCTGGTGATATTATTTTCCTCAAAGTCAAGACCGCCAATAATCATTGGATCACCATTATAAATATTTACAACGCCCCACCCGGATCTATCAACGCTGGCGCAGCACTAGAATTTTTGTTTTCCCTAACTAATACCTTTAATTTCAAAAACTGTATTTTCGCTGGAGACTTTAATCTCCACCATAACAACTGGCAACCCTCTTACTCTGGAACACCTTCACCTCAAGCTATCCTCCTTATTCAATGGCTTGAGGCTCAAAATTTTTCTTTAATCTCAGAGGTTGACATCCCCACACATAATCGGGGAAATGTCCTTGACTTATGCTTTGCATCACACTCATTGTTGGCAAAGGGTAGCATAGCCTCCACACAACCAGATCTTGACATCACTTCCGACCACCTACCACTACTCATAACTATTCCAACTGGCTTTCAAAAAACAAAAGTTGAACCTAAGTTGCGCTTCGCAACAATCGATGAAAGTATCTTCCAGTCCCTACTGAAATCAAATATAGCCGCATTAGCTCCTTTGAGACAAAAATCTTGCTCAAGCATTGATATTAGAGCTGAAGAGCTAGTTACTGCCTTACAAAATTCATTCGCTGGCTCAGCAAAGAGATCTCTACCTCGCAACACTGGGAAACCCTGGTGGGACCAGAGCTGCAGAGAAGCTCGCCAGAGATATCGTGACATACTGCGTACCGGAAATGTCTCACATACCGATAAAAAAGAATATAGGAGAGCTATCAAAAGAGCAAAACGCTCATTCTATAAAAAAAAAGTAGACGAAGCCAGCAAAGCAAAAGATATCTTCGATATTGTGAAGTGGCAGAGAGCTAAAGGTGTCTTCCGCACTCCCCCTCTACATAATCCCTTGGCACCAAATGACTCCCCGGCGCAAACACTAGAGGATAAAAGAGAATTTCTATATAGAAATCTTCTCTGCAATCAAACTGAAACTGAAGATATTCCCTTGGATACTCCTTCTGTCCCAAAGAAACTTCTCCCATTTCCGAAACTAACACTTACAGAGACTTCCAGAGCTATTCTGGAAGCTGGAAATACGAAACCAGGTAAAGATGGGATCTCTAGCGCATTGCTACGCCTTGGATGGCCATACATTTCTAATCTAGTGTTGGACCTCTTTCAGGCGTGTATAGATACCGGTCACCATCCCCGCTGCTTCCGAACAGCTATCTTAACAATTATTGGTAAACCTAATAAAGCGGACATGACTTCCCCTAGTTCTTATAGGCCCATAGCGCTGCTCTCAGTTTTCGGTAAAGGTTTAGAAAGGCTTGTTGCAAGACGCATGCCATGGATTTCTATTAAGTTTAAGATTCTTGCTCATCAACAGTTTGGCGCGCTTCCACTTCGCTCATCTGTAGATCTAACCACCTGTCTTACCCACGATATAGAGAACTCTTTAAACAAATGTCAAACGGCATCTGTCGCCACTCTAGACATCAAGGGTGCTTTCGATGCAGTCCTCCCTGGACGGCTTGTCTACCGACTGAGAGAACAAGGGTGGCCGTCACACCTTTGTAAATGGATTGGTTCTTTTGCGACTAAGCGTACTGTTTTAATTCGATTAGACGGCGAAACTGGTCCCCAGCAATCGATTACCTGCGGTCTACCTCAGGGTTCCCCAATATCCCCAATTTTATTCATGGTTTATATTTCTCCTCTCTCCCACTTGAAAGACCTCAAAAAGGCATTTGGATACGCTGATGATGTAGCTATTCTTGAAAGCTCCCCTTCACTAGAACTTAACTCGACCAGAATTAAGGAAGCCATCAATGCAGCATTGGCTTGGGGCAAAGATGAAGGTGTCACTTTTGATCCTAAGAAATCAGAGTTAATGCATTTCTCTAGAAGGCACAAAGATAAAGGAAACAGCCCAAAGGTGCAGACAAGCAACTTCACAATTTCAGAAAACACGAATCTACCCTACTTGAAATGGCTGGGTGTACATTTTGACAAGAAACTCACCTTCAAGAGCCATGCGTTAATCCAGGCAGCTAAGGCGTTAAACGTTGCAAACGCTCTCCGTCATTTAGGCAATACAACAAGAGGAGTTCCCCCGCGTCTCCTCAGACAGGCAGTATTATCTTGCGTCTTGCCTATAGCACATTTTGCAGCTGAGACTTGGTGGCCAGGTAAGACTAGAAATAAAAACTCAAAAATAATAAGCAATAGAGTTGATAATCACTTAAACGCTCTGAGTAAAGTTTATACAACAGCTGCTAGGGCGATTCTTCCCGTATACCGTACCACCCCTACCCAAGCTCTTCTCAGGGAGGCAGGAATAAACCCAGCCGAAATATGTCTTGACAATATAGTAAGAAGAAGTGCTATCCGGACTCGCCGTCTTGATGACCGCCATCCACTACGCCGCCGCTCAATAAAGCTATCTATTAATCAAACATTGTCGCGATTTGCGCAATCCCTAGAAACAATACCTCCGTCAGAATTTATAAATCCTCTTGCTCACCCTCCCTGGGAGATAGAAGAGCTACCAAATTATTCTATCTTCCCCTCTTCCACGGAAATGTCGACGCCTGAGTCGGAAGCTAGCATTTTTTATAATTTCTTAAACACACTTCCAAAAAATGACATTCTTATCTATAGTGATGGATCAAAATCACCAAATGGAAATGCAGGAGCCGGTTTTGTAATCTTCCAATTAGGGCGACAAATATGTACAGGTGCTTCTCCTTTGGGTAAATTATGCGAAGCAAATGATCCCGAAGCACATGCTGCACTCCTGGGAATAAAATCTGCAATTGCTCTCCTATCAACACGATTCTCAAAAGATTTATGGGTTTTCGTAGATAATTATAGCGTGTCAAGAAAACTACTCTCAAAAACCCCTGTCTTGTCCTCCCAAGCAATCTACTTAGAAGCTTTGGAAACTACCAATCTTTGGAAAGCAAGTGCTAGACTTCCCCATATTTCTGAGGGCGAGATTAAGATATGCTGGATACCTAGTCATGCTGGAATCCATGGAAACGAACTTGCAGACTTTGAAGCTAAAAGAGGTGCAGCCATGCCTTATAACGAGTCGCAGCAACAACACTCGTTGGCTTCACTTTGTCGATGGCAAAAAGAAAAAACAGATAACTCAAGGGACATCTGGTGGCAAGCCCAGGCTCCTAAGATGTATTCCCAGCTTAAAATCCATTCTGCTCCCCTCCCACCTAAAGAACTTCTTCTAAGCAGGAAATTTCTTGGACATTTGTTTGCCTCTAGAACAGGACATGGAGATTTCGCTGAATACCACATACGTTTTAATCACCACGACGCTAATCTTAACTGTAAATGCGGATCACCCAAGGCACCGCTACATTTTTTCTTTTGCAGAATACTCCGCCGCCGACGTGGCCGTCCTCCAGGACCCATTAGTTCTCTAATCCCTACTTTACTTGGAACTCCAAAGGGGGCTATCACACTATCTGAATGGCTTGATAAAACTGATTTCTTCGTAAACATATGCCCTCGATAAGGTAATGGTTCTATCTACTCCACCACAGATTCCTTAAATTCTTATTCTACTTGTTATTTCTTTCGGGAAATCCTGCTACAAATTTTAAAGACTTTCCACTTATAGTGAGTGGCTTATGACTTCTCTTTTCTATTTATCTTGTGCTGGCTGTTTCATACAACGCCCCACACCATGTATATAACTGCTTAGTTTAGCCTAATACTCAAGAGCCCCGGCTCTAGCGTCATCTGTCCCTAGTTAGGATTAGAGTTAAGCGTCGCGAAAACGTTAGACTCGTACTTAGACGTTAAATAGTAATAAAAAAAAAAAAGCGGAGGAGTCTATTTAGCTCCAAGTTTTCCGGCTCAGGGATTATAAAAGTGTGTTCTTGTAAATGCGGATCTTAGACCTACCCCTGTCGAATTTTGGAATGAATTACGCTGACATAATCTTTCAGGACAGCTCAATGAGTTTGTGCTTCAGACATTTTTTTCTAAATTGCTCTTGTGTGTGCAGCTTTAAGGCTGTGACACGAATGACACTAGTACGGTACATGGAGCGATGACTCAACGTGATATGAGGGGCACTCACGCCCGAATATCATTTGAAGACATAACTCGAAGTCAGGCACCTTACAGCCCTTTCAACCCTCAACCGTTTATGTCTGCCGCAGGAACGCATTTCAGCCACCCACGACTATCCAGCGTGCCTTCATCATCGTCACACACATGACCACGCGAGAAATGTGGATAGGGTCTTGCCGGACGCGAACCAGCCCTCTCCTATCTCAAGTGGGGCATGTGCCTTGGCAACCCAGACTCTGATTGGGAGAACGGCCCAGACAGTGTATCACTCCACCATCCAACCTTGATCCCATTTACAGTAGCGATAAAAAAGGTACAATAATACCTCCATGCTGGATAAATTTTACAACAACTCTACGAAGCCTAACTGTGTGAATATTGGCGTTTTGGGATGGCAATATGGAAATATAGTGTATCACGTGACAAAACCAGTGCGAAACCGTAGAATGTTCATAGAGTCGTAATTCGCGTCAAGGAGAGGAATACATGAATATAGAAAAACGACATTTTGTACCAACTTGATTACCCAATCTTTTGTGCTAGCACTTCACATTACCGGTGATATACCGACACTGATCAGTGATCCTTAACATTGGTCACAGATCCGCATACGGTATCCATACGAAGGAACGTCCCTTGGAGTTGTCGACCTCGTCTGAACTGAGTGTAAGAGGCGTGGCTAGGTGTGATCAAAGAACCCTTGGACGTGAACTGTAAGCTATGGACTGTTGGCGTAGACTGTGGCTGTGGACTACGGGCGAGGACTATGAACTCGGTGGACAAGACAATAACAATAGCTATGAATCTAGACAATGACAATGACTGTGAATCAAGACAAGATTATATTGAACAACGGTAGATAACAAGACTCAGGTCTGAAGAGCATCTAGAGACAGAGGGAAAGCCACTATTTATACACAAGCCTAACTCCATCTCTACAAGGGCCATCTGGCCGACAACCAGGCCATCTTAGAATTACATAGAATATTAAAGAATGCTGTAGAAGCCCATCAACCATTACAAGAGAGAGAATAGTATGGAAACCTATAGAGCCCTAACCCAAAATCCCTAGTGTTCAGACGGAAGTACAGAAGATTCTAGAAGGCTAGACCTCCATTAGCGACAACACGTGAATTGATTATTATTCACGTGACAGCATTCAGTAAGCGCTAATCCTGACACATGATATCACCTGATATTACCTAATATCAGTGCCGCAATGAATCATGGCCTATTCCTGACACTGAGCTCCGACGTGTCAAATCCAGAAGCACTAAGTATTCGCTCTTCTTGCTTCGCGTCCATTAACGCATCCCGTCAACTAAGCACTAAGTATTCGCTCTTCTTGCTACGCGTCCATCACGCAAACACACCAACTAAATTATATTGCATTGCATTGCATTACATTATATTAAAAATAAAAATGTCCATACAACTAGATACTGTCGAAGAGGTAACGGCTTATGTAAAGGAAAAGCTTAGCCTGTATAAATCCAAAGGTATAAGAGATGATCCGCTCTGGGAAAGATGGGTGGAAGATTTTGCGGGCTGGGATATAAAACTATTTAGTAAAATTGAGTTAGAACTGAGGAGAGATCTTCGAGACTACCTCATCTCTCGGGGAGTTTATATGGAACCTAACCCAAAAGGTAAACATATTGATCAACAGCTTGCCACTGAAGTTAAAAGGGAAGAATTCCACGAATGGACCCCCGAACAAATAGCTTTTTATCAAAAGAAGAATCCCCTCGGAGTTAGCTCGAGATGCGATCCAGAGGACCCAAGCTATAAAAGGCATAAGCGCACTCTTCGAGCAGCCGCAGAATATGAAAAGAGGAGAGAAGATGTAGAAAGTTTAAAATACGAAAAAAAGGCTGACTATAAAGAAGAAACTAAATTTTTTAGTGAAATAAATTCAGACTGTGAATTTAGTAAACAAACTAATGCTGAAAACAATGATTACTCTCCACACGGTGTACTGAAACAACGCCAAAATCAACAAAATAATTATCAACTGCCATGGGAAGAGCGTCCACTGCACAAAAGCAAACAACTAGAGTCTCTGGCCAAATTGTACAAAGATGAGGATAAATACAAAGATGGAACCGATAGTTTCGACTATAAGCTGAAGATATTTTTTAATAACTGTAATAATGCTTGTGCCGAAAAGAAGTATCTGAAAGACGCCATTGGAATCATGTTTGCTGGGGATGCTAGAGAAAAGTATCTGGACCTCACGTTACATGACAACCACCTGACTTTCGACGAACGCTGCGACTTAATTAAATCACATTATGAAACAGATCACTGGATAAATAGGCGGGAAACCGTTTGGAACACAATAAATTTAATTGAAGAGATGCGGAAGTGCTCAGACAAGCTTGAGGCGTTCAACAATCTCGAGAGGGAGCTTCGTCGTATTCAGAGGGGACTTCAGTCACACGCCGGAGATGCTGCTTTAAGAACTCGAATTATAAATGCTTGCTCTGGAGTTGCAGAATTACATTTTGTATTATTCTCACCAGCCAAGACCGCCGAGGGAGTTTGTTCCGACATTCGGGCACGCTTCATGCAACTTTCTCTGTCGAATACTTCTTCCTCTCAATACCATCAACTCGAATATCCCGAACGAGGATACGACAGTACCTATCTAGCTGAACGTCAGTACCAAACAGCGCGAGGGCAAGGTAAAGGACAGGGTAATCGGATATTTAATAATAAAATCAAGAATAATGGAAAAGAAATTAGGGCGGCTGACTCAAAATGGAATAAATGCTGCATTGTCTGTAAAAAGACAAATTGTTGGTCTTCTGAGCATACGCCAGAGGAGAGGCGAGTAGCTTTTGACAAAGTCAGAAATACATATCCTACCAAAACTGAAAACGCCGTGCAGCAATTTATACTACAGTTTGAAGGAGAATCTCCAGTTTCTGAGTTGCATCACTTTCTCACTATAAATGAGCCAAATGATGAGATAGATCCCGACGAAGAGAACCTTTACGAAAAAGATACCTACCAGTATCTTACTTCAGAAATTGGCGAAATAAATGCTTTAACCTATCTTCAAAATAAAACTATTCAGCATAAATTTACTGCCCCTAAACTCAAATTCGAAACACCAGATCGGGAAGAAGGAAGAATTATTACTGCTGATTCGCTCAATTTCGATACTTTTTGCAATAACGACGATAATATTTCTATAAAATTTAATATAAAAACATCCATACCTAACGAATTTTATTTGTTTAATCAGCAATTTTCTATTAAGTGTTGTAATAATAAGTACGACGAAAGGATTTTTCATGGAGTTTTAGTGGATACAGGTGCTGCTGGTCATTCGACTGTTGGAGTTGGGCAGGCTAATGCACTGCAAGCAATCCAAAAGGAGTTAAAGGTCGATAAGGAAAGGGCTGGGGAGGTGAAGATTTCGGGAATTGGAAATGGTGTTTTTGTTTCCCTTGGCTCTATAACTCTACATACGCCCATTGGCAAAGTTACCTTCCACATTTTACCTTGCAACACACCTTTTTTACTCGGTTTACAAGATATGACATATCTGGGTGTAACACCAGATATACAGAAAAATGTTATGATGAAAGATCAAAAGCCAGTTGCAGCTCTTATACGCAAATATGGACATTTGTTGATGACCCTCGGCCATTTTGAATCTTTATATATTTACGAAAATTTGAACGAGCCGCCTATCTGCTATCTAACAGAACAGCAAATAAAAACTTGTCACCGCAGATGGGGGCACCCTTCTGCTACCAGGATGTGGAAAGTTCTCCGACGTGCAGGGCATGACATTGACATTAATATCATCAACAAAATATCTAAATATTGCCAAGACTGTCAATTGAATGCAAATCAACCCTTACGTTTTAAATGTACGCTCGCCAATAAAGATGTACCGTTCAATCACACTGTCTTTGTTGATGTCTTGTATTTGGAAGATGGCCCGGCAGTTCATTTAGTTGATGTCGGGACAAACTTTGGATCTGCCGACTTCTTAACTGGAAACGAAAAAGAAGGGGCTGTATCAACCTCAAATTCGATTAACCGTTGTTGGAATAATGTTTACATTGGTCCGCCAGATTATCTAATCCACGATACTGGTAAAAATTTTGCGTCTGCAGAGTTCCGCACAACCGCTTCGGGGTGGAATACTCATGTAGTAGAAGTACCCATAGAAGCACATAATTCCATCAGAAAGGTTGAGCGTGCGCATAAAGCCCTTCGTCGTGCCTACACGATTTTCAAGCGAAATTTTTCTGGACAAAATGTTGACCGCCATTCTCTTCTAAAAATGGCAGTCAAGGCCCTCAATGACTCAGCCGGACCAGACGGTCTCGTCCCTACCCTCTGTGTTTTTGGTACTTATCCCCGAATCACGTGGGACGATGCTCCAGCACCTGTAGCCAAGCAGAGGGCAGAAACCATGCGAAAAGTAATGGATGAACTTCAAAAATATCGAGCGACTCAACTTGTTAATCAAGCCAAAGATATGCGAAATGGGCCGCGGCATCACCATCTTGAGAATGTGCCGATCAAAGGGAAAGTAAAAGTGTGGCGCCAAGCGACTAAAAATGTGAGAGGCCACTGAACAGGGCCTTATGAGTTATATGAAAAGAATGGAGAAACAATCACCGTTCTTATCAACGGAGAAAAGAAAAATTTCCGGTCAACTTCCGTTGGCAAGTGGTTTGAGCAAGACGAAGACCCTAACAATATGAAATCCATACATAATGAAAAGCAGCCCACTGTCTTAAACCATGATCTCACAGAAACTCTAACTCAACGAGCTCGTCAGCCTCAAATGTCTCAACCACCTAGACGTAGCCAAAGAGAAGGAAGATTTACTGGTCAATACCACACAACAGATTATTGCATGGCTCTTAATGGAATGAAAATCGAAACCAAATTTAACTCGGTGTACCTATCTCAAGACGAGGAAGCAATCAAATTATCACTAGAATTGCGGGCGAAAGGATTAATTACCACCCCTGGGCCACCCTTCTCTGCTTCAAACAAAAAGGAAATAGAAGGGTTAATCGCAAACAATGTATTTAAATTTATTCCTTGGAATAAATCTCTACTGGGTAAACGAATCTACAAATGTAGAATTGTCAAGGGTATTAAAGGCAAAGAAACGCCCAAGCCTTTCGAAAAATCTCGTCTGGTCGTACAGGCTTACAGGGATGAAGGTAAATCTTTTGTACTCACTCAATCGCCCACTATACAAAGGGCAAGCCAACGCTTGATATTTTGTTTTGCTATATCTCTAATCCTAATCTACGGTCACACTCTATTTCTTCGAGATATATAGCAAGCATATACACAATCAGAAACCAATCTCACAAGAGATATCTACTGCTGGCCATCTCCGGAAATTATCGAGGCTATGAATTTACCCTTAAACACATTTATGCATATTTTCAAGCCACTATACGGAATCCCGGAAGCTGGCAACCATTGGTTCGACACTTGGATCAATTATTTGACAAAGAAGCTTGGCTTGAAGTCGTCCTGTTTCGATCCGTGTCTACTTGTTACTCATAGCGACCCATTTAGTATTACAGGAATGCAAGTCGACGATACACTTTTCCTGGGAACGGAAGAATTTCTTAAGCTTGAAAATGCCCAGCTAAAAGAAGCCAAATTTCCTGCGAAACCTATCGAGCGCTTAGCCGAAAACAATCCACTACGATTCAACGGCTTACTCATATCAATTCGTGATAATACACTTTACATACAACCCAATGGTCAAAGTAACAAAATTAAGATGGTCAATCCCAAAAGCCCAAACTGCCTTGACGAATACAAAAAGCAACGAGCACTTGGAGCATGGATATCTTTAACATGTCAGCCACTTGTTGCATCTAGACTATCAAGAGCTGCCCAGCACAAAAATCCCGGGGATTCCGAGATTAAGGAATTGAATGATGCATTATTCGAGCAGCTAAATAACCCAAATACCGGCCTAAAGTATATCCGCTTGAAACTAGAAGACCTGAAAACTTACTGTTGGGTCGATGGATCATTTGCTAACAACAATGATCTAACGTCTCAAGTAGGCTTTGTAATTACACTTGGAAACGAAACACCTGGAATCAATGAATTTACGTTCCGTGGAAACATCATCCATTGGAGCTCAACCAAATGTAAACGAGTCACTCGGGCAGTTCTTGCTTCAGAATTATATGCCATGACCAATGGAGTAGATATCGCTATTCCGCTCTCTATGACGATCAACCAGATCATGAGCAAACTAAGCCTACCAATAGTTCCATTAATTATCTGCACTGACAGTCGCAGTTTATATGAATGTCTGGTCAAACTTGGAACAACGAAAGAAAAACGGCTTATGATTGACGTCATGGCTATACGGGAGTCTTACGAGCGAAGGGAACTCACAGAGATCCGATGGATCAATGGGAAAAACAATCCAGCAGACTCTATGACTAAAGGAAATCCAACCTCAGCTTTAAAAACACGCGTTGAAACGAACGAGTTGAGAGTTAAACTAGAAGGATGGGTAGAGCGTAAGTAAAGAAAAATCCAGGGCTACAGTTTTGAAACTATTTCTTTGGTTCTTTTCTCGTTATCTTCTCATTTAAAGAATTGTCAGTGTGTGAATATTGGCGTTTTGGGATGGCAATATGGAAATATAGTGTATCACGTGACAAAACTAGTGCGGAACCGTAGAATGTTCATAGAGTCGTAATTCGCGTCAAGGAGAGGAATACATGAATATAGAAAAACGACATTTTGTACCAACTTGATTACCCAATCTTTTGTGCTAGCATATCACATTACCGGTGATATACCGACACTAACCTCCCCCTGTCCGCCACCCCAAATTCGTCTGCAAATTTTGCTATCCCACAAATAAATTGCCTTGTTTCCATCCAAGATTCTATCAAAATGAGTCAACGTGAGAATTCCATTCGTGAAGCCATCGAAGCTTTAGAAAGTAATCCAAATTTACCTGTTAAGGCCGTGGCTACCGCGTATTCTGTACCAAGAAGCACACTTCGTGATAGACTCACAGGTAGTGTCCCGCAGCAAATAAGTCAACAAGGAGTGCAGTGGCTGACTCCTAATCAAGAGGAATTTCTTGCTGAGTGGATCCTTGATATGGATGCTCGAAGGTTTCCCCCTTCACACGCGAGAACACGAGAAATTGCTTCTCGAATTCTCAGTATGAATAAAGATACTGATCCACTCGGGAAAGATTAGATACCAAAGTTTATAAAACGGAATCCTAGAGTTGCATCTATTGTCGGCCGACGGATTGAGAGTTTACGAGTTGCTGGCACCAATCATACAGCCTTAGAAAATTTTTACAAACTGTTCAAAGAGGTTTGAGATCGGTTTAACATCCAGACTAGTGATATCTGGAATATGGATGATCAGGGACTTGGACTTGGTGTTTGTTCAAACACTAAGGTTCTGTCTTCTTCGAAGAAGACTCGTACGTTTGTTAAATCACCTCAGAATCGCGAGTGGGTTTCTTTTCTTGAGTGTATCAGTGCGACAGGCAGAATTATTAGGCCATTGATCATTTTCAAAGGGAATAGTCTTCAAACGTCATGGTTTGAAGAAAATACCCCAGATTGGACTTTTACAACATCAGAAAACGGACGGACAAGTAAATTGATCGCTTTGGAATGGTTAACTGGTGTGTTTTTGCCTCAAACAAAGCCTGATGGAGGCCGCCCTCGGATGCTCGCCATGGACGGTCACGGAAGCCATGTGGATGTAGATTTCATGTGGGAGTGTAAAAGGAATAATGTTAAGCTTGTGTTTCTTCCACCTCAATCTTCACATGTGCTTCAGCCACTAGATCTTGGTGTTTTCTTCCCCTTGAAGTCTTGTTACCTAAAAATTATCACAGATCTCGCTCATCTTGATGACACCACGCCTGTCAAGAAGCAACGCTTCCTCAGCGCCTAAAATCAGTGCAGGATTGAAGCTCGTACTGAAAGAGTATTACGTAGTGGCTGGAAAGCATCTGGTCTTGTCCCTTGGAATCCTGACAAGGGTCTTAATTCATCGCAGGTAGCTCAACCCCCGGAGACATCTCCAAAGAGACTATCCACACCACCTCCATCTGCTCTAAGGTCTGGAACCACTCGAATAGATGTTAGAACACCTAGCAATTCGAGGGAGCTACTTAAGACAGCACAAAGTCTAAAAAAAGGAAGAGGGAGGACGGCGAATGGATGAGATTAATTAGTAAAGCAGGCAAGGCCATTTCATTAGGTAATGCTCAACGAGCTCGCGATCAAGAGACGATCCACACGCAGGAATCTCAGATCAGACAGCTATCCTCTAAATCTTCACGTAAAAGAGTAACAGTTGACCCAAATACTCGCTTTTCTTCAATCGAACAGATCAAGCAGGCACAATCTGAACAGAAGGCACACGAAGAACTACTAGCATCCAGAAAACCCGAATTGGAGGCTAAAAAAGCAGCAGCGGCAATCTTAAATACATCTCTGGAGGCCTGTCAATTTGAATGGCAATTGTAGTTGATTTGTAGACTTTATAATAAGGATTTGTCGGCTTGGTGGTGATGCGATTTTCCAAATTTGGGGTGGCGGACAGGGGGAGGTTAGGCTCAACTACTTGCAAATACAAATCCCTCTGATAACTTCGACGACCGGACTATCACGATCTCCTGCGTTGCTTCGGCGCGCCTCCATCTATAAACCCGCGATGCTACGAATACCCGACGGAGGAAGAAAGTCGGAGGGCACAAAGATGGAGAGGTTGTAATGGCTTTGGAGGGCCAGGTTACGGAGGGAATCTACGAGAGATGGAGGGTTAGGGAGTCTGGCTAGGGAAAAGGACGGGGTGGCTTTTAAGGGAGGATGTCTGATAATGAAGATGGAATTTTTGACTTTGGGAGTGTCGTGGGTGCCAGGGTTTCTGGGTTGGTTAAGTGCTGCCACCACTTGATAAACTGGCTGCGCTTCCTTTTGGAGGCGAGACATGCGGCTTCGGTCGTGACGACGGTACGCGGCGTGAGCTGGTGGACTGTTGGGAAATCTTTTTGTTGCGTGGACGTTCGCGACGGAAAGGAAAGGGGAGATGCAGGGCGTCGAACATCTGGCACTTTGTGTCTTTTTTATATTTTATATTTTATATTTTATATTTTATATTTTATATTTTATATTTTATATTTTATATTTTATATTTTATATTTTATATTTTATATTTTATATTTTATATTTTATATTTTATATTTTATATTTTATATTTTATATTTTATATTTTATATTTTATATTTTATATTTTATATTTTATATTTTATATTTTATATTTTATATTTTATATTTTATATTTTATATTTTATATTTTATATTTTATATTTTATATTTTATATTTTATATTTTATACTTTATATTTTATTTTTTATATTTTATATTTTATATTTTATATTTTATATTTTATATTTTATATTTTATATTTTATATTTTATATTTTATATTTTATATTTTATATTTAATATTTTATATTTTATATTTTATATTTTATATTTTATATTTTATATTTTATATTTTATATTTTATATTTTATATTTTATATTTTATATTTTATATTTTATATTTTATATTTTATATTTTATATTTTATATTTTATATTTTATATTTTATATTTTATATATTATAAATTATATTTTATATTTTATATATTATATTTTATATTTTATATTTTATATTTTATATTTTATATTTTATATTTTATATTTTATAATTTATATTTTATATTTTATATTTTATATTTTATATTTTACATTTTATATTTTATATTTTATATTTTATATTTTATATTTTATATTTTATATTTTATATTTTATATTTTATATTTTATATTTTATATTTTATATTTTATATTTTATATTTTATATTTTATATTTTATATTTTATATTTTATATTTTATATTTTTAAAAGTAAGTATAGTAGAACCTGTCCAAACCCATAGTGGGTCCCGGTATAATTACTGGAGAGACTCATAGAAATTTTACCGTTTATATTTGCAATACTTACCCCTGCAAGTACAATAACCTGTAAGGGTAAGTGTTGCAAAACTAAGCACAAACCAATCAATAAATCTCAACAATACTTAAGCCCGGGGCCCACTATCGGTTTGGACAGGTTCCACTGTAGAACCAAAAAATACCCAGAATACCTGTCGATTGTTCTGAGTTTATTCTACCGACTACGCGACTCATACACCGGCACCAAACCAGGACATGCAATCCCAAATCATCAAGTTGCCGCCTCCAAACTTCAACGTCTCTTCCACCACTTCCGCGGGATAACTTTTGAGTTCTTAGACCAGATATATCTGATACCATCACTATTAACTCTATTGATACTGATCCCGTCTGACTCAATGTCCCTTTTCCAATCTTCGATGGTCCAATTTTCATGATTTTATGCCCACTGCAACTGAGCTTGCCTGTGGGCTTTTGAAAGCTTTGGTTTCTTCCCCATTTTAATAGCCTTCAGACCCTATTCCCTCAATGCCCTTCTGAGAGCAATGGGAGAAACTTTGTCTCCTCTATCCAAATTTATCGTCATAGACGCTTCTACTGCCGTTTTGGTTCCACCATTAGCTACCAAACGAGCCAAAACTCGCTTTTCTTGAGACGTTAAGTTCCGTGGCCGTCCTTGCACAGGCTATAATGTATGACTCGATGGTTTTTTCCAATACCTGGGTACTGTAGATGGATAATAGACTAATATTTCTGCTACTTCTAGTTCCTTTTTACCCTCATTAAGTAAGGTAGTGATAGATGATATCTGATGCTATGAATGTTTTCTCATCGTGAAAATTTCAGAAAATAATAGTATCAAGTAGCGTAGGAACGACGTAGAAGCATATCAATTACTTATATAGGCCGAATAATTCAAGTTTACTGCGCAGTTGGGTATTAATGCAGGTTATACCTCGTGATGAAATGATGTGATCAGAATTGCGCAATAGACTGCAGAGAAAATGTCCCCAGCAAATTATATTATTAATCATTATTTTAACAGAAAAAATATCAACACTCTCGAGAAATGACCGAGAATTCATTTGAATCTAGAATAATTAATTTTCAAGTGCTTTTGTAGAGTTATTGTAAGATCTATCCAGCATGGCGGTATTACTGCGCATTTTTGATCACTACTGTATATCTTTGCGCCTTAGCAAGAGCTCCGGCCAGCGAAGCAGCAGGCGGAACCGATTACCGTGCAGCTTCTCCGGCTAACTTGTCGGCAAGCTCATTACTTGAGGTGCCCAAATGACCAGGAGAACATACTACGTGTACTTTACCAGGTGCCGCAATTGGGAGAATTCTCCTCGAAGGCCATCAAGATACGAGTTTCTGGAACTTCAAATTTTCCAGCTGGGAAGACTTCGTGGGTGAGGCATCGAGAAGGTGATATGCTACCTCTTGATTGTCTAGGATAAAATAGATATTAGTTGCAAGATGACTTGAGAGAGCTGCTAAGGCAGCCCTAAACCCTGCAAGGGCACTGATGATCTCCGAGTCATAGACCTCAAAGCCTGAGCCTAGGAGAACTTTCACTTATGCTAAAGTGACGTCATTGTGGCGAACGACTGCACCTGCCTCAGCGGATCTACCATTTTGCTTTGAGCCGTGCGAGAAGACGATGGCCCGAGGAGGCAGCTCTCTAATACGCTCGGCAAATTCTTGGGCAGATAAGTCTGCTTGAGTGCCATTCAGAGTGGATTTATAAGAAAGCTATAAGAACCGAAGGCGAAGAAAGGGAAAAATGAGATTGATTTTGTCGGTGAGGCGGGTATGCGTCAGAGAGTCATTAGATCTATTAACCAAATTATAAAATATGTCTGTGGCGGCATTCTAAAAGCAGAGCGGAGGCGCGTCTCCCCAAGTAATATATGTGCAGGCTTGAGCCACACTTCTCTTATTTATTATTATTATTATTTGATTTGATTTGATACTTTTAACGTGGTCAGGCGCAAGCCCAGCACCTAGGAGGCATGGCACGGGTAGTCCAGATCTAACTTCGCTACCTACATGAATAGTTCTTATGAACCATGGAAACAGATAAAAACACCATATCTAAGGAGCTAGTGCCCTGCACTGCACCTTATTCCCCGCGCTATCTAATATTGAACACTAACATAAAACAAAGCGCAGAGAGGCTTCAGTCGTAATTCAATACTCCTGCTTAAATATCGTTCTTGCTGTAACACTTTGTTACAGTTAGGAAGCGCAAAAAGGTACGCCATCCGTCTTCTCCTATCATATCTCTGATTATGGGTTTGTTTTCCTTGGCGCTTGACCGCCATTTCTGGACAGCAGGGCGACATTCGGCAAAATGCCATGGCCGTTTCTCTCGTCCGCACTTGCACCGCATTTCTTCGTTTTCGTGTTTGAACCGTCTGTGATAACTCGCGAAGTCACCATGTCCAGTCCGTGCTGCTATTAGGCGGTGGTATGCCCATTGTGGGAGTGCTAACTCCGGGGGCCGTTTTCGTCGCATTGTTAGATCCAGTTCTTCGTACCTAAGTGGTCTATTTTTGCGCCACCATTTTTCCGATAGGTCCTGTAAACGTATTGTGACTTGCCGTTTAAGTGCCGCAAATGTTAGTAGGACATGGTGTTCGCTACTTACCGTTTCAGAGATCAAACTGTTGTGAGCCATATTAATTGGTGCCAATGCTGCTTTAGCTAGCGCATCAGACTTTTCGTTCCCTATAATACCGCAATGTCCCGGGATCCAGCGGACCTCGACCGCGGGTCGAGCCTTACATAGTTCTGAGAATTGTTTTACTTTACTTTGCGAGGAGTTTGATATGCCGCTCCTGAGAGCACTGACTGCCTCCTCGTTATCAAGGAGCACCTTGATATCTGCTCTGTCTCCGATTTCTAATGCTGTCTCTAGGCCTTGTAAGGCCCCGGTGATTTCTGCATCAAAGACTTCAGCTCCAGGGATAAATTTTCCACCGCTTGCAATGAGCATTCTGTTTTTGTAGATGGCGTAGCCATATGCTGAGTGAGCTGGTCCAGTCGATGAGCCGTCTGAGTAGACACAGAGCGTTTCTTCTGGTAGGTCACTTAGCCACCTTTTAATCTGCCTGGCCTCTTTCTTCTTGTCACGCTTGACTCTGTCTGTTGCCTCTGCGTTTCTAGGTCTATAAAGCTGCCCGGGCCCTTCTGATGCTGGCAGGTTTAGGTTTCCATTCTGAAGGCGTGTGTGATATCGCTCAGGAACTTTGAAGATGCGTTCCTTTTGCCCCTCACGCAGTTTCAGACGTTTTATTGTTTGCTTTGGTGTTTCGAAAGCCCTTGCTGACAATGGGTGACGGCTATCCAGCCGGCGGATTCTGGCTAGACTTCGAAGCTGACGGTGTTGCAAAAGTATCTCGGCGGGTAGAATTCCCGATTCCCGGTGGAGCACCTTGTTTGGTGTTGTTCGCCATACTGGTAGTGCGGCTCGGATTGCTGTCAGGATTGCGTGATCTAATTGTTTGAGGTGCCAACCGACCCCAGTGCTTACTTTCTTCTCTTTTACCGTCGTGATACGAGACAGTCCCGGCCACCAGGCTTCAGCACCGTAGGTTGCTGTGCTTACTACGCATGCGTTCACTGCTTGGATTAGAGCTCCCGGAGCTGCACCTCGCTGTACTCTATTGATATTACGTAAAAATTGCGCTAGTCGTTGTGCTTTGCTGCACCACTTCTGAACATGTTGCCTAAATGTCAATTGAGTATCGAGCCATACTCCTAACCATCGAATGTGTTCAGAAGCCATTATTGTCTGTTCACCAACTCTTACTGCGAGTTGGGATGAATCTAATTTCTTCTTTGGTCCTCCACCGAAAACAAGAAGCTCTGACTTGGAAGGGTCAAAATTTATCATATGTCTCAGAGCCAGTTGGGTTATTGTATCTACTTCTTTTTGAACTGCCTCTACAGCTTCGCAGGCGTTTTTGCCGATACTGATGATGGCAATGTCGTCTGCGTACCCGAATCTACAGTCTGGCGCGCCATCACTGAAGAGTGTTGCGATGTATAGCATGAACAGTAGTGGCGAGAGTGGTGATCCTTGTGGGACTCCGCATTCTACATACTTTTCGTCAGTAACACCTTCCTTGTATCTTACCAGTACCCTTCGACGCGCTAGGAACGATTCTACCCAGTGGCAAAGTGAAAGAGGCCAGCCTTGTCCGCGCATGCGTGAAAGTAGTCGGTTGTGTAGTACCGCGTCGAATGCCTCTTGGACATCTAGCGTAACCATCGCTGTCACTTTGTTAGACCTCATTGCCGCTTCAGCATCGTGTATAACACAGGATACCAAATCGACTGCTGAGCGTCCTGGAAGTGCGCCGAATAGTTGTGCTGGAACTGCTTCGTACTTTATTGCCAGCCACGACATTCTTTTTGCTACAAGTCGTTCTAGTCCTTTGCCTAAGCTAGAGAGTAGAGAGATGGGTCGCTATCCCTTTGGACTAGAGAGATCGCGTCCTGTCTTTGGGAGTAGAACAACTTCGGCTATCTTAAATAGTGTCGGATAGTATTCCAAGTCGAGACATGCCTGAAAGAGGTCCCTGACAAGCGTACCTATCGTGCTCCAACAGGCTTTTAAGAGTCGGAGGGTAATTTTGTCGTGGCCCGGAGCAGTCTCTTTGCTTCCAATGGTTGCTGCTGTAGCGTCTTCCAGTGAAATTTCTTTGTCCCATGGAATGCGCTCAGGCTGGCTTTCTTCCCATGAGCTTATATCATTTCTCGCACTGAATCTTGCCAGGAGAGAGTCTCGTAGTGCAGTCGTCCGCTGAAGTGGGTCTGAGAGCCACTGGTTTGGAGATATCTGGAGAGGAGGCGGATCTTTTGCAGACCTTGGTTTGGCCCATCTCATCAGTTTGAACGCTTGTGCTTCCGTCTCGATCGCTTCAACTTGCTTTGTCCAGTATTCACGTTTTGCTGCTTTCACAGCGGCTCGGAATACCCTTCGTGCGCCTGTTACGTTTTCCGATGTTCTCTTAGCTGTCCTATAGTCGATCTGACGATTTTTGCAGTTGTCATCCCACCATGGTGCTGTTCTTCCTCTGCCTACTGCAGGTGTCCGCCCTACATGTCTGACTGCGTCTTGAAGTACTTGGATTAAACTCCTCGTGTAGTTTTCTATGTCGGTTGGGCTATTCAGGGGGCCCTGTCTTACCCACTGCTTAACGCACCGAGCGTACTCTTGTAAATCGCTGTCTTTCACGCGGATTAATCTTGGAATTCCGGATAGATCAGAGTTACCAGGTATGTCAACTGAACCTTCAATTGTTGAGTGATCTGATGTGCAGTGATGGAGGCTTGATACTGATGCGAATGCAGTTGTGTTACTCCAGGTAAGATCTAGAACATTGCCATCTCGGTGAGTACTATCTCCTACGATACTTACTAGATGCATATTATTTTCCAGTGCCCATTCCATGATGAGATCACCATTTCCGTATTGACGCTCGGTGAGTGGTTGCCAATGCTGGGAAACGGAGTTAAAGTCGCCTCCCACTACTGAGGGGCCTAAGGGCTTCCACTTTAGTAAAGGTTCTAAGGTCCCACTGTGGCCTGGGGCACGGTAGACGTTTACAAAAGTGAGTCCGTTAACCTGCACGAAACAGTAGTCCAGCGTTTGGCCAGATGCGGAGGGACTGACTTGAGTTGCGCGGAGTCCTTTTCGCACATAGGTAATAGCGCGTGGGCGTACTCTCGGTGTCGTATTTCCGAAGGGTATGAAACTATCGAAGCCCGTGTGGCTTTTCGTAATGAATTTTCCGTTTTTCCGCATGGTCCAAGGTTCTTGTATCATGACTACATGTACTTTTGCATCCCATGCCTGTTGGAGTGCTATATCCATGTTTGATCCACCCTTTCCAACGTTCACTTGGTGAAATAGAAGGGTGTCTAGCTTTTCGTAGAAGTTATGTGAGTTTGGTGTCCTACTCATTATCACGCATCTCTTCTTCCGGTATGCTTATGACCTCAGGAGTCATACCTTTTTCTGCTGAAGTGTTAGTGGCCTCAGAGACTTTACCTTTCACTTCGGATTTAGCAATCGCCGCTTTAAAATCTCGGTGACCACGTTCTCGAATTATTCGTAACTCAGCCGGTGTGCGAGGCGTTACTTGACCATGCTGTCGGCTTGGTCGGGCCATACAGTCCAAGTTGGTGGCTTCGTGCGGTCCGGCACAATTGGCGCACTTGGGGAGGTTGGCAGTGCACGCTATCTTCTCATGCGTCCCCGAGCATTTCTCGCATCGCTGTCCTTTGACGCATGTTCTTGTCGAGTGATAACCCCAGCATCGCTGGCACTGTTCAATAGGGCGACGACGGGAGAATGGCATCGCCGGGCCGCTTTCGTCGAAGAGTCTGAATTTTAGGTTTGCTGGTACCTGTTTGAAGTGTATGATCCAGCTAGTGGAATACTGCCCTAGTTTGACATCATTAGGGCGCACCTGTATGGGCGTGATCCCACAGACTGCCTGGCATTCTTTTTTCACCATATCACTTGTAACCTCTAATCTAGCATCCATTGTTCGGATGAATAAGGGTACGTGCGGGACAATAACCGAGGTCCAGTCTGACGCAGGCTCTATTGTCATGTTCTCTTTTTGAAAAGAAGGGCCTACACTCAGTATTGCATGTCTGAGTGCGTCTGACGCACATTCGATTGCTAGGCCTGACCTAACTTGTGTCATCGCTATGATTGCTGAGTGTGCGACCCCAGCTCTCTCGGTTACGATTTTCTTTATTGTGACAGGTGACAGCTTGCGCCACTCGTGTTCTGGACCTAGCCGAAGAAAAAGGCGTCTGTCTTCTTTTGGCATTTCTTGTATAGCCGGCTTTTTCTGTATAGCAGGCTTGCGGATTGTCGTGGCGGCGGGTGGTGGTGGGAGTTTTGCCGCTTTCCTGGCTATTGTGACCCACGGAGACTTGGCCTCCTGCGGCTTTTTGGGGAGGGCGAGGTTTGGCGCCTCGGTCGGCTTTGTAGCCCTAGGCCCAGCTGTTGTTACCGTGTTCGTTCTAGGGTTAGGATTCTTACAGGGTGATTCGGAGATTTGTGCATTGCCAATCGCAAACGCGGTTACGATGGGTGCTATCCTTTCAATGAACGGCGCCAACAACGACGCTTCTTCCGTACCTGCCTTGGTTTTAGCCCAGGCGTCGATGGTTCCTAGAAATTCCTGGGCCAGGCCCATTCTTTGCTTTCTTTGGCGTTCCGCTTCTTCCATGGCGGCAGCAATGCCACGAAGACTTGGATGGAGTCCTTCGCCTGAGTTGGCAGGCGTTGAGGGAAACGTTGCGTTGGTGGAAGCCATTGCGCCGTACGGGGAGTTTGGATCGGTGTATACGGGGGAGAAGGACGGTGGATATAGGGATGATGGATAATGAGGGCTCTGTCAAAGCTATAAAGCTGTATTATTATTATTATTATTATTATTATTATTATTATTATTATTATTATTATTATTATTATTATTATTATTATTATTATTATTATTATTATTATTATTATTATTATTATTATTATTATTATTATTATTATTATTATTATTATTATTATTATTATTATTATTATTATTATTATTATTATTATTATTATTATTATTATTATTATTATTATTATTATTATTATTATTATTATTATTATTATTATTATTATTATTATTATTATTATTATTATTATTATTATTATTATTATTATTATTATTATTATTATTATTATTATTATTATTATTATTATTATTATTATTATTATTATTATTATTATTATTATTATTATTATTATTATTATTATTATTATTATTATTATTATTATTATTATTATTATTATTATTATTATTATTATTATTATTATTATTATTATTATTATTATTATTATTATTATTATTATTATTATTATTATTATTATTATTATTATTATTATTATTATTATTATTATTATTATTATTATTATTATTATTATTATTATTATTATTATTATTATTATTATTATTATTATTATTATTATTATTATTATTATTATTATTATTATTATTATTATTATTATTATTATTATTATTATTATTATTATTATTATTATTATTATTATTATTATTATTATTATTATTATTATTATTATTATTATTATTATTATTATTATTATTATTTTGATTTGATTTGATTTCAATTAACCCGTTCAGGAAACCCAAGGGCCCATGCAGGTGTCTAACTATTATATATACACATGAGGAAACATCTCGTTAAAAAACCCCTAATCTGCAGTCTTATATCTATCGTGTATTCAGTTTACCTTCAAGAAGTGCCTTACACTTTATAACCAGTGTGTAATCCGTCTCACCCATTCCCTGCTCTGTGGATCATTTCCCGCATCGTCGCCTCAACTTGACTGACAAGTCGAAACTGTTCTAGATATCCTTCGTCTAGTATCCACTTCGTGATTCTTGCCACATCTTCCGGGCTCTGAATCATGGCCTGATAGGACCTATCTTTTGCTTTTCGCAGGAAATCCCCTCGTCCCCTCGCCCACTGCGGACACGTCATGACCATATGCCTGACGTTCTGTGACGGATACCCACACTGGCATTTTGGGCTGTCAACTCCAGGTACTTTTCTTCTGTACAGATAAGAATTGAGCCCGATATGCTCGCTTCTTATCTGTATGGCGATACTACTTTGGGCCCTGCTAAGGTTCTGGTGGATTTGAACTGGTGCTTCCCTGTAGTTCATTGTAAATCTGCCAGTATTTTTATCCATGGTGATATTCGCTGCTTTCCAAGTCTCAGGATTGGCTGGAGTCGAGTGTCCAGAGTTCTTCTGGTGTGTCCAAGAATGTTTCCATTCCTGGAATGCTGCAATCTTTACAGCCGTCTTTTGTCGCCCAGTTTGCTCTTCCCTTCCGCAGATTCGAATCCATTCGGCCACATCATCGCTTCTGTTCTTGTCGTGAATCTCCTCTCTCCCTCGGACGGGCAGCTTGATTCGATTACACGCCGAAGTTATTGTCTTTCGAACAGGTAGCTTGTCTGATAGTCCGGCGTGTTGGACCCTCCTTTGCTTCAGGTAGAGCTCGATTGGGAGCACTGAGGTCTCGTGTTCGAGTACTCTGCTGCTTGTTGAATTATATGCACCTGTAACTAACTTTAAGCATTTTCTCTGGACGCTTCTTAAAGGTTTAACTATCCTTTCGGGGATTTTACCCCTGGCCCGGCCTCGGCCCAAATCTGGGACCCATACGTGAGGGCCGGTCTCACTAACGTGCTGTACAACAGCTTTGACTTCTTAAATGTCGCTCCCCAGGTAGACTGTGCCAATCTGCTAATTGACTGTACCTGGGTGTGCGACTTTTGCTCAACTTTTTTTATGTGGGCGCCCCAGTTTAACTTGGGGTCGAAATAAATCCCGAGGACTCGGAGAGAAGACTGTGGAGAGGTTAGATGTCCCTGTATACTTACTGTTGCTTCGAGGTTGTGGCGCTTTCTTGCACGAGTAAAGTGCATCAGCTGGTATTTCTCCGGTGCAAATCTAACTCCATGCTTCCTTGCCCACTCTTCGCAGACCTCGTGCTTCTCCTCCAGCTTCCTGCAATTCTCCTCAGTAGAACTTGACCATGTTAGTATATTCGTGTCGTCTACGAACCCTACGGCTGCGGTAGATGACGTTTGCAACAGTGGTAAGAGTGTGCTGGCGAAAAACAGAAAAAGAATTGGAGATAGAGACGATCCTTGAGGTATTCCTGTGCTGGTGGATATCAGCTTCCCTTTGAATGATCCCAAAACTATTGATGTCGTCCTCTCTTCTAAAAATGACTCCACAAAATTACAAATCCACCTTGGGATCCCTTTCTCTCGGAGGTTGTGAATAAGTCTCTTGTGGGAGACGTTGTCGAAAGCTCCTGAGATATCGAGACTCAGAAGTGACGCCACCTTTTTCTTGTCCTTACCCCAAATGGTGTGGATCTGTTCAGTAAGAAGCTCAATTGCCGAGGTTGTACATCTTTTACTTCGAGCTCCCATCTGTTCTTCAGGAAGAAGATTGAAATCTTCTGCTGCTTTTGAGATTCGATTTGCTACTAATTTCTCCAGAAGTTTACCTATTGTGTTCAGTAAAGCTATTGGTCGGTACGACTTTGGTGTATCATATCTCGGCTTCTGTGGCTTTCTGAGGACTATTGTAGTTGATTCCTTAAATAACTTTGGATGGTAGCCCAGAGTGAGACAAGCGTTGAATAGCTCAGCTAGAACTTTACTGAGCGATGATTCGCAGCACTTGAGGAATCGATTCGGTATCCCGTCTGGACCCGGAGCCTTATCGCTTGGTAGCTTTTGGAGATTTTCTTTAATTTCAGTCTGGGTTATAGTATTAGAGATATCTGGCAGGTCATCGGGGTAGGTAGTCCCATCTATATCTCTGGTTTCTGCTGCCACTGGTTGAGGAAAGAAGTGATGTGCCATGATATTTGTTTTGTCTAGAGCTTCAGTGTACATGGTTCCGTCTGCTCCCTTGATATCTGGGATTTGGGGTAATCTATGTCTTTCCTCGGGATCTTTTCTTGCCCAATTAACGAGCTTCCAGATTTTTGTCGGATCTTGTGCAGCTTCTGAAACGGTTGCTCTCCATCCCACATTCTTGGCCTTTTGAATTTGTGCCTTTTTTATGCTAGTAGATTTTAGGTAGTCTAACCAGCTTTCTTCAGTACCCAACTTTTTCCACTTTCTTCTAGCTTTTCTCGTGTCTTTCACGACTTTGGAACATTCACTGGTCCAGTACGGTTTAGCAAAGCTGGATGGCCTGGCTATGGGAACCATTTCTTTGATTGTTTCCTGGATAGCTTCGGTGATTGATATAACTCTCTGATCGATCGTCTCTCGAGAATCTAGACAGAGCTTCTCTAGCTCCAGCGCCCGAAGTTTGGCGGCCAATCTTCTATTGACTGCTTCCCAGTCCGCCTTCTTCCACTGAGGACGGGGGGCTTGTTCTTCTTGAGTTCCAGGTTGGATTAGCATCTCGGTACAAATTGGAATGTGATCTGAGGATGCCTCCAATTCATTGGCTGGTTGGCATTTTGTTATTGTATCTTCCAGATTTTTGGACACAAATGTAGGGTCTAGCGTGCTTTGGCTTCCCCTTTTACTCCAGGTTATTGTGCCCTCTGGAAGGACTAGTTCCATATTTTTACTTCCCAGAACATCAATTAAGTCTTCTGAAAGTTTATGGTGACTAAGTACTGTTTGACCACCCCATCTTGGATGATGTAGGTTGAAATCACCTAACAGAATATGCTGACCTTCTTTAGAGAGGATTTCTTCAAGAAACTTTAGAGTTCCTAAGTCGTTGCTACTATGAGAGAGAGGGGGTGGGTTGTAAACGTTATTTATAAATATTTTGCCTCTATCGGTTTGGAGACTGATTGAGGTCACGTCTCCACAAGCTTCCTCTGGAGTTTTTTCCCTTCTCCATTTATCGACTGCCAGATGTTTGCTCACATAAATGCAGGTTCTGCTTTTCTGGCCATCTGGAAAGACCAGATGGTAGGCAGGGTGCTTAACTGTGGTATATTCTGTCGGGTGACACCATGGCTCTTGTAACGCAACCACGTGATGCTTTAGGGGATCTAGCATTTGGAGAAAATGTTGTTGGACTCTATCTTTACTCCTGTTGACGTTGTATTGCGTTATATTAAGAATTTGGGTGCCCTTCATAATGTCATCTCGCACTCCCGTGCCGGGTCTACTTCTTCAGTATTCTCCCGTGTTACAGGCCGGAAGGTCTCGAATGTTGGAAGCGTCGGCATACTCGATATGCTTGACTTCTTAGCCGCTGCTGTCGTCATATTGGGTATTTTATTAGAGGATCCTTTCGGTCTCCCAGGACCCCGACGGACGACGAATTCGTCTACTGGGTTAGTAATTTCCAATATTGTTGGACTAGCTCTTCTTTTCCTTGATCCTACTATCTGCCAATCAGAGCTCTGATATCCTATCTGGGGGTCTTGAGCTGCAAATCTTCCAGGATCTTGTGTTCGGTTGTTAACTGCTCGGGCTTTTGCCGCCAGTCTAATCGGACAAGTCTGGTTCCATGCTGGGTGTTTTTTGCTACAATTGGTGCATCTAGTCTCCTGTTTGCCTGGACATGACCTGGTATTGTGTCCTCCGGCACACTGTCCACATTTTGGCTCCGCAGAGCAGTTTTTGGCAATGTGGCCGTACTTCTGGCAGTTGTAGCACTGCATGATCCGGAAGCCCGACCTAAAAATCTCTGCTGCTTTTACTTCATATCCCCACATCAGACCCTTCCCGATCACCTTATCTGCACAATCTGCATCGTTGAACCAGACAATCAATGACCCTGCGGATTTGCCTTGTCGGTTGTTCCTTCTTAGCCAGGCGGCTTTTTGTATTCCAATGCCTTGGATATACCTTCCATTTGCTTTCTCCAACTCTCTGATCTGTTCAGGATTCTCTGGGTTGAAAGACAAGGGTATATCGTGTACGAGAACTTGGTATGTCGGACTAGCTATATGTGCAGTGGCCGACAGTTTCGAGGTCCACTCTCGCTGTTTGTCCATGATTTGTTTCGTTTCCGGACCTACAAAGTAAACCTTCACCTGGCCATTAGGTAATTGTTTGGCTCCTACAACTTCATTGATGCCTATCTTCTTCACTAACTCTTCGCTCGAGAGCTTGGCTATCTCAAGTTTCTCTTTTTCATCTTGTATTCTTATGACACTGCCCGCTACTTCTGGTTTCCTTGCTACTTTCGCCCATGTCTGGCCATGACCTTGGGACAGGCCTTTGTTTTGCGCCATACTTGCCTTGATGGATCTGATCTCCTGCAATATTTTAGTCATTGTAGGATTTTCATCTGCATGACTAGACTTTGAACTCTGGGGGGGGTGAACTTTCAATAAGAGGAGGCTCTCGATAGTATCTACAGCCTCCTTTAGTAATTCCTTGTATGCTCTTGGAAATAGGATATCATCCTTCAGTGCTTGTTTGAACTTTTTGAGGTCCGCATCTATGTTCGGCGGTGCCTTTCGGGCACCACCACCACTGTTAGACGCGTTTCCGGTATATTTACTGCCGGCATTCTTTAATGGATCCTCTGCCAATCTGTTAGACGCGTTAGAACCACTCATTTCGAAGGTGTCGATTTTTCCGTTTGTTGATGTTCTGTCTTTTATTATTATTATTATTATTATTATTATTATTATTATTATTATTATTATTATTATTATTATTATTATTATTATTATTATTATTATTATTATTATTATTATTATTATTATTATTATTATTATTATTATTATTATTATTATTATTATTATTATTATTATTATTATTATTATTATTATTATTATTATTATTATTATTATTATTATTATTATTATTATTATTATTATTATTATTATTATTATTATTATTATTATTATTATTATTATTATTATTATTATTATTATTATTATTATTATTATTATTATTATTATTATTATTATTATTATTATTATTATTATTATTATTATTATTATTATTGATAACATCAACAAACGGAAAAATCGACCCCTTTGATATGAGTGAAATTAACGCGTCTAATGCAATGGACATCGATCCTTTTGCAGAAGTCAACAGCGAAAAAACGGGAAACGCGTCGATACGTGGTGCTGGTGGAGTTGCAATTGTTGGTGGCGCCAGGAAGGCACCGTCGAACGCCTACGAAGAAGTTAAAAGATTTAAGGAAGGTCTAAAAAATGAAGAGCTTCCCCCGAGAGCACAAAAGAAGATGTTGGCAGATGCTGTTCAACTGATTGAAAACCTCCTAAAGCTGAAAGTTCCGCCCCCAGCTACACCACAACGAGGCCACAAGGGAGAAAAATCTGCAATCGCTGAAATTCTACAGGAAATCAAGGTTATAAAAGCTACCATCACCCAGACCCAAGGGCTTTCCCGTACGCAGGGCCAGACATGGGCTAAAATAGCAAATAAGCCAGGGCTAGCAGGAACCACTATCCGAATCCAAGACGAAAAAGAGAAGGAAGAAATAGCTAAGCTTTCCAGCGAAGAACTGGTTAAAAAAATAGGTAGGAAAGAAATAATCGGAGCTCGCAAGATGGTAAATGGACAAATCAAAGTCTATTACGCCGAAGCAGTCACAAAGCAGGTCATGGAGCGACAAAAAGACTGGACTCAAAACCTGGCCACCACGGCACAGGTAGCTAGAGACAACTATCAGGTGTTAATACACAATATGCCATTCTCTTTCCAACCAGAAGATCCAGATCACCTCAAAGAACTCATGACGGCAAATGAAACACATATCCCGGGAATAAACATCCGAAGAGCTGCTTGGCTCAAGAAAAATAGAGGGGCAGAAAAGACAGCTGGTTCCATGATCATCTGGTTCGAAAAGCCGGAGCAGGCTGATAAAGCAATATCCAAAGGGATATTCTGGGGATACGAGATCAAAGCAGCTGAAATTTTTAGATCAGGATTTCGAACTATGCAATGTTTCAATTGCCAAAGATACGGCCACATCGCAAAAAACTGCACAGCCGAGGCCAAGTGTGGAAAATGTGCCGATAAACACAATACCAGAGAATGTCCAGGGAAACAGGAAGCTAGATGCAGCAACTGCGGAAGAAAACACACCTCATGGCACCAAAGCTGTCCAATTAGAATAGCGGCCAAAGCCAGAGCAACCCAGAATCGAACTCAAGACCCAGGGAGATTCGTGACCCGGGAGGCAATTCAAGACGACGATTGGCAAATCGTTGGGTCAAGAAAGAGAAGAGCGGGTACAGCTGCAGCTCAAGTAATTGGGGAATATGGCGAAAACACCGAACGTCGTGGCCCAGGAAGACCCAAAGGATCCACAAAATTCTTCAACATGACAAAAGCGGCGGCGAAAACAGCGAAAGTGGTCTTCACTGCAAATCCATTAACGCAAGAAAACTCCCGGCCTGCGACAATGGACAACCAAGCAGAGAAACACGGGACACAGGAGTGTGAAATGCAGTCATGAAGGGCGCAAATACTCTCAACATCATACAGTACAACGTCAACAAGAGCAAAGATAGGGTCCAAAACCACTTCCTTCAAGCACTAGATCCACTTGAACACCACATCATAGCTATTCAAGAACCATGGCGAAATCTCTCAGAGAATACGACAATAAAACACCCGGCTTATCACTTAATCTTTCCTGATGGAAACAAAGGGCGAACGTGCATCTATGTAAGCAAAGTTCTTGCGATAGGAAAGTGGAAAAAGGAAACAGCAACAGAGGAAGCAGGAGGCGATATAACATCCATTAGTGTTCAGACACATGCAGGTAAGGTTTGGATTCACAATATATATAACCCTCCCCCCCTCTCCCACAGCAGCCAAGAGCAAGGAACGCTTCGGTGGATCCCTCAAATCTTGGCCCAAGAAGGAAAACACGTCCTCATCGGGGATTTCAACCTCCACCACCCAAGATGGGGAGGAAAAACAGTCTTGAGCCATCACAAACTAGCCGAAACCCTGATAGATATAGTAAGTGAACGAAATATGGAGCTCATACTTCCCAAAGGTATAATCACGTGGAAAAGCAGAGGCAGCCAGAGCACACTGGACCTTATTTTTGTATCAAAACCTCTAGAAGAGATGGTAGTCAAGTGCCAAACTTCAACCGAACTAGAAGCTTCATCGGATCATATACCGGTCCAAACAGAACTTCTAATAGAGATACCACGAAAAGCAGAGGAAGAGCCCCGTCCACAGTGGAAGAAAGCAAAATGGGATATCGTGAATATGAGACTAACGGTAAAGCTTGAACAACTTGCAAGGAATAACGACCCGCTCTCCAGCAAAGAGGCCATAGACCAAATGGTGTCAAATATCACTGCGATCATCAATGAAACTGTAGAACAACTAATTCCAAAAGCCAAGCCTTCTCAATTCGCTAAACCGTATTGGACAACAGAGTGTTCACGTCACGTCCAAGAGGCCCGAAGAGCGAGAAGGAAGTGGACCCAAGAAAACACGTTGGAAAGCTGGATAGAATACAACAAGGCCACTAACAGGAAAAAAAGCCAGATTAGAAAAGACAAAATGATAGGTTGGAGAACAACAATATCCGAGGCAGCAAAGGATCCAACGAAGGTGTGGAAACTAGCCAAATGGGCAAAGAAAGACGAAGATGAGAAACGGAGACTTCCCCAAATCCCAGATATTAAGGATGCAGAGGGCAAAATACACACTGAATCTCCAGATAAGGTCAAAGTCATGGCACAACACTTCTTCCCTCTCCCAGTAATCGCGGATATCCAGGATATCGAGGGATTCACCTATCCTGAAGAGCTAAAAACGATTCCAAAGGTTATTACTCAACAGGAAATCGAAAAAGCTCTCCAAAAACTGCCTAACGACAAAGCCCCAGGCCCCGATGGTATTCCAAATAGACTTCTTAAAAATTGTAGCAAAACACTCAGCAAAGTTTTGGCTGAACTCTTTAACGCATGCCTTCGTCTAGGATACCACCCAAACAAATTTAAAGAATCCACTACCATAGTCATCAGGAAACCCCAGAAACCCAGCTATGATACGCCTAAATCCTATCGGCCCATAGCCCTCCTAAACACAATGGGCAAACTTCTAGAAAAATTGGTTGCAAATAGAATCTCAGATGCAGCCGAAAATTACAACCTCCTCCCGGACGAACAGATGGGAGCTCGACCGAAGAGATCCACTATCTCGGCGATTGAACTTCTCACAGAGCAAATTCATACCATTTGGGGAAAGAGCAAAAAACGAGTGGCATCCCTCCTCAGCCTTGACATCTCAGGAGCCTTCGATAACGTGTCTCATGAAAGGCTCATCCATAACTTGAGGCAAAAGGGTATCCCCTTATGGATTACCCAATTCATTAAATCTTTTCTCGAAGGGAGAACCACTTCAATTGTTTTAGGTTCGTTTAAAGGTAGTCAGATTCCGACAATCACTGGAATTCCCCAAGGCTCCTCTCTCTCCGATCCTCTTTCTCTTCTTCGCAAGCACACTGCTCCCAATTCTACAGTCACCAAACTCCACCGCTGTTGGATTCGTAGACGACACAAATATATTGACATGGTCAGATACAACAGAAGAAAATTGCAAAAGACTAGAAGAACTACACGAGAAGTGTGAACTCTGGGCAAAAAGTCACGGAGTCAAATTCGCACCAGAAAAATACCAATTGATGCACTTTTCAAGAGCTAGGAAGAGACACAACCTCCAAGAACCTGTACTAATCCAAAGTCAGCTTACTAACCCTAAAGTCTCCCTACGGATTCTTGGGATCCACCTAGATCCGAAGCTAAATTGGGGCGCTCATGTGAAAAATATACAGATAAAAGCTGAATCCCAAATTCTGGCACTGGGTAGACTAACACAGTCGACATGGGGAGCTACCTTCCACAAAGCAAGGATTCTGTACAATACACTAGTGAGGCCGGCCCTTATGTATGGGTCCCCTATTTGGGCCGAGACTGGGACATCAGGAAACATCCCCGATAGGATAGTCAAACCTCTGAGATCCATACAGAGTAAATGCTTACAAAAAGTCACAGGGGCATACAAGTCCACCAGTACGAGGGTGCTAGAACACGAGACCTCAACCCTGCCGGTGGAGATCTACCTAAAAAACAGTAGAGTGCAACACGCCGGACTCACCCAGAACCTACCGATCCGGAGAACTATAGAAAAATCCTGCCAGAAGATCAGACGACGAGTCGACGGACGCGAAACCAGCAATCACTCTCTCTCGAAAGAAAGAGATAGAGAAGAGTGGTCTAGGATTAGCGGAGGAGAAGAGTCAATCAGAGGACAGAAAGAGAAGGGAAAGCTAGCAGCGTATCAAGAATGGGCTGATACTTGGCCCCGTCGACATCGCAGTGGAACCCTACGACATAGACCTGTAGCCGATCCAGAAACTTGGAAAGCAGCCGAGTTCATCACGGATAAAACGACAGGCAAAAGAAAGGTAAGTTTTAGAGGAACACCCTACTCGATGCACAAAACCCTTAAAAGGGCCCAAAGCAGTATAGCAATGCAGATAAGAAGCGAACATATGGGACTCAAATCTTATCTGTACCGAAGAAACGTCCCTGGAGTTGAGAACCCAAGTTGCCCATGTGGATACCTATCTCAAAATGTCAAACATATGATAATGGCCTGCCCCTTATGGTCAGAAGGGAGAACAGATATCTGGCGTAAGGCCAAGAATCGATCCTTCGAAGCAATGTTGAATAGCCCAGAAGATATCGGAAGAATCACGCAGTGGATCCTAGACCAGGGATGGATCGAACAATTCCGATTGGCTGGAGAGGTGGAGGCACAAATAAAGCAGAGGGAAGACTCGCAAAAGAAAGGAAAAAAATAAAGAAATAATTCGCGAGATGGTAATCACACTGGGCTCAACAGTGTTAATGCACTTCCTGAAGGTTTCCTGGTAAACTAGGTAAATAATTAAATAAAAAAAAAAAAAAAAACCAGGTAGAATGGAGGGGTTTTCACCGGTAAGGTTTCCCCTCATGTACATAATATAGTCGATAGTACCTGCATGGGCCACAAGAGCTCCATATCAGGGTAATGAAATCAAATTCAAATTATTATTATTATTATTATTATTATTATTATTATTATTATTATTATTATTATTATTTGATTTGATTTGATTTCATTACCTTATATAGTGCCTGTGATGGCCCATGCAGGAATCTATCAACTATTGTATGTACAAAGGAGGAAACCTTTCGGTGAAAACCCCCCTACTCCTGCCTGTCTTATTTCTTTATTTTTGATTAGTCAAAGACTTACCTTCAGGAAGCGCGGTGAATGCTGTGTAGTCGCATGTGGACCCCTATCCCACTCTCTTCAACCTTCTCCTCTTCTTTCCGGCCTCGTTTTCCTTGCTTCTATGGTGGCTTCAACGTCTGCCACGAGGCGGAATTGTTCGAGCCATCTTTCTTTGAGAATCCATTGCGTTATTCTGGCAATGTCTTTCGGGTTATTCATCATCGCCTGGAAAGATCTATCTTTTGCTTTCCTCCATACTTCGCCCCTTCCTCTTGACCATCGCGGGCAAGCCATAATCATATGCTTCACATTTTGAGAGGGATATCCACATGGGCAACTTGGGGCGTCTACTCCAGGGACTTTTCTTCGGTGAAGATAAGAATTGAACCCAATTATTATTATTATTATTATTATTATTATTATTATTATTATTATTATTATTATTATTATTATTATTATTATTATTATTATTATTATTATTATTATTATTATTATTATTATTATTATTATTATTATTATTATTATTATTATTATTATTATTATTATTATTATTATTATTATTATTATTATTATTATTATTATTATTATTATTATTATTATTATTATTATTATTATTATTATTATTATTATTATTATTATTATTATTATTATTATTATTATTATTATTATTATTATTATTATTATTATTATTATTATTATTATTATTATTATTATTATTATTATTATTATTATTATTATTATTATTATTATTATTATTATTATTATTATTATTATTATTATTATTTGAATTTGATTTCATTGACCTGATTTGGCGCCTTTAGTGGCCCATGCAGGAATCTATCAACTTCTTATGTACATAGGAGGAAACCTCTCGGTGAAAACCCCCTAACCTGTCTGGTTGGTTTCTTCAGTTCATACTGGGAGGTCTATGGTAAGTGCGCTCTCTCTGTTCCGCCATGTGCGATATCCACCCTTTCTTTAAGTCTTACCCTTTGACGCATCTTCTCTTTCTTTGAGTAGCTTTTCGACGTCTCTCGCGAGTCGGAATTGTTATTATTATTATTATTATTATTATTATTATTATTATTATTATTATTATTATTATTATTATTATTATTATTATTATTATTATTATTATTATTAGACACACCTCTCAGGAGAGCTGCGGCAGGAGTGGTTTTGTATGTCGGCAGAATTGCTCGGGCCAGGTTGATCAGTGCTCGGAGGACCATAACTATATGGTGTTGAGATCTCAGAGAGAAGGTATTCAGCGTTCCGTGGGGCACTGGTGGTGAAAGTGGACATGTAATGAGCTTTTAGCTAATGCTATAGATTTGGTCTTCCCAAGGGATACGAAATAATGGACAAGCGTAAGGAGAAAGTATGGCTTTGGAATTGAAGTAAACCGATCTTTCCAAAGAAGAGATGTGAAAAGTATTTGGCGAATATGTATTCAGAAGACGTCGCGTTGAGAAAAAATCTCTGATACGCTGGACCTACATATACATGACCTCCTCTAATACGCTGCACAAACACATTAAAAACGTCAAGAGCTTTGCCTGTCAAAACTAGATTGACCTTATCCATCTCTGCTCTCTGACTAGTGATGTCATTTCAAAGTTCCACATGTGGCTAACTCATTTTGATCGCGATGCTCAAGACACTAATTTTTCCTGCAACAGAATTTATTTTAGAATTGAGTGCACAAATCTGTAAAATGAGACTGGGTAGGAACAGTTCACCTGCGACGATTGTGGCTGTGCCCGCGCTACCGACCCCCGGCACAACAGAAGAGCACCGGAAGCTACACAGCCCGAGCTACAGTGCAAAGAAAGGCAGTGAGTACACCATAATTAGTGTTGCCAAACTGGCAAATGTGTGCGCCGATCCGTTGCGTTTTGACACTCCATTCTTGCACATGTTCTTTGAAGGAAAGCTTGATATCTAGAACACCTAGACACTTTATAGCTGAACTTGCATCCTTTACGACGCTGTTAATGATCAGTGGAAAGAGGTGGCAAGATCTGTTGAGATGCAGTCTCCATCTTGTTTTCTGCCAAAAAGAATCCGTTCACATTGCGCTATTGGGAGACGGTCTCGACCCTGAGGACAGTCAGGCGTGAAGATTCGACACGACTTTTTGCAATCGAAAGGTTTGCCAGATCGTCGACGTACACGAATGTTGGAGAGCCAAGTTTAAATAAAGATTCGAGGAAAAGGAGGAAAAGAATGAGTGAGGCAGGGGATCCCTGGGGCAAGCTATGTGGAATTTCCAAGAAGTCTCCAACAAAGTTGTCCACTCAGTGTCGAGCTTTTCTGCATGTAGCAAGAGATGCAGCCCAATTAACGTACAAGGGCTCAGGGTTAGGTGAATGCAGGTTGGATGATAAGTAATGTGCTCTATGTTTGCATGATTATACAGTCGTCCCTCTTTAACTCGATAGTTGGTCCCGGTACGAGTGTTGAAAATATTCATAGAAATTCAACCATTTACATTTGTAATACTTACCCCTGCACGTAAAATGACCTGTAAGGGTAAGTGTTGCAAATATAAAAGTCCAAATTACAATGAATATTTTCAACACTCATACCGGGACCCACCATCGAGTTAGAGAGGGACGACTGTATAGACGACCTTGCAGATGTTCTTGAAAACTTCCCTAAACCAATGGCTTTTCTGCCCTATTCTTCTCTAAGTACTTACTTAGTCCAATCAGAGTGCCGGGCTAGAAGTATGTTTTATCTAATCCCTCCCACTATGAAATAATATGACGTAAATCGATCCTTATTCATTGACTTTAAGACCTGATAGCCAATCATGTATCACCTTAATAATTATGTTGGTGAGTACAGAATTACCTGTTTGGGAATAGCGTTATGAAAATAGGGTAATCACTGTATATTAACTCTTTTCTTCTGGTAGAAAAGGGATTAAGCGAAACCCCCACATTTGACGCGTAGTTACTGTCTTGCACAGGTCAGTTTCGTAAACTACTTAGACCTCCCCTCAACACTGTGTCCTCCCCGTAGTTATCTCGGTTTCACACTGACACACTGTTGGCGGCATTCCGGGTTTAGAGAATCGGATGTGAGACATGCGCCTATTAGGGGAGATGACAGGAAGTTATAGAAGGATGTTTTCGGAGGGGAGAAAGGGGGAGATATGGGGACTTTTTGACAGTTTTGTTCGTGGAATCATTTTTACTACTCTAGATAGTTACAGTAATTCATTAAACTGTCTACTTATTTACAGCATATATTATCTGGTGACCTACGCAGGGATATAATTCCTTTCTCTGCTTCAATTTTATCCTGATTATCCTATTTTTTTCCATTATTTTTATCGTACAGAACCACCGTTGCAGCGTACACCTACCTCACTTTGTGGATTGAAAAAAATAAAAAAATATTAAAATAAAACGTCTATATTTACCTCAATATTTACTTTGCTGCCACAAGAATTACCCAAAAACACGACCAAATAGTTAGAAGAACTTATCGATCAGGGAAACCACAAGCTGGACTTTACGGAAATAGAGGAATCAAGTTCATCAACATCCTTGGATTCGTTAATTAATCGATTTCAAGAACTCATTGTTTCTGGTCTGGAACTGGATAAAAATACCGCAAATATGAGCACAAAAACCTACCCGACCTTCCAGATGAGTGGAAAATATGATGGCTCAATTCCAGCCATCAAATGGTTACACAAGCTGCAACTCGACTTTCGGCCACACTATGCCATAGTCACGCCTGAAACTTTCTTTGAGGCAGTAGAGGTCCTCTTCACAGGAAAAGCTGAGGACTGGCTGGACACAGTTCCTAGGTTCAATAGGTTTACAGACCAGGAAGATGAACCGAGGGAAACTGATGTGGAAGAATTTAAGCAGGCCTTAATGAAACAATTCCCAAAAAAATTCGTTAAGGGTGTAGAAAATGTACAGAAAGACATCCAAAATTTGAAACAGGGACAGGATGAGACACTGATAATCTATCATGAGAGAGCGCAAGATTTGCTTCAGAGGAGCAATGGACGAGATGATGCAGAGAAAGGAGCGGATCTCTCTGCAATCGAAAAGACAATGCTGTCAATCATTGTCAGGGCTTTCATCCGGGGGATCAGAGACGATAGCTTGAGATCTATGATAATGATGAAATCAAGTATATTTGACGGAAGCTTGCAAGGAGCGTTTGAGAAGACAAAAAAGGCGGTAACAACCATTGCTCAGAGAGAAGAAATTGAACGGGAGCGTCTAGAGAGCAGGGAGCTTGAAAATTTCCGAAATCACTACATAACTCAATGGGAACAACCACTGGAGGCGGCACTAGTGGGGGTGAATAAGCACCCAGAAGAGAATTTTTCTCAGCTCCATTTTTCTACACAAGGACAAAGGAGCATGTTTCCAAAAACTGAGCCAGACACTCAAGGCAACACTATGATGCAGTCACTTCGGCCGCTACCGCCTCCTACTGGTCAGAAAATATCTCAGCACATGACAAATATAACAAAAGATAATTGGCAGGAACAGAGTCAATTCACTGGACGACAAACCCCGAGACAGCAAGAATGTCAAGCGGCCACAAATCGAGGTGGTTATAACAGCCGTGGAGGAAATTTTGGAAATAGAGGAGGAAAGATTAGTAATTCAAGGAATACACCACCGAAGAATCTATCGAGGAACCCATACATTAATGGATCGATTGTTTATCGGCGAGAAATGGGGCCCTTATGTCTACAATGCGGAGAGTCTGGGCATACGAAGCCAAGCTGTTCTACACAACCATTAGAGTGGTGGGAGCAGAATTATTTGAGAGAATTGTTGTGGCCGAGCCAGGCGTCAAACTTCGCGGGTATTTCAACGACAGGAAATGGACTCAAATAGAGAAATCAACGAGAGCCTATGGGCGAACCAAAGAGTTCCGCAACATGCAGGGTTGGTGTCCGATTGTTGGAGAAGATCGGATCCGACTGACCAACAGGACCAAGGGATAGATCAGAGATCGAGAAACTGGAGAAGTCCGACACCCACCGGGGATTTTGCGAGGCCGGACGTGAATGGAAATGAAAGGAGGGAAGTTGAATTTAATCACTTTACAGGAGGAAACTTTGTTGGGAACCTGTCCGAACAACATCAGTCACTGAGTGTAGTTTTGGGGTTCAAGAATCGCGACCAAGGAAAAGATGCACTTGAACGAAAAGAAAAAAATGTGAGATTTGAGAACGATAGTGCAGCTCCTATTGTGCTTGATGCATATTTCAACGAAGACATTTCTAAAAAGCGACAGAGACCGATGGATGTCGAGAACTTATTAAATAAAGAACAAGAAACTGCAAAGATTCGAAAGATAGAAATAAAACGAAATAAGAGATCCATTCGACAATTACGAGAGATCTTGGGCCGCCAAGGAAAAGGGCCAATCGATTATAAGAAGATAGCAGAAGAAATCAAGGTCGAGTTATCCTTGATGGACCTTTTCCAGATGTCACCAGATCTTTCGAAAGCATTCAGGTCACTTTCAACAAGGGTGAATGAACGCAAAGAAAAAATAAACAATCATAAAGTCAAATCAACTTTCTCTGTTGAAGCACAGCGGCTGGAGCGACACAACCAGGCAATGAGGAAGCAGTCTAGAGCAGAAAAAAGACCCCTGGTGACAATGGTACAGAAGGCATTCCGAGTACCGGCTTCGATAAAGACATCAAGGAATGGAGAGGGAGTGAACGTTAAGCTTCCAATGAATGCTGCACAGGCAGACCAAGGGTCAGATATGATCATAGTAACGGTTGGGCTATTGAAGGCACTCAACATACAAATGAAGAGTCTGAAAGGTAGAGGATTTGACGGAATGACGATGAACGTAGCTGATGGCAAATCTGCTCAACTAACACATTATGCAGAGTTCGAAATCGGTGTGCTAGGAATCTGGCGAAAGGTAGAAGCATTCGTCCGGCCGTTTCATAATAATAACGTTCAGGACATTCATCTTCTGCTCGGCTTGCCTTGGTTACATGCAGTGGACGCAAAGATAAAAATTAGACATTCCATAATTGAAATAGGTGATACAAACTGCGGGGATCCAATAATGAAAATCAAGGGACCAAAGTTTGTTCAGAGTGAGCAGCATAGACTAGTCTTGTGCCCTATGGAGACATCCGCTTTGGAAGAACAAAATGCTGACTGTGGATATGATCCCAGTGACGACTCAGAAGAGTCAATCTCTGATTTCGACGACTCCTCTGATGATGAAGGATTTGGAGACTCAATGGATTCTGAACTTTCAGAAAACTAGTACGACCTGAGCAAGTCACAAAAAGGCAGCAGTCAATGAAAAGTGTTACATCGCTGGAGAATTTTTCACCGCCAGTGAGGTATGTCCCTTTCCATCCTCCTGAAATAAATGCTCCAAGACTTGGGAGAAAAAATAAGAAGACTTACTTCGAGCTATACGCCAACTCTGTCGGGCTGCATATGCCACAAGTTATCCTAGGGGATAATAATGGCGAGGAGGAGAATGACCTTGGGCCAATGAAGAGAGAAGGGATGAAAAGAACTAATACATAGATTAGGCATGCCAGGGAGTTTTCCGCTAGTAAAACTGACGACGGGGGTCCGTCGATATGTGTGCCCGGGAGTAGGGAGCCGGAGGCGAGTCTTCATGAAGAGCCGAGAATAGAAACGGAAGTGCCGAAGTATCCAGAAAAAAGGCGGCCAATGAAAAGAAACCTTTCAGAAGTACCGCAGGCGCAGATTGACGACTGGTTTAGAACGACGGGCGTGAAACTTGGGATGTTGTCAAAGGAGAGGACAGATAAAGTTACGAGATTATTGTATACATATAAGCATCTGGATTCGACGGACCTCAAGAACCTACCATTCACAGACCTATATGTACACCGCGTACGACTGAAAGAAGGGACACTACCTTTTTCAAGGCCGAAACAACGACGCTGGCCGCCAGGAAAGGAATTCTGGATGAGAAGGATCATCAGTGATGGTCTACGTTATGGACTATATGAGCAGACTATCAAAGCGAACGGGTGCCAATCGGATTGGAACGCCATGGCTCAGATCGTTGACAAATCAGAAGAGCCGGGAGAATGGGATGAGCCAAGGCTGACTTTCAACTACCAGAATGTGATAGAAGACAAGCCAGGTTGCTTCGTGGAACTCATGTCCAGGTGTCATGACTATTTAGGACATCCGGAACACAAGATGTTTTTCAAGCTGGATCTGAAAAACGGGTATTGGGCAATAATGGTACATCCCGAGGATCGACATCTCTTCGCGTTCTCGATGCCAGGCATGGGCCAACTGCAACCTACGAGGATGCCACAAGTATCATGCTCAGCAAGCTTCAGCTTTACAGAACTTATGTACTTAGTTTTGGGCCAAGTACCTCCCACAAACGAGTTCCCTGGAATGGAATCAATCCTCCTTCCGAGAGCCGAAGAAAAATTACCCCAAACTGCATTTTACATTGATGATATATTGAGTGGTATGGAGACCTTTGATGAAGGATACGAATTACTGGCGAACGAGCTGTTACCACGTCTGGAATGGGCGAATCTGAGACTATCCTTCAAAAAAATGGAACTGTTTGTGGCGGAAACGGTTGCCCTGGGGGTGACGCACAAAGCAGGCGGAATTTTGGTGACAAAGACTGAGAGATGTGAGAAGATTAGGAAGTTTGCGCCAACAAAAGATGCATCTGAAGTACGAAAGTTCATTGGAGCAATAGGGATTACTCGAAACTGGGCGAAGAATTTTGCCGAAATAAAAAGGCCACTTACGAGGCTAACTGGTGATGTGAAATTCTGTTGGGGAGCTAGGGAGCAGGCAGCCTTCCAGCTACTTAAGGATAAATGCGCTGAAGCTGTGGAGATGCACGGGTGGGATTTCTCGAAACAAGTCCAAATGTATAGCGACGCCAGCCTTTACGGAGCGGGTTGTGCTATTACCCAAAAGAGGACGGAAAGATTGTCGAAGTCTCTATAGCGTACGACGCCTTTACCTTCTCGAGGTCTCAGAGGAACTACGGGATGTACAAGAAAGAGCTCTGTGCCATAGTTGAATTCGCACGGAAGTACGAGCACATGCTGAGGAGCCCAAGTCCATCAGTTATATTAACTGACCATAAGCCACTTATATACTTCTTGGGGTCGTCAATGCTCGACGGAATCTACGCGCGATGGGCATCAGAGTTGCGATGCTTGGGAGTAGAAATTGTCTGGATCCCGGGAAGTCGAAATGTGGTAGCGGATGCGCTATCACGAACTATTTTTCCGGATGCGGAATGTAATACTCCACCTATGGAGGAGTTTGGCGATGTTACGACGAAGACCAACTTGAGGGTAGGTAATTGTCGTCTTCGGAGTGAGAGGGTAAAGAACCGGCTTCACCAAGAGAATTCGAAATTGGAGAGAGGATAGGTTAATAATATTCGCAGGAGGTACTGTCAAGTAGAACAAACAACAAGTAACAAAGTACAAAGGTAAATACAAATTGCGAAGCTGAAGATTCCACATACGGAATCCAGCTTCTTAAATAATAGCGCCAGACTCTACAACCATTACTTGTCCTTGACCGGCAAAGAGACAGCGTGTTGTTCCAAATCATCCAGACCCAAAATAACGCCATGATAAATTGATAACACTCTAAAACCACAATTTAAACACGTAATCCATACAGTGAAGTTAAACACAACTCCGTCCTAGACTCGTTTCACCCTAATCTAGTTTAGGTCACAGTATTACGCGCCATAACAGGCGAGCTGGTACTCGATGGAAATAATAACCCGCTATGGGTCTGGAAGGATGGAAAAGGAGGGTATGAAGAATTGCTTAAGAAAGTTGTTGAGCCATTAAGAATCAGAGAAATGGAAAATCTCACAAAGTACGACACGTCGCAACAGTGGTTTCGCACAATTTTTGGGAATCAATTCGAAGAAATAGGAGATGTCGGAAAAACGAAGTTGCAAAGTATGTCTGGGACAGCGGGCCTAGAGCTAACCGACATGATAGACTTGAATCTGGTCGGAATTCTCGATGGGAAAATGGCAGAGAGGGTGAATGCACCACGTGAGGGTCTCCTTGATTCCAGCTGGTATGCAGAAATTGTGAGGTTTCTTTACCGAAATGAGATTCCGGAAGCTTGTGTGACGAAGGTACAAAGAGCTGCGCTGGCAAGGAAGGCCTTGCGATATTCAATCGGGAAAGATGGGGTGTTATACCACGAGTTCCAAGGTACGAAGAAGCGATGTATACTAAGTGAAGAAGTTTCCTCAGTTCTGAGAAAGGCCCATGATGAGGGAGAGCATTTCTCTCAAGTAATTACTCAACGAAAGCTCAGGCAATATCATTGGCCTCGGATGACTGCGGATATTCGCGATTACATAAAGGGTTGTCTGACTTGTGCGAGATTTGGCACCGCGACACGTTCACAACATAGTGCCCGGGTGGCAGTGAGTGAACCGATGGAGCTACTCGGAATAGACTTTATTGGTCCATTTCCAAAATATGATGGGGTCAGAAAGTACTGGATACTCATCGCGATAGATTACTTCTCGTGGTATGTCTGGGCGAGAGCAACCGAGCGAAATGACTCGGATACTGTGATCGAATTTTTGGGGGAGGAACTATTTGAGAAGGTGGGAATTCCAGTGGGAATGTACATGGACCCGGGATCTCACTTTGGTGAGAAGACAAAAAAATTTGATGAGGGAAAGGGAGTTACCTGGTGTAATTCTCCTGTGGCAGCTAAGAGGGTGGTTGGCATGATTGAGAAGGCAGTCGATATTTTACAGCGGACCTTGAAAAAAATAACGGCAGAGCCGAGGTTATGGCCGAGATTTGTTGGTCGTGCGACGTTCGAGTTGAATAGACGGGAGATATCACACCTTCTCTATTCACCAGCGCAGATTTTCTTAGGTTTTCACCCGGCAAGCAGCTTAGTAGCAGATTTCCCGGGGGATAAGAGGCAGAGTCTAGCAGCGGCTTTGAAAAATGGGGATGATAGTCTTTGGTTAGAGGATGAGGAACATTCAGTGCAAGTTATCGAATTTTTGCTAAGCCGAGAAAAGATACAGGAGAGTACTTTGAAAAGATCAGAGCAAGAAAAAGAGAGAACAGCGACAAGGCATGATTTGGGAGTTGTAGCACCACAGTCGTTTACCCCTGGGGATTTAGTCATGTTGTTCGATCACCAACAGTCTGGCAAGAAGCTCCTACCAACGTGGCGTGGGCCTTTCGTCATTAATGGCTTTGGAGGGGATCTGGGAAAGTCCTATACATTGCGTCAAATTAACGGCTCACGTATCCCAAGACATTACCATGGGGACTCGTAAAGAAATACCGATTGAGAGAGGGATACCTAGCAACAGAGTTATAGGAAGCACTTCCGGTGTACCAAAACATACGTCTGGGTAGGGCAAAATTCCGATTGCCTAGAAACCTACGGGAGATTTAGGGCGAACGAGATTGCTGACAAAGAACGAGACGCAGTTGAGTGATTCAGGTTGCGTGGTCGCTCTTGTGTGTGCGTGGGAGTAGAAAAGGGATTAAGCGAAACCCCCACATTTGACGCGTAGTTACAGTCTCGCACAGGTCAGTTTCGTAAACTACTTGGATCTCCCCTCAACACTGTGTCCTCCCCGTAGTTATCTCGGTTTCACACTGACACACTGTTGGCGGCATTCCGGGTTTAGAGAATCAGATGTGAGACATGCGCCCATTAGGGGAGATGACAGGAAGATATAGAAGGATGTTTTCGGAGGGGAGAAAGAGGGAGATATGGGGACTTTTTGACAGTTTTGTTCGAGGGGTCATTTTTACTACTCTAGATAGTTAGAGTAATTCATTAAACTGTCTACTTATTTACAGCATATATTATCTCTGGTAAGAGAAGAGTACTCTCATACATGGGTCCGGAATGTCAAAAGGGTATTCCCTGTCCATTGGGCTTTGTATACGGTCTACCCCTAGTAATATCTATGGGCGAATTTACAGTAATTATCCATTCATCTGACATGACGCCTGCTCCTCATCCAGTCACCCAACAAGTATATATCGCCAACGTCCAGTTTTACACCAGTCAAAAATCCGAGCGACTTACACTGAATCGTTGTTGAAAGTGAGGCATGCTTTAAACGACCCTAACGCTATATATCGTACCAATTGTAGCGATATATGAACAGCGAGGAAACATCTCCTGCGAGGCGTAGCTATTCGAGAAGAGCTTCAGCAGATAAGTGCCTTCAGGTCATTCTTTACTGGATTTGGAAAGATCTCAGCTAAATAACTCCAGGTAATTATTTTACACAATGCTGGCCACGAACGAGGCGAAATTGCATCTATCCTCGACTTGAGCTACAAACAAGTTATTCACATCATCAATGGAGGCACTACCTCTCCCAAAAGAAATCCGGGTGGAAAACGAAAACTGGATCAGGCCCAAGCTGATGAGCTAGAAACTTTTGTGCGACTCTCTCGAAGGAATCGCCAGATGACGTATATAGAGCTTGCTATGGAGTTTAGTTGCTGGGGCGCTGGGGTTTTTGCGATCAGAAGCGCGCTCAAAGATAGAGGTTACTCCAGGAGTTTGTCTCGAGCAAAGCCACCTATATCCGAGGTCAACATGATAAAAAGGTTAGAGTGGGCTCTAAATCATCGTCACTGGACCATTGACGATTGGAGTCAGATCCTTTGGAGCGACGAGACATAGATAACAGATGGTAGACATCGAGATGCCTACATAACAAGAAAGGTTTGTAGCGCGTGTCATCAGCTAGGATTTAGATGGCTAATAATATACAGCCTGGTGACGAGCTTGAATACACCTGCCTCGTAGACAAGACTAGAAAAAGCACAGCCTGGATGTTCTGGGGGAGTTTTCATAGAACTCAGAAAGGGACCTGCTTATTCTGGGAAAAAAATTGGGGTTCAGTAACAGGGCCGAGTTATTGCGAACACATTGTTCCCCATGTGGCCGACTACATGGAGGTGAATCCTGAATTGCAATTCATGCAAGATAATGCACCGCCACATAAAGCGGCCTTCACTCGGGAAAGTTTAAGGGTTAAAATATTGAGCCCATAAACTGGCCTCCTTACTCCCCAGACCTCAACCCTATTGAGGCTGTGTGGAGCGAGATGAAGGATTATATTGAAAATTAATATCCTGAACTTGAGGATGGGCGAGAGCGGTCTTCGGCTGAGCTTCGCATTATCATACTGGAAGTATGAGATTCTATAAGTCATAACTCTTTGCAGTATCTCATCGGAAGTATGCCGGCGCAATGTCAGGCGGCGATTGTAGCTGGTGGGGGAGCTACGAGATATTGAAGATTTATTTTTACGGCTAGTCACTAGCTTTAACTTTAGTCGTATTTAGCGCGTAATCTGCTATAAAATTTACCAGATCAAGCTTAGTCTCATGAAAGCTCCAAGGTCCTCCCTTTTGACATTCGCGATTTCGAGTACACGTAATACACACAAATTTTCGAGTATCCCTTCCATAGTGGGCCTAGATAAATATTTTTTATAGAAATTTGTATGGCGAAACCCTGGTCAAAAAGTGGGTTTGACATTCAGCACCCATCAACGAGAGTAACTGAATTCAACTTTATTTTACCATTATTACTACCGCTATAACAAGCTTGTGATACTACAGGGGCTCAGGGGTAAGTGAAGGAAGCTGGAAATTTTATATACAGGGGTTATAATATGGATATATCCTAGCCATGCTATACAATTTTCTAGGTTAGACGAGATCATATGATCTAATCCTTCACTTTGACTTTATTTCATCAGCAAAGCTACTCTCGATAAATCAATCTTCATCACTCATCAGAAATCTCGCCGCGCCATCGTGTCGAATCTTCCCCTTCCTCCCCCTTCACTCCCCCCTCCACCCCTACATGCTTCCACCCAGATGGGTGGGGGGTTGTCGTTGACAGAGAGTTTATTGTCAACCACCTCCGCCGCTGACGCCAGGAATCGTGAGGCCACTCTTATGTTCCAAAACATTGCAATCGTACTTGATGAGGCGATTGGTGATAACGACACCTTACCCCTCCACCTCAAGAAGAAATTCCGCGAATTTGTCACGGATCTTAATCTAGTAGCTCAACGTCACTTCGAGTGTCATGTCAGAGGCTCACCCCGTCCTCCCAATCCATACCTGGCAGCACAGGCAATACAGACAACACAGGCAACGCAAAAGGTTTCCCAATCAACAGCAAGCCTAGGCCCAACCTCGCAACCCTCAGGTAAAAAGCTGTTCGCTGCTGTTGCGGCAAACCCAGCTCCGAAACCAAGCCGCCCGCAGCCTTTATCCAAGCGAGCTGGCCCGCCTAAAAAGCTTTCCCAAAATACGAACAGAGAGAAACTCGCAAAGCCGCTTGAAAATAATATACTCCTAGTTCGAGTTTCATCTGGACATCCAGCGCTGGATATATCTCCCTACGCCGTAATGGAACAGCTCAAAAATTTTCTAGACCAAAAGCTCGTACGCGAAGTACAGACCACAAAAACTGGCTTCGCAATTTGCCCAGCCTCCGCAGCAGCTCAGGAAACGCTAGCCTCTAAAATTACCGAGATTCAAACGTTCTTATCATCTCGGGGACAGTGCATAGTTGAGAAACCGGAAAGTCATTCAGCCTACAGGATTTCTGCTGTTCCTCGCACCTATGTTGGGTACAACAAGGAAGGCGCAGTAGAGGCAATAGAGATCAATGAGGCCTCTCTTGCAGAAGCTCTCACCGTCCTCACTCACGTCGCCCCATCGAACGTCCTCGAATCCCGAGGTACAGTAACCTCTGATTTCAGCCCTTGCAAGAGTTGGGTAGTTCCATACCCCAGAGGTACGAGCCTATCAAGATCTCTCCCACTCTTCGGCGTCCGCGTGGTGGCCAAACTATTACCACAAAGAACAAGAATTCCTCAGTGCGGACGTTGCTTCAGCTGGCACAATGAACGCGCGTGTGATCAAGTTCCTCGCTGCAGAATTTGTTCCTCAACACAACACGTGGAGAGTGGTCATGTTTCCTGCAACCCTGCGGTCGCCCACAGTTGCCCTCCAAAGTGCGTAAACTGCCACAGGCCTTACCCTGCTGACTCCTTAGAGTGCCTCGTCCGTCCAAGAAAAGACAATACATTCCCTTCCAAACAACAAACCAGCGCAATCCGACAAGCTGCAGCTGCTGCAAGACTGCGCCTCAAAGCTGCTCACTGCGGGATAATACGTACGCAGCCAACAGAAAATACTAAATCTAATATTTCTACATCATCTATTTTGCAGGGCTTCCGGACAAATATTGGCCCCTCTGAGGCCCTAGACATAAGATTAGGCAGGTACGAAATTCTGGCGGAGGACAGCCATCAGCGCAGACCCGACCAAATGAATGAGTAATACACCAAGTACTATTAAAATACTCTCAGTTAATGTTGGCCGCTCTTCCACCGCCCAACTAATAGCCCCCAAAATGCCCTCGATGCACGCATAGACTTCCTACTGATACAAGAACCCCATATCTCTTCAGATACCGGGCGAAGAATCAAGTGCAAACATCCCTCATTCGAATGCTACTCTCCAGTTGACGACTGGTCTATACGACCAAGGGTGATAACTTACGCGAAGCGTAACACCAATATAATTCACTATTAAGAGCGACCGATATCTTCTACGGAGCAGGGAATAGGCGATATCTTATGTCTCTCTGTCAAAGCCCTCAACAACCCTCGCCTGTTGATCATCAATGCATACAATGCACCCCCGGGCTCCACTAACCCAGGGGCTGGAGTATCTCGTCTCATCTCCATAGCAGATGTCTCCTTACCTCGCCAAACCATCTTGATGGGAGACCTAAACCTACATCACCCAATGTGGCAGCCATCTTTCCGAGGCTCACCATCCCCCCCATCTGAAGCTTTCACCCGCTGGCTCGAATCGTGTGGCCTTTTTTTAATTTCAGAGATTGATAGACCTACACATAATCGTGGAAATGTTTTAGATCTCTGCTTTGGCTCAAGTCAACTGGTGGCCAAGGGGACCATTGCAACAGTTCAGGAGGACTTAGATGTGACGTCAGATCATCTCCTGTCATGAGCGGCATGTAGACAGCTGACAAGAGCAAGAACAAGATCCATGATGTCAGGCTATGGATGCTGTCCTACATAATACACGAGATAGATGCATTACCACTTGGCTAAAAGACCAGACCAGAATCATAGAACACTATGCTCTGGCTATCTCCATATATATATTATACCACAGAGGCATTCCTGACATCTCCCTCTACTTACTACTGTACACTGTGGAGCACGGGGAAACATACCAAGAAAAAGCCTCCGCTTTGCTACCATCGACAAGGATACCTTCCTATCGCTCTTGGCTCCTCAATTAGAAGGCATCTTGCCGCTGACAGACAAATCCATCACAAATATTGATAGAAGAGCAGAAAAGATCATAAGAATTTTGCACGTTTCATTCGCCGGATCAGCAAAACGGGCGCTACCTCATAATAGGGGACAGCCCTGGTGGAATCAGAATTGCCGGGAAGCGAGGAAGAAATATCGGGAGAAAGTCCGGAATGGAAGTGCAACTCAAGTGGATCGAAAGGACTTTCGAAGGGTCACCAAGCAAGCAAAAATCTCTTTTTTCCAAAAGAAAACTGAGGAGGCCGCCAACGGAAAAGATGTGTTTGAGATTGCAAGGTGGCACAAGTCGAAAGGCACCTTCCGTACTCCACCCCTAAAAGATCCACTTAACCCAGGAGCTCCCTTAGCCGAGTCTATTGACGACAAGAGAAATCTACTTGCGAGGAACCTTTTGCGAAATCAATCTGAAGCAGGAGACATTCCACTTTGGACTCCTACTGTAGCAAATAACTCCCTGCCTTTTCCTGAACTTACTATCGAGGAGGTCTCCAACTGTATCCTAAGAGCTGGTAACACTACTCCTGGGAAAGATGAGATCCCTACCGGAGTTCTCCGCCTCGCATGGCCTCACATATCAGCATTAGTGCACGACCTCTACCAATCATGCATAGATGTTGGTCACCACCCTAGATGTTTCCGTACTGCGATCGTAGCAATGATTGGGAAACCAAACAAAGCTGATATGACATCCCCTAGATGGTACAGACCAATCGCACTACTCTCCGTACTTGGAAAAGGGTTGGAAAGACTCATAGCAAAGCAAATGTCATGGATAGCAATTAATTTCCAAGTACTCGCTCCTCAGCAGTTCGGCGCACTACCCAAACGCTCGAGCGTAGATCTAACAACTTGCCTCACGCACGACGTAGAAACTGCGCTCTCCAAAGGCTTGACTGCTACACTAGCCACACTCGACATCAAGGGTGCATTTGACGCAGTGCTCCCGGGTAGACTTGTGAAACGTCTGAGAGAACAAGGCTGGCCAGCACATCTTTGTAATTGGATCGCCTCATTCATCACTGAACGTGAGGTCTGCATAAGACTAGATGGGGAGATTGGCGACCCCATCGCACTCAATTGTGGTCTCCCCCAGGGGTCCCCAATATCACCCATTCTGTTCATGCTCTTCATTGCCCCCCTCTTCACACTTACTGCCCTCAAGAACGCTTTCGGTTACGCAGATGATGTTGCAGTCATAGGGATCTCGCCAACACTTGAAGAGAATTCGAGCGTGGTGGGGACTGCCATTAACCAGGCACTGGCATGGGGATCCGATGAAGGCATCACGTTTGATCCCTCTAAATCGGGACTTCTCCACTTCTCACGCAAGCATAGGGATAAAGGTTCGCGACCACCAGTGGAAACGAACAGTTTCACCGTCTCTGAAGACCCTCTGAAGCCATATTTAACATGGCTAGGAGTTCACTTCGACAAGAAGCTTACCTTCAAGCACCACGCGAAAATACAATCTACTAAGGCTCTTAAGGTTGCCCACGCTCTACGCTGTCTAGGAAACACGATAAGAGGAGCTTCTCCTTCTCTATCTAGACAAGCCGCTTTTGCATGTGCCCTCCCTATTGCTTACTTTGGCGCCGAGACTTGGTGGCCAGGCAAATCGAGAATTAATAGAGGAAAAGCCATCTCTAATAGGGTCAGTTCTCATCTCTCGCTGATAGAAAAGGTTCACACTGCCACCGCACGGGCTATCCTCCCTGTCTATCGTACCACTCCTACCGCCTTTCTTTTCAGGGAAGCTGGAATCAATCCCGCGGAGATAGCTCTGGACAGCATATCCAGTAGAGCCACTATACGCACCCGCGGACTAGATCCCCAATATCCATTGTACAAGCGTGCGATAAAGTCACTCACATGCCCTGCCCTGTCAAGGTTTGCTCGCTCATACCATAGTATTCCGGCCTCAGAAAGCCACAATCCTCTTCTCTACCCTCCCTGGGAGAGAGTTGAATCTCGTCAAACCACCAAGGCACGTATCCGGGTTTCCGCAGGCCCAAGAGAGCTGAGAGCGAACTCCTTTCATGAATTTCTTAGTACAATCCCGAGGAGAGACATACAAATATACTCAGACGGCTCCAAACTCCTGGATGGGAGCGCTGGTGGTGGCTTCGTAGTTTATCAATTCGATATCCAAGTGTGTACAGGAGCCTTCCCCCTTGGAAAGTTTAAAGAAGCATTCGATGCAGAAGCTCACGCGGTTCTTCAGGGGATTCGTGCTGCCTCCGCCGTACCGACAGCCCGCTTCTCCAACAACCTATGGGTGTTTCTTGATAATGAAGAAGTTGCAGGAAAAGTACTAAGGAGGACCACTACCACTTCCTCTCAACCGGTATTCTTAGAAACCCTTGACGCGGCAAAAATTTGGAAATCTCGATTAAGGCTGCCCCATACCTCGGAAGGACAGGTATACATCCGTTGGGTCCCAAGCCATGCTAGTATTGTGGGAAATGAAGCTGCGGATTGCGAAGCGAGGAAGGGGGCGGCAATGCCTTTTTCGGGGCCACCTGTGTACTCCTTTGCTGCACTGGAAAAATGGCACAAGGAACAGACTAAACTAGCCAGAGACAACTGGTGGCACACTTCATCTTCATCCAAATACACCCAACTCGAGATTGGAAAGGCCCCTAGTTTTCCTAAAGAGCTTTTCCTAAGTCGTAAGGACTTAGGTCTGGTTGTTGCAGCCAGAACAGGCCATGGGGACTTTGCTGCCTACCACGACCGCTTCAATCACCAAGATGCCACGCTAAACTGTCTCTACAGATCGGCAAAGACACCTACGCACTTCTTGTTCTGCCGAATTCTCCGTCGTCGTGATGGCTGCCCTGCAGGGCCTATCAACTTGTTAATTCCACGTCTACTGGGCACGCCAGAAGGAGCAATATCTCTAACAAAATGGCTGGATCAGTCTCGATTTTTCGAGGAAACATGCCTCCGATGAGGCATACCTTTTTATTCTCTCTTTGTTGCTTTACAAGATCGGGGGCTCTAGGAAGAGCGGGTGAAGCGAACTGATTGATCATCAGTTAGGAGCTCGGGGAGGTCTCCGAAATTATGTAACCTTGTGTAAAAATTTTTCTCCTGTGCGCAGTTTCATACAACGCAGCACAGCCATGTTATCCAGACTTGGGAAAAAAGTCAGATCCTCTGGGGCTTTGGCCTTAGCGTCCTATGTCCTGCTTGGGATGGTTAGTCGCTTTTTCGTAAGATATAAGGCTAGCATTCAGACGTAAAATAAAAATAATAATAATAAAAAAAAAGCTACTTTTGATAATTGTCTATATAAATCTACGGCTGCATCACTGTTAATTAAACCATCTTACAGATATTAGAAAAAGATAAAGTTATCGAACGCCATTCGCAATTTAGCACAAGCCCCCCGAGAATCTACTTTATTAGAATTACTATCCTCTAATCATGAATACTCAGGCTACTTTACAAGGTCAAACTCGTGCTTCATATTTCAGTCGAGATCAAAAATTGAGGTATGTGTAGAATTCTGCATTGGTCACAACACACACACAATCACCTCATCTCCAGCTGTTCCCTACAATTTGATTCCTCTAAATCGATATCTATTAAGTGCACTTTAGTTTGGTCATCGCATCCGTGATGGCCAAATCTCAACAACCTCCTCCCCTGGCCCAACGCGTCGCTAAAGAGCTCGAGCTTGTCCAGCGCATTGCGAAGGGTCGAGCCACTTGGGTCCAAACCTTCCACAACAAGTTTTGGTCAGCCGTTGAAAATGCTAATCCCCTCATCCAGTCCTTCGTGCGCGAGCAGGTGGAGGCTTTTCTCCTCGCGGTTGCTTCCGGGCACCCTATGCGCCACGACTCTCCTAAACATCACAAACTGGCGAACCCTCTCCCTACGCCCAGCCACAACGTTCCCTCTCGACCTCCCGTCGCTGTACCAAATCAATCTCGTAGCTGGGCAGCGACTATCGCCAGCCCTCCCGCCTCTGGTCCCTCGGCTCCTGCTCATCCCACTGTCAATCGGCTGTCCCGCTCAGCGGTGCAGACTCCAACAGCTAACTCTAAGGGCCCAAAGGCTATCTTCCGCCTGTCTGAGGATGCCCCTTTCCTTAGAGCTGATGCAACTGCAGTCAAGGCTGCTCTCATACAAATTGTACCTAGCCTCAAGGACAGTATCACCTCCGTTTCCCGAAACTCCAGTGGATTCAGCATCTCCTTTGCGACCGAAGATTCTCTGAAACTGGCTATTGCAAATTCTGAGACCATCAAGGCCTCTCTCTCTGGTTCTTTACACCAAGTGGAGGATCGCATTGAGTATGTTGTCAAGCACATACCACGCACTATCTGGACTCCGGTGTCCAATCTGGTCCCTACGACGTTGGATGATATCAGGAATATTGCTCAGGCACAGACTAGCGTCGCTCAATCTAACGCCCACTGGTCGCAGCATGAAGGGACGCATGATCCTTTTCACACGGCGGTCATCTTCTTTCCAAAAGAAGTTCCCACCTTTCGAATCGTCGACAGCGCCCCATCCCGGCGCTATATCCCCAATCCTAAGGTTGTGCAGTGTGAAGCTTGTTTTGGGTTTCACAAATCTTCACGCTGTCGAATCCAAGCTTTGTGCGCTCGCTGTGGCAGTCTACGCCACCAAGGAGAATGCTTACACACTCGACGGTGCATCTACTGCTTGGGCCCTCACCTTGCAGATGATCTCAACTGCCCCCTCCGACCCCGCCCGCACAAGGGCAAACTTATTCAGCCCTCCGAGAAAGATGTTACGGAACTTCGCGCAAGCAACCGCAACAAGCTCCGCAAGACGCGGCGCGCCGAAGCAGCAGCAGTTGCAGCTGCCTCTGCCACCTCAGAGCACGACAGTAATGTTGGTTCGACTCTTCCATCTGAAGCCTCTACTGTCCCCCCATAAAGTACGCCCTCTGTTGGGCAAAATAGGTCTACGCCCCTCGAAAATGTCTCCTCTGGATCAATGGAAATAGATTCAGAAGGGCGAGCCACTATCAATGTCCCTGACCCTACTCTCTATGAACAATAGAGCTTATTACAGGAGTACCTTCCCGCCTCGTTTTCGTTTCCTCCAAGCAAATGTTGGGCGTGGTGGATCTTCTCACATCATTCTTTTTCAAGCTGCCTTTCAGGGCAAGTATGATGTCATCTTTGTCCAGGAGCCCTGGACCAAAACAATAAACTTCAAAAATGTTACGAAGTCTCACCCTGCCTATGTAATCTTTACCCCTCCTAACCACGACTGGAGAAACGCACGCCCTCACCTCCTCACTTATGTTCGGAAGAAATCTAACCTCTAACCTATCCAGTTGGACTGTGGTCTCTCTCCTGATATAATCGCCCTCCGCCTTCAGTGCTCTCCTTCTCTCGAGGTATTAAACGTAAACCGACAGCCTCAAACTCAGGTGCTCGATAGCCTCGACGCTCTCCTAGGGTGGCCGGTTAAACCGAATTCCATGATAGTGGGAGATTTTAATGTAATGTGGATAGATCGGAGAGGCAAGACGTCAAGATATCTGTGTGAGAGAAGCAGCGTAGAGTTTGAGATAAGTGAGGCTATTATAGAATAGGTGAGATGACAAAGAGAGAGATTCCTTCAGAGATATTCAGCAATGTGATTGACTTTATTGGGCTAGCTACTGGATGAGATCTTACCTTCAGAGATATTCAGCAATATGATTGACTGAAGAATTCTGAAGGAGAAGAGAGCTCGTTATATACAGGAGTGTAACCCTTATGGGACTTTAATTAGCATAATTCATGATAGACATTGATGTCCCAATATAACAATATTATCATGGTATGAGTAAGTCCTAAACCTGAATGTTTCCCCCAGAATACTTAGGTGTAAGACGCTCATATGTGTAGCTGTTAGCTCGTACCATCCATAGTTATAGATGATATAAATAGACATTAAGTGGGAAATCTAAATATAACATATGAGATGATGACGATCGCGTGACAGTGTACGAGTCGGTGTGAGACGCGCATCGCGTGGGATGCTGGACTGTTTATTTTACAACAGGTTTTAATCTGCACCACGAACTATGGGAGCCCAACGTTTATCGTTTGTCCGGTGTCAGCAGCTTTGTTGAATAGATTGACTTCTATTCCTTAAGGTCGGCTTTGCCCTACAGAGCTTCCACCCTTTGCACCGGTCACGTCCTCGACCTAGTACTCACCAACATGGAAGGTCTCTCAGAACGCGTGGATCCGGAGGCACATTCTACCTCTGAACACGAGACAATATCTGGCATCATCCAACTCTCGCCACTTCAAAGGCGGCAAGCTACGCTAAAGCTGCCCAAATTCAATGACAAGGATGCTAAAGTCTTTCGTCAAGCTCTTTCTGCTACTGCACCTCTTAACCTTTCTTTTGAGGTCTCAACCTCTCAGCTTCTGGATGCAGTGACTGCCTCGGGTATCGCCGCTCTCTCAGCATGTTTGCTTTCAGCTAACCCACCGAGACCTGCCTGTGTCCCATGCAATGGTTATTGGAATCAGGTGTCACGAATTCTGGTAATCAGCTGAAGCTTATGTTTATGATGTTGTAGAATTGATTTCGGATTCTGTGGAGATTAAATTATGCTACGATCGTGTCTACTTATACTCCTGGGTGTTCTCCCCTGACACTCGCCTGCACGTGTTATGGCGTCAATATCAACGTCGTAAACTTCATCACTCCCCTGTTGCCTAGTACCTGTAACATCCGCACGTGCTATGGCGTCAATATCACCACAACAAACGCCATTGTTCTCATGCCGTTTAATGGATGTCAAGTAGCAGTCATTCTGCATTGCATGCGACCTATCATGTGCGCGGTGTTTGCCTTCTTCTGCAGGACCGGGTCGGAAGCTAGATGTCCCAGCTTTTACTAGCCCTACATGGGTTCCTCTTGGGAAACCCGCAGAGGCTCGCGTTGCACAACGTGAGCTACAGGGCTTATTCAGACTACCAGCTGTTACAGAGACAAATAATTCAGCAGACCAATAGTCAGAAATTTTGGTTACAGAAGACTATTGAGGAAGGTTTGGAATCAGGGATGTATGAAAGGGTCCTAACCAAGAACAGAGGATTTTCGGACTGGTCAGCCGGAGCACGAGTGGTTGAAAAACCCAGCAGTGCTACCGAAATGAGGGTTACGTTCAACTACCATAACGTACTGGAGGAGATACCGGGAACGTTTATGGAATTGATGTCGGAAATCCATGATTATCTCTCCTTGCCCCAGCACCAATGCTTCTTTCAGATGGACATAATGTCACAGGGCTGAAGCCTGACCCTAGTTAGGCTAATGCCTAACCACATAAAAATTAATTAGCCGAGCTAATTATGCATAATACTTATTGTTAATTTTATTAATAATGGGCCGAGAGCGGAACCTAGCAACATCATCTTATCCAGGAATATAAACAAAATAAATTGACAACCTCAACCGAGTCATACAACATCCTGGAAGAAGATTCCATTATACTTGAAATTAGGTACTCCATGAACGACTAATCTAAGCTCCATTATGGTTTAATATAATGTAATGATGGCAATGGAAATAGAAGGAGATGAGGGAAGGAGTCATAAGTTTGGACAGGGAGATTTTATTTCATTCGATTTGGTCATTAAGAGAAACAAGATTCTCGAAATGTAGATAAATAAGAGAGAAACTTTTTAGATTACTCTCCTCTTCACTTCAAGATATTCTAGTATATAGCTCTGAGTAGTTTGTGAATAACAATTACTTTAAGACCATTACACATAAAACACGCCTATTGGTCAATTCCTGTTCACGAAAGGGACAGGCATATTTACGCTTTTTTCATTCCAGGTATTGGTCAACTACAGCCAACAACAATGCCTCAAGGCTGTGGAACATCTGGATTCAGTTGTTAAGGGTCAGGAGTGAAACGGACAACGCTTGTCAACAATACTACATAGAAGTTTATATTTTTCTATGGAGATTTACTGTAGGAGTTAGGCTTCATTAAATACATCTTCTGTTCCCATTAGTGATCTCTGCGATAGCCTTCTATACTCTTAATGATCTGTCCTCCTCTTGTTCTATGATCTGTCTTTGTCCCGTTGCGTGATCTGTCCTTGCTTCTATCAATGATCTGTCTTCTCGCCTCTGATGACAGTTAGCCGAGGGTTTAAGTTCGAGGAACAAATTCGGGTCTGATCACGTGTTTGGACTAATTAACCGAGGCTGGGCCTGAAAGATAGCCCAGCCAAACCTTATCGGGCACAGCCTGTAACATCAGTATGCAGGAACTAATGCAGATTGTTTTGGGGGCGTTGCCTCTAACCCCTAGCTATCTGGCCAACGATGAAAACCATCTAATTGTCACAGTTCGAGTATTGATGCGTGGGCAATCATATAAGCAAAGGTAGTTTATAATTTTCTCTGTCTAAGTACAACCTATGGGCTACTTATATACTTTATACATAATTTCTAGAATGTTCGCCATTGCTTAGTAAATCTTCATCATAGGTCATACTAGAGGAGGTTGTATGCCTCGTTGTTGATGTCTAGAATATTCTAGATATTTCCAAACTATCACGTGTATTTAGTGATTCCAGGGTATGTCATTAGGGGCACACGTAAGAAGGTTAACAAGGGTGTAAACCTCTCATTTGCATTACCCATGTCACAAAATAATAGTCACGTGGTAGTAAATCTGTATTGATCAACTGACTGAGATAACCATTGTAGGCTGCAGGACCATTAAGGCTTACAAGCTGTTACACCAATACAACCAGAGTTTTCACTGGATAGCTCTGAACCATCTTGCTCCGAGCTCAATCTGAGACGGAAGCGGCGAAAGTGCGCTTCTACGTCAATGATATTTTTGCTGGGTGTACCTCTGTTCTGGAAGCATACGCAACATTACGCGATCATTTGTTACTTCGCTTGGACTGGGCAAACCTATGCCTATCTTTCAAGAAATTGAAATTATTTGCGACAAATATCACTGCTCTTGGTTTGGTGCATAAAGCTGGGGGTATGATTGAATCTAAGATTGGCAGAGCAGACAAAATTCGACAATTTCCAGTCCCTAAAACCCAATTAGAAATACCAAGCTTTTTGGGCATAATGGGAATTATGAGAAGATTCATTGCAAATTACTCTGAAGTCTCTCGGCCGTTGTCAAGATTACAAGGTGATGTACCTTGGCGTTTGGGAGCTTGCGAACAAGTCTCGTTTAAGATCTTAAAAGAACGGGTAGCTTTGGTAACTGATTCTAGTGGCCATGATCCTAACAAGGCTTGTTCCCTTTACTCGGATGTCTCTGGATTTGCAGCAGGCTGTTGCATAACTCAAAAGCGCGCGGTACGAGGTTCCACCTCCTCTCGTGAGCAGGATCACCCTATCCTATTCAACTCTTTCCTTCTCAATAAAACCGAAAGAAATTATGGCACGTACAAAAGGGAGCTTTTCAGAATTGTTTCCTTCTGTAGAAAATTTTCTTGGATGTTCATGTCACCCTAGGCATCAACAATCTTCACAGATCACAAGCCACTGATATATTTCATAGACTCTCACTTAATCCATGGAATTTATAGTCGTTGGGCAGAAGAGCTCAACCTGCTTAATGTCAGAATTGAATACATTCCAGATGAAAGGAATAGAATCGCAGACGCCTTGTCCCGATTAATTTTCCCAAACAAAGATTGTTCTGTTGACGAGATACTAACGAGCATGGGTAGCTTAGTATGGGGCAATAATAATCAACCAAATTGGGTTTGGAAAGATGGTGTAGGAGGATACTGTCATGAGCGGCATGTAGACAGCTGACAAGAGCAAGAACAAGATCCATGATGTCAGGCTATGGATGCTGTCCTACATAATACACGAGATAGATGCATTACCACTTGGCTAAAAGACCAGACCAGAATCATAGAACACTATGCTCTGGCTATCTCCATATATATATTATACAACAGAGGCATTCCTGACATTACCCCTCCTATAATATATATATGCCTAGTCTCCGTAAGCTAAACCCATACTTGCTTACTAAGCCAGAACTGAATACACACAAAGTGGATAACAAAGTGCCAGTGCTAGACCTTAAAGTTGTTCTATGATTATGTCATGAGCGGCATATAGACAGCTGACAAGAGCAAGAGCAAAATCTATGATGTCAGGCTATGGATGCTGTCCTACATAATACACGAGATAGATGCATTACCACTTGGCTAAAAGACTAGACCAGAATCATAGAACACTATGCTCTGGCTATCTCCATATATATATTATACAACAGAGGCATTCCTGACAGATACTAAGATTTACTCAACGCCAATCTAATATATGAGTTTCGGTCAACTCAATAAGATAAATGAATATAACTCTGTAACAAAGAGTCTGAAATATATGGTGATTCTGTAAAGAAGAATCTGGAAGATGAGCTTGAGGAAATTCAAGACGTAAATATAAAGTCACTCTGTGAATGAACCTCAATTGTTTTTTTTTCTATTGTCCCCCACTCCGTCCTTCTATCTACCTCTATATACCCATTCCCTTAGTTCCCAGAAAAAACTTCGTAAGAGAGTATCTAAGCATATCAATCTAAGATAGATAAAAATGACAGAAAGTAAACTAATAATAAAAGTAATAACTCATGCAAAAGATTGAATGATTTGTGGAAAGTTGACGCAACATTCCAGTGAGAACTAACCCTTTGATCTAAAACCCAACTACTCGGGAGTGTGAAGTTGATCGCGTACTCATCCCAAACATATCTACCTGATTCATGCCTAAGGAGTTGACATTAGTCGTGCCTGACGAATTGAACTAATTCATGCCTGACATAGATTTACTTCAACCTGTGACCAACTAAACATTATTAAATGGAAAGGTTTATCAAAAATAGTATACTTTTGGAAATAGGAATTACTGAGTCATACATCTAATTAGTGATCAGCATGATAGACCAACCAATTAGGTCATTCAGGCTTTCACTGCTCTGATACTGAATTGCACTCGACCAACTGGTCAAACAACTCCGCCTATTGTTACGCAAGAAGAAACTTTTGCCAGTTGATACAATCTTGAGGATATCACGTTCGAGGCCTACTTGTCTACAGTAGCAGGAAACAATGAGACTCCGCCTCCAGATGCGAAATATACAAAGGATGAGTGGTATGGGGAAATTTACAACTTTTTGCTGTTCTCAAAGTACCCTCCTACTTGTAATCGCATACAGCCGTTGTCGCTACAACGTAAAGCTACGGAATATAGACTAGTCGAGGGCGACCTTCTCAAAGTTGTGTGGGGGGTGATGGAGCAATGTCTCGTCAAGTCGGAGGTAGCGTCGGTACTTGAAGCGGCACATGACTTGGAAGGGCATTGGAAGCTTTGTTTAACATTAAAAAAATTGAGTGGTGTATTTTGGCTAAATATGGTAAAGGATACTGCAGACTACATTGCAGGATGTCTGAGGTGTGGAAAGCATGGGAACGCCCAAAGGAACCAAAAAACATCACCAATGGTCGTGGCTGAGCCAAATGAATTGTGGGGAATAGACTTTGTGGGTCCATTTCCTGAAACAATTTTGACAAAGGAGGCATTTTGTTGCTCCTGGCCTCAACTACATGAAAATATAGCAGGGTCGGAGCAAAGTCAGCATGGGAATCTCAAGGATGGCCTTCCTGAAGGGACCTTGCGATTCACGCATTGTTTGGTGGTGGTGGATTACTTCTCTCAGTTTGTTTGGGTTCTTCCGGTGGTGCGAGCAAATTGTGCGGAGGTGGTGCGGTGTCTGACGTGGTTGTTTGGTATTTGTGGATGTCTGGTGGGCCTGTATACAGACCCTGCCAAGCATTTTGTGGGACAAGAGCTCCAAGATTTCTTAGGACGGAAGGTATTGTGGATTCCGTCGCCGACGGCGGCTCATAAGGCCACGGGGATGGTAGAAAAGTGCATCGACATTATGGAAATGGTTCTTAAGAAGAGTATTAGGTTGGTACACTCATGGCCATTTATGTGCCAAACCATTACCCATGAAGTCAATTGGCGGCACATCAAGCATCTCGGCTTCTGTCACGGTCTGGGCCAAGAGCGCAGAGGGCAGCTAATGGTTGGCGGTAGTAAATATTAAATATATGGGAAATGAACTAATCTATCAACCATGTTGGGCATTTAAGAAATAGAGTCCCATTCTAGAAGCTTCCTCCTTACTCTGATGTTCTCGGACATTTCCTGTAGATTCTATTGTCCAGAATACTCCAGGAACTTCTTGAAGGTCTAAGCACCAACAAGGAATCCCTACCCCTGTATACCACCTAGTTATGCAGACTAATAATATATTATATGCGAACTTATGCACGCCTATCCATACAATAGGCTACAGGCATAATCAGCTTATCAGCTGTTACAGCTTCTCACTATTCGAAATTGATTGGGGATATTAGCCTCCTTCGGCGGTGGAAAGTGTGGCCCCCTCTATCAAACGAGCTTCCAAGAGGAGACAGATGAAGACTTCCAACTTTCTGGAGCATCTGGGTGCCAATAGAGAAGAGCAGGAGCATGCGATATCGCAATTTGTGGCTGAACGAGAGCGATGTCGAGATGAGGTAAGGAACGCTTCATCATGGGCTTAGCATGTGTACAGAGAACGGCACGATATGGGTATTCGTAAATAGCTTAACTTCCCCGAGGGATCAATGGTCATGTTATATGACGGGAAATCAGCCAAGAAACAATTGCATCCCTCGTATCAAGGTCCTTTTGTTGTTTCTGGTAAGGGTGGCTCGCATGGAAAGTCCTACATGCTGAAACAAATAAATGGAACCCCGATCCCAGGGACATTCTACGGCGATCACCTTAAACTCTTTGTCCCTCGAACCAGTCACCTAATGACATCTAACAAAGAGGGGCTGGCACATTACCAGAACATGCTGGCAAAGAGAGGATTTCACAAGCTTCCCCAGCGTCTTTGTGTCGACAAAATCACCGCGGATGGTCTTAAAAGAGAACCCGAATAAACCGCAGCATCTCCTACAAGTGTTCCACTTCTATGTTCCAAGTCTTTCGAAATGGCGGCCTTACCTTTGGAACTGCTACTCTTATTTGTTGACTATCTGACTGTTTTCAGTAAGGCTTCTGAAAGACGTATTTCTGCACGACAATTGGCCGTGTTTGTTGAAAAGAGTAGGGAAATTTGAATCAATGTCAATTGATTAATCACGTGTCACTTGGAGAGAATAAGAAGACTGAAGTATTTTTGTCAGAAACGCACAGTGGAGTTGTTATTTTTTCACAATCCAAATCTAACCAGACTATATATACTATTAATATGTAAAACTGACTAACAGGGTTTACGTGATTAGCAATAAATACGGTTAAGCGCATTTAGTAAGTGCATTAATTAGTACGTGTGCACTAAGGTAGGTATTCCCTTCAGTACGCATGACAATTAGTAAATCACTAATGAAACCCTCATTTCCAACAGTGTTTACCACTCGAATGATGAGGTATCAATGGTGCTCCTCAAACTGTTCTTTTTCTCTACTAACGACTCATTACCCCATATTTACATTTGCTAGCCCATGATGTTTGAAGTTCTTCTGGCTACATAAGCTTGTCTGAGGGCAATTGGAGCCGTGGGCGACTTATTTGTATGGTTGGGGAGTTGATAACGAGAGGGTATCACATGACCATGCTGAGTCACCAGGTGCTTTGTTTATATCTGTAAATTAGAGAGAACTTAATGATTAATCTATTGATCCCATCCAACAATTGCCTCCACAAACCCCCCATCTTTTCTAGCGTGTTGGAGAGTTGAATTACGCAGCTGTTGTAACTAGGCCGGACATTGCCCATGTAGTATCAAAACTCTCCGAATTCCTGCAAAATCCATTGAGAGAACACATGGAAGCTGTATGCCATGTGAAAAGATATTTATGTGGAACTAAGTATAGGGGCATCGAATACGGCAGAAACATGACTGATACTTCATGTCGAACCTTTGTCGCATCGAGCAATGCATCCTTCGCAGATGATCCAGAAACTAGATACAGCTCCAACGGATTCTGCCTTCAATTATTTAATGGGATGATACATTGGAAGGCGACGAAGCAAAAATCCGTTACGACATCGAGCATAGAAGCTGAGCTGCTGGCGCTAACAATCACAGCAAAAGAGTATATTTGATGGATACGCCTCTTTCAAAATCTGCATTTGGACATCCACTCACCAGTAATCTTTTGCTATAATCAACAAACAATTAGATTGCTGAAAAAAGAAACTCCGAAGCTAGCAACTCGCTTAAAGCATGTTGACATCTATGAGTGCTGGCTTAGACAAGAGGTACAGGAAGATAGAATAAACGTCGAATGGATCAAATCCAACAAAATGATTGCGGATAGATTTACGAAGATACTCCCAGCTCAGAAACATCAAAACTTTGTCAAACAAATGAATTTGGTAGATGTGGAAATTACTAAATGTAATAAACACTATGCAATTATGGACTTAGGCTTGGGTGGCGAATAATTTGACACATCTTTGGATAACAATATCTGATGTAACGGCTTGCTAGCCGATGATTCCCTGTAGCCTACGCTGGCTAGCGCAGGCTGAATGTGTAGCTCGACAGGAACCTTCTAGAAGATGCTATGCATGTGCACATTTATTGGAGAGTGGGCACGGGCCATCTTGAAACAGATCATATGATCTGGGCCCCCCACTATTCCTAAGATGCCAAAGCAAAGCAATGGCTGGAATTTGAAAGCACTTCAGAGAAGTCTGGAGAATCTTCTAGAGAGAACTGGAGAGAACGGTGATAACAAGCAGGTTCACGAGAATAAGGTATTACAGGGGTCATTGTTTTGTATAAATATTAGACTTGTCTACTGTAGATTTTCTCTCCATAATTGAGTTATAGAATACCATCATTTATTTGAAAGCCCATTGCTTCACTATCTGATCTGTGACATATAACTCAATTATCATCGATTGGGCTTTACGACGAGACACGACGAGATACGACGACGAGTACACGAAGAATACACGTTAACAAATACGCGAGAAACTACAATGGCAGATACAGCAAAAAAACAGAGCCTTCAAGCATTATCTACCTCAGATGATGTCACTGATCTAAGGATGGAGGTCAGGGAACTTAGACAGCGACTAGATGATGGCCCTTTTCATCCGACACTTCCGGAAATGACTCCAAGAGTTACTATTGTTAAAGACCCTGCGAGGAAAACGAAAGACCGAGGAGTCACCCAATTTCCGAAGTATAACGGCGATAAATCAACGTATCCAGCATGGCGAAGGGCTCTTTTGTCAGCTTTGAAAATGGACTGGAATAAATTTGAGTATACAGACTCATATGTGTTTCTCAAGATATACGAATCTCTGGAAGGGAAGGCCCAACGACAAGCAGGGGCTTACTTTGAATCAGGCGGCTTAAATGGCAAAGAAAAGCCCGAAGATTTTATAGCTTTTCTGGACCAAAGCAACTGGGACCCCACGAGACTGGCCCGCTCTAGAGCAGAGTTGAATGAAATGAAAATGGGACCAAGACAGAAATGGAGCGCGTTTTTTCCAACTTGGGCTAACAAGTTGACAGAGGCTAATGGGGACGGATGGCCTGATGAAAGTAAGATAACAATGTTATCCGGCACTTTAAATCAAACCATGCGTGTCGCGTTGGCTAGCAACCATCTTCTGCCAATCGATAACTATTTCGAGTGGGTTAGGATCGTTACGCACGTTGCCCATAAGTACGATGATTTGTCGAGGGGACCAAACCCTATACATTTTCCCTTCAGCAATCGAATCAACCCAGAAAGGAGCCCCAACGAAGAGAGATCTAGTGGCGGAAGCAACTCATCAATAGGTAGAGGACCAGCCGGACAAAATATTGTTAGGAGTTCGGCTCGAAAGGTTGATTATGAAGGTGATATTTCCATGGATGGAATTTTCTCCACTAATGTATTGCGTGGGGCTAATGGAAAGGCTTTACGAGCTAAATGGAAGACGCCGGAGCAAATTGAGAGGCTCCGAAGAGAAGGAAAGTGTTTTCGCTGTGAGCAGAAGGGTTGTAGCACTCGGAAGTGCAGGTTACTCACTGCTGTAAATCCATATGTTAAAACTCGGGGAGAACTCAGAGTAAATTTTTCCAACTTAGATCCAGATTTATACGAAGAAGTCGACGAGGAAGGAGATGATGGCAGGCAACTGGCGGAAAACTAGATGCTCCTGGATATAGTCGCGTTCAGGAGCCTATTGCAGCATTTAGTCAGGAAGAAAATATAAATACATCTCCATTCCTTGTAAACGCTCTTATCAACGGTGATACCATGGTACAAGCCTTGGTAGATAATGGATGCTTGTGTTCAGGTATTGTCGATGACATACTTGCTTCTGAGCTTAAGCTGCCGCGCATTTCCATCTCTCCACGCCTAGTAGAAACGGCAGCGGAACAATCTTTGGTAGATAAACCTGTTGTACATAATATTACCTACGTCTCGCTGGATTTAGACGACTTTGTAACTGAGAAACTGTGGTTATACGTGGTTCCAAATAGTACGCACAAGATGATCCTAGGAAAAAAGTGGTTAGAGGATCAAGATGCTGTTATCCACGCAAAGGAGCAAAGGCTAGATCTTCGGAAAAGCGGTGGTTCAGTTTTCAGTGTGAGAAGATGGCGACAGAACCTTAGAAACATTACAAGGCCAAGGTTGACGTCAATCAACATGATAAGATCTATGGCTAGATCTGTTCCAGTCTGCAAAGCATCCTTGGAAGACATAAATAAAGCGCTGCGCAATAAGCCTAGTCTATCAATAGAGGAGGCTCGAAAGAGGCTGCCAGACCAGATTAAAGATTTAGCTTATCTCTTTTCGGATGACAGCGGAGCTAATGATTTACCACCATTGAGAGGAAAGCTTGACCACGCCATAAATCTTCGACAAGAGGGTGGTAAACCAATGTCTCCACCCTGGGGGACTATTTATAGTATGTCTAGGGAAGAGCTCCTTGTGTTGCGCAAATTTTTGACAGAACTTCTGAATAAAGGATGGATTCGCCCTAGTAGTTCACCAGCGGCAGCTCCGGTATTGTTTGCAAAGAAACCAAACGGAGGGCTTCGTCTTTGTGTGGATTATCGGGGACTCAATGCCGTGACAGTACCTGATAGATACCCACTTCCTCTGTTTAAAGAAACTTTGCGCCAACTATCAAAGGCACGGTATTTTACAAAGCTGGATGTCAAGTCAGCCTTTCACCGCGTGAGAATTATGGAAGGGGACGAGTGGATGACCGCGTTCCGTTGTCGACTTGGCCTATTCGAATGGTTGGTAACACCCTTTGGACTGGTGAATGCGCCTGCATCTTTCCAGAGATACATAAATGAACAGCTCAGAGAGCATTTAGACGTTGACGCAACAGCATATGTAGACGATGTTTTGGCTTATACGGATGGTACTGAGGATGGGCATTGGAGGACGGTTCGGAGCATATTAGATAAGCTTGGCAAAGCAGGTCTATATCTTGATATTGACAAATGCGAGTTTTTATGCCAAAAAGTAAAGTACCTCGGCTTCATCGTTAAAGCGGGGCAAGGGATTGCAGTAGACCCGATCAAAGTCAAGGCTATTTTGGAATGGCAGGCACCAACAACAGTTAAAGGCGTAAGATCATTTCTCGGTTTTGCCAATTTTTACCGTTGTTTTATTGAAGGATTTTCAGATATTGCGGCTCCGTTGACTGACTTGACCAAAAAAAATGCCGAGTGGAGATGGGGGTACGATCAAATTAAGGCCTTTGAACGATTGAAGAAGATATTCGCTTCGGAACCAGTTTTGGCACAATGGGACCCGGAACGTGAGACAATTCTGGAAGCCGACAGTTCAGGTTACGCAATTGGTGGATGCCTCTCACAGGTTGATAACCAAGGACAGATACGGCCAGTTGCCTATTTCTCAAAACGCCTGAACGGTGCTGAGGCCAATTATCCCATTCACGATAAGGAAATGCACGCAATTATTGCTTGTCTGCAGGAGTGGAAGCCAGAGCTGATGTCAGTGGCAAATCCTTTCAAAATACTGAGCGACCACAAAAATTTAAAGTATTTCACCTCCAAACGGCTTCTAAATGAGCGACAAGTGCGCTACAATGACGTGCTACAACAATTTAATTATACTCTAGAGTGGAGGCCAGGAAATATTAGCGACCGACCTGATGCCTTATCCCGGCGCAATCAGGACAAGCCTCGGGGGCTAAGCGACAAACGTACCCAAGGCCGCATAATGCAACTACTGCCACAAGTCCCAGTAAATCCAACAGCGGTGTCTGTACGTGAAGAAAATGAGTCAGAAAACGACCCCGCGACAGCAGCTAAATTGTTTGAGGATGATGACGTACAGAATCTCTGGAAGCGAGGGGTGGTACATGACAAAGACTGGAGACGAGCGCGAGACGCAGTTCGGGCCGGAGAACGCGGGTTTCCGCCCGACCTAGCTTACAAATTATCAGCTAACATAGCAGAATGCAGTGTAGCGGCAGACGGTGTCCTTCGTGGACGAGAAAACAGAGTCTGGGTACCGGATTACGAGCCCTTACGAACGGCTATCATGCAGAAGACCCATGATAGTCATCTCACTGGACATCAGGGTAAAGACACAATGGTAGGCTTAATTCTTCGCCGCTGGTTTTGGCCAAAACTCAGAGACTCGGTTCGGCGTTTCATTCGAAACTGTGACATTTGTGGGCGGACCAACGTGTGGCGTGAAGCAAAAGCTGGATTTCTAAAGTCACTCCCGATTCCTGAACGTATTGGGAGTGATTTAACTATCGATTTTGTTACGGACCTCCCATCCTCTGAGGGTTGCACAAACATTATGGTCATTACAGATCGTTTATCTAAGGACGTATTTATATTTGGAACTGATTCAATGACCGCTGGGAACTGTGCCAGACTATTCATTGATCGTTACTACAGGTATTTTGGTTTCCCACGTTACCTTACAAGCGATAGAGGCAGCGATTGGACTAGTCATTTTTGGAAAACTTTCTGTCATCTTACGGGTATAACGCAGAATTTCACAACGTCCTATCATCCACAGTCCAACGCAAGCGAACGGGCCAATCAAGAAATCTATAAGTACTTAAGAGTATTTACTTGTTATGCACAGGATGATTGGATGAATCTTCTCCCTCTGGCACAACTCGCTCTCAATGGCCGTCCGAATACAGCTATTGGTGGTATGAGTCCATTCTTTCTGAGATATGGATATGATATTGACTGTGACGGTAACCAAAAGCTGGTTATGATGAAGTCGATTGATTAATTTGTATGAGGAGAAAATCTCATCTACAAAATCTAAATTACATGTATATGTCTACGATCACGTGACCAATTAGGTAGCCACCTAATTATTGTACAACAGTCAAACCGTAACATTACCCCCCCAATCTCCTTTTTTTTGCTGGAGGTCCATTGTTAGACTCTGCCGAGCCCCATTTAAGCTCCCATTTGTCTAATGCGGCTGTGTCTTGTAAATTAGTCAACAATGTCCATTCCGGCTTAGGATAACCGCTCCATTTCACAAACGCTTGGCGTTCGTCTTTCCACGTTCTACATCGGAGTACTTTATCTACTAAGTATTCATCTTCATTTTCATGTTCTTTGGTTGTTACAGGGCCCGGATTTTGATCTTCAATTTGTTGTGATGGTAATGGATTATCGCAAGCTGGTAACAGTAAGTCGACATGAAATCGATTAAATATTTTCCCTGTTATATCTAGTTCCACAACTTCAGGCGATATGACTTTTGTTACTTTATATTTCGCGTGTTGCCATGCCAGCTTTCTTGATGGTTGTCCGTCTAGTTTGACGTTACGAAGCAAAAGCCAGACTTTATCTCCTACAGCATATCGAGGCGCCGGCTGCCTATTCTTATCGGCTCGCTCTTTAAACCGTTGTTGTACCGCAGCCATAGCAGCCTGCATAAATGTAGTTATTTGGGTTAGCCTTTCTATGAATGATTCGGCTCTTTACTTTCCTGTTGATGTAGGCACTACTGATTCTGAGATAACATTTTGAATAGGATTTAGATGAAATCCGTGTGACGCGAAGAAAGGACTAACACCTCCGAGGGACATAATGTCTCTGTTGTTGATTGACAACTGGGCTGCTGGTAAGAGTTCTGACCAATCATGTTGTGTGTAAGCAACATATGCTCTAAGATATGTTTGGACTTCTTGGTTTGCCCTTTCTGTTGCGCCATCAGTTTGTGGGTGGTAAGCTGTACTTAGCCTTTGTTTCATTCCGACTAGTTCACACAGGCGTTTCCAAAATTTACTCGTCCAGTTCGTTCCACGGTCACTTGTGATAGCTCGCGGAAACCCGTGGAATCTCCAATGACATAATAAAAACCTTTCAGCGCACGACTCTGCATCTATTTTATCCATTGCTTCCAGGGTGATCGATTTAAGCAGTCTATCAGTAATAACCATGATATTTGCTGCACCTCTAGATTCTGGGAGATCAACCATGAAATCTATTGACAGCTCTTGATAGAATCTATCTGGTATTGGCAACGGTTGAAGAAGACCCTGTTTCTGGTGTCTCCATATTGATGACCTCCCGCAAACATGACAATTCTTGCAGAATCGTTTAACTGCTTTGCTGATCCCCGGCCAAAAGTAACTCCTTGCTACTTGCGCCAGAGTTGCATCTCTGCCTGGGTGGCCAGAAATAATTGAATCATGGGTGTTTTGAATTAGCGCTGTAGTTAGTGGTTCGTATAAGGGCACCCAGATTCGCCCTTGGTAGCGTAATATCCCACTTTCTTGATCAAAAATAGACGATGCAATTGTCGCCTTCAATGGTTTTGGCCCATCCGATCCTTCTGTCTGCACCTTTAAATCCTTAGGCCATGTACGTTCATTCCTCTGTACTGCTTGTATAATTTGGGCGTAATTTTGGTCTTCTTTCAGAGCTTGATCCCATAAAGATTGTAAATCTTCATTCATGAAAACTTGATGTCCTTCTGCTACTTCAACACTCCCGAGCCATAGTTTTTTAATCTTGACTGGATTTAGTAGTTGTCGCTCTCGGCTCAAAAGACGAGGGTCTCCATCTCTTGGCTTGTCTTGATCCCTACGTGAGAGTGCATCGGGACGCTCATTTTCCGACCCTTTGCGGTATACAAGATTATACCTGAACCTGGACATAAACTCTGCCCAGCGCGTTTGTCTCTCAGTAAGCTTTCTCGTCGTTAGAAAATACTTTAAGTTCATGTGATCACTTGATATAGTGAAAGTCTTCGCGAGACCCCTCAATTCAGCATCCCACTCTTTCATGCACGCCACGACTGCTAGAAGTTCCTTGTCATGAGTTTCGTAATTCATTTCAGCTCCTGAGAGTTTCCGAGAATAATATGCAACAGGCATCCAAGGTTCATTTCCATGCCTTTGAAGGAGACAGCCTCCAAGAGCATACCCAGAACAATCGGCTTCTAACATGGTTTCCCTATCTGGGTCCCATTGTGCGAGAGCTGGTTCCGAAATAAATTTTTTCTTTAGTAATTCAAATGCTTCCGATTGTTCTGGTCCCCAATTCCAAGGCGTGCCTTTTCCTGTGAGACTTGTTAGCGGCGCGCAAATCCGAGAGAATCCGTTGATGAATCCACGATAGAAGTTAGCGAATCCTAGAAATCCTCTCAGTCCTTTTATTGTGGTAGGAGCTTCCCATTCGGAAATTGCCCTCACTTTGGCTTGGTCCATCTTTATTGAGGAGGTTGGTCCTTCAGCCGATATAATAAAACCTAGATATTTTGTCTTCTTTACGCTGAATTCGCACTTGTCAATATCTAGGCCCAAACCAGCATTCTGGAGTTTACTGAGCACTAGATTTACGTGATGCTCATGCTCTGCTAAGTTACCATCAGTGTAGACTAGTACATCGTCAACATAGGCCGAACAGAAGACATCTAGATATTCTCGTTAAGTTTCATTGATATATCTCTGAAACGAAGCTGGTGCACCATTTAAGCCAAACGGCATGACTAACCATTCGAAAAGCCCAAATCGTGTGCGAAACGCAGTCTTCCATTCATCTCCTTCCTTGATGCGTAGCTTGTGGAATGCAGCACGTACGTCAAGTTTCGTGAACCATCTAGCTTTACTCAATTTTGCGAGGGTTTCTTTAATCAGTGGTAAAGGATACCGATCAGCCTTTGATATTGAGTTCAGAGCTCTATAATCAACGCAAAATCTGAGACCGCCCCCAGGTTTTTTAACAAATAGTACCGGTGCACCTGCAGGGGAGCTACTTGCACGAATATAACCTTTGTCAAGCAGGTCAGTCAATGTTTTCCTCAGAACTAAAAGCTCATCTCTTGACATTCCATATAAAGGTCCCCATGGTATTTCCTTGTTTGGCTCTAACTTAATTTCATGATCACTTCCAGGACGATGAGGTGGAAGCTTATCAATTAACTCTTTCTTAAATAAATTGGCAAATTTTTTATATCTCGAAGGGAGTTTTTTAAGGCTTATGGATGACTTTTTGTCTGGAGCAAGTGCTTTTTGTATATCGGCTAACGTAACCGAAAATACCTGGGACGCTTCATTATTTTTTCTCCGTGCCCTTCTAACTGTTGCTAGAAAAACTCCTGCCGAAAGAGACAAAATGTTTGGCGTCAATTTTGATAAATTTTTCTGTTTTTCCCAGACTCGCAAAGGAAGGCCACCTACAGTTGCTTCTCTGATTTCAATGTATCGATCTCTTGCATGGTAAACTACATCTTCTCGTTCCATCCATGGCTTTCCTAAGATGAGCCCATGCGACAGCTTTGGTATGATGTAAGCATATAATGTCTTCTGGTACCCATCAATATCCAACTCCATCTTTGTCATCTCCTTGATCACTTCTCCGCTATGGTTACTGTTGGTGGCTTCTGTGAGTTTCCGAGGAGTTACTCTAATTCTTGGTAGGTTAGCTTTGCGTACAAGGGAGTTGCTAACGGCGGCGAGACAGTCACATCCACTATCAATCAAAGTAGACACAGTATAGAGATTGTTTATTAATACGTCTATGATAAATGAATTTCCATTCATATCTCTAGTTGCTTCTCGATCTTCTGCTGTCTGGGATATTGCCACCGCTTTACAAACTCCACTTTCCAGCCCCTGGACACGACTTTGTCCAGGAGCTAGTCTTTTAACTCCTCCGACTCTACATCATTATCAATTTCGTCTTCGTAACTTTCTACAACTAAATTTGCAGGCTTTACCGCAGTTTGCGGGCGCTGGGGAGGTAGTTGCTGACAATTATGCGACTTATGCCCCCGATTACTGCATCTAACGCAGGCGCCTATTGATCTGCGGCGGTCCAACTCTTTTGGTGAGACCCACTTTGCCCTTGTCTTATTTGCTCCGGTCATCCTTGTATCACCATCGGCGTCTTTGACATTCTCGGGTGGTGTGCTTGGACTGTGGCAGCTTGCAGGATTCGGAACCAAGGCAGGAATCAAGAAATTATTTCTGGTGTTGTTTATCAATAACTTACCTCCTGTGATTCCACGTGTTCCGTCGTCAAAAATTCCCTGCTGACCAGAAACATAGCTCCTAGTCTTGACTAAGCTTACCCCATCAATCTGCGAGCCAACAACTGATAACTTCTCGACGAACTCGCGAAATGAGGTCAGAAGAGAGTGGCCGATCAGATGTGTTCTTGTAGTCTGATTCAAGGCGTTATGCAAATCATGTATTTTATTTTGGTCTTCGGCAGATGATTTTAAACTCCGAGAGAGAAGCTGCTCAAAGCGTGGTAGGAAAGATGATAGTGACTCGTCCCTAAACTGTTTGCATGCGTAGAGAAGCGCCGATGCATTTTGGTTAGCGTTCTGGTCGCGAAACGTGTCATCCATTACCTTAAGCAATCCCAGAGCATCTGATATTTTCCCGCTGTTCATCATCGTTTGGAACGGGCCCGTTATCATAGCTTTAGCGGCTCCAGTCACTGCCTGACTGAAGAGTTCCATAAAGAAATCGGATGGTTCCATAATCTTCCAATCAACCACATCTCGCTGGTAAATGTAAAGAAGTATCCCGTGAGTTGTGATCCACTCGTTAGAATTCGAATGGTCATATACAGGGGGCCATTTGAGTGGCTTCACTTTGCTAGCTTGCGAGGGTTGGTTGGCGCTGGTCGAAGTTGTGGTATTTTGTGGGATCGCAGCCGGAGGTTCAGTCGGAATGGTGACTTGTGCTTGTGTTTTTCCCTTTAGCAAGGACACCATCTCTGCCATCATAGTTTGTAAGCTTAAGATCTCCCGGCTCTGATTCCTGGTTTGTGCTCTAGTTTCCTCCAATATTCTATAAAGTTCCCTGGTATCCTCAGGATTACTACTAGGGTATAACGGCTGACCTGATGGAATGGTTGCTGGATAACCTTCCATGGTTTCGTCACTTAAGTTATGATCCGACATTCTCTTGCTGATTGGTTCAAGGGATCTGGTCGATTCAATTTCAGTTCCAGATTCGGAGTCAGGTGGTGGAGAAAAGCGTGTCATATAACGTTTCTTTTCGACGCGCACTGAGAAGTCCTGAGCTGTGAAGAAGTCACAATATGCTCATTAACAGACGTAAAGGTTGATACAAATTAAAATGTGACGGTAACCAAAAGCTGGTTATGATGAAGTCAATTGATTAATTTGTATGAGGAGAAAATCTCATCTACAAAATCTAAATTACATGTATATGTCTACGATCACGTGACCAATTAGGTAGCCACCTAATTATTGTACAACGGTCAAACCGTAACATTGACCCTTTGATAGAGCCAACACCACACCCAGATCAGACTTTTCAGCATCCTGGTAAACTTGCAGCTACGGAATATGCTCGACGATTGAGGGACGCTCAAGACTTCGCTCAGGCTGCGATGGCTTCTGCGCAGCAAAGATACGAACAGAACGCTAACAGATCTCGTCGTCAGCCAGAGAAGTTTCAAGTTGGAGACAAGGTCTGGCTTGACTTACGTCATATCAAAACCCCCCAACTGTCAAAAAAGCTTGCGTGGCAACACCATAAATATGAAGTCACGGCTATTCCAGATGCACTGACGGTTGAGCTAAACGTTCCGGGCAATATTCATAACCGATTTCATATCGAGTTAGTAAAGCGTGCGGGAAATGACCCTTTTCCAAGCCAGGTTTGTGACGATGCTCAAAACCCACCAATTACCGACGACTTAGAAGAGCCCGAGTATGAAGTAGAATCTATATTGAGGGCAAGAACAGTTCGACGCGGAAGGGGCTCTTATAGACAGGCCTTAGTTAAATGGGCTGGGTGGGCAGATCCAACTTGGGAACCGGTTATCAACTTAAAAGATACTGCAGCCCTAACTACATACGAGGAAAATTATGGTCCAATAGAAACGCATGATGGACGTCAAGAACAAAGTGCAGGTACATTTGTTGGACCTGCAGAGAAGCATACAATGAAAAAAAGGAGAGCAAGAAGGAAGAAAGGGAACTAAAAATACCAGTACACATAATCCTGAGGTAATGAGGGGGGTTGTAACGGCTTGCTAGCCGATGATTCCCTGTAGCCTACGCTGGCTAGCGCAGGCTGAATGTGTAGCTCGACAGGAACCTTCTAGAAGATGCTATGCATGTGCACATTTATTGGAGAGTGGGCACGGGCCATCTTGAAACAGATCATATGATCTGGGCCCCCCACTATTCCTAAGATGCCAAAGCAAAGCAATGGCTGGAATTTGAAAGCACTTCAGAGAAGTCTGGAGAATCTTCTAGAGAGAACTGGAGAGAACGGTGATAACAAGCAGGTTCACGAGAATAAGGTATTACAGGGGTCATTGTTTTGTATAAATATTAGACTTGTCTACTGTAGATTTTCTCTCCATAATTGAGTTATAGAATACCATCATTTATTTGAAAGCCCATTGCTTCACTATCTGATCTGTGACATCTGAGTAAAATTCAATTTTGTGCTTTAACCATCAAAACTGGGGGGGGGGGTGTTGATCAGTATTTCCTTTGTTTAATTCGCTTTTTCCAAAATCTAATAATTGATTATTACATGTACATATTTATGATGTCAGTAAGGCGGCTATCGCGCAAGCTAGGTATCGGAGTTGCCGAATAAGCGAGGGGGTGTCGGAGTTGCCGAAGGCCAATGCAGCTTCGGGAACACTGATATTAAAAGCTTGATGTCATTGTTTATATCGAGTTGGCAACACCAAATTGCTGAAGGAAGGATTATTATAGAAAGAAGAAAAGAGAAAAATATGGGGAATTTGAAATTTCTATATAGATGCTAGAAATAGAAAGCAAAAGGACTTCTTCACGAATTACCACTTGAAAATCTATCCAATTGACAGCATGGTATCCATGCTCTAAGAAGGGACTCAAGGTTGATGTTGCGTTATCACGGTTATTAATAACCAACTGCGCCGTGGGCAACATCGTGACCCAATCCAATTGGGAAAAGGATATAAACGCCCGAAGATACGCGAGTACTTCTTGATTCATTCTTTCTGTCGACCCATTGGTCTCTAGATGGAATGCTGTTGACAATCGTTGCTCTACCCGTGTTAGTCTACAAAGTTGTTTCCAAAAATCGCCCACCCAATTCGATCCCTGATCTGAAGTTATCGCTCGTAGAAATCTAAGGAATCTATAATTGTACGACAAGAACCGATTTGCACATTCCTCTGCGCTCATAGTATTCACAGCTGCTCATGTCACGCTTTTCAACAACCGGTCTGTGATCACCATTAAAAATCTCGGATCTTCCTTATCTTTGATGGGGAGTTCTGTCATAAAATCGATGGAAAGTTCGCTATAAAAACGCTCCGGAATAGGTAGGGGAAGCAATAGACCTTGCTTTCTTGAACGCCAAACTCGCGTTCTTCCACATACATCACAATTTCTACAAAATTGTCGAACCATAGCGCTCATCCCTGGCCAGAAGAACGATTTCGATAAGATGGCAATTGTGTTGTTTCGCCCCGGATGGCCCGTTAAGTACGAATCATGAGTCCTTTGAACTATTGCCGTTCGCAAAGGCTCCCAATTAGGAACCCATAAGCGGTCTCGGAAGCAAAGCGCCCCCTTGTCATCGATTTTGCATTCTGATCGAAATACTTTTAGTTGCAGGTGTGCTGCGAATTGAGAATCATTTTTCCACAGAGCTTGATATAGCTCTTTAAATATTTTTTTGTCTTTCTCTAAACCTTTGTTCCACAATCTCTGCATTTCTTCATCCTCGAACAGTTTCTTCCCCTCTAGTATCTTCGGCTCAGGGTCAGATATGATTGCCTCGACGTGGTTAATTTCTGCCTACTCTGGTAACCAGTTCTTTAACAAAGTAAACTCCCTTTCCTTCCATCTAGGATCTTCTTGTGATTTGGGTGTGTCCTGTTGCCTACGAGATAATGCATCCGGCCGTCCTCCCAATTTTCCCTTTCTGAAAATAAGTTTGAAATTGAATTGTGAAAGGAGCTGCGACCACCTGACTCGTCGCTCGGACAGTTTTCGAGTTGTCATAAAGTATTTCAGATTTTTATGGTCAGTAAGAATTAGGAAGGGGTGCTTCAGACCAAGCAACTCACTTCTCCACTCATTTAAACATCAAATGATCGCCAGCAACTCCTTATCATGGATGTCGTAGTTGCATTCCGCCGGGGAAAGTTTCTTGGAGAAATAGGCAATCGGTTCAAGTTTTCCCCTAACCCGTATTGTGATAAACACCCTCCGGTAGCCCACCCCGATGCATCAGTCTCCAGGACTGTTTCGCTGTCTCCATTCCATAATGCTAATATTGGTGCAGTGATGAATAAATTCTTTAACCTATCGAAAGCTTCATGTTGATACTTTAACCAGCAAAATAGTGCTCCCTTCTTTATCAATACCTGCAGAGGAGCTAACACTTGTGCGAATTCTTCTATAAAAATCCGGTAAAAATTCGCAAACCCCATGAAACTGCGCACTCCCTTGACATCAATTGTTGCCTCCCATGCCGCTATTGCTCATATCTTTTCCGGATCTACTTTGATACCCTCCTTCACGTTTATGATGAACCCTAAGTACTTTATCTCTTTCTTAGTGAACTCGCACTTTGAGGGATCCAGCTTTAACCCTGCTTTCTGCAAGCGATCCAGCACTTGTCTAACTTTTCCCCAATGATCTTCTAGGTTACGGTCCGAAAAAATAACGACATCATCCACGTAAGCTGAACATATATCACCAAGAAGGTTTCCTAACTCCTTGTTAATCTGCCTCTGAAATGTTGACGGTGCTCCCGCTAACCCAAAAGGTGAAACCAGCCATTCGAAGGACCCAAACCTGGTCCGGAATGCTGTCTTCCATTCATCTACTTCGCAATTGTCAATCGGTGAAATACTGATCTTACATCGACCTTAGTTAGCCACCTCGCCCCGCAAAGCATCTGCATGGTCTCTCTTATCAGGGGTAGAAGATACCTATCACGTTCCGATATCGCATTTAGTGCCCTATAATCGACGCAAAATCGAAGCCCCTCGCCCGGCTTCTTAGTGAACAGTACTGGAGCTCCTCCTGGAGAACTGCTAGCTCTTATCCAATTTTTATCCAGCAAGACGGTGAGAGTTTTGCGTAGGACTAGTAACTCCTCTCTTGAAATTCCGTACAAAGGCCACCACGGCACCTCCTTATCTCTCCCTTTGTTCGGTCTCGCCTATATTTATCTATTGTTCCAGGCTGTTGCCACAGGTGATTTTGGTATAAGACATATTATTAGAACTTGAGTCATGCTCCAGGTAAATTTAGCATTATCATGTACTACAATAGCTTGGAGATGACACTTGAGGCGCAGTTGCATTGAATAATGGTAATTTGGTCAAGCACATTATTTTTGGAGATAGATCAATATCCATAAGATGGTGGGGACGAGACGGAAAAAGGGGACAGCGTTTTATTTTTGATATTGTTTTTTGGGACCAAACCTAACTTAACCCTTTTTATCCTGTTTGTTATCTTATACTACGAAATAGACAATCATCTCTATTTGATATATACTACAATTATTATATGTATAAATCAAATCTATCTTTAAACGTCTAATAGTTATGAGCCCGGCAATTCCGAAAATATAAATACATCGACTACTATTTTTTTTAAAATCTCGCAGAAAAATTCAGTGCTTTAAAAAGGAGGGTTGTGGATTTTGAAATTCAATATGAATACGACTGTTTTGTTGAAAAATGCTGGAGGTTTTGAGCATTGGCGCCGCGCAGTAGAGGATCGGGCATTTCGATTACTAACGGATAATTTGCTTGAAACACAAGACGATGATGCATCGGATCCTAGCCTAAGCGTTGAACGACCAAGGTTGCCTCAAGATGATGCAACAACTAAAGACATCGCCTTGTGGGAAGCAAGAGAACGCCAATTTATTCTTATCCATGAAAGGACTCAACAGCTTATGGATTTTATGGTTCAGAAAATTGAGCCAACTCTATACGAACGCATCATCACAGCAAATGATTTGCAGAAGCGTACTCCAACGTCCTTATATCGAGCGGTTAAAAGAACATTAAATCCATCATCAAGATCCGCTGAAACTGAACTTCAGACAAAGATTGCAAGTCTAGAACAATCGTCAAAGACTTCAGATATAGATATCTGGCTGAATAGTTAGATACAGGTTGAAAATAATGCTAAGGCTAGCAAATACCCTTGGGCAAACGAGATAATCGATCGTTTCCATGCTGCTCTAGGACGTAGGTCTATTTTCTTTGCAACAAGCTTTGCAGCCCATATCTGGTTAGGCTCAATAACTTTAAGCCAGCTAGCTGAGCAATATAGACTTTGTGAGGCGAAATTAAGGCGTTTTGATTATATCAGTGCTCAAGACCTGGACATGTTTAGACCTCCAGTCTCACTCGCTGTGAGCAATCAAAATTTTGAAAAATCCAAAGAAATACAATACGATGAAGAAAGAAAAAACAGTAATTCAAAGTGCATTTGTGGACTTTGTTTTCACACACTCAAGAAATGTTTCTTTTTGAATATCAAAGCCAGACCAGATAAATGGGTAGATCGACGTCCGATTCATCTGAAGAAAAAGATGTACGATGAACTAATGAATTTAGAAAAGCGAAGATTAATTGAGAAGGAACTTGGCCATAAAATACCAAAAGACTTACTTGATAACCCAAGTAAAATTTCATCATCGGCATTGACAGTTTCTGATGATATAGATATACATGAACACTACATTACAGACGCACCCACTTCGGATGAAGTATTCCCTGAATCATCATATATACTGACTTTAGCTATGTCTGAAACATTTTTGCCTTACAAAAATTGGTGGGTTTTTGATTCCGGCTCTGGACGCCATATTTGTCATCAGAAAGACTTATTCTGGACATTCAAACAAGTCAAGACAAAACAAGTAGTAACAACAGGAGCAGGCGATTGCCAAATTGAAGGTGTGGGAACTGTGGTGCTTCGTGTTACCACTCCCAGTGGTGTAGATTCATTAAAACTAGAAAATGTTCTCTATGTTCCCAAATTCATGGCAAATATTGTTTCTATGGATCGAATTAGAGACCAAATGCTGATCTGGGATCACTCAGAAAATTGGCTTACTCGATGGAATGCTTCCAGGACACCTATTGTAAAGATCTGGAATCAATACAATCAAAATTTCATAGCAAAAGAAGGATTATACCCCACACGAACTAGAATCGTTACAGATATGCCAGAAAGTGTCTCAGCTGATTTAATCCTTCAAGATTCAGCTTTCGCGTCGCAGTCATCTTCTGTGCGAAAAATATCTTCAGCCGATGTTGTGATTTGGCATCGTCGTTTTGGGCATCCATCACCTAATACAGTCAGAAAGTTACAAACTGCTGTGATTGGTGCGAAAGTTACAGGCTCGTATGAAGGCCAGTGTGAAGGATGCTTACTTACTAAATCAAAAGAATAGTCTCCAGACTACCAACAAACAAGGGTAAGGATTTTTGGACCCGAATGCACGTCGACCTTATCATTTTCTCAAAAGCATGGAATGGAGAACGATATGCATTGCACGCATATGATGCTAAGGGTCGTGGCCATATAGTTGATACAGTTGCCTCAAAGGATCAGTTGACACTAATTCGTTCTGTAACCAATATTATCCGTATAATAAAAAATCAAGGACACATTGTGCAGTACTTTCACAGCGACAATGAGAAGGGTTTTGGTCACAACTTCCAGCAGGTCCTTAAAAACGAAGGTATTCACTTTGAACCAACGGTACCCTATACACCGGAACAGAATGGTTTTGCCGAATCTTCAGGCAACCGAATTTGTGCTGTGGCTAGAGCCCTGAGAATTCATTCCGGCTTACCTGAGGATTTGTGGCCAGAACTTGTTCATACTGCAGTTTACCTTCTAAATAGAACACCAAACGAAGGCCTGGACTGGGAAACGCCTTTCGAACAATACTTTGAAGAAAAACCTGATGTTTCAAACCTTAAAGTCGTAGGTTGTCGAGCTTATGTGCATATTCCTCGAGTAAAACGAGCTGCATCAGCAAAGCTTGCAGAACGAGCCTGGATAGGATATCTTGTCGGGTTTGAGGCTCGAAATATTTGGCGAATATGGAACCCAGCTTCTAGAGAAGTGGTAAGAGTCCGAGACGTTGTATTTCAGGAAGATCAATTGTATCGACATGACGAGAAAATTCCCGAAACTCCAATTGAAATTGATCAAATACCTAATTTAGCTGGGCCGTTAAAGGAACCGATATCTGATTTTCGCATCAATAGATGGAATGTAGAGGAAGATTCACACCGGAATACACTGCTTAAAAAAATAAGTAATGATTTGGAAGACAGGCACCTAGAACAACTACAAGATAATAAAGATCAAGTAGTATTCACTCAAAAAGCAAAAATTTCAGATAATTACGAATTTAAAGTTCCAGGAAATTTTTCACCTCATAAACCAAATTGCAGCAAGAATATGGTCGCACCAACAAGAGAAAACGAGATATCTGCTAATATCGATGAGGCAAATATTATTAGTGGAAGCCGAGTTCGTAAACAAACTAATAAATCATCATTTGCGGCATGTGCTGCACCGATCGAAGATTATGGAATAGCATCTGGTGAACCTTTTTTTTCTTGTCTTACAAGTGCTATGTCAGCCGATCACCTAGAGGAAAAGATCCGCAGATTCAACAGTCACAATGATGATCATATAAATATACCAAATAATTCGTCAACCTCAGAATTGAATGATCCAAACTCGTGGAAACAGATGTTGAAGCATCAAGATCGTGCCCAATTTATGATTGCAGCAGAAACTGAATTTCAGGGACTTCAAGATCGTAACGCCTGGGATGTGGTGAGTAAATATGATGTACCTGAAAACTCTCAGATTTTTCCTTTGAGATGAGTGTTTGTGACTAAAAGGGATACCGATGGAAATCTTATCAAACATAAAGCTCGGATTGTTGTTCGTGGGGATCTGGATAAGAAATCTTATAACGGTGATGAGGTATATTCACAAACTTTAGCTCTTCAACATTTTTGATCTCTAATGTCTTTTATCAATCATGAAAATATGGAGACTCTGAGTTTTGATGCTATCCAAGCTTTTGTTAACGCTCGCAGAAATCGACCAATTTATTGTTACATGCCTGAAGGGTTTCAACAGAAGGATAAAGTGCTGCGTGTTTGGCAAGCATTATACGGCCATCGTCAATCACCCAAAGACTGGTTCGAATGCTACACTAAGGAGTTAATATCTTTGGGATTCAAATCAATGAATGAAGAAAAATGTTTCTGGATACACCCAACAGGAATAATACTTTTCTTCTATGTTGATGATTCGATCATGGCATTCCACAAAAAAGATGAAGATGTGGCTTTGTCACTCCAAGAGAGTCTCGCTAAACGTTTTCCTATCGAAAAGCTTGGCGAGGCTAAATCATTCGTCGGCCTAAAAATATATCGCGATCGCGAAAAAAGAAAAATGTGGCTGGTACAAAAAGGCTACACTGAAAAGATTAAAAAGGCCTATAATCTCCAGAAATCTGGAAAGAAAATGTCTCCGCTCGCACCAGATTATGATATGAGTTTGAATTCAGGTCCAAAGCTAAGCGTAGATCTAATACGAACATATCAGCGTAAAGTGGGCTCAGCAATATATGCCGCTATCTGCACTCGCCCAGATATTGCATTGGCCGTATCAATGTGTGCCGACCATCTAACTAATCCTGCCATGAGACACCTTCATGCCATCAACCAAATTCTCCAATATCTTGTCAATACTAGTCAGCACGGGATTGTCTATGATTGTTCACTGATTAAAGAGACTGGTATACATCCTGATATTTTATTTATGGCCTCAGATGCCTCGTTCGGCGATAATGAAGGTCGGAGATCGTCTCAAGGTTTTGTTGCTTTTTTATATGGAGGACCGGTACTCTGGCATGCTAATAAACAGCGATCCGTAACCACTTCAACAACTGAGGCAGAATTAGTAGCCTTATCCGCTGCTGCCAGAGAACTTATTGCTTTAGAACGATTTCTAAGACACATAGATCCCAAACGCGACCTAAACATGACTCTGATATGCGACAATCAGCAGACTGTGAAATTACTTACTCAGAAAGCACCTCTACTTACAACAAAATTGCGCCACGTCGATATACACCAGCACTGGCTTCGAGAAAAGCTACAAGACGAAAATGAAAATAATATTAAACTTATTTGGACCCCAACGTCACAGATGCCAGCTGATGGGCTTACGAAACGTCTTCATGTCACTAAACATCAAGATTTTGTCAGGCAAGTTGGTTTGGAAGATACTTCAGATAAATTTGATTAACAGGTCATGGCAATACGCCTGAAGGGGTGTGTTCGGTCTCGCCTATATTTATCTATTGTTCCAGGCTGTTGCCACAGGTGATTTTGGTATAAGACATATTATTAGAACTTGAGTCATGCTCCAGGTAAATTTAGCATTATCATGTACTACAATAGCTTGGAGATGACACTTGAGGCGCAGTTGCATTGAATAATGGTAATTTGGTCAAGCACATTATTTTTGGAGATAGATCAATATCCATAAGATGGTGGGGACGAGACGGAAAAAGGGGACAGCGTTTTATTTTTGATATTGTTTTTTGGGACCAAACCTAACTTAACCCTTTTTATCCTGTTTGTTATCTTATACTACGAAATAGACAATCATCTCTATTTGATATATACTACAATTATTATATGTATAAATCAAATCTATCTTTAAACGTCTAATACTGTTGAGTATAACGGGGTTTACTTGGTTTAAGGCCTTAAGTCAATAATCAAGTAAAAAAATCTCATCCATCTTCTATCTCCCTCCCTCCTCGGCGGGGGTTAAATAACTAACTTTACAAAAGAGCTTAGCGGCCTTTTTACTGCACGTGATATAAATACTACATGTATAAGGAAACAATGAATGTGGAACCCAATTAATAGGTTTATAAACCAACACTGGCAAGTTCTCTTATAGAAAGAGCAAAGAAATATACCTGATGAATTAAGTTGATCTTTGATCAGCTAGAAAGTTCGCGTTGAACCCAGCCTTCGACTCTCACATTAAGCCTATTAGTCGAGACAAGCTTGTGTAAGGCGTTATTAGCATTTGACTTTGTCATAGAATTGGCAGGGTTGCTATCCCCTGTAATCCATCGAAATTCAGAGAGTTCTCTTCGCTCGTAGGACTGTCGAATCGCCATTATGTCGATCATAAGTCTCTTTTCTTTTGTGGTACCTAATTTAACCATACATTCGTACAGCGAGAATGAATCTGTACAAACAACCACAGGAATAGGGTTGATATTTAGCTGCTTGGTGATCATGTTAAGGGTAGTAGAGATCGAAATGGCCATATCGATTCCGGCCACCATTCCATATAGTTCCGAAGCCAATACAGCACGAGTAACTCGTTTGCATTTTGTTGAGCTCCAGTGTAAGATGTTGCCTTTCAGCTCAAATATTCCGTCGCCCAGAGTTTCATTTCCAAGAAGAATCACATACTCAATTTGGGAACTCAAGTCGTGATTATTAGCGAATGAGCCATCTACAAAAACAAATAATTTGGCAGACTCCAAATCTAGCGGAACATAGCGGAGTCCGCGATCTAAGTTTTTCGTTTGCCATTCAATACGTTTATTGAGAGCTACAATCTCTTCTTTTCCTGGATTTTGATATTGTGCAGCCACAGAACAATCAAATGCGGCTTCTGGCTGGCAGACGCTAGCAATGTAGGCGCCACGAGCTCTTTGTCTGAGATAGACCTCCTTGAAATCGACTGAGTCAGGGTTTATTAGGTTGAGACGTTTTCCTTGGCCCTTTTGAACGAGGTTGATGTCGCCACTACTTTTATCAATTACTAACTTACAGCCATTAAAATGAAGAGAGTTGCAAGGTGTAAGCTTTTCGATCGGTTTTGCAAGTAATTTGGCTCTTTTAAGTTCAAGATCCTCTTTATGAATAAATTTATCATCACCCAAGATTAGGGTATCGTCAGTCTGCATACCCACGATCCCAAAAGGCCCATCACGATCCTTGGTGATTAGTAAACATGGATCATATGTCGAATTTTCCATCCCAAGCTTCGTCTCATGGTGAGTATGATAAGTACCATACCAATGTGTCCCTGACTCAGGAATTCCGTACAGTGGCTTGAGTATTTTGAGAATGTCACGGGGGAGAAACTCGTTACACATCTCTTTAGGTGGAGTTGCATAGATAGGACGTAAAAGCTTAGTGCTGGATTGTACATAAGCTTGAGTAATGTCTCTCAGAAAAAGTAAGATTCCACGTGGAGCGAGCGAAGGGGCCAGAGCTACGATGATACGCTGACTTACGCGTTGAATTGTTGGCGACTGTGTCAAAATTTCGTTCTTGCCGTAATCATTGTACGCTTGAATTACTAAACGTGACTTTTCGTAGGGCACTGTAGTCTCTTTCCCTTTGATTTCATCAACTATTCTGGAGCCGAAAATTCGCTGGCCACGAAGTTCCTCGTCATCTTGGCAAACAAGCTTGTATACTCCTTTGGCTAACAATCCATCCATTTCTTTTCTACGGGAAAGAACAAATGGTTTTTCCGGGGTTGTAATGATCCCCTTTTCTCGCAAATCTATGGAAATTTGATGATCCCTGTGTTCTTTTTCAGATAGAAGAACTTCAACTTGCGTAGGCTCGATATCTCCGAGGACACCTCCAAAATATGATGTGAAGAAACTGTCATAGGTACAAGATAAAATATTGATACCAGGATTTCTAGGCTGCGGTTTTCTTTGACTACGTCGTAGTTGTGGGGGATCAGAGTGTGAGACAGGGATTTCGAGAGGAATTTCTTTATGATGTCCAGGAACATTTTGTGGCTGGTCTGAATTTTCACTTTCCTCGAAATTTCTGTGATAAGGCTGTACTACTGTACTTCGAAAATTGACTGCTCGACTGTCAATATTTACTTGACAAGTCTGGTTATCCATTCCAATTAAATTGTAAGGGCCTTTCCAGCCTCGGCCTTCTCTATAGACAACCACTTCAGAATTGAGAGGAAGTGCCTCAAGGTGTGAGGTGAGTGGTCCATTCCGTGTGTTGAGGGCGTCAGCTACCTTACGTGCAGCTATACACTTTCTCACCTCTGCCATTGCTTTATTCATAGTAGCAGCCCGGGTGATAGTGGAGACGGACGGAGCATCTGATGAAGCCATCCGAGGATAAGCCCCGAACACGAGGACAGTTGGAACTAAGCCATTTGGCCCCACTGTATCATTTAAGGCTTTAAGAGCCATTTGTAGCTTCATCTCCTTAGATAGTGAAGGGTCCTCTTCGCTAATGATTTTATAGACACGTCTAAGTGGAATGTGGTACCTTTCCACTCGACCCAGAGAATGATGAGCCTCAACCGGCTTTAATAAAACCTCAGTATTCATTAATTTGGCACTATCTCGAAATTCTTGCGCATTGAAGTTTGTTCCTGGATCATGAACAACATAAGCTGGAGGACCGAGGTAGGTGTCGATCCAAGTTTGTTTAAGGGCATCCCAAGTATGTTTGGCTGACATATTGTTTAAAAATCTGCCACCTTGAAAGTTGGTCGCTTCATCAACAATATGGAGGACTGGGCCATCGTCTAGAGTGAAAACATCAACAAATAGAGTATGATTGAAGTCACAGTCATCTTTTAACGTAAATTTAAATCGACCAGGAGCTTTGCGATGCGTCTGACACTGTTTACAGAACTTAGCGAGTCGATGAAGTTCTTCGAAATTTGTTTCATGACCTGCTCGTTCAAGAACTTTATGAAAACGTTGGGTTGAAGGATGGCCAAATCTACGATGCAAGCGACGTAGTTCTATCTCCGTCAGATGACAAGCGACGGCATTATTCTTAGGATTAGTATTAGAGTGCGCTAAGGCTCTTGCTTCATTTAAAAACATCCATGGGTGACCATATGCCCTGACAATTGGAATTCGCTTTCCTTTTTGGATTAGTACATTTTCTAAGTTATCAAACTTAGCTTCCAAATCATCCAAATCTTTCAGTGATAATAAAAATGGCGTATCTGCAGAGACAATATGAAAAACAACTTTTCCGATTGGTGTTATCACTTCTGCAGTTCCTAGAGAAGAGGTGTAACCGATCCCAAATTGAACTTTAGTTTCTCCGGCTTTTGATTTGTCGAGTTTAACATTTAGGGATTTTTGAAGAGCAGTAAATTGTCCATAGCCAGCAGTTGAACAGTTTGCAGCTCCTGTATCAATCATAATTCCCATAAAGATGCCTGAAGAGTATCGGCTAGAAAGAAAAGTACTGACCTCCATTGATGGAGATTCATCTGGGGCAAATTGATAGCTACTTTGGAAGATATGGATTGTAGATTGGCGTTCAAGTTCCTGCATTACATGTGTGCCATCGACGTCCCCGAACAAATCAGTGACATATATTTTTGAAAGATTATTAATAGATGAATCGGGATAGTCATCTTCATCACATTCGATTTCATTTATGAATTGTTCATAATCTTTGGAGGCATCGGGATCCAAACCTTCAAATTCTATCACGTATTGGCGAACTTTACTCTCGTCCCATTTTTCAGATTTAAATTTCCGATAAGCCTGCTTACGTTCGTCGTCACTGTGATTTGTGCTCCAGCAGCCAAATCTCTTACAAATAAAACACTTCTTTGTAGTTGTTGGCTTATTCGAAGTTTTTACTTGGTCGCTGTATCTTGAACTTTTGCCTTTATATTTTCGGTCCGTATAAAAATTCTCGGAATATTCCGAAGAGTTTGCACTGGCGACAAATGTTTTCTTGATTTCAGCGCGAGAATAAATTGCAAGGGAGTTTCGGATGTCTTCAGATGCCCCTTGAAAGGTAGAAGAACGCTTAAACAAAGCCATGTTGCACCCTTGGACATCACGGCAAGCCCTGTAAAGCTTATCTCTAATTATAGCATCAGTTTGTAGTTCTGGACGGAGAATTGCTTGGTTATTTATGAGCTGATCTCTCATCAGGTCGAAACATTCAATGAGATTCTTTTCAGGATACTTTGCCACATAATCTTCCAACTTTGTGTTTTCCCATTCAGTAGTTTTACGTTCTTGACGTTGCTCTGTTTCGAAGTAATCTTTCATAGCTTTTATCATTTCTGCAAGTGTGAATCGATTACCAGAAATCTTGTTGAAGTAGTAATCCCTTGCTTCGCCAGTAAGCATCGTAGCAAAAGCTTTTGGATAATCTGGAGGATCCACGTTCGCTTTGTAGCAAAGATCATAGAAGATACGAAGCTTCATGTCGAGAACATCATCGGCACCGCTATACTTGTCTTCCTTTTGATAGATTTTATGCAGAGTTTGAACACCATACGTTGATCCTTGAAACGAGCCACCGGATTGATAGTATTGCTGATTTAAAGCGGTTTGTTTATATTCTTCATTGTTTTCAGAGATTGTATTATTAGCAACTGTTTTTCCATCTTTAAACTTAGTAGGTTGTGGGATTTCTGGATTAAGCTTGAGAGCTGAAGGCTTTATATCAGGAGAATCTGATTCCCTTGGTATAAGAGGTTGCGTGTTTCTTTCCTGTTCTATCTTTCTTAAGTATGCATAACTTCCAGGAAGATCTGGATTTCTTCTTGAATTGAATCCTCCAGCAGTAATGATCTTAGCAAGCTCGTCTTTCGGCCATTCTGGGGGAATTTCTGAATCTAACAACTTTGTCAATCCTTCTGCAACTGTCTCGTTCTTGCTGATATAAATTCCATTATCTCTTAAAAAACTTCTTAAGATTCCTTTTTTTCTTTGCGAAAGATTTTTAAAATCTTCGCTCTGCCATTTTGAAAAATCCAGGCGAAAGTCCTCCCAAAGTTCTTCGTCACGGTGCTTCGTCTGTTTATAATAGGAGATTTGGTCGTCAACAAATCCATCGTAATTCTCGGATGGAACATCCGGGGTATCTTTGTTGATGATTCGATTACTCATTGTTTCCGTGGGCTATCTATCTTAGACTAAAATGCGTGATGGAACGCAGAATCGATGGTACGTCTGGCTAAGAAGACTTCTTGAATGAATTCGAAGATGTACTAGTAGCTGCAAAGGTAGTAATATCGAATCTTTAAGTTAGCACAGCGGAAGCCTATGAATAGGGCCACTGTCTCGTCGTTACCTTGCTGTCTGCGGTCGATACAAGACGACAAGAGTTATCGTAGTTGATCAACCACTGATCAGTGTTGAGTATAACGGGGTTTACTTGGTATTAGGCCTTAAGTCAATAATCAAGTAAAAAAATCTCATCCATCTTCTATCTCCCTCCCTCCTCGGCGGGGGTTAAATAACTAACTTTACAAAAGAGCTTAGCGGCCTTTTTACTGCACGTGATATAAATACTACATGTATAAGGAAACAATGAATGTGGAACCCAATTAATAGGTTTATAAACCAACAAATACCCTTGCTCATCTTTGATTAGTCTGACTTTTGTGTCGACCCCAGATCAGTGCGGAGGGAAAGGGTCGTTATTATCCATTCCATCATCCAGGAATAGGTCCGTGTACTGCCTAACTTCTCTTAGTAGGCTTTCCTCTACCTTGTTTCTTGCTGCCAGCGCTCTTGGTTCCAGCGCCTTTGTTATGTCCCTGATTGAAACCGCTGATACTATTCTGGATATATCCTCCGGAGATCCTCTTAGCATATTCAAATACATCTTCGACAAAACACGATACGATACCCTCGCTTTCCTATCGAGATTGACTTCTGCTACCTTCTCCTTTAATTCCTTGGGGGCTGATTTCTCCCACTATCTACTTTCTCTTACCAGAATTCTGTTCTCAGTCTTTCCAATTCGTAACAATTGCGCCCCGGCTGAGTAAACAACCTCATTTTTCTCCATCCATGGCTTTCCGAGGATAATTTGGAACATTAGAATGGGGATCACATAGCCCCATAATTGCTCCTGATGACCGTCAATATCTAGCTTTAGACAAGCTACGCGTGTGATTTTGCATGCCTTTTTTCCGTCTGCCAGCCGTAAGTACCGTGGGGGGGTGGACTCGGTGTGTATATTATGATTGCGCACGAAGTCTTCATTAATCACTGAAAAGCATAAGCAGCCTGTGTCCACCATAGCTTGAACAAAGACCGAAGAATTTATCAGTGTATCAATTAATAACGGCTTAGAACTAGTTGAAACAATAAATTTTTCCGTTTTAGAAGACATCTCGCTCTTCCTCCTGAGCGCGACTCTGCTCAGGAGTTCCCGTTTTCCGAATCAATCTCACCGGTGTCTTGTCCTTCCGAGTCCAGCGCATTTACTAATACATTAGGTCTTTTAGCTCTTCTGAACACTGTACAGGATCTAGCTATGTGCCCTCCCCTAGCACATCGAATGCAGAGACCTTCCTCTATTAGGCGCTTCAGTTCCTCCCTAGACCTCCATGGGGCCCGTGGTAAGTTCCCACTCTCCTCATCTCTGCCTGTTGGTGGTTCTTGGTGGTTTGGAGGCCCCTGTCCCTGTCCCTGTCTCGATCTTGGGTTGTTCCTTTGAATGTTTAATTGTTGAAGTGCGGCCAGGATGGCATTGGTACCCCCCATCCTAACATCACCATCTGCGTCAATCCCAAGCTGGTTCTGCTGCCCTTGTGTTCGTATCAGCGCTACCCCACTTTTTGTCGCTCCGAGTCGGGTCGTTGTCTGGGTTGCACCTCGTGGTCAATAATCTGCTAAACTTTCCAACTCGAGGGCTACCTCCTTCACTTCCATGACTCATTTGTTGAATTTTCTAGCATCTGGTAGTTTGAGTTCGATAAGTGCTCGGCGCAACTTCCCATTGATCGAAGCTTTCAGCTGCTGTGTTTTTCCAAGAGGGGTACATGAAAGCGTTGCCATTGTATTGTAGAGTTGTTTAGGCAGAGTCACAGTTGGTCGTTGAGCTCGGTTCGGTTATCCGAGTCCTACTCGGCTCTCCTCTGATGGCTCGAGCGCCTCCCCGGGCCCTGTCGGTTCCCAAGCTACCCCCCAAGAATCCAGAATGGGATGGTCCTCGAGACCAACCCCTATCCGGGCACAGCCCGTCACATATTTTCATCACAAGATGAAATTATTGTTATCGCATAATGCACTGACCGGTCATTTAATAAGGTGACAGCAGTATAACCATCAATATTGCCATATGAAGTTAAGTAAGTTGTGCTGTTGACATCGGAATTCGTTTCAATGAGTTTATCCATATCATTCTCAGACAGCGTATACTCTAAGATTAAATGGTCATATTCATCTAGCTCATTGTTTTTGACGTTTTGTTCATCCGGAATTCCTTCGAATTCAACAACATATTGGCGAACAATTTTTTCAGATATTGGCTTGTTGTGTTGTTACAGCCGAAGTTTGAACATATCATAAGCTTTACTACATTTATTCTGTGAATGTCTCGTAGACCAGCATCCTTCTTTCTGGCAAACAAAACATTTTTTATTGCGGTTGATACTACGGCCATCTACTTTGAAATTCTCATTGACTGGATTTCGTGGATATCTTTGTTCAAAGCCATTATTTCTAGTGTGGTATCGTCGGTCAGTAAAGAGTATATTCTCAATTCTATTTTGATCATTTAACGGGCCTCTCAAATGCTCAATGTTATTTCCAATGTTGTTTCTGTTATTACTTTCGTCATAGAAGTTGCGATCTACAAGGAACGTGTGGGTAAGTTGATTTTCAATGCAAAATTTTGTGGTGATTGCTATGCGAACACCTGATCAAAGTCCCTCAAATGTTGCTGCCGGCTTCATTATTGCACTAGAGCATGCTTCAACACTCCTGCACGCAAGCTGAAGACGGGTCTTCATTGCTTTATCAGTCCGGTTGTTAGAGTTCGTACATTGATTCGACTTTTGTTTAAGTTGTGTTTTTGGTCAGGGGAATAGCGTCGGATGTTTTTCATTGTTTGGCTTCATGTATTCTGGTGTTGTATTTGGTATCGGAGGAGCCCCTGTGTTTTAGGAGTTCTCCCAATATTCCCCTTTAGTGTGACAAGATGTTTTTAGTAGTTTGTGTGAGAGGCCTATCTTGAATAACTCAAAGAAGGTTGAATTAGAATAGCTAAAAAGTGCATGAGATTATCTACACCTTAAAAGAAAGAACTATATACTCATCAGAGTTGTTCTAGAAACTAACCCAAATTCTTAAATACCAAACTTAAGGAGCACTCAGAAGATGCTGGAATAATCCCCAACGCCCATCGTCAATCTATTAATTTGTTTAATGATAATCGACATTGGCCGAAGTCGTCAATGAAGTTGCGCTGTAACTTAATTGCGATTGCCAGAATCCACTAGCTTAATGTGCTAACTTAAGCGAAAGTGCACGGCCTAATACAGCAAACAAATGCTTAATTATAACTGTGATGATCATTCCCTGAACAATATTGTAAATAATTAATTGAAAACAAGGGCTCTCAGCTCAAGCTAGTACCAGGGGTTCTAACCCTCACAGTTTGAGATGTTATTCTGGATATATAGTAGGGCACTGATTGCTAGATCAGCTCCTTACGCTTAGTTTTCCGTCATCTTGAGACTATAGAATTCAAGTTAGTCACCTTCAGTCTTCAGTGTCTTTCAGCTCTCAGACGTCTTCAGTTTCTAATTTCTTGTCTTTATCTCCGCTCCCTTACTCCTTTATTGGACATTCAGCATTAGTCTTCAGTTACTTTACAGTTACCTTTTCGGCCCCTTAAGTCTTCAGATCTCAGCCTTGCGCTTCCGCCCTTCCGATCATCAGCCTTCAGTCTTCGGCTTTTCGCCGTCGAGTCAAGTGCATGTAACTACTCTGACACCGGTGCTCAATGTCCAGGCCTCGTCGGATTCTCTGCATTTCAGAGACAAGGATTTCAAAACATTCTAGATTTGATTTTTCAGGATGATTTTTGATGATAGTAATTAAGGAAAGGTTATGCCATTCATTCATCATTTCATATCGCCGTTCTTCTCTATAAAAATGCTCTTTCATTCTTCTACAGATCTCCACGAAGTTTAAGCCCTGACCTACAAGGAATCATAATAGTATTCATGGGCCGCACCTGTCAGCATTTCTGGGAATGCACTCGCAAATTGGATTTCCGGAACATTAAAAGTCATGCAAATATCAAAGAATACCTTTAATTTTTGATCTAAAAAGTCCGTTTTTCCGTTTTACTTCTGCTGTTCCCTATATAGTTTAAATATATTGCCTAGGTTGTGCATGGAAAGTTGTCGGGTATGTTGTGAATGGTCTGGAAAATTTGTTGGATGATTCAAGTTTTCCGAGAAAGCATTTCGCCAGGGGTGGTTCAGACCTTGGTGAGGTAAGTTTACGTTAAACTCAGGATGAAGTCTGGCGTCAGGTTCAATCATGGGATTAAATGATTGCCGAGGGAATCTTGGATATTTAGGGTGTTGAACTTGTGATGTAGGTAACCCAGGGTGTGGTTGTCTTGATGCATCATAGGTTCTATAGAACTCTTCTGTATCCTGAATTTCTGGGAAATATATTGCTGCTTGTTGAACTTGGGATGGGAGTGGATGGGTTTGAACTGCTGTGATATGTGGAATTTCTGAAGCTTCTGATTTTGGGATAGATGGCTTTGGTTGAAAGTTAATTTCAGTTTGCTGCCCGGTGATTAGCCGATTACCAAAAATTCCATCATCTCTTTTTATTTGGGTCATATTTGTAGCCCTTGTTCTATCCTACAAGATTTCAGTACTTGGGGCTGTATCTAACTGTAATTTGGCTTCAATTTCTTGACGTAATTGGTCTGAGGAACTATATGGGACAGATTGCAATTGTTTTACTGATGCTTGGGAGGATTGGTAGTCCGGGCGATAGCGTGAGTTGAAGTTATCTTCCTTCTCTATTATATGTTTTATTTCTTCCTCGGTCCATCGATGTTACTCCATTTCATTCGCAGTTTTAGCTAACTCTCCGGCTACTGAGATTCTTGCAGCTTTTAACACAAATAAACTATTTCTGCGTAGGTAGTCTCGCAAGTTTACAATAGCTGAGCGAGATGGAATTTCGAATGTCTCCTTTGTCCAGCCCCCGAAGTACTCATCATATTCTTCCCACAAGTTTTCGTCTCGATATTTCTGATGTTTATGTTGACAGATAAAATTAACAATGTATTCGTTCAGAAATAATTCGGTCAACAGTTCATTGTTTTTAACATCGATCTTATGACCAGCTTTGAATTCTTCATATTCGTATGTTGGCGTGTAGGCAACTTCCAAGGAAATTGAGATTACCGACATGATGTCTAAATAGGCTACGTACCGGGTTGCAATGTAAGGCAACTGTACGATTGTTGACGGGCGTGATGGACGCAGACTCAAAGATTAATTGGATTCCCAAACTGATGGAGAGACCAAAACCAAACCTTTGAGCCCTTGGAAATCTTCGACCTTTAAAGCGCACAGAATATTACTATGCCTTAGAAGTTTTAACTACCTCTAGCACAAGTTTAAAGTGTCTTCGACTGGTGTCGTAAGGAGGGACTTAAAGCTTGCCTCTTTGTAAATACCTTGCTTATCTGTGTCTCAACTGTAAGAGACACTGATTAGTGTTGGTACAGTACAGATTACGCGCAAAAGCAAGGGAAAAGGTAACAATAGGAATAACTGTGAAGCGATAACAAATCTATATTCTCCCTTCCTATCTAACTGAGTTACTCTAATATACGAAAGGCTCTACACTAGTAACACGTCTAGCAACGCGTTGTAGCACACGTGTTTATATCCCAACAGCGACCGAAGGAAAGACAGCTTGTCAACATTAAGTTCGTAATTGTCATGAGCGGCATGTAGACAGCGAGCAAGAACAAGACATGACAAGACCCGTGACGCCTGGTAATGGATGCTGTCCTGCACAATACACAGGAAAAACGTATTACCACTTGGCTGAAAGACCGGACCGGAAATTATAGAACTGTAAATTTTGGCTATCACCACATATATATGTATATATATATATATGATACAATAGAGGCATTCCTGACAGTTGTGTTATACCATTTGTCTATGCCCATCACATGCAGCACCGTTTTTTTAGACAAAGGTGAAGATCCCTCTTCTATTTTTTCCCAATGTTAAGGGTTTTACCTGGTGTTGGGCAGCTGAGCTGCTCTGCGGCCCAGGCTTGCGCATTAGCCGAAAGTTCACAATTGGGGCTGTGCTTTGGAAGGAATAATGGGGACAGATAATAGCCTGAATTATAAGGAGAACTCTGTCAGTTGCTCTAGTAACCTCGCACTCTAGTCTGTACATAAATTCTCTCGCGTCGTAATTAATAAAAAGAGGGAGAATCCTGCTGTTGACAAACACGTACAGTAGCTTACAAAAGTGGTCGAATAAATCACAAAATCTAATACAACTGACCATAACTTAACAACATGATCTTGAAATGAAAATATTACAGCATTATATGAAAATTTAATTACTTTACCATTGCTGAGACAATTTTGAAGCAAAAAAAAAAGAGAATTGTTTATTCTATTGTGGTCTTGGCGTTCTCAATTACTCGACCAGTTTTGGAAGCATCATTTTGATACAAGAACTCAAAGATCTTTTCCCAACTAGCCATTCAATCCACAACATATTTTCTCTTGCATTCTGTAATTTCTTATTATCTGTACTTTTGAACAACCATGGAAAATGAATCAACCGATTTCTGAGCTAATATATAGATGAATGGTGAAGATACGACCTCTCAATTAGGTAAAAGCTACAGATGTAGCGTTATTTGAAATACAATCAAATCGATCGGTGAGGTGAGATGATAAGTGCATCTGTAGTGTAATTTGAATCTCAATGAAATTCAATCGATTGGAAAAGATAAAGTTTGAACTAAGGCGTAAAAGAACTCCAACCATCATGTAAAAAGGAAACATAAAAGTCAGATTAATTGTATTTATAGGAATCATTCAGCCTCTATTTTCAAAATTATTTAATTAATTGATTCATACTTATATTTTGAAAATACTTCTACCTTGAACGAGATTATTTGAGATTTTTATCAAAGTAATCTTTTCTTTAAAAAATATGAAAAAGATATCTCCCGACCAAATAACATCCATTGCAAAATTAGTCCATGAAGGGAAATCAACGAATGAAATTTCAGCAATATTAGAACTCAGTCATGCCACTGTTGTAAAATACCGAAAGATGATAGTGAAGGAAGCACCGAAATTAAAGAATGGACGGCCACAAAAACTATCATCTAGAGACAAGCGAGAAATCGCCCGTTTAACGGTAAATGGGAGCGCTAAGACGGCAGTAGGAGCGTCCAAACTAGTAAATTCAGAAAGAGAAGGTAAAGTTTCCGCACAGACTGTCCAGTGGGCTTTAAGGGAGCTAGGTCTGAAGGCGAAAAAAAGAAGAAACCAAAGCTGTCAAAAGCTCATCAGAGAGCTTGCTCGAACTGGGCTTTACGCCACGAAAATTGGACGAAAGAAGACTGGAAAAGGGTGATTTGGTCAGACGAAACCAAAATAAACAGGCTAAATAGCGATGGGATGAAATATTCTTAGGTTAAAGGCCCAAAGAATTTGCAACCAGAAGCGATTGAAGAGACCCTGAAGTTTGGTGAAGACAATCTAATGATATGGGGGTGTATGTCATGGTATGGTATAGGTGGAATGGGCCGTATAGTTGGACGAGTGGATTCTAAACAGTATTTGGAAATCTTGGATAATTTTCTAGTATCTACTATGGATAGAATTGCCAGAGAGCCCGACTTGGTACCTGCAACTGAGCTAATCTTCCAGCAAGATAAGGACCCAAAGCACACATCCAAGAACACAAAAAGCTGGATAGCTTCTAAAAATTTCAAGACAATGATTTGGCCCTCTCAATCGCCGGATATGAACCCGATTAAGCATCTTTGGGGTCGTCTCAAGTGTCGACTCGGTGAGTATCCAGAGCCACCGAAAGGTATACATGAATTGTGGGAAAGACTTAGGGAAATTTGGCAAAACTTAGATCCAATTTTATGTCAGACTCTAGTTGAGAGTATGCCGTCGCGTGTTGCAGCTGTAATAAAGGCCAAAGGGGGTCATACAAAGTATTAAAATGATGCTTTCAAAACTGGTCGAGCAATTGAGAACGCCAAGACCACTGTAGAATAAACAATTCTCTCTTTTTTTTTTGCTTCAAAATTGTCTCAGCAATGGTAAAGTAATTAAATTTTCATATAATGCTGTAATATTTTAATTTCAAGATCATGGTGTAAAGTTATGGCCAATTGTATTAGATTTGGTGATTCATTCGACCACTCTTGTAAGCTACTGTATTTGTGGGACCACAGAAATGTCAACGCTAGGATAAGTACATCCAGTAAATATAGGGGTACCTCTAAAGAGATCGACAGTGGCATACTTAAGGTCGACGTCTTCACAAAATAATTTTCTCCATTCCATAGAAAAACATAAATTATTTTGTGGTATTATGTAAGTGCAGTGACCGTAGCTTTTGCCCCGTTAAGTGAAATTGCGAAACGCGACTAGCGCGTTAGAGTCATCTGGGGCCAATACCGGCGTGCATACTCTGAGATGAGACAGATGGTTACAGATAGTTGGCGCGGGTCGCAGTCCTGAGAGGGAAGACAAAGGGTGGCTCGTATCAGATATATGTGGAACTCACCAGAGACGGGCTATGAAACTACAAAGGGTTGGCAGGAGTCTGGGGCCTAGGGGAAGCTGAAGGAAAGTGCATACATAGAGGCTGGAGACCTCTGAGTTGAAGGGGGAGCGTGTCGACCTGAGGGTCTGAATCTTGTCATATTGTTATCATCAGTTTAGGTCGATAGTCTATTATCTTTAGGGCCTAGATTGCCTAGTCACATGAAAACGTTATACCTTTATTCATTTATCTGGTGACCTACGCAGGGAATCTCCATCTCCGTGCTTCGATTTATACTGCTTTTATTATCTTACTATCCACCTATATTTTTACTTTATTATCTTTTTATCTTTATTTATTTTTGATCAACTAAAGCGAAAGCAAGCTGGAACTTGCTGAAATAAGGATGGGTCGAAAATCTTACTACGTGCCTGCCGAAGTACGGACTTCAAAAAATGGACAAGCAGTCAGAGTGGCAATGCCACCAAGCACTGTTGAAGCTGACAAGGGACTGAATTCGATGATTGTGACTATGGGATTCGTCAAAAAGCTAAATCTACCTATCAAGTCATTAGCAGTCAAGGGGCTTGACGGTTATACTATCGGCGAAAAATATGGAAAATCAGCGGAAATCACGCAATATTCGACAATTGAGTTTGGGGTCTTGGGAATCTGGTGCACATTTGATGCGATTATCCTACCATCCAATGTCTTGCCGGAAGAAGAGATTCACTTGTGGTTGGGCAGACCTTGGTTTGAGGCAGTAAATGCCAAAATACGGGATCAACTATCATTAATAAAAATTGGAGACAGATTTGAAGGGGAAGATGTGGTAAAGATTTTTGAGTCGCAAATATGCCAGAGAAGAAAACGTTGGCTGGTCCAGCGCCTAGATAACAGGCCGGATCCTACGAAGTCGACAAATGAAGAGGCTGAAGCATGTTACGATAGTCAATTTGTCCATCAGGAAAAAAAAATGATCTGTCAATCTGGGGAAGTTAGGAGTGTTCAAGAAGAGTCCATAAGTCTGCCAGAGAAAGAAGAGGAGATGCTGGTGCTGGAAACACGGATAGAAGTTGAAGATTCGTTACGATTATCACAGGTTCATCCTTCAGAGCCAGAAAATTCGGATCAAATAAATGAAAATCAATTAAATGAAGAAATTGAAAAGCATAAGCAAGTACCGCAGGACGCACCTTTGGATGAAATGATGCTTGAAGAGAAAACAGGATCGAATAAATTGGATGAATCACTCAACGAAGAGAGTATTGAGCAACTCCCTATGCCACAGGTGGTAGTGGAGTCAGAAGAAATTTCTAAGAAGACAATCTTGAACTGTGTCAGAGATTCAGTGGTAACAAGTTCAGTTGAACGTGAAGCGGATATTCCGCAAACTTTGCCTGGGAATGCAAATTTTGGACAACGAATAGATGAAAATAAATGTTTGAAAACCTCGATTCAGTTATCAGGGGTTGTTGCAGATATCAGAGGATTTTCTGGCAGGCCAGAAAATGACTATGTCACGGAGTCGGGATGTAAAACGTTGGAAGTACGCGGTATAGAATCACCATATATTTGGCCTGGCATAAATATTATTATTATATTCTTACACTATTTAGCTATATAGAGCTATGAGGTACATCAGTGCGTCGTTCCAGGAAAACCTGTAACAGGAAGAAAAAACCTGGCTCATACAGTCCAAGACTCTAAATTCGGGGTATCAAGAAAATGAAAAAATAGAAAACAAAATTAAGCAAGAAGTTGTTGATGTCGCTCCTTCAGCCTCAAACGATTTTGAATGGCAAATTGCAACCCTAGTAGATTCAGAACCTACGCCGCGTTAACCGCAAAGAGAAAGTCCGCCTTCCGGAACTGTGCGAGTCTTTGTAGACCCACAATCCATCGAGAAGTGTGCGGAACAAGGCGAGGATCAGAGAGAAGCCGAAGTAAAGCGACGCTCGGAGGGACATCCTTATCCAAAAGCCTGCGTAGTGTTCCTCGTCGGTGGTCCTCCATCGGACAGTCGAGCAAAACATGCCGCGCATTTTCCCTACCAAGCATGCAAGAACATGTGTCATCCTGGCATAAATAGACAGGGAAGATTGAAGAGATTTTATCTGCAGGCAGAATGCTTGAGTGGCGACCCAAGGGCGAGGGTAAAAAGGAGAATTAGGCCTCCTGGGAAGGATTTTTTGATTAGTAACCTCGGGAATGGATTTGGAGATGTTGGAGTCGCGGGGTCGCTCCTGCTGTACGCCGGGAGTAGTTAAACGACCGGGTAAGATGAGATGTTCTGAGGCACGAGATGTTGCCAATTGGGGCATATTATCAGAAGGCATCATGTTTGGACGAAGGGGTATTCCGGGACTGAGTAGGTTTCATAACGAGCAGAGGCGTTTTGGAACAGTAGCATAACGGCAACTAGGAGCAGTTGGCTGTAACCTCTAACAGAAGTCATGAGAAGGGGACCGGTTAGGGCTCTCATGATGATGTATATTAGGAAGGCGTTATCTTTGAGAAAGGGTATCGAGAACGTGAGGTTCTTCGGATCAGTATATTGTTATTTCTATCGTCGTTGATCTTGGTGGTCAACAGTTATTACTTTTAGGCCAGTAGAGCCAGTTATTATTATTATCATTTTACCTTTATTCATTTATCTCGTTACACCCAATTCCCAAAAACAGCACATAAGAGTAGATCAAAGTGGGGCGTAAGTGGAGGCAGTTCAGAGTTTAATACAACAGCTATCTGATTTTCAAGAGGTGCAGTTGGTATCAGAGGCCTATACGAAGCAGGAATAGCTCGTGCAAGAGCTTACATGTGGAGCACAAAATTCGATAAGCTAGGAAGCGCATCGATAGATGTGCTAGAGGGTCACCTTGAGGTATCAAGATAATTGTGGACTGTTTAAACTGATGGTTGTGTTATCAGTGATATCTCGTGGCTCCTAACTACGGCAATCGGGTGCGTGTAGAGCTTGAGACTAGATGCAATCATTTGTCCCTCTATGAACGGGATCTACCTATAGATATACATTTTTATGGCTGGCCCGTGCCTCTACGCTAAAAAATATTGTATCAATAATCGCTCCATCCAACTCCGTAATCCTCCCTGACCTATGGGATCCTCAACCTTAGGTATACACAAGTCTGCTGCGCCAGTGTAACGGCTGGCTAGTGTCACGGTTTAAGTACAAAAGCATTGAGCATTTATGTAGGACATGGTAGTTTATAATTCAACTAGCTAGGAAAGATTACAAGTAGGTCTGATAACTATTTATTCATACAAAGTGTGAACGCCACCGACGCTGTGATAGCCCAAGTGAAATCTATTCATCATGTTCCCCGGTTTTCTTCACATGGCGTCCGTGCGTAGCACTTGTACCTTGATGACCACTAGAGACACCTTCAAGAGCCCGTAATTAGTCTAGTTGAGCAACGGGTATTGTAATATCGGGGAGACCGAACGACAAACCTATGGAACTGTTTATTAATGAATCGCCGAGAGAATCACTGATAAGAGGTAGCAATTTGAATCGGTATATTGATCTTTAATTTAGATAAATGAACTTGCTTATCTACTTGTAATAGAAAAAGAAAAAAACTTATATACAGTAGAACCCCTCTTAGCTAATAGTGGGTCCCGGTATAATTACTGAGGAGATTCATAGATATTTTACCGTTTATTTTTGCAATACTTACCCCTGCACACAGAATGACCTCTAAGGGTAAGTATTGCAAATATAAAAGTTCGAGTTACAATGAATCTTTTCAACATTTATACCAGGACCCACTATTAGCTAAGAGGGGTTCTATTATTATTATTATTATTATTATTATTATTATTATTATTATTATTATTATTATTATTATTATTATTATTATTATTATTATTATTATTATTATTATTATTATTATTATTATTATTATTATTATTATTATTATTATTATTATTATTATTATTATTATTATTATTATTATTATTATTATTATTATTATTATTATTATTATTATTATTATTATTATTATTATTATTATTATTATTATTATTATTATTATTATTATTATTATTATTATTATTATTATTATTATTATTATTATTATTATTATTATTATTATTATTATTATTATTATTATTATTATTATTATTATTATTATTATTATTATTATTATTATTATTATTATTATTATTATTATTATTATTATTATTATTATTATTATTATTATTATTATTATTATTATTATTATTATTATTATTATTATTATTATTATTATTATTATTATTATTATTATTATTATTATTATTATTATTATTATTATTATTATTATTATTATTATTATTATTATTATTATTATTATTATTATTATTATTATTATTATTATTATTATTATTATTATTATTATTATTATTATTATTATTATTATTATTATTATTATTATTATTATTATTATTATTATTATTATTATTATTATTATTATTATTATTATTATTATTATTATTATTATTATTATTATTATTATTATTATTATTATTATTATTATTATTATTATTATTATTATTATTATTATTATTATTATTATTATTATTATTATTATTATTATTATTATTATTATTATTATTATTATTATTATTATTATTATTATTATTATTATTATTATTATTATTATTATTATTTTACGTCAGCGGGGCACGTGTTAAGCACGGCCCCTACAATTCCCTACTGGGATACAGGACGCCGGGGGGTAAACCTCGGGCTTCATAAGTAAACTGAATTTACAAGACTAGGGCGCGTTAACATAGCTGCCACTAGTGAAATATAATAAGTAATAGAATATCAAGCGGATAGTTAAAGATGCATGAGTTCGGAAAACCGAGCTCAGAGGCTAACTCAGATACCTTATGTTGAAGGGCAAATCTCTGAGAAGAAACGAGACTCTTGGAGCCATTTGTTAAGAACAAGGCCACCTTTGTAGGTACCTAGGAGAAAGTTTATGACTTCAGCCGGTGGGCCAGGAGGACGCCGAGCACGACGCTTAGCTATACGGCAGAAAAAATAGTGAAGGGGAGCTTTCCGATGTCCGCACTGACAAAGTATATTCGCTTCAGAATGTCGGAAACGTTCGTGGTAATCCGCAAAGTCACCGTGTCCAGACCGGCAGGCTAAAATGCGGCCTAGAGTAGCCCGCGGAAGATCCAATTCCTTCGGTCTGAGCGGTGCGGTGGTTATAGATAGCTGCTGATAGAGTCCTATGCTAGGGGATAAAAGGTTCCATAGATTCTCCATCGCCCGGGAGGTGGATGCCTTGATGCGGTGTCTGATGCCAGCGGTAGTGAAGCGAGGGCTGCCTGAAAAAGGAAGGTGAGCGCCCAGTTTGGCTGCTTCGTCAGCAGCTTCATTCCCAGCAATGGAGGCATGGCCAGGAACCCAGCGTATCTTAACTTCACCTATCCCAGCATGCGCGAGTCGGTAACGCGACTGCCAAGAAGAGTTTAAACCGATGAATTCGTCGAAAACAGCCTGCGAAGATCCTGAAAAAGGCGAAAGAAGATGGATGGCGACTTCGAGGTTATCCAGGCAAATCCAGAGATTTGTCGCGAACTTGGTTGTTGAGAGTCTAAGGGCTGCTTTTGCACCTTCTAGGGCTCCTCTAGCTTCGGCGTCAAAGACCTCTGACCCTACGCCTAGGGCTAAAGATTGCTGTAAGACTTGTATGCCACCCTGGTATGCCACGAAGCCAGCACCAGCAGCTCCATTTTGTTGCTTCGATCCGTCGGAATAGACTATGATGTCCTGGGTTGGGATTGTCTGGAGAAAAGAGAGAAAGCTTTGTTTCGCAACCTCTTTAGAAGAGCCGCTTGGTCCCCCGATTCGATTTATGGCTGCATCTCGTGCCTCATATAGGGACCAGGGGGGGTGGGCAATTGGATTTATCTGTTCGCACACTGGTAGATCTAGAACTCGTCGGGCAAACCGGGACGTTGGACGCTGCTGAGAAATGATGCGATTGGCTCGGCGGAGTAGTGGATGTGAAGGGTCGAGTTGGCGGAGGCGCGCAGTGGCGGAGGCTGCTCGCCTTTCGAGAGCAATTTCGGATGCGAGAAGGCCAGATTCGCGCAGTAGTACTGCGGTTGGGGTGGTGCGGTACACCGGAAGAATTGCTCGGGCACAGGCGAAGACAACTTTGTCTAGCCGCTGCAGGATGGTTTCTACGCGGTTTGAGATCCGAGAACGAGCACCTTGGCGGGATCTTCCAGGCCACCAAGTCTCGGAAGCATAATACGCGATTGGGAGTACGCAGGCTAGAGCTGAGGTCCTAACAAGATGCGGCGGGACTCCGCGAACTGTGTTCCCCAAAGAAGAGAGTGCATGGCTGACCTTGAGGGCCTTGTCAGTTAGGGCACGCACATGCCACTTGAAAGAAAGTTTTTTGTCGAATAGGACACCCAGCCATCGAGTATAGGGTAGCCTTTGGTTTTCAACAATCGTAATTGGGCCAGACACGACTACGGGGGTGTGCATAGAATCCTGGTCTGATCTGCGGCGGGAAAAGTGAATAAGTTCCGTTTTGCCATGGTCGAATGTTATACCCTCTTGTCTACCCCATTCGAGAATCTCCTCAAGATCTTGAGATAATAGTTCTGCGTTCGTGAGCAAGGAGGGTGAGGTCCGAAGGATTGCAACGTCGTCCGCGTACCCAAATTTTGTTTCCGAAGAGCCCATGGTGAATAAGGGAGCTAAGTAAAGCATAAACAGGATAGGAGAAGCTGGAGAGCCCTGTGGGAGACCGCAGAAGACTTCCAAACTTGGGCCGGTCGACCCATCGAGTCGAATCTTAACAGTGCGACCTGTGGAAAAGGAGATTACCCAGCGAACCAGGTGATCAGGCCAGCCTTGCTCTCTCAAACGTCTTGCAAGCCGGCCAGGAAGGACACCATCAAAAGCACCTCTTACATCCAGAGTTAGGAGGGAGGCAGTTCGTTTACTGTTGAGGGTAGACTCGACATCATGAACAAGGCAGGTGGTCAAATCGGTTGCGGAGCGTAGAGGAAGCGCCCCAAACTGTTGTGATGCGAAAACTCTGGCGTCAATGGCGATCCAGGCAAGTCGACGTGCGATGAGCCGTTCGAAACTTTTACCCAAGACCGAGAGCAATGCAATGGGGCGATAGGAGCGTGGATTTGTTTTGTCTGGCTTGTTTGGCTTATTAACAATGACTAAGATTGCTGATTTGAAGCAAGCTGGATGATGACCAGCTGCTAGGCAGCCGCGGAAGAGCCGGGTAACTTTGCTTTTTATGAGGTGCCAGCCTTTTTTTAAAATGGCCGTAGGATTTTCGTCTTTGCCTGCCGCAGTATTTCTAGCGCTAAATACTGCATCTCTGACTTCCAGGTCGGTGAGGTCAGGAAAAGGTAATGTCTTAAGGCCTACAGTTGGGGAATCTGACGGTATGTCACCTACTTCAGAATTAGTTTGCAAAAGGTTCCTAGCTAGAACGTCCCGCTTTTCATCGATGGTAATGGCCGGTTTAGCTTGCGGATTCAGAGGGTCTTTCAAGGGAGGGGTACGAAAAGATCCGATTGATCTATGCCACTTAGTTATACCAAAAATATCCTTGCTAGTTGCTGCGTGTTCTAGCTTCGCCTGATAGAAACGACGTTTGACACGGCGCGTTACGGTCCGTAGTGCTTTCTTCGCCGCCAATATGTCAGCTTGGATCACCGGGGTTCTTCGAGAATTGCGATACGCTTGTGCAGCTTCTCTACATTCGTCATTCCACCAAGGTTGGCCCGTCCCCCTACCGAGAGCTCGCCTAGCTGAGCCACGGTATGCGTCCCCAATTGCGGTGCAGAGATCCCACGCGGCAGCGTCGAGTAGTTCAGCTGATGGGGCTTGCGGGATGTTAGAAATCCCTGAAATTGCTGTTTCGAGTAGTGTGAGGAAAAGCTTCTCATCCAGTGTATCAAGCTTAACCCGAGCTAAATGTTCTTGGAAGCGACTATCCCATGGAATCACTGACGCGATAGGGAGATGGTCCGAAGTAGCGTCCGCCTCCTGAAAAATAGAAGATTCTGCACCATCGAGGACTAGATTGTTGGAAATAAAAGTCAGATCAAGCACATTTCCACGTAGGTGAGTTGGAGTGTCGGGTTGTGTGGTTAGAGCGAGATTGTGGTTTGCTGACCATTCCAAAAGTCCTTCCGACATCGGGCTGGTGGTGTTTTTTGACGGTTGCCAGCTAGGATGTTTCAGGTTGAAATCGCCAGCAACGAACAGTCTCTCGCGGGAGCTGCGCAGAGAAAGACCAAGAAGGGCTTTAACAGCTTCGCCTTCATCGCGTGAGCCCACTGGTGCATTGTAAACATTTAGGATGGAAATTTTCTTCCCTGATGGGGCTACCACTTCAAGAAGGAGGAGATCCCTGATAGCAGGGCACGGAGGCTCTAATGGGTATAACTGATGACCTTGCAAACCAGCACCCTTCCGGAGATAAGTCAAAACTCTAGGATGGGAGGTCCAGTCGTCAGTTGGAGAAAAACATTCGTAAGTGGAAATTCTTTTGGTGATGCGCCTCTGTCTATCGCTGAAAATATACGGTTCTTGTACGAGTATAACATCAAATTTTTGGTCGCTCGCAAAAGTGAGGGCGAGCTCGTGGGATGTTGCGCCCTTGCCAACATTTATCTGTAAAATGCGGAGAGGTCTCGTGGTTCTATGCCGTCTATAGGTCATCGGAGGAATCAAGAGCGGAGTACGGATTCTCTGTGGCAACAGAGAATTGCGGAGTAGAGGGGATCCTAACGAGTTGATTCGAGCTAGCCGGTTCGAACTGCGGTGGGCCATTGAATTGAGGTACCTGATTAGTTGGCACAGATGGGGAAGGCAGATTGCTGTCAGTCATTTCCAAATCTTCAGGGGTTATTTGTGAGGAGCGACGAGAGCAGCCGACAGTGGTACAAAGGCTCATTCTTGCGGCAGCAGATGTCTTGCGAATTTGTGATATTTGCTCCTTTGTGAGCCTGCTACCATTCCGGCGTGGGCGAAGGGGGCATTCAGGGGCATCTGCTGGGTGTGGTCCATGACAATGTATGCAACGTGCAGGGCAAGGATGAGGGTGAGGAGCACACGCTTGGTGGTTTTCCACAGGATGCTCGGTTGAGCCGCATAGCCGGCAACGCGCAGCTCGAGAGCAGATGCGTTCGTTGTGCCACTGGAAGCAACGGCCGCATTGAATTATTGACGTCTTTTTTGCGAGGCGGCGTGAGATGACTTCTACGCCGAATAATTGAAATTTACTGGGAAGAACAGTGTCGAGTGGGAAACGAGTGATGAATCTCGCTGTGTGGGAGTGTGCTGCCTCCAGGCTTGTTTTAGTTTCGAAGGCTGCGACTGGGGTAACTCCTCTCTCTTCCTTGAGTTCATTGCATAGAAGTTCGCTAGTAATCGGGTACTTTGTGAGTTCGTAGTTTTCGTCCAAAGCTGTGAAAGATCGCGGGACAAAAGAGATTAGGTACGTGACCAAATTTTGTGCTTTTTCGATGCCGATCGCCCCCTTAAGCTTCCCTTCCATGATGCCATCTGAGAAGAGTGCCTCGAGTCTGGGCCCGGCAGCTTCGGAGGAAGGGCGGAAGGCAAGGCCAGAGGGGACGTGTTGAACCTCTTTGAGTAAGGCTCCATTCTCTCCAAGGAATTTGCGATAGTGTATGAGTAGTGGGTACGGTGAGAGTAGCCTTTCTGTGGCATCTTGTTCTAGACGAAGGAAAAGTCTTTCATCAGCGGGGGGGGGAAGGAATCGGTTTAGGAGCACGTTTAGCTTGTGCTGATTTACGAGGTGCAGCTTTTGCTTTTACTGAAGCCGCAGCGACTGCATACGAGTTAGGGCGCGTAACTGGAGGAATAGTAGGAGTTGGGATAGTTTGTCGCGCAGTAGGAGTATTTTGTTGGGTGCTTTGCGTAGGTGGACGTCTGTTTTGGCCATTAACAGTAGATCCCCGAACGTGACTCTCGAAGAAGCTTTGAGCGACTGCGTGTAGACGGGAGAGGAATTCTTCGTAGATACCTCTCAGATGAGGGGGAAGAACGGGAGAATTGGCCCCACGAGCAGCTTCATCGATGGCAGAGGCCACTCCACCAAACATGAGTGTCGCTTCGTTGGTACGAGTTGTGGCGGCGGTTGTCGTGAGAAGGAGGGTCTCGGTCAAAGACCGCGGGCCACCCGGAGGAGGGTGATGAGAAGGATATAGATCGGGCATTTGAAATTCAATATATCGATAAAATATGAAAAATAATAGATTATTTATTATTAATTGAAAAATCGATCTATGAGGGGTTCTATTATTATTATTATTATTATTATTATTTTACGTCAGCGGGGCACGTGTTAAGCACGGCCCCTACAATTCCCTACTGGGATACAGGACGCCGGGGGGTAAACCTCGGGCTTCATAAGTAAACTGAATTTACAAGACTAGGGCGCGTTAACATAGCTGCCACTAGTGAAATATAATAAGTAATAGAATATCAAGCGGATAGTTAAAGATGCATGAGTTCGGAAAACCGAGCTCAGAGGCTAACTCAGATACCTTATGTTGAAGGGCAAATCTCTGAGAAGAAACGAGACTCTTGGAGCCATTTGTTAAGAACAAGGCCACCTTTGTAGGTACCTAGGAGAAAGTTTATGACTTCAGCCGGTGGGCCAGGAGGACGCCGAGCACGACGCTTAGCTATACGGCAGAAAAAAAGTGAAGGGGAGCTTTCCGATGTCCGCACTGACAAAGTATATTCGCTTCAGAATGTCGGAAACGTTCGTGGTAATCCGCAAAGTCACCGTGTCCAGACCGGCAGGCTAAAATGCGGCCTAGAGTAGCCCGCGGAAGATCCAATTCCTTCGGTCTGAGCGGTGCGGTGGTTATAGATAGCTGCTGATAGAGTCCTATGCTAGGGGATAAAAGGTTCCATAGATTCTCCATCGCCCGGGAGGTGGATGCCTTGATGCGGTGTCTGATGCCAGCGGTAGTGAAGCGAGGGCTGCCTGAAAAAGGAAGGTGAGCGCCCAGTTTGGCTGCTTCGTCAGCAGCTTCATTCCCCGCAATGGAGGCATGGCCAGGAACCCAGCGTATCTTAACTTCACCTATCCCAGCATGCGCGAGTCGGTAACGCGACTGCCAAGAAGAGTTTAAACCGATGAATTCGTCGAAAACAGCCTGCGAAGATCCTGAAAAAGGCGAAAGAAGATGGATGGCGACTTCGAGGTTATCCAGGCAAATCCAGAGATTTGTCGCGAACTTGGTTGTTGAGAGTCTAAGGGCTGCTTTTGCACCTTCTAGGGCTCCTCTAGCTTCGGCGTCAAAGACCTCTGCCCCTACGCCTAGGGCTAAAGATTGCTGTAAGACTTGTATGCCACCCTGGTATGCCACGAAGCCAGCACCAGCAGCTCCATTTTGTTGCTTCGATCCGTCGGAATAGACTATGATAAGAGGGGTTCTACTGTATATCGTAATGAGGATCGCCGCGAACTACGTCCACAGCGCCAAGCTGTTTGCTCTGTTTGCATGATCGGAATCACCCGGGCAGGGCAGGAGGGACCTATAAAAAGGCTGTCATGTGATCTTGTTTTTCGCAAGTTTTCTTCATAGTGATTATAAACTTCTGATTTTCATCCTCTGAGCCAATTTAAAGACATTAACCGTGACAGCCAGATTGGATGGTCTCTCTCGACGCTTCAGAAGTGTAGCTATCTCTTCGGATTTGGTTCTGATGTCGATGTTAAAGGAGTCCCGCACCCAGTGTAAACTACGACGGAGGAAAAATGGCGTGAGGCTTGTGGGTAAGGCTGCCAAAGTACATATTGAGGCTCTCAGACCTAGCTAGTGGTACAATCAATCAATCTTCTTATTAGTCATCGCGCTTTTACTCCCAGTACTCAGTGTTGGGTTTTCCCCAATAGCTGTACACCCGTAAATGGCCTCCGTTTCATTGGCTGGAGGGGAGAGATAATGATGGGCTAACGGCTCCTCTAAGTGTACTCTCGAATGAAAACCTGTGGGGTTACTGCTGATGGAAAGGGTCCGTTAAGGAAGCTTAGGAATAGGCGCTTTGGACTATAGGCGGAGAGGACCTACACTTGTTGAAACTAGTGGCTTAGGCCCATTGTTACAGGGTCACGCACAACGACGCTAGTGATTAGGATTTATGGCTTATCAACAAGCTAATGCCATAACTACAATCACTTTTATTAATATTTTTTCTTGTGTATGCAGCCTAAAGGCTAAGACACAATGTTAGGAATCCCATTGTGGGCAGGCAAGACCTCGTGTTTATAAGGTCTAATAAAGCTAGCGAGTAAGTTCCAGCCACAAGAAAGTATTTAAATACACAAATTAAGCAAACACTACACTAAACTCCAAGCAATCATGACTAAAACCGTTCCGAAATATCTGTCACATGACACACGAATGACATTGGTACGGTACATGGAGCGATGATTCATCTTGATATTGGGGGCACTACTTAAAGCGTCAAACGCGACGCGCGCGTTTGAGTCGCGTATCACTAGGGTCAGTGACTCGAGAGCGCTATTCAATATGAAGCAAGACAAGTATCAGGTATGAGACTCGGGCAGGTACCGATAGACAAATGATAGTGTAGAGCATGCTACACAGAACCGGTCAGAGACATGCTACGAAACTGGAAGGGGTTAGCAGAAGTCTGGAGCCTGACAGACGCTCGTGGAGGAAGTATACATTGAGATCGGGTATCTCGTAGTTGGGGGACATCGCGGATTGACCTGAGGGTCCAGTTTTGTTATTTAGTTACCGTCAGTTTAGTACGGTCATATGATTATCTTTAGGGCCTAGAGTGCCTAGTCAATTTTATTATCTTATACCTTCATATATTTATCTGGTGGCCTACACAGGGGATCTCCATTCTCTTGCTTCATTTTCTTTAAGTCAATTTTAAGGATATTCTGGTATATCGACAATCAAGTTAATTTAAGGCCACTATTCTACAGAAGCAAGCTGGATCTTGCAGAATTGAGAGGACAAACTGAGTCACCATCATCTTGGGATTCGCTGATTGACAAATTTGAAAAGCTTATTGTGTCCGGTCCGGAACTAGACCAGATTACTGAAGAAATGGCAGCAAGAACATATCCTACCTTTCAGATGTGTGGGAAGTATGACGGTTCCACACCAGCAACGAAGTGGCTTCACCAACTGCAGATGGATTTTCGACCCCACTACGCAGTGGTTACACCTGGGGTCTTCTTTGAAGCAATAGAGGCTCTCTTCACAGGAAAGGCGGAGAGTTGGCTGGATTCAGCTCCGAGGTTTAACAAATTCACGGACCAGATGGATGAGCCGAAAGAAAGTGACGTGGAAGAATTCAAGCAGGCCTTGGTGGAGAGGTTCCCGAAGAGATCTGCAGGCACTATGAGGGATGGAAATGTGCAAGAGGACATCCAGAACCTCAAGCAAAGAGAAGGAGAAACACTCATGGCATATCATGAGAGAGCACAGGATCTGCTTTGTCGGAGCAACGGTCGAGATGATGAATGTGACGCCAGATCGGAGCTATCTGCTCTTGAAAAGACAATGCTGTCAATAATCGTAAAGGCCTTTATTCGAGGTATCAGGGACGACAACTTGAGGTCTATGGTTATGATGAAGTCAACAATATTCCACGGAAGCCTACAGGGGGCATATGAAAAGTCTAAGAAGACAATGGAGAGTATTAAACAGAGGGATGATATTGAAAGGGAAAGGTTAGAGAGGATGGAACTCGATCACTTTCGAGAACAGTACCAACAACAATGGGGGCGACCATTGAGCGTGGCTGTGGCCGGGATGGCTCATCGAGGAAGTCAGGGTAATGCCTATCAACAACCGAAACCATATCAGAATGGAGGTAGGTGGCAGGGCCCAGATGCGAGAATGCCAATGAAAGAAGAGCCAAGTTCAAAAGGCAGAGGAGGCTACGCTGGTCGTGGAATCGAGATGGGAGGAAGTGGAGGACAAAGGACTGTTCCACCAAAGAATCTTTCAAGACACCCAATAATCAATGGATCCCAAAAATATGACAGAGGAATGGGAAGTCTGTGTCTGAGCTGTGGAACACTTGGTCACAGGAGACCGGAGTGTAATGGGAAACCACTTCAGTTTTGGGAGCAGGGTTATCTAAAAGATATTTTGAATCAAAGCTTGAGTTCAAATTTTTCTGGATTCGGAGCAGACCAAAGAGGACCTCGCTATAGAGACATCGAGAATAGCAACTGGCGTCCGAAAGACAACGAAATATTGATAGGAGGAGCCAGACGTCAGGTCCAGGAACCGGCGCGGGAACGTCAAATAGAGAGTGACATACCTCATTTAACTTACGAAGAATACAATGGAATTCAATCCAGCGATGAACCAACAAATTCGGCCCGGTGCATGAGTGTTGTTATTGGATTTGATGGAGAGATGCAAGAGTCTAGACAAGAATCGTCCATTGAAGACTCACTGGATGTGTTGACTCTAGAGTCAAACTTAAATGAAGGAAATACCAGAAAAAGAGCAAGGACCATGGATATTCACGACATCCTAAATGAGGACGAGCAAGAAGTAAAAATAAAAAAAAAAAAAAGTCTTCCAAGCGAGAAAGAAGAACGAAGAAACAATTGAGGGAGATAGTAGGCAGACTAGGAAAGGGGCCAGTCAATTATAAGAATATGGCCGAAGATATTAGAGTGAACTTGTCCTTGATGGAGCTGTTTCAGATATCACCAGACCTCTCAAAAGCATTCAGGACACTATCCACTCGGGTCAATGAGAGGACAATGAAAGAGAGGATGAGAACCGAACTCCGAAAAGGAAAAGAGAAGGCAGATTTAGCCAGTGACTCAGAGGTCCTGTATGGAACGGCGGCTGGTTCGTCGGGAATACCTAGTGAAAAGGCGTTCAGAATTCCAGTGGAAGTAAAGACGGAAAGAGATGGGAAGACAATTAAGGTCTCTTTACCAGAGAATTTAGCACAAGCCGACCAAGGGTCAGATATGATAATAGTGACGGTGGGCTTCTTGAAGAAGTTCGGACTGTCGTGCAAGAGCCTTTCAAGTCGAGGATTAAACGGTTTGACAATGAATGTGGCAGACGGGACATCAGCTAGACTGACACACTATGCCCAATTTGAGATTGGGGTATTAGGCGTGTGGAGGAAGGTAGAAGCATTTGTACGCCCATTCTCGGCAAGGAACTCGGAAGAGGTCCACTTACTATTGGGACTACCATGGTTACACACAGTATGCGCAAAGATATGGATCAAGGAGTCGATTATAGAGATTGGCGACCCAGAAAGAGGGGAAAAAATGGTCAAGATACAAGGGCCTGTATTCGAGGAAAGTAGGGAACATAAGTTGGTATTGTGTCCTAAAAGAAAGAAGCAAGTGACTTACGCCGAGTCGAGCAGCGAAGAGTCTGATGACGAAAATACGGATGACGAAAGCTCGTCGGATGAGGAAGATATATTGGAGTGTCTCATGGACGAGATTTCGGGAAAGAAACGCGACCTAAGCATGTCATAAAAAGGCAAATGGAATTATTTTCGAAAAACACCCTAGAAATGAGCTCGAGTCAAACATCTATTGAAGATCTTTCTCACGTTTACGAAGATGACGGTACTGATGTGGGCGTTGTGAATGCTCCAAGGATTAGAGAATCTCGAAATAACACATTACAATCTTTGTTCGGTGCCCAAGGGTTGCCAGGCAGAGCCAGCGATAAGAATAACTCCCAACTCGAACCTGAAGTTCCGAAGTATCCAGAAAAGCGCAGGCCGCAAAAGAGAGTTTTGTCAAATGTTCCGATCGAAGAAGTTGATCAATGGTTCTCTAAGACAGGAACTAAGATTGGCGATCTGCCAAGAGAACAAAAGGATCTGTTGATCAGATTGCTGTACACATATCGGGACTTAAACTCGACTGATCTTGAAAATCTTCTTTTCACCGACTTATACGTACATCGAGTCAGACTGAAGGAGGGGACGAAGCCGTTCTCGAGACCGAAGCAAAGACGCTGGCCGCCTGGAAAAGAATTTTGGATGAGAAGAATCATCAGCGATGGTCTCAAATGTGGACTTTATGAGTCTACTATAAAAGCAAACGGTAAACTGTCAGATTGGAATGCCATGGCCCAACTTGTTGACAAGTCGGATGATCCTGGAGAGTGGGATGAGCCTCGGCTTACATTCAACTATCAAAATGTGGTGGAAGACAAGCCTGGATGCTTCGTCGAGCTTATGTCAAGGTGCCATGATTACTTGGGGCATCCTTCCCACAATATGTTCTTCAAATTGGATCTGAAAAATGGATATTGGGCCATTCTCGTACATCCTGAGGATCGGCACCTGTTTGCATTCTCCATGCCGGGCATGGGACAGTTACAACCGACTCGAATGCCTCAAGGGTCTCGTTCAGCGAGTTTTAGCTTCACCGAACTAATGTATTTAGTTTTGGGTCAGGTACCGCCGACGGAAAATTTTGCGGGTATGAATTCGATTTTATTGCCAAAAGAGAAGGGACAGTTGCCGGATGCAACATTCTACATTGATGACATATTCAGCGGATTTAAGACTTTCGAGGAAGGATATAGGCTGCTGGAACAAGAACTATTACCTAGGCTGGCCTGGGCAAAACTGAGATTATCGTTCAAGAAACTTGAATTATTTGTGACAGAAACAGTTGCTCTGGGAGTGACGCATCGAGCTGGGGGTATCATGCTGACGAAAACGGAGAGATGTAATAAGATTCGAGACTTCCCAGTACCAACAGACGTCTCGGGAGTGCGAAAATTCCTCGGTGCGATCGGAATCACCAGGAAGTGGGTAAAGAACTTCGCCGAGATAAAAAGGCCATTGACAAGGTTGACCGGAAAAGAGGACTTCCGTTGGGGTGCTGCTGAGCAGGCATCATTTCAGATACTGAAGGAAAAATGCGCTGGGACGGTGGAGATGCACGGCTGGGACTTTGCGAAACCAGTAACGTTGTACAGCGATGCGAGTTTGTATGGTGCCGGGTGCGCTATTACGCAGAGGAGATCGTTTCCGAACATAGAACATGAAGTTGAAGTACCTATCGCATACGATGCATTTACCTTCTCAAAAACACAACAAAAATACGGGACGTATAAGAAAGAGCTCTGTGCAATTGTGGAATTTTCAAGACGATATGAGCACATGCTTAGAAGCTCATCTTCATCGGTGATTCTAACAGATCATAAACCGTTAACGTATTTTCTCTCTTCATCCATGCTAGATGGAATTTATGCTCGCTGGGCGACAGAGCTTCGATGCCTAGGGGTCGAAATCCATTGGATACCTGGCCAACGAAATGTGGTGGCGGATGCGTTGTCACGCACCATATTTCCAGACGAAAATGGTGAGGTACCATTGCTTGAAGATTTCGGTTATTTGAAGGAGGATGAGAAAGGAGTCCCACTGTGGGTTTGGAAGGATGGTAAAGGAGGGTATGAGGAATTGTTGAAAAATGTATCAGAGCCGCTAAGAGAAAAGAAGATCAAAGAGCTATGTGCGAACTGTGGCGGGCCACAAGAATGGTTGGAAAATTTACTGAAAACTGGCATACCTGTTAAAAAGAAAAGAGGAAAGGATTGTATGAGTACTACGTTGAAAGAAAGAAAAGAACAGGATCTCGAAGTGATCTTGATGGCGGATCTCGCTGAGAGAGACGAGGATACGGATAAGATGCTTAGTGAGAGATATAGCGGGTCGGCATGGTACCGAGAAATCTTCGAATACATCAAAAATCGAAAGTTTCCCGAAATTTGTAGAACGAAAGTGCAGCGGGCTGCGCTTGTCAGAAGAGTGGGTTATTTTTCGGTGACGAACGACGGGGAACTTTACTATAACATACGGGGTGTGCATAAGAGATGTGTAATTGAGCAGGAGGTAGCGCCGATTTTGGCAGAAGCGCATGATCGTGGAGGACATTATTCGCAGGCGATAACTATGAGAAAGTTGAAACTCTACTACTGGCCAACGATGGCAAAAGACATAAAAGATTACATACTAGGGTGCTTGGTGTGCGCCAAATATGGAACGGCGGTGAGGTCTCAATTGAGTACGCGAGTTACAGTTAGTGCGCCGATGGAACTGCTAGGTATCGACTTTGCGGGCCCATTTCCGACCAGTGAGAGCACAGGTGAAAAATGGATCTTAGTCGCCATTGACTATTTTTCGAGGTATGTGTGGGCAGAGCCTACACAGAAAAGCGATTCGGAGACGGTTATCAAATTCCTAAAGTCCTCTATCTTAAACAAGTTTGGTTCTCCTGTGGGTATGTATATGGACCCAGGGCCCCACTTTGGTGATAAAACGCGCAGGTTCGCAGAAGCTCATGAAATTGTGTGGTGCAATTCACCAGTGGCTGCCAAGAAGGCAGTGGGTATGGTGGAAAAGGCTGTTGACCTCGTCCAAAGAGTCCTGAAAAAACTCACTAACGGCTCGACTAATTGGGCGTCTAAGGTTCCTGCAGCTGTGCTGGAGGTGAACAGACGTGAAATTCCGCACTTAATCTATTCTCCAGCCCAAATATTGTTCGGTTTCAATCCTGTAAGCACTTTAGAGGTCAAGTTTCCTGTCGAAAATCGAAAAGCATTGGCAGCAGGCCTGTCAAGAGGAGATCTAGATTTGTTCCTTGACAATAATGAGCACTTGGATAAAGTTATTGACTATGTTATGAAGCGTACTAAAAGACACTCGGAAGCTCTGGAACGCTCGGACCGAGCCAAAGATAGATCGGCCGAAAGACACGATCAAGGTATTCGTGGTGAGATCAATTATGCTCCAGGTGAGCTAGTTATGCTGTTTGACCATCGACAAGCTGGCAAGAAGTTGAGGCCCTCCTGGAGAGGACCGTTTGTGATCACTGGGTTTGGGGGTGATATGGGAAAGTCCTACACAATACGACAAGTTAGTGGCACACCTATTCCAAGACATTATTATGGAGATTCGTTGAAAAGATTCCGACTCAGGGAGGGATACTTGGTGACTGGAGAGGAGGAGAACCTACCAATTTACCAAAACATTCGCCTGCAAAAGGCCGAGTTCAAGCTTCCGAGAGATATTCGGCCTGGCGCCGTTAAACTATATTGAGGTATATTTTTGTGAACTAATTTCGGCCCGATTTTAAGTCGCGGGGGCGCTCCTGGATGAGGCCCGGGAGTACTTAAAGCGTCAAACGCGACGCGCGCGTTTGAGTCGCGTATCACTAGGGTCAGTGACTCGAGAGCGCTATTCAATATGAAGCAAGACAAGTATCAGGTATGAGACTCGGGCAGGTACCGATAGACAAATGATAGTGTAGAGCATGCTACACAGAACCGGTCAGAGACATGCTACGAAACTGGAAGGGGTTAGCAGAAGTCTGGAGCCTGACAGACGCTCGTGGAGGAAGTATACATTGAGATCGGGTATCTCGTAGTTGGGGGACATCGCGGATTGACCTGAGGGTCCAGTTTTGTTATTTAGTTACCGTCAGTTTAGTACGGTCATATGATTATCTTTAGGGCCTAGAGTGCCTAGTCAATTTTATTATCTTATACCTTCATATATTTATCTGCACTCACGCCCGAAAATCATTTGAAGACATAACTCAAAGTCAGGCGCCATACAGCCCTTTCAACCCTCAACCGTTTTTGTCTGCCGCAGGAATGCATTTCAACCACCCACGATTGTTCAGCGTGCCATTATCATCGTCATGTACATTAGCAGGCGAGAAAAGTGGAAAGGGTTTTGCCGATTTGAAGCAGTTTTCTTCTGTCTTAAGTGGGGTTTGTAATGAAGTATCAAAGCGTAGGGTAAAAGCAGAGCTGTTAAGCCTCGATAAAGATATCACTTGGAAGCGGCGGAAAATAAGGAGTCTGCAAACTGTAGTGGATAGTTGTTAACTACTTACACCTAAGCACAGATGCTATATAAACTAATTTACTACAACCAAGCGACTTCACGTCTAGTAACTCTTTGTAGGAAAATGGGTGGCTGGTCAATGTATGAGTATTCATGATTTTGGACACAAGGGGCTTTGACATATTGTGACTATCCATAATGAGGATAATCTTCATTACCAAATAGCACCAATTTCAACAATATGTGCCCCGGCTACCCAGACTCTATTCGGGAGAACGGCCCGGACAGTGTACCATTGCACAATCCGACCCTCATTGCTGACTCGGAAGTACCAGGATATGTATTGGGCGTTATAAAATGTGTCCACGAATGTTTGAGGAGTTGTGGTTATTTGGGGCACGGTTGGGTAATGGAGTTGTGTGTCTTTTGGAAGGCTCTTGTTAGGGTCAGTAGAATTTGAAGAAAGATTTATGGTGTTTCAAGGTAGAAGACAGATTGTTCTGATAGGGTACGAAGGTAGCAGTTGAGGCTCTCACAGGCGTTTATATAAGAACGGGGGAAGCTTAGTGTAAAGGGGACATCGGCGGAGTGCTTATCTTGTCATTGATCTAGATGATCAATAGTGCTTTTTAGTGACAGGTGTGGTTCATAATCTCATTACAGTTTTATCTTCATAAATTTATCTTCCCCAAAGTGCGTCCGAAAGCGAATCTAAGGAGCATATCTACGACTTGATTGTGGGTTCTAATTAGAGCCTCTACAAAATAGTTGTAAAAGCGATTATCTGACGATCATATACAGTAAAACTTCTGTAAGGCGATAGTGGATCCCGATTTAATTATTGAAAAGATTCATTTAAATTTTGCCGTGTATATTTGCAATACTTATCCCTGTTCGCAAATCTACTTGCATGGATAAGTATCGCAAATATACACGGCAAAATTCAAATGAATCTTTTCAATAATTAAATCGGGATCCATTATCGCCTTACAGAAGTTTTACTGTAACCAAAAGTACAGTCGTCCTTCTCTAACACGATAGTGGGTCCCGGCATAAGTGTTGAAAATATTCATTGTAACTTGCACTTTTATATTTGCAACACTTACCCTTACACGTCATTTAGGGTGCAGGGGCAAGTATTGCAAATATAAATGGATGAATTTCAATGAATATTTTCAACACTTACGCCGGGACCCACTATCGTTTTAGAGAAGGACGACTGTAGCAGAAAATGGATCCTGCAGAGTTTATGGATGTTTAGTCACTGATCGGCTCATCGAGTACATTGGGGGCCTATGGGTAAGCACTGATCAAATAATGCCAAGCATACTTCAATCTAGTAGCAGGCTAAGCTTTAGTGCAGCAGAAAATGAGCTAGAGTCCAAGTGGCTTACTATACACTATGATATACAGGGGGTCAAGGGTAAATGAAGTCTTCGCTTAATCGACATGGGTTGGCACGCAGGGGTAACATCAGCCTTAAACAGCAGGCGGTGAAGTCCATAAAACAGGGCATCCCAGTACTATTGCATAATTTTCTGTGCCAAGTTTCATTTCCTCCAAAGTATCCTTTAGACTCGTGTCTACCAGCTCTGGTTCTGTCCATACTCGCTGACCTCAATTTTCTCTAGACATCTGGATCAATATTTTCCTTCATTACACAAGCTTTACCAAATCTTTAGCGCGATATTGAAAATACAATAAGCTTCATTCGTTCATCACAAATTTGTAATTCCCAAACAAACAGATAAATGTACCTCATTACTAACAAAAACCTCAGCAGAATGAATACTCAAATTACTCCACCTCTCAGTAGACGCGCGCCCTATCTTACTCGTGGTCAAAAATTGCAGGTGATTACAGGAAATCAGCCATAAGAAAATTTTCCCCATAAACTAATTACATTTAGATACTCACACTCCACAGAGTCGGGCTCTCTAATAGAGAAATAGCAGATCAACTTGAAGTCACAATCCTTCAAGTTCGGAATACGGTCAGATCTGGTCGTGCCTCTCCCATATCTCGGACAGGACGTCCACAGCTCTTAGGCTCAGTCCAAGTTGATGAGCTGGAAGCATTTGTTTGTTCTTCGCGGGAAACTAGGCAAATATCGTTGCTTGAACTGGCTCTCTACTTTCGTCATTGTAGTGCCGGAGAATACGCTATTCGGAATGTGCTCAGGAATGAGGTTACGAGCTACGAATTCCACGTAGCTCTCCCCCGCTTTCTGAGAACCATCGTGCGGTCCGAATATGGTGGAGCGAACGGCATCTGCATTGGCGTCAAGAGTGGTCACGAGTTCTTCGGAGCGACGAGACATTGATAAGCGATAGCCGAACAGTATTTGGACATGATACCAGAAAAGTTAATCTAATATTATTCATTTTCAAAAATATCTCGGACTCTAACACCGTCAAAAGAGGGGCCAAGACTTTGATGAAACTTGTGTTATCGATCGTTAAAAGAAGAACAACTCTTGGATGCTCTGGGGAAGCTTCGCGGGAATAGAACGAGGTCCTTGTCTATTGGGAGCGGGAGTTGGAAAGTATGACCTCTGAAGGATATAGTGAACACATCCTCCCAAGGATAGGTAATTAGATGAGAGAAAAGAGAGAAGAAACGGGCCATGATTACATCTTTTTGCACGACAACGCCTCTGTTCATAAGGAACGTCCGGCTAGGGAGTTTCACGATGCCAATGGAGTTGAATCTATGCCCTGGCCTGCTAACTCTCCTGACTTAAATCCGATTGAGAAAGTATAGAGCATGATGAAATACTACATACAAGAACGATACCCAGAGTTTGAGCGGACGAGACAGCGGAACAGGGCGGAGATTCGACCCATTGTACTAGAGACATGGTACCATAGTATAACAGAGGAAAATCTCACACAACTGATCGGGAGTATGGCAAGAAGATATGAGGAAGTTTCGAATGCAAACGGGGTCCTATTTCATGTTAGGCTTAAAAATCTGTAACAGCAAAGCTGAATTGCAAGTTTTAATATGACGTATGAACTCGATTTCTTAGGTTTAGTGCGAAACAAAGTGGGAAGAGACAAGCAACTTCACTTTTGTCGACCTCAATTTCACCCACTTTTTGAACAGAGCTTGAAGCTTTTCCATATTCGGCCTCGCTTAATCGTTATCATCGCGGTCAATTACTATGTTTGGGTAAATATCGGCAAAAAAAACACCTGTAAATGACAGGCGACTTCACTTAACCTTGACCCCCTATATCTGACTTTTGCTTTTAATAAATTATTTTATGCAATCTAAGAGCCCAGAAGAACTTAAGTTAACGATTGCTCGTAAGAGACTGTGAAGTTCCCGGTTTGTGTCGTGTAGTCACCCGGTTGATCCAGACTTTTAATTCTTCCAAGTAAGAATTCCAATTGCCTGTAAGCAACACCAGGAGTATACTGTGGAACCATATGGCCGGCGAGGTTGACTGTGACGAAAGTTAACCCTCGTTCACTATGCCAATGTCCCTGGAGCCCAGCGCCAGCAGTGTCATACTGTGGCGGTACACCTAGGAGATTGGTGTTTACAGCCTCTTGAATATAACCTAGAGACTGATGATAGGGAATGAGAAGATTCATTTCCTTGCTCAAGGGCGTTTGAAAGCCTTGATATCCGTTCCAAGTCATATTTTGAATTGTTATCAAGCTTCCGTTGGCAAATAGAAGAAAATCTAACATGCCGTGACAAATTATGACGTTATTTGTGCGCTCAATGACTGATGGGAGTGGACCAAGACCAGAGGGGACAGACTTGTCGCCTTCTGGAAATAAATTAGGACCACCTCCGCACTCGGAAAAAGATGTGGGCGGGGCATTTATGATTTTCTGGACATCTGAACGGTTAAAATAGTTGTTTGGTCCACCGGCTAGAGAGGGGAAACCTAATATACTCCATAAATATGGACAATAATCCGTTAAATGGTAAATATTAAAGCACCTGGCGTTGATCAGCGTCTAGGTCGGCCATGTAGAGAATAATCTAATGTAGAATACTTACGGATTGACGTAGTAAATAGCACGGTAAATTTCATCCCATAAGAAACACTCTCGAGATCTAGAGTTGGGCACAGGAGGTATCGGGCCTGAGGGAGGGAAAGTGCTTGTATGTTTCTCGACATAGTCAGTAAATCCACAGTTTTTCGCCTGCTTGTTGATATTTGCCATAAAGGTTTCATTTAGTCCTATGATATTCTGAAAATAATTTAGTGCTTCGAGAATGATCAGCGAATTTATCCCTAAAAACTAGAAGTTGGGGAGTTTGGATTTTAGAATCCACAAGCTAGGGCCAATACGCTTCAGATAGGTATTGCAAGTTTAGAGTAAATCGTAACAAACCTGGAACAGCAGGAGCTACAAGAATTTTAGCGCTGGCTATGCAAAAAATTTTATATGTTACCTTCAACCAGAACCGAACCTTCATTAATTGTAGGATCAATTATTTGAATGCCTTGAACATTGTAGTATGTGGTATCGTTGGTATCAAGCATAGCTGATCTGTAATATTAGCTAATAAGAGATGTGAAAGCCACAAGTCACGATGATTTCGGAGCTCACGCAATATATGGAATGTACTGTCCCGCATAGCTTTCCCCTGTGATATAAACCTTGAAGCCTTCCATCTTGAACGCAGTCACGAAATTCTTCCAAAATGCAAGAAAATTATTGGCTACATCATTTTGATCATTGATAGTGATATTCCCGGGAGAGAATCCAGTACTGACAGGCTGATCGACGTAAATCATATTCGTGAGATTGGTCCAGCTGTACGGGTTGGGAATAGGTTGATATGTTCCTGGTTGCCAAAGGAAAGGTCCTGATTCGCACTGGTCAATATTTCACAGCTTCATGCAAAATAGTTTACGCACCATTTTCTTGTATCAGTCCATCTAATGAGCTACACCCAGGCCCTCCATTGAGCCATAAGGTAATTTCTTTGTAGGCTAATGGATTTATTGAGGGAAAAAACCACTGGTTCAGATTGTAAGTATTGGGCTTCGACGACTGTGGGTTGGGAACTTCTTTACAAACCACAGCTGATTAGTATCATTAGGATCAGATGATATAGGGAGTTTTCCGGCGTAACTCTCGCCGATATCAAAAGTAAACTCCGGCAGAGCACTGCCGTTTACCGCGAATTCTGGAAAATTGTTAATAATCTTCTGGCCATTTCCAATCGATTCTTGAAATATTATACTTGATGTGTTCTCATTCAAGAAGTAGCGAGACTCTAGGCTGATATGGGGTAAGTCAACTGTTTTAGAGATGGTTCTTGAGGCCTTAGGTCTCAGATGGGCAACTCTTTCATGAGGATTCCTCAAAGCAGCTACAATTGCAACCCCAATGAGATAGAAAATTGCGGTCGAAGCCATTGAGCGAGTGTCTTATGGGATGATGTGGTGTAGATAGCTTGCAACCTGAGGTCACATTAAATATGTTTCTATTTGTCTGCCAATCTTCGACCCTCACTCTCTTTGGCCATGGGTCCACTGGGGCTGAAATATGTAGTGCACTTATGTGTTGACGTAGATGTAGTGGGCCTCGCCACATATTTAGTAATACGGCAGGGCGCCCTTCGAACATTGTGTCTACTGGTAGATCTCCGATTTACGCAGTCTCCGGGCAGTTATGGTAAAATACTTGCGTATCGTTGATCTGCTATTATTTAACGGAAGTGCTTACCCGTGGGTTCGCGTATCCCGAGTGCCTGCGAAGGGTGAGCGAAAGAATGTGTCCAAAGGCCCTCACCCCTGTTTTGTTGGTTTAAATAGGATAAGTTAATTTTAGTTTATATACAAACGTTGTTCAGCTCATATATCGTATTTGTGTAATTGATGTACTTTTGCGTATATTATAAACACATGGACTCAGAGCTAAGTGAACGCAAGCTAGATAGTAAGTTCTGTTTATTCCGATAACTCCAATATGCAAATAGTGCACATAACTTGTGATCTAGCCTGCTTCCACTTAGCCCCGAGTCCATCTACAGTAGAACCCCTCTTAGCCAATAGTAGGTCCCCGGTATAATTACTAAAGAGATTCATAGAAATTTTACTGTTTATATTTGCAATACTTACCCCTGCACGCAAAATGACCCGTAAGGGTAAGTGTTGCAAATATAAAAGTCCAAGTTACAATGAATCTCTTTAGTAATTATACCGGGACCCACTATTAGCTAAGAGGGGTTCTACTGTATTACGTTTTATTCAAGATTTTACATTTATATTTGCAAAACTTACGACTTAAGTATTTTTTGTACGTAGGGGTATGTATTACAAAATGTGTCGGATGGTACAGTGGTACCCTGTCCGGGCCATTTTCCCAAGCAGAGTCTGGATAGCCATTTCTCTTTTAAAGTTTAAATCATTTAAGCGAATGCAGCCTGAGGCTATGACGCGAATGATTATGGAAGATAAAAATTAAATTAAATTTTTCTATTATCCTATTTCGGCGCCTGAAGGCCCACGTAGGTATTTTTCGGAAGATACGTATTCTTTGTTATAGAACGACTCATTTTGACGTTTGGAACACTCATACTCAGATTTCATTTGCAGATACCACTACGAGAATAACGCCTTACGACATGTACCCTCTTCCGTGAATACCCACCACAGGGAAAAGCGAGAAAAACCTGTGGCTATCTGAGCATGCTTTCGTCATTCTACGAATACAGTATCACCGCGAGAGAAGTGGTGTGAGGGTCTTGCTGGATTCGAACCAGCTTTCTCCTGTCTCAAGTGGGGCATGTGTCCAAGCTACCCAGACTCTACTTGGGAGAACGGCCTGGACGGTGTACCACTGCACCATCCGACCCTATGGAAGATATTTATGTGACGCAGTATGACTCTATTTGACGTTTGGAACACTCTTACTCAGATTTCATTTGCAGATACCACTACGAGAATAACGCCTTACGACATGAACCCTCTCCCATGAATACTCACCACAGGGAAAATCGAGAAAAACCCATGGTTATCTGAGCATGCTTTTGTCATCCCACGAATACAGTATCACCGCGAGAGATGCGGAGTGCGGGTTTTGCTGGATTTGAACCAGCTTTCTCGTGTCTCAAGTGGGGCATGTGTACAAGCTATCCAGACTCTGCTTGGGAGAACGACCCAGACAGTGTACCATTGTACCATCCGATCCTAAGAGCCCTTCCAAAGGGTAGTGTTTATGCTACCCTCTGGATTAGACATCGTATCCGTTTATTCCCTCCTATTTACATCCTTTACGAGTCTAAGACTACTGTAGGATGTGTAATACATTGATGCTTGAATCCCGCGCGAAACGTTGAAGTTATGCTGATTACTGATTTCGATTAAGAAATTTTTATCCTAAAAAGTAGATGCTCGATAAATTCAGGCTCTTCTTTGGTGGATAATCCAGGTAATTCATCAAGTTTTAGAATAAATTAAAAAGTTTTCTTTAAGTCATTTACATTTACTCACGGACTTACAGATCAGGCTCCCCTTGAGCTGGGCCCAATCAAGCATTATTATATTTCAATTTATCTCTCTATCCCGTCATAGTGTGCCGATCCATTATTTATTTCGTGTTTCTTGGTGAAAATATCATACCGTCGGGTTTCGCGGTTGCCGACATACGAATTAGGTGTGTGGGGATAACATTCATCCAGGCGACTTGGACTCAAAATTGTCAAGTGAAGAGGAACGCAAAAGTAAATGTTGTACACAGTAATTATCTAATGCCTTGAAAATAAAAAATTTGGTGCCGGACGTTTGCCGTTATCTGAAATATCGATTCAAGTTCGGCAAAATACCGAACGTGACCTGAACGCGATGATATTGCTTTCAAATTTAGCAAAGAAGACAACAACATTTTACATCATCTGTATGACTTTACATGCTCCTATTAAATCAGTGATTGGGCTCAATTTAAAGATAATAGATTAGACTACACCCGCCGAGTATGACTAGTGTTAAGAGGCCTCTAGAAAAATCGGAGGAACGACAATCCCCGTTCTTGCCAATGTTTGAGGTGTTCCGAGATCAACTGGATGAACACCACGATCGTCGTGAACGTATCATCAAGGCTTCACGAGATATAACTGCGGCGAGTAAAAAGATGTTAGTGTTGAGGACGCCTCTACAGCTAATCTCTACTGATAGGAGATAGAATTTTCTCGTTGCAAAGGTACGACAATTCTCGTATAGCGTCGTGTAAATGGATATTAATAGGATGAAAATAGGGTGCGGGCATTGAACAGCGACATACCCCCCAAGATCGCATCCGAAATACAAGAAAAAATGAGAGTCATTAAAGAACAGTTTAACTTAATAGCAACTGACCTTTCGGGTATCAATTCATGGCGTTATCACCGTCAGATTTCTGGCGGATTACAAGAGTTTGTTGAAGCCATCTCGTTGGAACAATACCTTCGTCATCAATCTTTGGTTACTCCTCATGAGATATCAGCCCATTTACCTAAAGGTATTCAATTGACCGGGGATGACTACATTCTCGGTATCTTTGACTTAACAGGAGAACTTATGCGTTTTGCTATAACCACAATGGCTACCACTGGGAGTTTGCCTGGATCACGCTCCGAAAATGGCGAGGAGCGCGATATACTAACAGACCTAAGACACCTCCGATCTAGATTTGAGGGATTAGACGCTACGTCGTGCGAATCTACGTGGCTCGCTAATGATCTCGAGAAGAAAATATTGGTCATGAAAGAGTGTGTACACAAGGTTGAATCGGCAGTGTCTGGACTGATTATACGGGGACGAGAAAGGCCCAAAGGTTGGCTGCCAGACGTTTCAGGGGAAAGGGTTGGCATCGAAAGTTAATGATTAAGGTGCAATCAGTAGAAAAGAAGTAATTTAATTGAATCTGAAGAAGTATTTTTCTATACAGCAGATACGTAGATCTGAATTCACTACTAGATATAGTCGAACTCTTGATGTAACAACCTATGCTACCCCGAAATTTTTCATGGCACGAGCACTATAAATTCTCTGACGGGACAGAGGACGCCAGCATGTGAGCCCTAGGCTTTGTAGAAATATTGTATGCGCTATTGAGGAATATCTTAACACGTGTTAGGCTTGGTGTTTCACTGTATATCAAGTTGGAACAATTTGGTGGCTGTAGAGAGGAGTACTCTGATACTACGGTATTAATCGTGTATAGGCGCTAAAATTCGACTTTTACAGGGTATATAGGCTTTTACTAACTTGAATTAGCATGACGATAAGTAGATCTCCCCACCTAAACTTTAAATTTGTATGGCAAAAATTTCACAACGAAATATTCGTTGGTTTTGCTTTTTTGGTCCATTATAGCCCTCTATTCACTTTTTAATTCATTAATACATTTCATAAATAAATTATACTTCTATCTAGCTAATAATTTACATATCCGCCTTCAGCTTCGTAAACGGCTCTGATTCTTCGGGGCATCGAATCTATCAGTTTCTCCAAGTCATCCCCATTAAACCCCAGATCCCACGCCTCGTTCACTATTTGACGAAGATGCCCTTGACTCCGCTGCCCCCCTTGATCCAACGCTGGATAAAGACGCTCCATGTACGCTTTCATATAACTCCACAAAGTTTCTATCGGATTTAAATCAGGAGAATATGGCGGCCACTCCATTAGAGAAATATTCCTCCTTTCAAACTCACGCATAGTTTGCCTCGACTTGTGAGGAGGGGCGTTGTCCTGCATCACATCTAGTCCTGGTTCCCGAAAGACCGCACTCTCTATGAGAGGCACTATCCTCTCGCAGTAACTGGCCGCAGTGATATGGCCCCACTCCTTCTCCCAAATCAGGCAAGGCCCCTTCTGTCGTCCAAAGAAAGATCCCCAGAACATCCACCCAACTCTCCTCCGCGTCTTGGCTAGGACACAGGTATCTTCGTACTCTTCCCCAATCTTTGACTTAAACTTAGCTCAAGGGAACTCTAAATCTTAGGAGCCTTTAAGGGACTACTGACCTTTCTTGTGACCCAACGATCACTTTGCCGACCATTCATAGCCCAAGTCTCGTCGGACCAGAGGACTCTCATCCAATGTTCCTTCCGCCAGTGGAGATGTATTCTGGCAAACTCATATCTCTTCAGTTTGTTGACTGAAGAGATAGGAGGTTTTAATCGTGCAATCCTGCGTGCATATCCCCTCTTTGCCAGTTCACGTCGGATCACATTCTCGCTCACACCAAAGTGCCGAAATATAAAATGTGCAAGTTGGAAAAATGACCTCCGACGATTTTCCGATGATAAACAGACGAAAAATTCTATTTCATCGACCTGGGAACTACTTAGAATAGGTGGCCTACCACTGGAGTACTGAGGCTCGGTATTTTCAACGCTCATGGTGTATTGTACCTGTCGCCATGTAATCCCAAGGCGTTGAGAGATTTTGACGTAACTGTGTCCCTCACTGGCCAAGGTTCTAACCTGCACATGTTACTCTCTTAACCTTATCAATTTGTAGATTTCAGACTTACTTGAATACGTTGAGTTTGTGTTAGGCGTTTTGCATAAGTAGGAGATGCTGATGATGGAGAAGGTTGTTGAGGTGAATCCATCTTTGCGGCAATCTAGTACAGTAAATTAAAATCTTCTAAAGTAGTTGACTTAAGGTTCAGATGCACTCACATGAAGTAAAAATTAGATAGATGAATGAAATAAAAGTATGCCGTTGAGCAAAATAATAGTAAATAGCTGACAATGATTTAAACGAAACGACCTCAGGTGTGCGCGAGTGAAGAAAGGTGCAGGCATGAAGGTGGGCGTTGGACTTCATATACAGATGCATATCTCTTATGCCTTAGGCCATAAGATTTTAAAATTTGAAGCTAACAGGGATACTGTGGATCTATCGTGAGGTAACCTGGAATATCACCACTTTATCTCCACTTTATCCCCGCTTTAACCCCTGTACCCTATAAGAAGCGGATCAACGAACAATACCCTATCATGAGAGTATAGTGGTAGTTGTTTATTACTCCCACCCCAAACTATAGCCCTAACTATATACAAAATTATCTAATAAAACTAGTTGGTGATTGTGTGTCAATACGGACTAGCGTATAATATGACATACAACGGTCATAGCGCAGAATGATAACCAGAGTGGTAATGTCTCTACAAGTTACATTCCTTGCAGATCACGCCAATTAGTAGAACTAATTTCAACAGGCTTCAATAAAGCCTTAAATTAAACATAACAGAGAAAGCCTTTTCACATATTTGCTCCTCACAGGTTAGGTTTGGCTCCTGTATAGGAATTGAAACAGGTTTCTTGCGTTATCCCCCGCGCACAAGGCCAACTAAAGACTTTGTGATCCCCCATAAATTTTTTTGGTTTTACTATACTTCCAAGAAGAGGAATTGAATTACACGTAAGAAAATTATGAAATGGTAGGAAAAGAGACTATGTGATTGGATTAGTCAAACGAAGGAGCATCTCGGGTGCAAATAACTGAGTAGAAATGGATTTGCTTAAGCCAACTGTCTAGCATCAGGCCACCGTTGTAAGTGCCAAGTAGGTACGGCAGTAGTTTGGAAGAGGGACTATGTGGGCGTCCGGCTGGCCTCTTGACTATGTGGCAGAAAAGGAAATGCAGTGATACTTTGCAGTGGCCGCATCAGTAGTAAAGATAGTTATCAAGATGCGAGAAACGTCCATGATGAGTCGTCGAAGTATCCATGCTCAGATTTTATGGCTAATATACGTCCCAGTGTATGTCGAGGCAGATATATTTCCTTGGGAAATGTGGGCGCTGAACAGATCTCTAATTGGTTATAGTTATCTGGTTGAGGAGACCTCACACTCATCTATCGATATCATTTATTTTATTTATTTATTTTTATATGTCTACCGGGCTAAAATTATGACAAAAGACCTATCCCTAGGGGGACATGGCGACTGTAAAGTACAAAGAAAAAGGAGGATAGTCAAAGGCTTAGAAAATAGAGAATAAAGGTACTGTGAGCGCTATACAGCGAACCCTCACAAAGAAATACGTCATGCAGCACGGATTGGGCAAATTTCTGTCAGGAACTTTGACTTTTCCAATATGGAAGAAAATCGCTTAGCACCACGTCGGAGCTGAGGAGAAAACCAAGTGTCCCAAAACCTCGGCGGCAACCACATGCGGCTAGTCGCTCAAGAACGAGGGGACAGAAAACTAAGTGGGTAATTAACTTGTCACCTCCACAGGAAAAAGTCAAGAGGGCATCATTGTGACGGAATCTATCGTGATACGAACGAAAGTCTCCGTGTCCGGTCCGGCACTGAATAAAATACCCGAGATTTCGGCGAGGGAGTCGTAGTTCTTCAGGTGGCTTCTTGGGGAAAGGCATTCCTAGCTCACAATAGGTAGAAGGAGCATGATTGTGCCACCATGCGGAGGTCATGTCCCAAATTTGCTATTTCGCCTTTGATCGGGATCCAGCGAGAGATGCACCAGGGGAGCCGGTAGGCGGCCAGCCTCGCCAGCAAGCTTATCAGCTAGATCATTACCAGGTATGCCCACATGGTCAGGCAACCACATCACGCGAACTTTGCCAGGGGCTGCGGTTGGCAGAATTCTCCTTGAGGGTCATTAGGAGGCGAGGTTTCGGAATTCGAGAATTACTTATTGCGAAGTCTTAGAGGGTGTTGCATCGAGAAGCCGTCGTGCCGCCTCTTGATTGTCGAGAATTACATGGATGGACGATGCAAGGTGAGTGGAAGGAGCTATTACAGCAGCTTTAAGCCCTGCGAGGGCGCCGATGATCTCGAAGTCAAAGACCTCGAAGTTAGGGCCTAGCGTTACTCTTACTTCTGCTAAAGTGATTCCCTTGTAGAGAACGATGGCACCTGCCCCAGCAGCCCCATAATTTTGTTTCGAGCCGTCTGAGAAGACGAGGATGTCCCATGGTGGTAAATCTCTAATACACTGGGAAGCTTCTTCAGAGGGCAATTCGGCCCGAGTGAGTCAGGAGGAGCTCTGTGCGAGGACGGGGAAAAGAGGCAACAAGCTTAACTTTCACAGTAAGGCGGGTTTGCGCGCAAGAGCCGTTGGATCTTGTGACAAGAGGGTGGAAACTGTCAGCGGTAGCTAATCTAATTGCAGATTTAAGTTGGATTTCTTCAAGTAGAATATGTGCCGGTTTGAGCCAAACTTCTCTTAAAAGAGCTGCAGTAGGTGTAGTTTTGTACACTGGGAGAATAGCCCTAGTCAAGTTGACCAGAGCTCGAGAGACCATGTCCACAAGGTGTTGGGATCGAGTGGAAGTAGGACGGCCACATCGAAGATAGGTGTGTCCGCGCCACCAAACCTCAGCGCCGTAAAGGAGGACGGGTAGTGCCACAGCTAGAGTTGCAGTGCGTAAAAAGGAAGTGGGTACTTCACGGTTGGTATTTCCAAGCTGTCGTATATGGGAGCTAATCCGTTACGTCTTGGAGCTCCATTCTTGTACGTGTTGTTTAAAAGAGAGCTTGGTGTCAAGGATGACGCCTAGCCATCTCAGAGTTGAGTTTGAAGTTCTTGACACACCGTTGATTATAACCGGAGGAGGGGATTGACGGGATCCATGGAGATGTAGTATTTCTGTCTTGTTGTCTGCCAGAGAGAGTCCGTTCTGATCGCACCAACGGATGATGCTCCCAACCCTGGAGGCGTTCAGCAGAGAGGTGACAATCAGCGTTTTTGCAACCGAGAGGATGGCAACGTCGTCCACATATCCAAATGTAGGAAACGCGAGTTTGAATAGAGGCTCGAGAAAGAGAAGAAAAAGTATAGGGGAGGCAGGGGATCCTTGTGGCAGGCCATGCGGAATGTCCAAGAAATCGCCAACAAATTCATCCACTTGGAGGCGTGCTTTCCTGCATGAAGCAAAGTACGCGGCCCAGATGACGTATGGTAGAGGCCATTCTTGTTCGCGAAGACGAACGGAGAGACGGCCAGGTTGAACACTATCAAAGGCACTTTGGATATCAAGGGTGGCGAGGGTGCAAACTTGCTTTAACTCCCATGCTTTTTCGACATCGTGAACCAGGCATTCTACGAGATCCACGACAGACCTTCCAGGCAGCGCTCCAAATTGCGTGGGGGAAAGAATGCGATTAGACAAGGCCCAGAAGGCAAGGCGTCTTGCAAGGAGGCGTTCCAGCCCCTTCCCAAGAGCTGGAAGAAGCGATATCGGACACCAATTGGCAGGGTTTGAGAGGTCATCCTTGTGTGGTTTAGGAATAACCACCACTTCGGCGCGGCGGTAGATGCTGGGATGATGACCGAAAGCTAGGCAGAGACTGTAGAGGTGAACAATCTACCAGCGCCACGTATTCACTGTCCATATGAGGCGGAGAGCGCAGACAGAGAGGTGGCCATGACCCGGAGTAGTTGAACACACATCGAGAAGACAGTAGCGCACTTCATCTTCGTCAATAGAGAGTGGAGCGGGGATCGTACGGCGTGAGCACGTGTGGGTGTTCCTGGGCACATCCGGTTGACTGATTGCGCGAGCGAGCTTAGTGCGAAAAAATATATCTGCACGCTCTGTTGGGGTGCTGTACGTGACGTTTTGAAAATGAATTGGAGGAGGGCCAAAGCGGCTAGATAGCTTTCGCCATCCAACAACTTTGTGGGCCTCCAAAATCGAAGACACCTTATCCAGCCTGGAACGCTTGTGTTCTTGTTTAGCTCGTCTGATGGATTTCCGGAAGTTTTTATGGGCCTCGCTGATGAAAAATTGATCGCCGTTACGGCGAGCTTCGAGATACCGATGGCGTTGGTCTGAGCACTCGTGATTCCAATAATCTTTACATGGTATACAGGCAGGTCTCGGCGGTTTAGCTACAAGCAAACATGCCAAGAGAGCGGCGATGCCCATAGCAGTCACTGCGTCTAGGAGCTGAGGGGTTTGGGCCTCGAGAGAAAGGTAGGGAGGTGCGGTAGTGGAAAGGGCTTGAAGAAAAACTTCAGCGTTCTCCCCGTTAAATTTGGGCAGCTTCAGCGTCAGGTGCCGCCTTGCGGGTGGCGAGAGTTGGATGAGACCGGAAATCGTCTCGTGGTCGAAGGTAAAATGTGCCTCCGGCTCCACGCGGGCTGAGAGATCTTCTATGTTTGTGAGCACTAGGTCGAGGACGTGACCGGCGCGATGGGTGGAAGCTCCGTAGAGCAATGCCGACCTCAAGGAAAAGAAGTCAATCCATTCAATAAAGCTGCCGACGCCAGACGAACGAGAAACGTTGGGCTCCCATAGTTCGTGGTGCAGATTAAAATCTCCCACTATTATGGAATTCGGTTTAACCGGCCACCTTAGGAGAGTGGCGAGACTCTCAGGCATCCGAGTTTGAGGCTGACGGTATACATTTAATATCTCCAGAGGAGAGCACTGGAGGCGGAGAGCAATGATATCAGGAAAGAGGCCACAATCCAACTGAATAGGTTGGAGGTTAGATTTCTTCCGAACATAAGTAAGAACGCGCGGGCGTGCGCTTTTCCAGTCGCGGTTAGGAGGGGTAAAGGTTACGTAGGTTGGGTGGAACTTTATGACATTTTTAAGGGTTATTGTTTTAGTCCAGGGCTCCTGGACAAAGATCACATCATACTTGCCCTGAAAAGCAGTTTGCAGAAGAATGAGATGAGAAGATCTACCACGCCCAACATTAGCTTGGAGGAAACGAAGGCGAGGCGGGGGGGTGCTTCTAAAATAGGCTCTATTGCTCATGAGAAGTGTAATTGGGGGTAATGGTGGTGACCTGCTCGTCTAAATATACATCCATGGATCCATCTGAAGCAGAAGCGAGGGCTGTGAACCTGTTCTGACTAGCAGAGGGCGTGCGTTGAGAAGTTGTGGAGGAGGTTGCCGTCGAGAGATTTAGTGCGCTGATGTTACCGGTAATGTAATGTGGACAGATCGGAGAGGCGAGACGTCAAGATATCTGTGTAAGAGAAGCAGCGTAGTGTTTGAGATAAGTGAGGCTATTATAGAATAGGTGAGATGACAAAGAGAGAGATTCCTTCAGAGATATTCAGCAATGTGATTGACTTTATTGGGCTAGCTACTGGATGAGATCTTACCTTCAGAGATATTCAGCAATGCGATTGACTGAAGAATTCTGAAGGAGAAGAGAGCTCGTTATATACAGGAGTGTAACCCTTATGGGACTTTAATTAGCATAATTCATGATAAACATTGATGTCCCAATATAACAATATTATCATGGTATGAGTAAGTCCTAAACCTGAATATTTCCCCCAGAATACTTAGGTGTAAGACGCTCATATGTGTAGCTGTTAGCTCGTACCATCCATAGTTATAGATGATATAAATAGACATTAAGTGGGAAATCTAAATATAACATATGAGATGATGACGATCGCGTGACAGTGTACGAGTCGGTGTGAGACGCGCATCGCGTGGGATGCTGGACTGTTTATTTTACAACAACCGGAAGAGATAGGAGTTGCGGAAGTGGCGGCAGCAGCAGCGGCAGTCTCTGCGCGACGTTGTTTCCGGAGGTTATTGTGGTTATGTGACCGGAGTTCTGTAATCACTTTCTCTGAAGGATGAATAAGTTTGCCCTTAAGAGGGCGAGGGCTGAGAGGGCAGTCAGGATTGTCCGCAGAATGTGGCCCCAGGCAATTAATACAATGACAAAATTGGCGGCAATCTCCTTGGTGGCGAGGGGCACCACACCGAGCGCATAATGCTTGAGTTCGGCAGCAGAGGAATGATGGATACCAAAGCAAGCATCGCATTGTATTACTTCAGGTTAGGGATATAGCGTCGGGAAGGGCCCTGTCAACGATTCGAAGAGTGGACACCTGTTTTTGGAAGAAAATAACCGCTGTATGCAGAGGATCGTGGCGGTCTTCATGTACAGACCATTGGGCGCTAGATGGAGCGACGCCTGTCTGTGTCTGAGAGATGCTCTTAACATCATCGAGCGTAGTAGGAACCAGGTTGGAGACTGGATTCCAGAAAGTGCGTGGGATACGCTTAAAAACGTACCCATAACGATCTTCAAGTTGAATTAGAGAACCTGAAAGAGAAGCCTTTATGGAGTCAGCATTGTCCATCGCAATTTTCAGCGGTGCTTCAGACGAGAAAGCGATGGTGAAACCGCTTGAGCAGCGGGAAACGGAGGTGATTCCATCCTTAAGACCTGGAACGATTTGAATGATAGTAGACTTGACTGCAAGGCGTCTGCTCTAAGGAGTGGAGCTTCCTCAGAGGGATGGAGGACAACTTTGGGGCTCTTGGTGATAGCAGTTGGGTTTGGAACGGGCGTACAAGAGGGACGAGACGATATGTTGGGTCGAGCCAAAGACGGCACTGGAGGGAAAGTAACGGGAGGGCCTGCAGCGGTCGATGCCCAACTCTGTGGTTGTTTTGCTGTAGGAAGAGGGTGTAGTGCCGGTTTGCTTTGGCCGGGCTTGGGTAAGGAGCCTGATAGCTTGTGTTGTCTTTGGTTGTCGTGTTGCATATGGTGCCCGGAAGCAGCCGCAAAGATAAAGGCGTCCATTTGCTCACGCACGAATGACTGGATGAGAGGATCAGCCTCTTCAACGGCTGACCAAAACTTGATATGAAAGGATTGAACCCAAGTAGCTCGACCCTTCGCAATGCACCGGGCAAGCTCGAGCTCTTCAGCAACGCGCTGAGCAAGAGGTGGATGTTGTGATTTGGCCATCACGGGCGCAATGACCAAAAAAAGGTGCACTAAATAGGTATCGAATTAGAGGAATCGAATTGTAGGGAACAGCTGGAGAGGAGTAGGGCGACGTTGTGACTTGTGTGTGTGCTTGCATCTATCAATATCAGTAAAACAATTGAACGTTACTCGTACGTTCGTGATCACGTGTAGCCGATATCTGCAGACAGAATATCAAAAGAGAGGTAACGAGATGATAATCATAGACGAGACTCGGCAGGTATCAGGAGATAACGGGGGTTTCATGGCGGGCTGAATAGAACTGGTTAGAGACATGCTTTGTAGCGGTCCAATGTGGACAGGAGTCTTGAGCATGAGGAAGGACAATGAGGAGACCATACATAGAGATCAGGTAACTCGTAGTTAGGGGATACCGGTTGAGGAAACGCGAAGTCCAGACTTGTTATTCTGGTATTACCAGTTCAGCGCAATAATTCTGTTAGTTTTAGAATGTGAGAGGCCTAGTCAATTAACGTTACTTGTCTATTCATATTTTTATCTGTATCTGCAATGTCGCCAATGCAGACTTACAGGATAATGACGTAATCACCTATCCAACGGAGCTAGACTCGATCTTTAAAACAACTGATGTAGCAGAAAATGAAGAATCCAAAAGTCAGCTACGTGGAGACAAGGTGCCAGGTCCAGATATACAAGCTCTTGGCAAGGTAATTTTGATTTTATTTGGCGTATGTCTCTCACGTACATCACCCGAAATAGTCCAAGGAATCTATCACTATAGCTCCCCAAAAGCTCCCGAAGCTGAGATATGATACACCAAAAGTCTAAAGTCTCATGGCACTCTTGAATACGATAGGTTACCCCCCGGAAAAAGCTAGGCTCAAACCGGATCTCAAAAGCGGCAGAAAAACAAAATGTACCCCAGAAGAATAGACGGGAGCCCAACTTTAGAAGTCTACGAGCTCAGCTATAGTGCTTTTAACTAGTCAGATCGCCAGTGTCTAGAAGGGGATGTAGGTGTCGTCCATTTTGAGTCTCAATTTATCTGGGGCATTCTACATTGCCTCACTCAAAAGACTTCTCCACAAGTTGAGGGAAAAGGGAATTACAAAGTGGATCACAAAGTCCATCAGATCTATCTTAGGAGGAAAACCCACTTCGGTAGTCCTAGGCTCGTTTATAGACGAGAAAACTTCCTGTACGAGGCTTCCGCAGGACTCTTCCCTCCTTCCGATTCTCTTTCTCTTCTTTGCGAGCAAACATCTCCCAGCACGCCAAACGATAGACCCCTCAGCAGCCGGATCTATGGACAAATTTCACGGATTGACATGTTTCATGTTAGGGAAGTGTCAAGGCCGCTTCAAAGAGTTGATATCTGACAAGTGGTTTACAAGATTTCATAACAAGACGTTGGCGTGCTGCTGCAGGATTTTGGAGTTGTTCTTTGGATTTCGTACAACCCGTGTTAAGCTATGGCTACAATTCCACTTGGAGACCCAATGTACATATGTAGACCTGACGTCGTGGGGTTTACTCTCCACGCAACTTCTTCTGTATATAATTTCATTCTTCAATTGTCCTCTTCCTCTGTGAAACCGCTGTCTGATTACCTTTCTCTTCGGCCCCGGAAGACCACTCCCACCGCCCATTTCTCTCCTGCTATGAAGAGCACTTCCCGCATCTCACCTTTACCCAATACATCCTTACCTCAAACCCCCTCAAACGAGCCTCTTAGTCCCGCTTCGCATCCCGTGGAACAACTGGTCCTTAAATCCATGAGAACGCCACAAGTATATTAACTTGGTCACATACAACTGAAGAAAATTACCGGAAACTGGAGCAGCTACACGAGAAATGTGTATCGTGGACTAAAAGCTACGGGGTGAAGTTTGTAGAAGATGTGTATCACTTTATGCACTTTTCCAGAGCCAGGAAAAGACACAACTTTCAAGCGTCCGTACTGATCCAAGGCCATATCACCAACCCACAGATCTTTATGCGCACCCCCGAAATTCAACTGGATCTCAAAGCTAAATTTGGGTGCACATGTGAAGAGTATACAAGCGAAAGTAGACGCTCAGATGCAGGCTTTAAGCAGGCTTATATAGTCTAAGTAGGGAGCCATGTTTCACGAAGCAAAGATGCTACATAACGTAATAGTTGTACCGGCCCTTACGTATGAGTTCCCGAGTTGGGCTGAGTCCGAGACAACGTAGAATCTTCCCGAAAGAATAATCAAACCTCTAGAGGCAATACGAAGAAAATGCTTACTAATTTTCACAAGAGCATACAAGTCCACCAGCTTGAGGGTGCTGGAAAAATAGACCACAATCCTACCGATGGAGACCTACTAAAAGTATAGAAGATAGCAGCACGTTTGGTTCACTTGCAAGTCACCGGTCCAAGAGACCGTAGAAAAGATCTGCCGGATTATCAGGCAAAAAGCCAGAAGAAGTAACAATAGCTGATCCCTATCCCAGAGAAGAGATCGAGAGGAATAGGTTTGGATCTGCTGCGGAGAAAAGTCCACTGAGGGACATAAAGACCTGGGAAAGATCGCGGCATTCCAAGAATGGGCAAACCCTTGGCAGTACCAACACTGGGATGAAACCCGGACAAATAGAACAATAACGGATCCTCAAGTCTGTAATACCGCCAACATATGTACCGACAAGAGATTAAGCAGATAAAAGATAAACTTCTCGAGAACGCCATCCCGGTTACATTGACACAAAAAAAGACCTTGAAGCAGAATTGCCATGCAGATAAGATGCCAACACATCACGTTCGAATCTTATCTATACCGAAGAAACATCCCAGGATTTGGTGATCCAAGCTGTTAGTCTGGATATCCTTCAGATGAAGCCAAGAATTTGGTGGTTACTTGGCTACGAAATGGCAAAGGAAGTGTAGAGTTGCAATCAAAAAGTTTGGGTGACTCCAATATTTATGCGTGAATGGCTCATTGATTTTTAGAGCCATATCTTTTCCATTATCCTGATCTGGTAGATTAATGGCCCACGCAGGCACTTTCTGAAGATTGCTATTGTCCTAAAAGCGATTCAATTTTGAAATTCGGAACAATCATACTCAGATTTCATTTGCAGATACCACTATGAAGTTTGACCTCATGGCATGTAACTTCTTCCATGAATACTCACCATTTGGAAAAACGAGAAATCCCTATGGCTATCTGAGTATGCTTTAAACATTAAAAGTCTCCATTATCACCGCAGGTGATGGAGGTGGGAGGGTCTTGCTAGATTCGAATTAGCTCTCTCCTGTATCAAGTGGGGCATAAGTCCAAGTTACCCATACTTTACGTTAGAAGGCCCGGATCATATACCGCTGCTCCATTTATCTCTTGAATATTGGGTGTTATAGTTGTTACGAATTGGAAACTGACATCACGTGATGTATCTCGGGTAAAAGGGCAGGCAGGCGGATCACTCGCCTAATTCCAAAAGCGATAGGAAGATCACTCACCGGGATTGTGTAACGCCAGATCAATCAAGTCGTATTATTGTTGCTGGACCACTTACGACTAAATAGACATGTATTTAATAAGATGTTAGAATGTAGTTAGTTCATATAAGTTTACATTTTTATATTCATCAAGTATATTTCACTCTCAACAGATTATGAGACTGATTCTCTGACCTTCTGAGACAACTTGATTTTTACTCTTTGTTCTCTTCGAGCCGACCAAGTTCGTCTTGACATTTCGTGCCGTTTATCCTTAAGCACCAGTCCTGTTCGATTAATTTTGTATTAACTGGAGCCGTCACCAGTTAAAATTCAATCATGTCTACAGCTGATATCCTTAAAGGCGTCAAGAGCGCCCCAGCATTGAGCAAATCATCATATGCCAGATGGAGCAAGTTATTCAGAATGTGTTTGTTCAGGCTCAGCCTCGATCAGTATATTTTGGAAAATGTTCCAGAGCTCTCTGATGACTGCGAACCAAAACCAGCAAAGGCTTTTCAGAAAGTGGTCAAAATTAATGACAATAACGTTAAAGCCGCTCTACTTCAGCTTGTTCCCGAAGAGGTGTACTTTATTATTGAAGGTAAATATACTGCTAGACAAATGTGGGTAACGTTAAAATCCTATTATCAACCCCAGGGAGATGGAGTGGTGGATACCTTGTTGGAGGAGTTTTGGAGTTTCTCTATGACTGAGGAGGCTGACGTCGACGAATATGCCAACGAACTTACTCAAAGACAATCTCAAATCGCCTCACTCGATCCCGCAAAGCGTCCCTCAGACACAACTAAAAAGAGTCGTGTCAGAACTTGTCAGGCCCCGGTACTTTCAAATTGAATATCTCCTTGCTGGACCCTGAAGATCTGTTATGCCGATCTATTTTAGGACCGACGCATTAATAGTAATCTTCGCAACAAGCTTTATTTAGATATTCTATTTTCGTTTCGTTATTTTTAACTTGCTTGGGTTGAATAATTTATGGCAAATCTTCAGGATAATGGTTCTAGGAATTTGGATTCTACTGTACATAAGGAGTTGTAGCCTTCCCTTCTTCTCTCTTCACGCTTTGTCTTTTCTGTCATCCTATCACTACCTTAGAAATCCACCACCTTAGAAATCAACTACCTTAGAAGTCTACCACCTTAGATACCACTTATCTCAGTCCACATTTCTTCTCACTTTGCCTTGTCACTTTCTTTATTCTCTACTCCTCTATCTCCCATAACATTCCCAACAGCACGGGTATCTGAAAGTCACAATATCCACCCACCAACGTGACATTACAAAGCGTCTAATCAGTTCCCATGGAGATGGGAAATACTTTCGAGTCACCGTCGTCAGAGCCCATGGATGAGTACCCCGAAGACATGCCAACTCTGAGATTTCTTCCGTCCCACCTTTGGAGTGTTCCGTACCTCCTGCAGGCTCCTGGAGCTATGGAATATGCAATAAACCATGACGATTCCCGAGTTGCACAACTATTTGCCTCACAGGAGATGCCTAGCTCCTCTGCATCAACCCCAGCTCCAAAAAATACATCCTTTGCCAGAATTTCAGCACCTCCAATGTCATTGTATGATGGCACCCACGGTAACTTACGCCCCTTTTGCTCTCAACTGGCGAATCAATTACAGGATGATGACTACTCATTCCCAACCGAAATGTCTAAAGTGCGTTTCGCGTACAAGTGTCTCGGGCCCGGAGCTTTGCAGAAAATGAGATCCCACTTCCGCCACCTGGAAGACCCTTCAGTTGCTCCCGAAATTACAACCTTATCCGAATTCCTAGATGCTTTGCGGCAGGAATGTGGCGACCCAGGCCTACAAGGGAGAGCTACGCGTGCAGTAGAAAAGATGACCCAAGGCAATATGAGGTTTCATGATTTCATAACTCTTTTCCATGAAAATATGGCCGATTCAACGTATGCCGATGTTGATAAATCAACCTGGAAGAAAATGCTGGAACTTCGACTATCATACAAGCTCTCAGAAATCCTCTTGTCTGCTTCTGATGTACCTACAGATTATGATAAATTTGTCGCGTACCTACGGGTTAAAGATGCTCGCGTTCACGAGTTCAAGGCAACTTTCCCAAGCGCTTCAAGGGAGCCTCGACCCACAGTTCCTTCACCCACACCGCCTCCAACATTCCAAAGAACCTTCAATTTTCCTACGCCACCATCAAGAATTCCTCACACACCCGAACTTACGGTATCACAGGGAGGATCAGCAATGGATTTGGATGTCCTGTCTAGACAAAAAGGACCAGACGGCCACCTGACTAGTCAAGCCAAAGACGCCCGTCGAGCCCTTGGTCGATGCCTTTGGTGCAACAGGTTAGGACACATGGCTCCTAGTTGTCCACTCGGATCACGTAACATTGCCACAGCCACTATTGAACCTCCAACTGCACCAGAAAATTTAAAAGGGGAACTCCAACAGTAAGTCGCGTGTTGGAGTCGTTATCGGTTGGTCACGCAGGAGTTTTAGGCTTGTTAGCTTCCCGTCATATGTATGTACATGGACAGATAGATAATGAGAACTTAACTGCCCTCGTTGACACCGGCGCATCTGGTTATGCTTTTGTCTCAAAATCTCTTTGTGATCGGCTTTGCCTCATTCAGACGCCTCTCTCTTCTCCCATTGCTCTCGTAGGATTTGAGGGAAATCAAGGCTCTCAAATTACCCACAAGGTATCTTTTCATTTTACTCTTAGGGGCCATGTCGAGAAACTCTCTGCATTCGTAACTGAAAAATGTAAGTACGAACTTATTCTTGGTCTTCCCTGGTTGGAGAAACATGAGCCATATGTAAATTGGAAGGAACATACTATTACTTTTGGGGAACCATGTTTGGAAAAAGGTTGCTGTCAATTCGAGACCACCATTCAATATTCCAACTGTCAAGTACCAATTCCTGGCTCCTCAAAGGAAACACAGACAAGACCATTTATTCCTAAAGATAAACAGGCCTCATCTTCTTTCTGTAAGCCGACAAGAGTCTCGGCATCAGTTTATGCTCTAGCAGTTCGAGAGCCAGGTAGCCAAACTTTTGCTTTTAGCCTTCGCGATCTTGACATTCTTATCGATGAGCCTATGCAACGATTAGCTACGGCTTCTATAGGCAATCTTATAACTACTACCCCAAAAAACGCCGAACCTGAAAAATTTTTACCACCCCAATATCATGAATTTCTGGACGTTTTCGATAAGAAACAAGCTAATACTCTCCCACCTCATCGACCCTGGGATCACCCGATAGATCTCCTGCCGGGGAAAGAGCCGCCAGCCTCACGACCTTACTCAATGAACCATCACGAGCTTAAGGCCTTACGTGATTACTTAGAGACGGAACTCTCCAAAGGCTTCATTCGTGTTTCTCGATCACCAGCTGCCGCGCCTGTATTATTTGTCAAGAAAGCCAATGGAGATCTCCGATTCTGTATTGACTATAGAGGCTTGAACGCTGCTTCAGTTAAGAATCGACACTCTCTTCCCTTAATTTCGGAAACTCTCAGCCAACTATCAGAAGCTAAATTTTATACCAAACTCGACATAATATCGGCCTTTAACAAACTTCGAATCAAAGAGGGAGACGAGTGGAAAGCTGCATTCACGTGTCGGTATGGGTTATTTGAACCTCTTGTTCTTCCATTTGGACTTTCAAACGGTCCCGCTTCGTTCCAAGCCTACATCAATCATGCTCTGCGAGGATACTTAGATCAATTTTGTACTGCATACATGGATGACGTCCTAATCTACTCCGAGAATCTGTCGGCGCACCGGCGTCATGTTAAGTCTGTGCTTCAACGTCTCCGTGAACATGGCTTACAAGCGGATATATCAAAATGTAGTTTTGAGACAACCCAGGTGACGTATCTAGGCCTGATTATATCAACTGAGGGGATAAAAATGGATCCAAAGAAGGTATCGTGTGTGCAGGAATGGCCAACGCCAAAGTCAATCCACGACATTCAGAGTTTCCTGGGGTTTGCAAACTTTTATCGACGGTTCATCCCAGAATTTTCCTGTTTGGCCACTCCACTGACCCAGCTCACGAAAAAAGACGTTCCGTTTATATGGGATAACATCTGCGAATCATCATTCTTTCAAATAAAACAGGCTTTCAAAGATGGGACCATGCTGGCACATTTTGATCCACGGCTACAAACGATCCTCGAAACTGACGCTTCAGACTTTGTAACCGCAGCAGTTCTATCGCAATACGACGCCACCGGTATCCTTAGACCTGTAGCTTTCATGTCTAAAAAAATGCTCCCAGCGGAGTGTAATTATGACATTTACGATAAAGAACTTCTAGCTATCGTTAATTCTTTTGAGAACTGGACTACTGAACTAGGATCAGTCGAAGCACCTACTTTAATTTTGACTGATCATAAGAATCTTGAATATTTCACGACGACAAAAAAATTAAATCGAAGGCAAGCGCGATGGAATGAGCTACTTGCAGATTATGATTTTAAGATTGTTTTCAGATCCGGCAAGAAATCAGGCAAGCCCGATGCCCTTACCAGGATCAGCGCTGACAAACCTTTGACCAATGAAGATGAGAGAAATAAACAACAATTTCAAACACTACTCAAGCCACACCAGCTCATTCGCGAAATGAATACTGAGGCCTCCGATGCTAATTTACCTGCTGGTACAGACACAACCTACCCACTAGAATTATCAACTGATAAATGGAGCGAATCTTGCAAAGTCGACCAATTCTGCCAAGACATCCGAACAGCAATCGCGAATAAAAATATTCATCGTAAAGATATACAACTAGCAAATTGCAGATTAACCCCCCACTCATTTTCTTTAGATAATAAGGAATATGTCCCACAAAACCTTCGTGAGTCAGTTTTACAACAGCTTCACAACAATCCGCTCTATGGTCATAGAGGTGCGGCTGCACTGTACAGCTTACTTAGCAGACAGTATTGGTGGCCTAATTGTCACATTGACTCAAAGAAATACGCTCGAGGCTGTGAAGCTTGCCAGAGAAACAACCCGTCTACTCAAAAGCCTCATGGCTTTTTATGCCCTTTGCCACCCCCCAAAGCTTCTTTTAGACATCTCACTCTCGATTTTGTAGGTCCTTTGCCCATTTGTAACGTTCGAAATTTTACCTATAGATTTATTCTTCAAGTTGTCGATCATCTAACAAAAAGAGTATGGATCATACCTCTAGAGAGACCGACGGCCAAAGATACTGCAGAAGCATTTCTCAGTAATGTTGTTCGCTTTGTGGGGCTGCCTGACTCACTTGTTTCGGACCAGGGACGGGCTTTCATCGATAAGACCTGGAAAGAAATCTGCTCATGCTTAAATATTACCCACAAACTCTCCACTTCGTACCACCCCGAAACTGATGGACAAACAGAAAGAGCTAACAAAACTCTGGAAATTTATCTGCGCCATTACGTGAACTACCATCAAGACGATTGGGTAAAACATCTTCCTCTAGCAGAATTTTGCTACAACAATCATATAAATTCTTCGACCGGGATCACTCCTTTCTATGCCTCTTTTGGTCATCACCCTAGACTGGACTTTAGACCTGAGTCTGACTCTTCAGAACCTCGGGAAGCCCCTGAATTTGTGTCTCGAATGTCAAAAATCGTACAATACTGTTCGGAACAAATTACCCTTGCTCAAGCATTTCAGTCAACATACGCAAACGAAAGGCGTCTCCCTGCTCCACGTTTTGAAGCTGGTGATATGGTATACCTTTCCTTAAGGAATATTTCACTGTCACGACCCACGAAGAAGTTAGATCATCTCAGGGCGGGCCCTTGGAAGATTCTTGCCATGAAAACACCTTTAGTTGCAAAATTAGATCTACCACCACAACTCAAGGTTGATAATAACTTCCATGTGAGTCTATTACGTCCGGCCCATATAGGTTTTCCATCTCAAATCCAACAAAATCCACCACCACTCGAACAAGACACCATGGGTCCGGACACTTATGAAGTAGAAGCCATCCTTGACTCTAGAATAAAAAGAAAGAAAATACAATACCTAGTCAGATGGACGGGTTACAATGATACTACTTGGGAGCCACTTGGTCATCTAGAAAACTGTAAAGAATTAATTGATGATTTCCATCGATGCTATCCTAATGCGCCAGGCTCGCAGGAGCTCGCCCCTAAAAATGGGAGGGGGTAATGTCAGAACTTGTCAGGCCCCGGTACTTTCAAATTGAATATCTCCTTGCTGGACCCTGAAGATCTGTTATGCCGATCTATTTTAGGACCGACGCATTAATAGTAATCTTCGCAACAAGCTTTATTTAGATATTCTATTTTCGTTTCGTTATTTTTAACTTGCTTGGGTTGAATAATTTATGGCAAATCTTCAGGATAATGGTTCTAGGAATTTGGATTCTACTGTACATAAGGAGTTGTAGCCTTCCCTTCTTCTCTCTTCACGCTTTGTCTTTTCTGTCATCCTATCACTACCTTAGAAATCCACCACCTTAGAAATCAACTACCTTAGAAGTCTACCACCTTAGATACCACTTATCTCAGTCCACATTTCTTCTCACTTTGCCTTGTCACTTTCTTTATTCTCTACTCCTCTATCTCCCATAACATTCCCAACAGCACGGGTATCTGAAAGTCACAATATCCACCCACCAACGTGACAAGTCGACTCCTTCGCCACTTTGAATCGACTTCCAATGGTTACTACGGAGGGGTAGTTGCGTACTTGAAACTCAACCCTACAATCACTTTTAGCCAATCGGTTAACACTCTGAGGGAGGCTCAATCAGGGCTCAACCGTCGGCATGAAGCTGCGACCGTAGCCCACGTTAAGCAAAATGAAAGAGATGGACCACATCGGTCAAGAAGAACGTGTGCTTATTGTAATGGTACAAATCATGTTTGTGAGAGTAGTTTTGATTGGATTGAGACTCCAGATGGAACAAAATGGGCTTCTAAGAATCCTTCAAAAGCTGCAAGTGTATTTAGGCGAAAAGAAAAGTATGCTAAAAGAAAGGAGCCGAAGATAACTGAAGAGACACCTAGTGACGGGGCATGGACTCTAGAAGAAGAATTTGCTTTATCCTATACTCGTCCCAAGAACTCTGACGTGATCCTTGACACTGGTGCTACTTGCCATATATTTCACAATAAATCCCTATTTACCTCCATGTCACCTACCGAAAAAAGCGTCCAAACAGCCTCGGGACATTCATCAACTGTATCAGGAATTGGATCAGTTGTTTTTTATGTTGCCGGTATCGAAGGTGAGAATAAATATCGGGCTCTCACACTTAATGACGTCTAGTATTTACCAACATGCACCAGAAATCTAGTCTCAGGTTCAAAATTAATCACAAATGGATTTAATATTAGAACAAATCAAGTTGGTTTAGGAGTGTATTCATCGGAAAACAGGCTTATTGCAAGCGCCCGGATGGAAGACGGTCTATTCCGTTTCAGCACCATAAAACTGAATAGAACAGCTACACTGGTTTCCTTGGCAATTGATCGAGCTCTTATGTCCCAGAGCTCTAATCAACTGACATCCAAACTAATTCACCATCGATTTGCTCATGTTGGTTTAGGCCTTTTGAAAAAGATTTGTGCCTCTGATCTCGACCTACACAACGCCAAGAAAAGTGACTTGCCAAACTTTCATCTTACCACAGACCTAGTTCAAAATTGTGACACCTGTAATTCATGCAAACAGGTTGAAAAAATAAATAGAGGTCCAGTATCGAGAGCTTCCAACCCTCTTGACCTAGTTCATTCGGATGTTTGGGGAAAATGTCGTGTGAAGGGAATCCAGGGCAATAATTTTTTCGTTTCCTTCACAGATGATGCCTCCCGAGAAAGTAAGATATATCCGATTAAATCTACTAAAGAGGTTCAAGTAAAGTTTCAAGAATATAAACAAGAAAAAGAACTTCAAACTGGCCTGAAGATAAAAGCGATGCGGTTTGATGGAGGAGCGGAGTACAAAAGTATAAAGTTTAACGGCATCACCAAATAGATTAGTGCTCCGTACACGCAGCATCAAAATGGTGTCGCAGAGCGACTCAATTGAACCATAATTACTATGGCTAGATGCATGCTTCAACACGCCAAGCTTCCGATGCGTTTTTGGGACCTTGCAGTCACTACTGCGTGCTATCTTAAAAATAGAATGCCCATTCTACCGGAAAATAAAACTCCATTTGAAATCATGCATGATAAATTGCCCATTGTTTCGCATATTCGGGTTTGGGGATGCATTTGTTATACATTAATTGATACCCAAAACCCCCGAAGGTACAAGTTGCTTCCGACCTCTGAAAAGGGAATTTTCATCGGATACTGTGAGTCTTCGACTCAGTACCGTGTTTACATTCCCTCTAACAGTGGTACAAATAAGATTGTCGTATCTGCAAATGTTCGTTTCCTAGAAGATTTGTTTTGGGATTGGAGTAAATCGGACAGAGAGCAGCTGAATATTCAACAATTAGAAGATCCAATTAATCCAGATGATAATAATCCAGAACCAGATACGATTTCTTCGTCGGACTCGGACTCAGATACCCCTTCTGTTTCAGAATCAGGTTCACTTCCCTCTCTGTTCCTCCGACCTAGAGAAATATCAGTCGATCAATCCCTTCCAACTCAAGTCAATACTAGCACCGATCAACCACCATCGTCTCCACCTACCCCATCAATTCCAGGCTCTTTTGATCTCACAGAAAGTTCGCAAACTCAGCTCCCCAGAAGAAGCGCCAGATTACGCAAACCAATCGAGCCAAGATCTGCGTGGCAGCCAAGAGTTCATTACGTTGGAGGAAACAATATAATTCCTCAGTCATACAGTAGTGCTGTAAGCGGAGTCGATAACGTAGAATGGAAGACAGCAATTCAGGATGAACTTGAGTCCCTCAGGTCTAAGAAAGTTTTCACACCGGTAACTCATGTTCCTCATGGGAGGAGACCAATCGGATCGCGCTGGGTATTCACTGTAAAATCAGATGGAAGGTTTAAGGCGAGGCTAGTAGCGCAAGGATTTAGTCAAGTGCCAGGTGTAGATTATTTTGACACATACTCACCCACACTTCGTATGGACTCGTTGAGGATCATGCTTGCTGTTGCAGCTTTTCTGGATTGGGAAATACACCAAATTGACGTCAAAACAGCATATCTAGAGGGGATTTATCTGAAGAGATTTATATGAGGGCTCCTGAAGGTATGCCTGGTTCAAAATTTGTCAGAGTTAATAAAGCTCTATATGGCTTGAAACAGTCAGGGAAGGCCTGGAATGATAAGCTCTGCAATACACTTATATCATTTAATTTTAAGAAATCCAGCAGCGACCAATGTATTTACATACATAACGAAAGACCAGTCATCATTGGTGTATATGTTGATGATCTCGTAATTTGCGGAAAAGATATTCGGAAGTCTCCGAGACAAAAGGCTGGCTATCCTCATGTTTCCCTGTAAAAGATATCGGAATAATTGACACGGTAATCGGATGGAAAATTACCCGCGACCGACTAACGCGTACATTAAAGATTTCGCAGGCCACTTATATATCTGATAAAATTGATTCGCTCGGATTAACTGACGCCAAGGTATTCAAATCTCCCATGGAAGGATACAACGCAATTTTACCAGCAAGGAGGAGCTTCTAGCTGACAACTCAGCGTACCCTAGTGCAATTGGTAGCCTAGGATATGCCTCCAACAGTACAAGACCTGATATCGCGTTTGCAACGTCACAGTTGGCAAGGTTTAATTCATCACCTGTAGTTCGTCATTGGAACGGTGTTTGCAGGGTTTACAGATATTTAAAAGGTTCTAACGACAACTGTATTACTTACAGCTTCGGAATGCCCCACTCAAAAATTCTAAAAGGATCAATGGCTTCGATATATTCAGACTCTGATTTCGCATCAGACACAACCACACGTCGTTCAGTGAGTGGATTTCTTATGATGCTAGGGGGAGGACCTGTCAGTTGGCAGTCCAAGAGACAAAAATCAATCGCCACTTCAACAACTGAAGCTGAATATATCGCTATTTTTGAGGCATCCAAGCATGCTGTTTGGGCTACTCGGTTTCTGGAAGAACTAAATGTTGCCGAAGAACTTATTGGAGATAAAGGACTGAAAATTTATACCGATAATCAGAGTGCATTAGCCCTAGTTAATGGTACTCACTCTACGAAAGCCAAACACATCGATGTCGCCTACCACTTTGCCAGAGATTGTGTTCAAGATGGTATCATTCGGGTCGAGTATATACCCTCCAACAAAATGTTAGCTGATTTATTAACTAAGCCGCTCACTCATTCGAAAGCAGAACCTATCTGTAATAAAATTTTCCAATGTTTTCAAGACTGACCCTTCATACTATAATACGAGTCAGAGAAGGTATCACTGGATACTACATATCTCAACTTCATTGTTTACATTTCCGGTAAAGTATTCCCGACGAGTTCATCGACCTCGTCAGTCAGGAGGAGTGTTACGAATTGGAAACTGACATCACGTGATGTATCTGGGGTAAAAGGGCAGGCAGGCGGATCACTCGCCTAATTCCAAAAGCGATAGGAAGATCACTCACCGGGATCGTGTAACGCCAGATCAATCAAGTCATATTATTGTTGCTGGATCACTTACGACTAAATAGACATGTATTTAATAAGATGTTAGAATGTAGTTAGTTCATATATGTTTACATTTTTATATTCATCAAGTATATTTCACTCTCAACAATAGTTATTAATTTTGGAAGTATCATCATGATACTGACCTTTCCAAAGATATCACTGTGGTGATGTGGGGGAGTGGATGAAAAATTTAAAGTAAAAAGGAAGCGAAATTTATTATCTTCATAAATTCAAGACGTTAACTACTGTTTGTTTGTTTGTTTGAACTATTTAACGTCTAAATACACGTGACAAAGACCGGGGCCCACCCACGCTAAAATACACCGAAACCGGTAAAGGACGCCAGGGTGTACTGCCCTGGTAGCTGAAGTGCCAAGCTTTCCAAACATAAAAACAATGGATTTAAAAGAGGTACAAATGAATATGTACATGACAGGCTTTAGCGTCTGTCACGTAACCAAAATGAGCAGATTTTATGTTAACAGTCTGCAGGTTTCTGCAGATATCTAGGGAGTCAGTTTAGGCCCAAGTTTAAGAAAGTGATTGTATATTGGTAGGTAGAGATCTGGGGCAGATATCCGTGAAGAACTTCGTCTCGCCGATCCACTTGACCAGTCTGAGGGCTCCTTGGTATGTGCCAAGAAGAAATATTTCGGGGTTTGTTTGTCTCCTTGGTGCCCTTGGGGGTCCTTGGGGAGGTAACACGCAACTTAAAAAGTGTCTTGAGGACTTGGACTCGCCGCAGCTACAGTTGATGTGTGCGTTTGTATGTCCGAAACGCTCGTGGTAGGAGGCGAAGTCTCCGTGGCCTGAGCGGGCACTGTATCTGTAGGCCAAGAGGGGCCTAGGTAGCTTTAATTCATCAGGATGGCTTGTTGATATTCCAATGTTCAGGTCCCGGTATGATTGAGGAGCGTTCTGCTCCCAGAACTCACTCACGGCTGATTGAAATTGTTTCTTGACCCAGACCTTTGCGGATGCAAGAGAGAGGGGGCCAGAGGCTGGTGGAGTCATGAGCATGGCCTCTTTGGCGGCTCTGTCGGCGAGAATGTTGCCTCGGATACCGGAGTGTCCAGGGACCCAACGGATCTCAACCTTTCCTGATATCGTATGCGGTAGACGTTGTCGATGGAGCCAGGAAGCTGCTCTGTTGGCAAAACTTGAGAAGACTTCCTGCGATGAGCCTTTTGTTGGTATAGACAGAAGGAGGCGGGCGACATCTAAATTGTCCAGAAGTATCCAGAGGTTACTGGAGAAACGGGCAGTGGGGAGAGATAACGCCAACTCCAAAGCATATTGAGCTGCGGTGACTTTAGCGTCAAAAGTCTCAAGTGCAGGGCTGAGAGGCAAAGAATTTCGGATAACAATTCGGCCTGCTTGAAATATAACCACCCCCGCGCCCACACGAGGGCCCGCATCCGATTCGAGCCGGCCTCCATCTGTATAGGCTACCAGGTCTTGTGCAGGGATGGCATGTGGCGGGCGGAAAGGGGATCTAGTGACCCGTTTATAACTTGTGTGCCAACTTTCTGTGCCTTGCCAAGGAGGGCAGATTAGAGGGTCGATGTACTCTATTTCAGGTAGGCTGAGAATCCATCTGGAGAATCAGGAAACGCTTCTTTCGTGCTTCCGGACCCAAATGGCGCGACGACGGAGGGGTTGTCTTGGATCAAGGCAATGTGTTCGAGAAGCAGCTTGACGGAGTTTTGCATCCAATCCAATTTCGGGGGGGGGGGCAAGTCCAGATTCTCGGTACAGAATTGGAGTTGGTGTCGTCCGATACGCAGGTAGTATCGCTCTTGCGCTTGTAAGAACCACTTTGCGAAGGAGGGAGATATGGTTTTCGACTCTGTTGGAGATTGTGCCGTTATGACGCGCAGCTCTATGGCGACCTGGCCACCAAGATTCGGCGCTATAGAACGCGATCGGAAGTACACAGGCGATTACCGCTTGTCGCACTAGTTTTGGTGAGGCCCCACGTGTAGTGTTCCCGAGGCCTCGGAGGGCGTTTGCTGCCTTGAGGGCTTTGCTTGCGAGAATTTTAACATGCCACTTGAAGGATAGTGTCTTGTCAAAGTATATACCAAGCCATCTAGTATATGGGCGTAACGGATTTTCAGAGACTGAAAATTCACCGAAGTTAATGGTGGGCGTAGTCCTAGCATTCTTATCTGCTCGTCAGCGTGAAAAATGTTGGAGTTCGGACTTACCCGGGTCAAATGTAATACCTTCCTCCTGACCCCAGGCTAGTGTTTCCTTTAGGGACTCCCTTAGAGAAGAGCAATTTTCTTGTAGCGTTTTTCGTGTTTCCAAGAGAGCTACATCGTCGGCGTAGCCAAATCTGCGGGAAGTATAGCCCATTTTGAAGAGAGGGGAGATATACAGCATAAACAAGATCGGAGATATAGGCGATCCCTGAGGCAGGCCACAGCTTATTTGTTGTGGAGGTCCAGTTTCTCCGTCTAATTTGATCTGCACTGATCGGTTAGTAGCAAAAGAGCCTACCCATCTGACCAGGTGGTCGGGCCATCCTTGTTCGCGTAGTCGCCGTAACAGTCTACCGGGGAGTACGGCATCGAAAGCACCCTTGACATCCAGTGTAAGCATACTGGGTGTTCGTCCTTCGTTTAGAGCTCTTTCCACATCGTGTGTGAAGCAGGTAGTCAGGTCCACCGCGGATCTGCCAGGAAGGGCCCCGAACTGCTAGCTAGCAACGATCTTATACCGAATGGCAATCCATGCCATACGCTTGGCTAGCACGCGTTCTAAACCCTTGCCAAGAACTAAGAGCAGGGCGATAGAGCGGTAGGATCGGGGTGAGGTCAGGTCGCATTTGTTTGGCTTCTGTAACATTATGAGAGTCGCTTGACGGAAACAGGACGGGTGATGCCCGAGTGAGATGCAGTTTTGGAAGAGAGAGTGGACGTGGTCTGCAATGTGAGGCCAAGCGTGGCGGAGTAACTTAGTTTGGATTTCGTCGCTACCAGGAGCTGTGTTGCCTGCCTTGAAGATCGCGTCGCGAACTTCTTGTCGACCTAAAACTGGGAAGGGGAGCGTGTGGTTGGGGACCGTGGGAGCGTCGATAGGGATATCTTCTGCTTCTGCTAGGTTCACTAGAAGGTTTTCAGCAAGGACAGACCTTTTCTCTGCTGGAGTCGTGACTGGATCCTTGTCCGGAAATCTAGGATCTTTCAAAGGAGGTGAGTGATAAGAGCCTGTTGATTTGTGCCATTTAGATATGTTAAATATTTCCTTTGCTGTGCTGGCTTTTTCTACTTTTCTCTTGAAGAAATCGTCTTTCGCTCTTTTTATGGCCTTTCGGTATGCTTTTCTAGCCTCTGCAAATTCCGCCTCCGTGAGAGTACGCCTGCTAAGTAACCTATACTTCTGTCGGGCTTGTTTACAGGAATTATCCCACCAGGGGTTGCCCTTTCCGTGCCCCAGGGAGCGTCGAGCCGATCCCGCGTAAGATAAACGAATAGCTTCTACTAATTCGTGGGCGAATTTGTCTAAAGATTCCGGGTTAAGTGCCTGCGGGATTGAGGATACATTACTAATTGCCGAGGATAGTAGGCGACTGAAAAGCGCAGGATCTAGGGTGTCGATTCTGAGTTTGTGATTAGGCACAGTGTGGACGGTCGAGTCAACCGTGGTGAGAAGAGTGGCGTGGTCCGATGTAGTATCTAAGTGACAGGCAATGCCGCAGGTGGTGCTGGAGGCAAGAGGAGCTGTAGCCAGTGCTAGATCGAGAACATTGCCGCAGTTGTGCGTGGGCTCATCCAGGGGCGAGATTAGGCTAAGGTTTTTCCCATCAGCTCACTCCACGAATTTTTCGGCATCCCGGGAAGGACAACGAGAGAATGATGGCTGCCATCGTGCGTGATGCAGGTTAAGGTCCCCTTGGAGTAGAAGTTCGTCTTGCAGAGGAAGAGGAAGAGTATAGAGTGTTTGTAGGGCACTGTCACCGCTGGAGCCTAGGGGCCTGTTGTAAATGTTAAGAATGTGTAGCACCTTACCCGAGGGAGATAGAAGTCGCAGAAGGAGTAGATCGCTAGAGAATGCTGTGTAGCCCTGTTCTGTGCGGAAACTAGCACCTTTGCGGACGTAAGACATCACGCGTGGGCGGGCGACAGTCCAGTCATCAATCGGAGAGAAGGTGTTGAAAGAGGGATGTCGTTTAGTGATGCGCTTGGTGTGGTCCCGGAATATGTACGGTTCTTGTATTAGTAGCACATCCACTAAGGTCGAGTGAGCGGCGTTCAGAGCGATCTCGTGAGCCGGAGCTCCTCTACCCACATTGACAGAGAGTATTGTTAAGGGCTTCGAGGTGTTCCTATAGCGGCAGTTGTCAGTCATAACTTTTCCGTGTTCGCAGAGCTCTGATCCTCTGAAGCCAATGCTTCATAAGGATTATTGGTCCTAGTTAAACTAGAAGTTGTTGAATCAATTATTTTTGTACTACACGATGTTGCTGGAGGTGAGTTGGAGGGTCTCTTTACGCAGCCAGCTTCTGCCTGTTTCCGTAGGCGTGCTTCTGATCAAATGCGGCGGATCACGCTCACTTGTGCCTTCGACTTCGGTGGGCTCGAGGGCTTAGGCCGAAGCTCGCAATCGGGGTCGTCAGCGGGGTGAGGCCCATGGCAGTGTATACAGCGGCTGGGGCAGGTATGGTTGCCAGTGGCTGTGCAATGGTTACCATGTTCTTTCTCTGAGTGATTATAAGATCCGCATAGGCGGCATCTTAGGTCTGAAGCGCAGGTACGAGCGTTGTGCCATAGCCAGCACCGGTTGCATTGTACTGTGGAGCGGCGTCGTGGGAGAATTTTTGTCTGTGTTCGGCAGCCGAAAAGGAAGAGTGTTCGGGGGAGTCGGTTGTGAGTTTCAGGGAAACGGGTAATCCAGGTAGTGGAGGAGGACGCTGAATTTTTCTCATTATCACGCGAGGCTATGATAGCTTCCGGGGCGATTCCAGCTGCAGCTGAGAGGGCTTCATGCAGTGCTGCTACAGTGACCGGCTCAAGGCAATACTTCCACTCTTCCCCTACAAGTCTAATCGCACCATAAGAGCGTGGGACGTGTTGTATTCTATATGATGTCCATGGGCTAGCATTTTCTACTGAAGCGTCTCCGAAAAAGCTGTTAGCCGTGATTTTTTCTTTAAGAATTTCTGAATCCCCGGCCTTAGGGCAGAGGGTAAAGCCAGTCTTAGTGGGCTGTACATTTCTGAGCAAGTTTCTATCCACTCCAAGCCGAGATTTAAGGTGGCTTTGGATGGCGTACGCTGAGTGGTCTCGGAGTTTGTCTCCTGCGGGAATTCGTACAAATAGTCGGTCGTCGGGTCGCGAAGATTTTTGTTGTGATTTTTTGTTCACAGGTGCTGGGGCATTTGGAGCAGACCCTTGACTCGTGCGATTAGTTGAAGTCTTCCAGACAGCATTGGCGTATATCATGGGCGCGACGCCGCGTGTAGCCCGGCTCTGCGTAGGGTTAGGGGCGGTTTGGACGACAGGCTTGTCATATATGTAAGCATCGAAGTGTAGAGCAGCTATTTTCGCTAAATCTTTGCAGAAGTTTGTGAGAGCTTCTGCTTGGTTTGCAGGAAGATTGGAATGATTTGCTGAATCGCATTTTCTGTCGAGAATCGTCGAGATTCCTCCAAAAAGGGCTTCTGCCTCCTTGGCCCGAGCTGCCATGGAGTTGATGCTCTTTATAAGAGCTTCCTTAATAGGACCTGCGGCGGTCGGTTCGACAAAAGGGTCATCGTCAGACATATCGTCGTACTCGAGAGAGTCGATATCCATGCCGGGCTGTTGGCTGTAATTAGGAGAATGCCAGTCAGCTGCGAGAGTGTTAACGTTGGAGTTAACAATAAGCGCTTGGCTCTGTGTGGTTCCCTCCATCTTGGAGGGAGCCCTTACTGGGCGTGCAGTATTCGAGGCACGGAGTTGTTCAGCCAGTGACTTAACAATGGGGGGTTTTTGATGCGGTCTACGGGATTGAAGTGACGAAGGTAATTTGCTGATTTTGTGCGAGTTTCTAAGTGGCGCCAGCGTGTATGAGTTAAGGTGGACTGGTATTTCCGTCAGTAGATGACGAAGTATGGTTTAGATAGTTAGTTCTATGGGTGACAGTGTGAGAGCCCAAATAATCGGACTGAGCGCCCACTTATATTCTCTAGTCAGCAGATAGATCAGTTAGTGGCCTTCAAGACGTTAACTACTTTTGCTTTGATTTTTTTTTTTTCATTTAGCGTCGTGCCGGCGCACGGCCACGAGTCTTAAAGTGACACGTGCCGGTTAGCTCAGCCTATAATAGCTACCCGACGCGCCAGTGCCCCGAAGGACCCGGCCTCTACTCATAGATCCAGGCCTCTCTGCCTGGGACCTTTCTACCTAAAACAGATATATAGAGAGCACCCTTCCACTGGGTCTCTGAATGGTTTACTTATAGACTGATACGTGTCTAGAATATTTTAGGGGATACCCTGTAACAGGATTAAGTTGAATGACGACGTGAAAGTTACACCTTATAACATAAGAAAAAGAAAATATAGCAAAAACAAAAGAAAATTATGAAAATAGTAGGCTGATAGAACACTGATAGAAGAGTTCTTTATGTCAGCGGGACATACTAGCGGCGGAGCTGTATTTCATCAAAAAAGGAGGTAGCCTGAAGCCAGTTGTTGGAAGATTTTCCTCCCTCCACTGTGCCTAGTACCCATCGGATTCCGGGGCTCGGGTGTCGAGGTCCGCCCTTTAAGCGAGCGCGGTTTCGGCCTAGTCGGCAGAAAAAGAAGTGATCAGGTGATTTCTCCTGCCCGCAGGTGCAGGTCAGGAGCGCGTTTTGATGTTGGAAACGGCGATGGTATTCTGCGAAGTCTCCATGACCGGAGCGGGCCGCAAGAAGAAAACCAACCGTGCGTCGATCGAAGCTCGCTAGTTCTGGGGAGATTTTTGCATTCGCTTTGATTCTGAGCTCTCTGTATCTATCTGGGGCATTCCTGGACCAGTAGGTGGCTACAGATGCTTCATATCGTGCTTTGATTTCTCGTTTTGCTCGTGCAATTGATGGGGCGAGGGGGGGAACAGGGGCTTCGCAGGCTAGCTTAGCGAGGGAGTCGGCAGTTTCGTTGCCGAGGATACCGACATGTGCTGGGCACCAGCGTATGTCTACTGTGCCAGGTTGTATGAAGGAGCAGCGATTTCTCGTTGTCCAGGAATCTGAAAGCTCCTGGAAAAGCTTTATAAGTTTCGAGCTGCTTGGTGTAGGAGCGTTAGATTTGAGCCGGAGAGCAGCCTCTTGGTTGTCAAGGCAAACCGTGACGTTTGTAGCAAACCGTGCCATGGGGCTGTGGAGAGCAGCGGCAAGTCCATCAGTGGCCCCACGTATTTCTGCATCATACACTTCAGCGGAAGTTCCAAGAGGGAGAGAGCCTTGGTGAATCTGTTGTGTAAGACCCCGGTAGATTGCATACCCGGCACCAGACTGGTTTTCTATTAGCGCGCCGTCGGAGAAGACAAATAAATCAAGAGGAGAACAGGTAGCCTGCCACTGTTTAAACTCCTGTTTTCCGATTGTTCTACCTACTGCGCCAATATATTTTAGGGTTGCTTCTCTACTTGGCATCCAGGGGGGGATTATTGTATCGGTCGAGAGCTCAGGTGACACTCTTTGGCGAACCCAATTCATGTGGGTAGTATTCCAACGTTTACGTAATGGATGTTGGGGATCTGCTGAGGCTACGCGCACCGCAAGTCGATCATGCAGCCGTTCGAGCCAGGCGAGGGCTGGACCCCATCCAACTTCACGCAGAAGTGCTGGAACTGGGGTTGTGCGGTATACTGGGAGAGCTGCCCGTGCGGCATCATTCATTCTAAGCTGTATCTTGGCGATAGTGCTCTTCGAGGTCCCTTTGGAGAACCAAGTTTCAGCTCCATAGAGGAGGGTAGGAAGAGCGGCTCCTTGTAGAGCTTGTCTGAGGAGTAAGGGACTAATCCCACGGGTCGTTGATTGGAGTCTCTTGAGGTGGCTAGTTATGGCTATGGATCTCTCGCAGGCCTTCTTGATGTGATGCCGGAAATGGAGCGAACGATCAAAGAAGACCCCTAACCATCGGGTGAATTCGTTTGGTCTAATTTCGTTTCCTTCGGCGAATAAGCTAGGCTCTGTGGGCGACCTACGCTTTCTATGAAAGTACTGTGGTTCAGTCTTCCGGATTTCAAACACAATTCCATTATTACGACCCCACGTGAAAGTCTCATCTAGTTTAGTCTGAAGCCTTCTGGCGCAGTCAGCGAGACAGGGTGCTGAGGCGAAAATGTTGATGTCATCGGCGTAGCCGAGACGTCCGGGCGAAAGGCGGAGGGCCTCTTCGATTGCTAGGAGAAATAAAATAGGTGAGACTGGAGAGCCCTGCAGGAGACCGCATAGTATTTGAAAAGATGGGGATGTGTTGTGCTGACTTGGTAGAAACGTGCCAGAACAGGGAGAAGGATGAATGGCTGTCGAATAAGGAAAGGGTGTAAGACAGGCTGGCGCACGGACGTTGTCAATGTACGACAGAATCTCTTTACCTTCTATGTTAAGTTTGTATCAACCTCATATACATGAATATCATTCTTCCCACCATCCATTAGAAGATATTATCCATCGTTGGAGTGCGCAACAAGTATCTCCTTTATAGATCATTATTTATCCATCGTGCTGTCAATCCAGCGTGAGAGCATTATTCTGCAACTCACCACCGCACCCGAGCCCGTGTAATTCCGCCGAAGGACAGCAGAGTAATATAATTGCCATACCCCTCCTAGCTCTTAATTACAATAGGATGTAGTGCCTTCTAAGGAGATTGTGGCCTGGCGTTGCTCCATAAATGAGATCACCCATTTTACTACATTTGAAGGCCAACCTTGGCTACAGAGACGGTGGCTAAGGCGTCCCTTTTGTATGCCATCGAAGGCACCCTTAACGTCAACTGTTACCATTCCCGCGACTTTTCTTTCTGCCCAGGCAGACTGGATATCACAGGTGAGTGCAGTGGTTAGGTCAGTAGCGGACCTGCGGGGGACAGCGCTGCACTGATCGCGGGCAATAATTCGGTACTTTAGTGCCAGGTAAGATAGCCGTCGCGCTATTAGCCTCTCTAACCCTTTTCCGAGGCACGAGAGCAGGGCGATTGGTCTGTATGAGTTTGGGAGGGCTGAATTTCGATCTCCGGGCTTCGGAATTATGACTACGTTGGCTTTTTGAAGGGGAGTGGATGATGCCCGAGCTGGTCACCTTGACGGAAAAGCGCAGCGACCCGGACTCCAATTATTGGCCAGGCCTGTCTTAGAGCAGTAACTGTGATTTCGTCAGGCCCAGGTGCGGAGGAAGTGACCTGACAGCAGGAGCGGTATATTTCATTGTCTGTCAAGGGGGGCCAAGGTAGATTCTGTTTTGGAACAGATGGTACATCGTCGGGTATGTCTTCAAAATCGGAGTGCCTACTTAGGAGGGTGCTGTGAAAAATTTGAGCTTTTGCTTCAGGTGTGACCACAGGACCGTCCGGTCCTTCTAGCGGGGGAGTATTCCAATGTGCCACTTTTTTGTGCCAGCCCGTGATTTTGTATGCATCAGGGAGGTTAGATACGCTTTCTATCTTACCGGACCAGTAGTCGCGCTTGGCCTTTTTAACGGCTTTAGTAAAAGATCGACGTACCGCCGTTGAACATATGCCAAGACGTCTGGAGCGACAGAGATCTCGATGTGCCTTACCGCAATCTTGGGTTCACCATCTTGCGTCTTTTGATTGTCCACCAGTCCTTGGACAGGCGGCTTGTAGAGCGCCTGTAAGCATGTCAACCAGAAGTGTGGCTTCTATATTCGGGTTAAGCGAGAGAGGATTCGTGAGTTGATCTTTCAGGGAGTTGGAGAAAGCGGTTCAGTCACAAGCTTTATATTTGAGACGTCCTAGGGGGCTCACGGCCTTTGTCCGGGATTTGCGTGTATAATGTCCTATGGTCAGCACCGACATCGAGATCATGCCGAACAGTACAGGAAGAATTCGGGTTGAGCTTGGTGAAAAATAGGTCTAAAGTCGCGCCCGCGTCGTGTGTTGGCACTCCGTAGGGGTTGAGAAGTAGGAGTTCCTTGTCGATTGTAAATGTAAGTAGTGCGTCACCATCAGATGAGTCATTCCTAGCTGTTTGATCCCATGACGAATGATGTATATTGAAGTCACCACAAAGTGTATCTGGGCTCTCTGGGAGTGCAAGTAAGTGGCGTAGACCCTCTCCCGGTTCAGAGGAGCCTGCCGGAGCGTTATAAATATTACAACAGTCTATCAAACGCCTGCCCCGTCTTTGAACACAAATCCGAAGTAGGTCACGGGAGTGGGTGCTGAGTTGGAAGGGTGAGTGGCCTCGGCCTTTACGAGTGTATGTCATAACGCGAGGTCGTACAATCCAATTTGAAAAAGGTGCGAAGGTTTGAAAGTTTGGATGAGTTTTCGTTGTTTTTCGGGAGATGTCAGAGAAGATCCAAGGTTCTTGGATCATCACAATATCGGCTTCGGATTGCGCGGCGAGTTCAAGAGCGGCATCGTGGGCTGAGCCCGATTTACCAACATTGACTTGGAAGATGCAGAGGCAGGAGGCTGTCTGCTTTTGGTGTCCACGGCCTCGGACCATTAAAGTTGTTCTTCCGGATTAGGAGGGGAGGGTATTGAGCTGACCTGTGTTGAAATAGGAGTCACACAGGGCTGTATATCAATATTTGAGATTTGCGTGGAGATTTGTTCATTTAATGTCTGGGCTGTAGCTGAAGAGTGTACGGCTAGCCAAGCCTTATGCCCTTGACGGTGGATATGCTGTAGTCTTCCCTTATCAGGGCGTACAAAGACTCCATTCTCCCGCCGAGGTCGTGCGGGGCAGTTCTTCTCATCTGACGAATGAGGGCCAAGGCAGTTCAGGCATTTATGAGGAGTACTACAGGGACCAGTGTGTGATTCGGCGGCACAGAACCTGCAGCGGGGACTACGAGTACATGCATTTATGTTGTGGAATCCATAGCACTTAGAGCAGGAGGGGAGTAGTGGCCCATCATTGGCCGGCCTGAGTCTGACAGCTTGGGCAAAAAGACGCACATTGTTGGGGAAACTCTTGATGGCTGAGGCTTTGAGAACTAAGCGTATTGTACCATCACTGCGGGGGGATTCATTGAAGCGGCGAGTCCAAGACATGGCGTAAATCGAGTCGGAGGTTATTTTCTCAGCTTCGAGCTCTTGTCGAATTTCATCGAGGGAAAGAGCCTCGCGGTTTCCCTGGGCGTTATACCCGTATTTTGGTACCGGGCCAAGCAGGTAGGTCAATCGCTTCTCTTGACGCTCCACTATTGCTTCACCAGTAATTGGTTTTAAGGCCTTGGCTGCCTCTAGCAGGTCATGTGCTTGGGAGGGAGAGGGGGCCACTAAGGCTAACCCTGTTGGCACAATCCGGATGTCTTTAATAAGCTCCGGGCGACTTAGGAGTCGGCGTAGCTTGGTTCTAACGAGAAAGGGGTCTTCGCTGCGCAATGGGTGGTTTGCAGGCAGTCTGACGATGACTCCTGCGTCCGATTTTGGCGTAGTGGGAGGGGGTTTGTTTGCATTTCTGTTCAAACTTGGGGCATGAATACCTCTGTGAGCGGCAGCCGCATATGAGTGAGCCGCAGCAGGCGCACGAGTGTCTCTCCTGTCTTTCTGCGTACCTAGAGAGCGGTGGGATGCGTTAGGGAGGGATTGTTGGTCTTGGGCTCTTGGGTCCGGTATGCTAGCGGCGGCAGTATTCTGGTTCGGAGAGCTCTTCAGAGTGTGAGGCTCGTCGAAGACTGGTAAGGCAGCGATAACGCGCGCAGCGCTTCGAGTGGTAATCGCTCGCAGATCTGCGGCGATAGCTGGGGGGAGGTTTTTTAGGTGGCTGGCCCCTGCATTCTGCCAAGCGGTCAGCGCTGCAGCGAACTCGTTGATAGTCCTTGAAGGAAGTTGCGAGGTAACCCGCCGTTTGTTCGCGGCTGGCTGGCTTTTAGATGTTCGAGCGTTGGAGGTGTGGCCTCTGATTACAGGGCTTGCATGTATGGAGCTTGCAAGGCTTTGGGAAGCCTGCCCCGGGTTCGATATTGCCTTGCTCTGTGAATCTTGTGGGTCATGCGACGGTGTAGGAGGACTTAGGTCGTCCGCCATAGTTTCGTCGTCAGGGTTTGATGAGAATTCAGAGTCAGAAACAATATCCATATTCTCTTCGTTAAGGGTTTCGTTCGTACTTTCCATCCTGGGCGGGGGCTTAGAGGTCAGGGCTTCTCTGGAGGCTTTCGTTTTGGCGTTAGAGTCGCGGTTTTTCACGATTTTAGATCCTGCTGAGGTAGTCGGCTTTAAGGGCTGAGATTTCACTCGGGGCTTTTTCTGCCTTGCTGGAGGCATGGTGACTATCCTTGTGATTCTTGTTGCGAATTGACTTTTGCTTTGATGTTCTCGCTATACAAACAATTCTATTCAATGCTCACGTGCCTTGTGCAAATAAGGCAAACGTATCAAACACATGTAAGCACTTGGTGTAGCATATTTGCATCTAAAATACAGGGATACACAACAAAAATCGGACCAACTCGCCAAGTCCTCTTAATGATGGATAATTTTTCTGCCAACAAGACACAGGTTCGAGAAACTCCTCTTCCGCCGAATGTTCGGACTTGCTTGCTTTTAGCAAACAATACAAGCATATATTAAACTCTAGATCAAGTTAAAATCCAGAATTTGAAGATATGTCATCAGAAACAATAGCTAAATTTGATGCTGCAACCAACACATCAAGAAGGGAGCCTTGATGTAAGTATTAACATTCACCTTGCTATTCACTGGATTGTTCGGGCATCAAACAACAAGTTAAATAAATAACAACATATAATTGCTTTGCAAAGTCAACCCTTTTGTCAAGCCCGATGTCTCTCCCACCACCTCTCATTGAAGAACTTCCTGAACTCTATGATGAAGTTGTGTCCGCTAGTAGCATCCAATATCAGATGGCAATCTCCAACTTCCTCGACCATACAGAGGAAGGTGAAGAAGGTAGTAGAGGTCTAGGTAAAGTAGCCGTTCTTTCTAGAAGTATTAAAAGAGCGTTTGGGGATAAATGCCTAGAATCTGAAGATGGAAAAGAGGAAATAGAGATTCATAACTATACTTCAAAAGATGCATATGAAATACTTTACGTACTTCTCAATTATGTGGAAAAAGTGAAAATCTTTCATTAAATCGTATAACTGATTTACAAGGTTTAGAATCTGAATTGAGAGATGCAAGGAAATGAGAGAGAACGAAGGATTCTTGATAATTGGGTTAGGTAACTGAACGCTTATGTAATAATAAGATTATGTAATAGAAATTTCTATAGCGATATCACCATAATATCGTTCAATTTTATGGAACGGAATACACCTTTATAACAAGGTTTCGACTGTACATTTGTACCAGTATTGTATGTTTCATATCGTCGACCATACTGGCACAGCAGACTAGGCAACTTTGTTGTATAAAGTTATGTGATTACCGCACAGAGCTATCGAAAATTCATACACATACTGTTTCTCTGTGTTTTTACATTCGTTGGATTTCTGTTATATTTTCCATCATTAGAAACTGAATGCAGAGATGCTACGATGGTATGCCATGACTCTATTCAGCCTTTCCTGGACTCATCACTAATATTATTTCAGGTATCAGTTAAAACTGGCTACACGCCCACTCCTGACCCAAAGTATTACGTCCGGGGTCCTTTTTGCGACAGGAGATGTAATGGCACAACAATTTATTGAAAAAAAAGGATCTAGTAATCATGACATATACCGTACAGGTAGAATGGCTTTATATGGAAGTACGACTCTAGAGTTGCATCGTTTTCTACGCGCTTAATCCTAACTTTTGGATAGCTGTTTTCGGCCCGGTTGCTACGAAATGGTTTGGCGTGCTGCAAAATAAAATCATCTTGAAAAACAAGAACCTCCAAATTTTGGCTCAGGTAGTAACTGATCAGACTGTTTTTGCTGGAGGCAACTTATTTTGCTTTTTAAGTAGTATGGCCATCATGGAAGGTTCAGATCCAAGGGAGAAGCTCGAACAGAACTACACCTCTGCACTGACCAAAAATTGGATGGTGTGGCCGTTTGTACAGATCGTTAATTTTAAATTTGTCCCTCTGCATCACAGAGTTTTACTTGTCAATGTAGTGTCATTAGGATGGAATTGTTACTTGAGTTCGTTGGCTGGGTCGAAATGAATCCAATAATTATCGTCAATTTTTTCTCAGGACGTCGTCCAGTCACAATAATCTCTGCCGGCTCGAATTGAAATACGATTTTCACCACGATTAGATAGAAATTATAGATTTCGACTCGATTACTTTGAAAGGCGTGCTGATGACTGTGCGGTAGTTATTGCTTGTGGGTTAGGCTTACCTTACAGCAATAAATTGTGGATCAGATGGTGCAGTGGTACGCTGAACAGGCTGTTCTCCCAAGCAGAGTCTAGCTAACTTGGACGAATTCCCTACGTGAGATAGGAGAACGCTGGTTCAAATCTGGCAAGAATCTCACGCCACAACTCTTGCGGTGATAACGGATCCGTAAGATAGTGAAACAACATTTAGATGACCATGGGCTTTTCTCACTTTTCCCTATGGTGAGTAATTACGGAAGAGGGTACATATCGCAAAGGGGGGTTATTCTCGTAGTGGTATCTGCAAATGAAATCTGAGTTTGAGTATTCAATATGTCTAAGTTATTCTACGAAGAAACCCAATCTTTCGTAATCATTCGCATCATGGCCCCAGGCAGCATACGCATTATTGATTTTAAAAAAACAATAAACTGTCCACATATGGCCCCACTTCGGTCCATGCGCCTGCTAAATTTATAATTATGTCGGAGTCAAACCACGCCAATAAATGATCGTTCTGATACACTTTCTCCCAACCCCACATCGTTTGCAACTATCTGCCTGGAGCAAATAGCCAGAAAAATCTCCGCATTCTGACTTCAGAATTGAGTGCAACACCCGTCGGTACCTTCATCTTTTGCCTTCACCTTTGGATTTACCCTAAAGTCTAATCTCGGCGAAGTCATGTCTGAATCACTCACCCGTTTAGTGACAGTTGATCCATCTGCACAAGTTGATCTATCAACAATTCCGATCTCTCCAGAAGGTGGAAGTGGCATTGAGACACATAATATCATCCAATCACTCGATGAGCAGGTGACCGTCTTCCATGATAGGGACAATTTCAACGTCAAGCACCCGCTGACGCATGACTGGACTTTGTGGTTCACTAAACCTCCTACGGGAAAGGTAAGCTGCGCTAGCTCGTGGTATTTGATATTGACTAATTATGCATCCCAAGGGCGACAGCTGGAATGATCTACTTAAAGAGGTCATTACATTTGGCTCTGTTGAAGAGTTTTGGGGTATTTATGTAAGGGATCAATATTGACTTGGGAAATCTCATACTAATATTTTTAAATCATTAGAACAACATAGCTCCAGTCTCTGAGCTTGCACTTAAGTCTGACTATCATCTATTCAAGAAAGGTATCAGGCCTGAGTGGGAGGATATCCAGAATAAACACGGTGGAAAGTGGTCTTGCCAATTCAAGGAAAAGCGCAATCTTCCCATTGATGATCTCTGGCTCCATGTCATGCTCGCAGCTATCGGCGAGACTCTTGAGCGAGAAAACGACGGTGAAGTCATGGGAGTAGTCGTCAACGTCAGGAAAGCATTTTATCGAATCGGTGTCTGGACCCGGACAGTCGGCAAAAGTATTCCTGGTGGTGGCAAATCAGATACTGCCGGAGGCAAAGGAAGATCCCCTGAGAAGGGAGAAGAAGTTCTTCGGAATATTGGTCGCACATTCAAACAAGTTCTTAACCTCCTACCCACTGAGACTGTCGACTTCTCCGGTCATACAGAGAGCGCCAGTACCGGAACTACGAGGGCCAAGGCTAGGTTTACAGAATAGGCTGTTGCACTCAAAGACTTTTGTCACTTTCTGTAAAATTCGGCTCGCTTCTGGCCGTGGCAGCTAGCGCAGTAGACATCGAATCGACCTCAAAATCACCTTATGAATAGCTACCTTGCTGGTTTCAGTGGCTCACGAAAGTTGAAAACACACTGGAATCCTATGGTTAGAGACCTTGTAATTATTTTTTTATTTTCAATCATATTTAGTGACTCTGGGAGTCTAGGAAAGGTATTTGTTAGGTTGTATTAACTTCAATGTGATTTATTGGCAGAGCCTTACTTTCTTATCTTCTCTCCATGTGTATGTGCAAAAACGTCCCGAATCAGCCTATTTCGAACTACTAAATCTTTTGCTACAAAAATCTAAATCTTCAGCAACTTTTGGACTCAAGTCCCATCTGCACACAAACTTTTATCGTAAAATAGACCATTAAAGATTCCTGCGAGTTCATTTAGTCACGTCTATCGCTCATTCAAGCCAAGTTCGTGTCCTTACTCCTGTTGAAGATACGTATTGCATTCATAGAATAAAGATTGTAATCAGTCAAAAATTGTTAGAAATTTGATTCACGCATCTAATTAAGCTTATAACAAGGTAGTTCAGCCATCAAGCTAGCCAGATCTTCAACATATAACGAAAATTCGTGTCCCATACGACCTCTCTGGTTTTCAGGTACGTTTAGATCAGTGAGGTGCAATATACAGTAGCTTACAAGAGTGGTCGAATAAATCACCAAATCTAATACAATTGGCCATAACTTTACACCATGATCTTGAAATTAAAATATTGTAGTATTGTATGAAAATTTAATTACTTTGCTATCGCTGAGACACTTTTGAAGCAAAAAAAAAAAAGAGAATTGTTTATTCTACAATGGTCTTGGCGTTCTCAATTGCTCGACCAGTTTTGAAAGCATCATTTTAATACTTTGTATGACCCCCTTTGGCCTTTATTACAGCTGCAACACGCGACGGCATACTCTCAACTAGAGTCTGACATAAAATTGGATCTAAGTTTTGCCAAATTTCCCTAAGTCTTTCCCACAATTCATGTATACCTTTCGGTGGCTCTGGATACTCACCGAGTCGACACTTGAGACGACCCCAAAGATGCTTAATCGGGTTCATATCCGGCGATTGAGAGGGCCAAATCATTGTCTTGAAATTTTTAGAAGCTATCCAGCTTTTTGTGTTCTTGGATGTGTGCTTTGGGTCCTTATCTTGCTGGAAGATTAGCTCAGTTGCAGGTACCAAGTCGGGCTCTCTGGCAATTCTATCCATAGTAGATACTAGAAAATTATCCAAGATTTCCAAATACTGTTTAGAATCCACTCGTCCAACTATACGGCCCATTCCACCTATACCATACCATGACATACACCCCCATATCATTAGATTGTCTTCACCAAACTTCAGGGTCTCTTCGATCGCTTCTGGTTGCAAATTCTTTGGGCCTTTAACCCAAGAATATTTCATCCCATCGCTATTTAGCCTGTTTATTTTGGTTTCGTCTGACCAAATCACCCTTTTCCAGTCTTCTTTCGTCCAATTTTCGTGGCGTAAAGCCCAGTTCGAGCAAGCTCTCTGAGCTTTTGACAGCTTTGGTTTCTTCTTTTTTATCGTCTTCAGACGTTGCTCCCTTAAAGCCCGCCGGAAAGTCTGAGCGGAAACTTTATCTTCTCTTTCTGAATTTAATAGTTTGGACGCTCCTACTGCCGTCTTAGCGCTCCCATTTACCATTAAACGGGCGATTTCTCGCTTGTCTCTAGATGATAGTTTTTGTGGCCGTCCATTCTTTAATTTCGGTGCTTCCTTCACTATCATCTTTCGGTATTTTACAACAGTGGCATGACTGAGTTCTAATATTGCTGAAATTTCATTTGTTGATTTCCCTTCATGAACTAATTTTGCAATGGATGTTATTTGGTCGGGAGATATCTTTTTCATATTTTTTAAAGAAAAGATTACTTTGATAAAAATCCCAAATAATCTCGTTCAAGGTAGAAGTATTTTCAAAATATAAGTATGAATCAATTGATTAAAAAATTTTGATACAGGAGGCTGAATGATTCCTATAAATTATTGTAAATGTGTCAGTGCGTAGCAGGTATAACAGACTCTTGATGCTGTATCAGGCTAGCCATGTTGATCACGTGGAAGCGAGATTGAGTGTAGTACTTTTGGAAGGCTTACTCCCGTTAACTTCTATGGCTAGTTAATATAAACCCTATTGAACCTACCTTCTTGCTTCCCTTGCACATTAGTACTCTGTCGGTGATAATTACATTATAGGGTGCTTCTTTTCAACATAAATACAATTAATCTGACTTTTATGTTTCCTTTTTACATGATGGTTGGAGTTCTTTTACGCCTTAGTTCAAACTCTATCTTTTCCAATCGATTGAATTCCACTGAGATTCAAATTTCGCTACAGATGCACTTATCATCTCACCTCACCGATAGATTCGATTGTATTTCAAATAACGCTAAATCTGTAGCTTTTACCTAATTGAGAGGTCGTATCTTCACTACTCATCTATTTATCAGCTCAGAAATCGGTTGATTCATTTTCCATGGTTGTTCAAAGGTACAGATAATAAGAAATTACAGAATGCAAGAGAAAATATGTTGTGGATTGGATGGTTAGTTGGGAAAAGATCTTTGAGTTCTTGTATCAAAATGATGCTTCCAAAACTGGTCGAGTAATTGAGAACGCCAAGACCACACTAGAATAAACAATTCTCTTTTGTTTTGCTTCAAAATTGTCTCAGCGATGGTAAAGTAATTAAATTTTCATATAATGCTGTAATATTTTCATTTCAAGATCATGGTGTAAAGTTATGGTCAATTGTATTAGATTAGGTGATTTATGTAATGGGAACGAGAGATACGGACGCTGCACGTAAACTATGCCACAAAATAATCTATATTTATCTATGAAGGGTAATTAAAGATGGGAGAATCGCGACTCTAAATAATCCTCGACGACCCGCCAAGCCCCTATTCTTTTAGATAAGCGCTCCCTAGCTTCTTAAGCGAAGCCCCTTCCTTGCCACTCGGGTAAATGACAAGGCTGGGCCCGTAGGACAGCCCAGACAACCAGCAACGGGTTTAGCCCGTAACAATTTATTCGACCACTTTTGTAAGCTACTGTACGTCCATGAATATTCGGTGTTTAGGATTAGATATAGGGTTATTTGGAATAGGCGCCGACCTATTTGACTTAATATTACTTCTCTCCTTGAAGGTCTTCTTGTAGCTGAACCGTACGCTTGCGAGTCTAAAAATAGTGAATTTGAAGTTATTGCTGATTTCCTATCAGATGTAGCGTCATCTACATACAAAGTTTACATCTTCACGCAGTTTACTGGCAGTGCCACTGTGATTGAGGTTAATATGAAGGATTCGAGGTGGTTAGGGTTGAATCGCTGCTGTCTGTGCCGACCCTTCTCATCAACATTATTCGTTTCAACACCTGTCAACTTGTCATATCAAATTCAAGCTCCTTTTTTCAGTATTCGGTGATATCTTCAGGTCGTATTAGCCCGAGGTCGAAGCGGCAGCAGATGACATGGCCCAAGATTGTGGTTCCGTGGATGTTACATATTCTGATACACATGCTGATATCTGTGCGGTTCCGCCTCATATTTTCATGGATCGCTCGGGATACGACCTCGCGTCGTTGAAGGTAAATTGAGGCACCGGTTCTATGTGTATGTACATATAGTATCTATTAACGTAGAGGCCATTAGGTAATCAAGCCAGCGTGTATCTTTTTTTTTTTTTAAATCATTTTTGCGTATGCAGCCTGAGGCTATGACGCGAATGATTACGGAAGATATGTATGTGACGCAGAATAACTCTGTTTGACGTTTGGAACACTCATACTCAGATTTCATTTGCAGATACCACTACGAGAATAACGCCTTACGACATGTACCCTCTTCCGTGAATACCCACCACAGGGAAAAGCGAGAAAAACCTGTGGCTATCTGAGCATGCTTTCGTCATTCTACGAATACAGTATCACCGCGAGAGAAGTGGTGTGAGGGTCTTGCTGGATTCGAACCAGCTTTCTCCTGTCTCAAGTGGGGCATGTGTCCAAGCTACCCAGACTCTACTTGGAAGAACGGCCCGGATAGTGTACCACTGCACCATCCGACCCAAGCCAGCGTGTATCGTTTCAATGGTTCACAATGTTGGCTTGTTCCGAGGGGTAATGCTATCTCTAGTTCATAATGGCTAAACTGTAATCCGGTGGCTGTCATGTAGTCCAACCAATGCCGATCTTATTGAGGCTCTAAATTACAATACTACAGTAAAACTTCTCTAACACGATAGTGGGTCCCGGCATAAGTGTTGAAAATATTCATTGAAATTCATCCATTTATATTTGCAATACTTACCCCTGCACCCAAAATGAACTGCTAGGGTAAGTGTTGCAAATATAAAAGTGCAAGTTACAATGAATATTTTCAACACTTATGCCGGAACCCACTATCGTGTTAGAGAAGTTTTACTGTATAGGCCAGCCTCTCTAAAATCTGGTGGACTGAATAACTTATACAATCTGAGAAAAAGTCTCATTAGTTGAAAAGAAAAGCTAAGAAGACCTGGCATCCAAGTGACCTAGAAGAGGCTAGGGTCTCAAGAAACCACTACTTAGGAAGTATCTCTTATGCTAAAACAGCTCATTGGTAAGAATTTCTAGCAGGTGTTAAGGACAAGAGTTTTTTTCACAGCATTTATTTTTCAATCCAAAGTAATTCCATCTCTGAAATATAAAACCATTCACGGGGAAGAAAAAGCTGCCACAACCCTTAAAGACAAGTGTGAGGCACTGGTATACTGTATATTCTATGGGGGATGAAGACGGCGTTTCTACCTGTACGTGGTGTCCCCTACGAACCTGGAGTTTATCTTCAAAGCCAACAGAAACACGCATTACTTGGTCACGGAGGGAAAGTCATCCAAACGAGTTTCCGGGGCGTACCCAGCCCCCGTTATGGTGGTGATGGATCAGACTAAGTTGGCCCTTTTTACGAAGATGAATTCTCACTGTTTACAGATATTCTGGCATTATACTGTCTCCCGAGGAAAGAGCACCGCTACCTGAGCGCTGGTGGTGTCGGTATAAGGAGGATATCTGGACTATGGGATATTAGGGAGATACAGATGGGGATACGCACCTCGTGTGGCTCTGGTGTCTAGGCCTCGCCTGGCTGGAGTTGCAGGTTTTTTGAGACTTTTTCCCGCGTAGCGATTTCCATGGCTGCTCTTTTACAATTTTTTTTTGAGCAGAAGGTTCCGTAGAAACGCTGGTTGTATTCTACGGGTAATAACTGAGCTAAATGGCTACTCGTCATGGGTCAATGTATCAATGATTTTAGGTTCGAGGTAAAAGGGGATAGGAGCACTGTAAAAGGTGTGGCCTGGGTCAGAGAGGAGCCCTAGTGTTATAATAGTCTTGGGCTCTACATAGCACGAATAAACAAAAGTACTACTACTGTATATTCTATGACTCTGTTAAAGGTTGCGCCCTGGATGTATGACAGGTCTGGTGACTAAGCCCAGTCTGCCCTAATCAAGGAATAACTATACGCCGTTAAATATGTATAGTTATACAGTGCTGGTCTTGCTTATCGTACACACACTTGAGACAGGAGAAAGCTGGTTCAAATCCAGCAAGACCCTTACACCACTTCTCTCGGGGTCACGCACTGGAATACAATCACGACATTGTTATCGATAGTCCTGCTTCGATGACGGACAGAAGCCTTACAACCCCTACCCCCCCCCGATCCATCCATGCCCTCTCCTACCCCTACCGCGCCGCCACCACCTCCGTCAAACTCAACACCACCGAGCAGCTCGGTGGCCCACAGGCAAATACTTCAGCCTGTTCCTCCCTCCAAAAGGGTAGCAGCAGATGCACCCCCCAATCTGAGACCGGTGAAACAGAAACTTTGAACGCGTATCTCCCTCGCGAACTAGCGATCATCGTCGAGGAAAGACAACGCCGTGAACAGGCCTGGCTTGTGCGGATGATGATTTGTACAAGTGCTATAAGCAGCATCGATAGTCTACTGGCAAACTTTAAAGAAGGAGTTGAGAAAGAGGAAGGTTCAGCTTTTCAAAAATATTTCCGACATGCTATTTCGCTCTTCGCGGCTTCAGACGCTGCTCTGAACCCTTCACCTGTTCCCACACACTCCCGCCCAGCAAAAGGCGGTAAAGTGAGCAAAGGAAACTTGCCGGATAAACCAGCTGTAGTTACAGAATCACAAGCTGGCTCAGCTTCAACTTCAAACCCAACCCGAGCGCGACAGCAGATGCCAACCAGTGGAATTAACCCACCTAGGAAGCCAAGCGCAACTGAAAACTCCTGGGCTACTGTTGCTTGTAATGGGCACAAGAAGGCTAGAGCTGCCGCGGCTGAAACTGCCAGTGTCGGGCAAAACAAATCTAGAGAACAATTCAAGGCCTTAGCGCCTAAGAAAGACTCCCACACACCTTCTCGATCACAAGTGAGTGGGCTATTCGGAAAAAAACAACAACCTCCATCCAAAATTCAAGATAAAAGATTATTCCTCCGACTACCCCCGGAGCACGAGTGGAGAAAATTATCGCCCGCAGGGATCCGAGATATCGTCGTAAAAAAAAATGGCCATCTCACCCGCTTATATTAGACAGATTAAGCCAGTTCGCTCAGGATTTGCCCTAAGTCCTAGCAACCCCAACGCGCGCGAAGCATTGCTACAGGCCGCAAACGGACTCTTTCTGACAGGGGCAAAACTTGAACCTGCTGAAAACTTGATACCATTTCTTATACCAACAGTCCCTGCCTTTATTTACACCGACACAGGACGTGTTGTGGTGACTCAGGAGTTGCTGGCCGATGAAATCGAGCGTGTCTCATCGGTGCGTCCAACTTCAGTAAAACTGTTCGGCAGTCTTAATCACGACGCCCCGCATAGAACATGGCTAGGACTGTTCTCAAAAGCACCTCGACCTGGTTTTCGTGTGTTTGATGAATCTGGCCTGGCAAAGGTTTTTAAAAAACAAGATCCCATAGACTTTTGCAAAAGGTGCAACAGCCACCACTCATCAAGAAATTGTTCGAGAGCACCTTCTTGCGGAAACTGTGGCTCGACAATGCACACACAAGATGCATGTCAAGCTCCCACTCGATGTCGGAATTGCGGAGGTCCACACCGCTCTGACAGTCATTGATGCTTAGCTCGGCCAACTCGCAGCGGCCCCCCGACTAAGGAACAGCTAAAAATCTTTCGTCAGACTGGAGACCGCGAATATCAGGCAGTGGTTCGAGCTAAAGCTGCTGAAGCGAGGGCGTCAATTGCAGAGGAAGCAGCACACGCTGTAAATTGTAGTCAAAATCTCGAGACCGCCAATAATGAAACCCCTGAGCCACCCGCCGATGTGTCGACAGAGGACTCGATGCAGTTATGAAGGGCTCACCTCGAAGCCATTCGTTGCCTCCTCTCAGTTTTATGTCAATAAACGTGGGAAGAGGGAACGCCGCGCTCGATATTGCGCTTTCGCGAGCCTGCGAATTACGGTTAGATGTTTTGCTAGTCCAAGAACCTTGGTGGGCTGGTTGCACCAAGTCACATCCATATTTCAATCGCCACATACCTTATGGAGGCGTTGGCGTTCGTCCTCGTGCAGTCACCTTCACTAGGAAAGACAATAGGAATATACACGCAGTTCAGGAATCCCCTTCCTCAAAACTCACTGGGGATTACTGCTGGGTGAAAGTGAATAGAATTACATTTCTCAATGTATACAAAGCACCCCATGATCCCGCAGCAGTAGAACCACTGCTTGAGTGGACTCCGCCTCCTCGGACTATTACCGCGGGTGACTTCAACTCTGTCTATTGGGCCTGGCAACCTAGTGCTACGAGCAACTACAGACAAGGGGAAAAAATAGAAAAATGGGCAGATGAGAATGGCCTCTCGTGTCTAATTCTGGGGGAGCCGACGCACCGATCTGGGAACACTTTGGATCTCGCATGGACAAATATTAGTGGAGCCTCCGCATGGGTAGACCGAGAAGAATGTATGACAAGTGACCATTTTCCGATCTCTGGCATAGTACCTAGCTGTACCCGAGTTATCAGGAAATCTAAAGGTCCACTTAGAGTCCCGGAAGATAAGCTGCCTCAATTTGCACAACTAGTCTCTCGTTGGATGCCTCGTGCTCAGGACCTAAAGTCAGAAGGAGACATTGAGCAGTTCGCTCAGGATTTGTGCCGTGCGCTAGTAGATGCCCTGAAAGCAGTGGGTAAAGCTTCTAATGGTAAATCTTGCAGATCGGCGCCGTGGTGGACTCCAGAATGTAAGACTGCCCGCCTCCGATATCGAACAGCCTCCACGGAGCCAGACCGAAATCAATATGCAAAGGAATACAGGAACACTATTGCGGAGGCAAAAAAGGAGTATTGGAAAAGCCAGGTTGAAGAGATGAAATCTCCGACGGATATCTATAGGCTCATGCGATGGACCAAACCACGGCATACTGAAGTTCCGCCACCTCTTCTTTTTAACGGGCGCCTCGTTGCAGACCAAGCAGAGCGTGCGTTAATTTTACGAGACAATCTTTTGGCGCGGCTAGACGCTACAGACGACCTTCCCATTGCTACAACAAATGCGGCTAATCGTATTCCATGGACGGAGGGGCTCGAAGAAACAGAGGTACGATCGTGCACCATAGGTAGCGGAAATACCTGTCCTGGACCAGACGGAATTTCGGTAGAATTACTCAGTACCTGTTGGGGTACACTCGGTCCTTGCGTCACTCACCTGTTTCGATCCTGTCTTAAGTTTGGCTATCATCCATCTTGCTTTAAGTTGGCAGAGGTTGTTTTCATTCCAAAAGCAGGTCGAGACCCATCTTCCGTGAAAGGGTGGAGACCCATTGCTCTCCTATTGTGCCTCGGAAAGGGATTGGAAAGAATCATCGCCAAACGCATGGCTACTCTAGCTATCACAGCTGAGGTGGTTGGGCATCAACAATTTGGGGCTCTACCAAAACGTTCAGCTACTGATTTAGTCGCTTGTGTCGTGCACAATATTGAAGAGGCTCGCACTCAAAAGTAGACTTCAACGCTCGTAACCCTTGACGTTCAAGGAGCCTTCGACGCGGTCCTCCATAATAGACTACTAATGCGAATGCAAAAACAAGGTTGGCCAGACTCGGTCCTTCGGTGGTCAGCCTCATTTCTACGCAACCGATATGTCCAGGTCTGGTATTCAGGAGGAGTAACGAGTCCTAAAAAGCTGGTCTGTGGTGTTCCGCAAGGATCGCCGGTCTCCCCACTACTTTTTCTTTTGTACATGGCCAAACCCATGCGTAGCGGGAACTCTAGAGCTAGGTTCAATTATGCAGACGATATTGGGATACTTGGCATTGGAAGAACGACTACTGAATCTGCGGCTGCGGCCCAAGGTGAAGTAGATAAATTGCTTGAATGGGCAAGTAATAATGCTGTATCATTCGATTCAGGGAAGTCAGACGTAATTCAATTCCCTGGCCGTCTCAGAGAGAGGGTAATCGGCGTTCCGTGGGGCACTGGTGAAGGAGGTAAATGTGATAACGAGATCTGAGGCGAGATAATGGATGTGGTCTTCCCAAGGGAAAGACAAAGTGAGGAAGAAGCGTAAGGAGAAAAGTAAGGATTTGGAATTGAAGTAAATCGGTCTTCTCAAGGAAGAGGTGTGAAAGGTATGTGGTGAATGTATATTCAGAAGACGTTGCGTGCAGAGGAAATCTCTCACACGCTGAACCTATATATATTTATATGTACATGACCTCCTCTACTACACTGCATAACCATACCAGATAATTCAAGGACTTGCTTGATAGAACTAGATTGACCTTATTATCCTCTGCTTCCTGACTAGTGATCTCATTTCCAACCTCTATGCATGGTTGACTCGTGTTGATCCAATTACTCGAGAAACTAATCATCCGACAACAGAGTTAATATCAGCATCAAGTGCATTAATCTATGAAAGGCCGGCGAGGGGAAAATCCTATCGGAGTGAAAGTAAACAATATATGGATTGAACCGGCTAAGAATATCCGTTGGCTAGGAATACATCTCGACTCTCAACTCTCGTTCAAACATCATGTAACAACATGGTGCGGGAAAGCACTTAAAGTTGCTCAACATATGCGGAGGCTCAATCCAGTAACACGTGGGGCAGCTCCTGGACCACTGATAACTGCCGTTGACACCTGCGTGATCCCTGTAGCGACCTTCGGTGCGGAAGTTTGGTGGCCGGGCTTAAAACAACCAACAATTCGCGGAAATGTGACTCCTCCTACAGCCCACTTCTGTAATCTTATTGATAAAGCAGTTCGTATAGCGTTGAGAGCCGCAATACCAGTATGGAGAACAACACCCAACGTAGTCCTTCACAGGGAAGGGGGAATTCCACCCGCCGAATACTCCTAGAAGGTAATCGTCTACGGCTCTCAGCACGAATAAATTCACTAGACAACCGCCATCCTCTCCGCAGCCGAGCGAGCGTATGTCCCAATGTAGGTACGTTTAAGTATAAGATAAAGGCCATATTGTCAAAGCATCCAGAAACGCAGATGTCACGTTTGCAGAGGGCTTTCCAACAGCTACCCCGATCATCCGAGGATGCTGAACCCTTAATTGTACCTCTATATTCTCATACGCAAACAACAAAAGCAGAGGGTATTATAGACCACGAGAATTGGATCCGAACAATTCCATCTTCCGTTATCTGCGCCTACTCCGACGGCTCTTCTGAGGGACATGGAAGATCTTCCTGGGGATTCGTCCTGCAACGCGGGGGTATCACTTTTAAGAAAGATCAAGGGATTCTACACGGGGGAGAAGTTTACGATGCTGAAATCTTTGGGGCTACCATGGCACTCCGAGCTGCGCTCTCCACAAGACGAAGCGGGGAGAAAATTTATGTTCTTTTGGACAACCAAGCTGCAGTCCGGGCCCACCAGACTGGCAGGACGTCCTCTTGTCTTAGGCTAACTCGGATTTTTCACGATGTTTCCCAAAAAGCCAATTCGGAAGTCAGATGGGTACCAGGACACTCTAAGATACCTGGGAATGAAGAGGCCGATGCAGCCGCGCGAGCTGCACTTCAATCACTCCACCCTTGCCACATTGAACCAAAATTCATTACGCTTGCCTATGTTCGTCGCCTTATGCAACAGCGTCGCCAGCAGCTAATTGACGATTGGTGGTCCAAGGTATGTCCGGCTAGGTATAAAGATCTAGACCTACAGATGCGCCGTCGAAAGCCTCCAGAGCTTAAAATGCCACGGCAGCTTCTGCAAAAGCTTATATCAGCAAGGATCGGGTACGGCGACTTCGATGCATATCACCGCAGACTAAATCACGAAAGTGCAAATTTAGTTTGCATCTGTGGACAAGAGACGTACCCTACTCACTTCGTACGTTGTCAAGAACACGCCAGCCTAACGCGTAGGTTTAGGATAGGAAGGACAATGGGCGATCTTATCAACCAACTTCTCGGCCCAAAGTAAGTCAGAGAATTTACAGAATTTGCAAAACTTACAGGCTGTTTTGGCAATCTAATCGCAAGCTCGTCCTCCGCTGAAAGCGAGGACAGCATCTCTTAGAAATCGATGAAGGCAGCGACATCGTGGAAACAGAGCGTGTGAAACGCTATGTTGACACAATAATTCACTTTTGGGTTTATGTTTTTCTTTTTCCTTTTACGTTCGGGTCTCTGTCGGAATTTTTGGGTATCATGGAGTACAGGTTCATTTAGGCGTCGTCGCAAATTGTTTATATACGCGTGTACATACTTTAGAGGGTGCGAACGAGTTGGGCATACTCTCGAGTATGATCCCCACCGGCTCCACCAGTCCCGAACCAATTGGACAAAAGGGCTCTGCCCGGGACCTAAATATAGAAACAAACAAACAAACAAACTGGTCTTGCTTATGCTTTATGCACAAGGCTGCAGGTTTATGCAGTCAGTCCACGCTAAGGAAAGGGGTTGCGCTTAGTCCTTTGGTTGCGAGTTAGAAATAGCCAGAGGGATTAGGTGAGGAGTGTACGAGCGCAGGTATACGAGCATGCATACGAGCTCATGTGTACGAATTCATCTACACGAATTTGTAAGGGTCTTAAGATGATTGTTATTCACAAGCTATCCAGAGCTATATACTAGATGTTACGGTTTGACCGTTGTACAATAATTAGGTGGCTACCTAATTGGTCACGTGATCGTAGACATATACATGTAATTTAGATTTTGTAGATGAGATTTTCTCCTCATACAAATTAATCAATCGACTTCATCATAACCAGCTTTTGGTTACTGTCACATTTTAATTTGTATCAACCTTTACGTCTGTTAATGAGCATATTGTGACTTCTTCACAGCTCAGGACTTCTCAGTGCGCGTCGAAAAGAAACGTTATATGACACGCTTTTCTCCACCACCTGACTCCGAATCTGGAACTGAAATTGAATCGACCAGATCCCTTGAACCAATCAGCAAGAGAATGTCGGATCATAACTTAAGTGACGAAACCATGGAAGGTTATCCAGCAACCATTCCATCAGGTCAGCCGTTATACCCTAGTAGTAATCCTGAGGATACCAGGGAACTTTATAGAATATTGGAGGAAACTAGAGCACAAACCAGGAATCAAAGCCGGGAGATCTTAAGCTTACAAACTATGATGGCAGAGATGGTGTCCTTGCTAAAGGGAAAAACACAAGCACAAGTCACCATTCCGACTGAACCTCCGGCTGCGATCCCACAAAATACCACAACTTCGACCAGCGCCAACCAACCCTCGCAAGCTAGCAAAGTGAAGCCACTCAAATGGCCCCCTGTATATGACCATTCGAATTCTAACGAGTGGATCACAACTCACGGGATACTTCTTTACATTTACCAGCGAGATGTGGTTGATTGGAAGATTATGGAACCATCCGATTTCTTTATGGAACTCTTCAGTCAGGCAGTGACTGGAGCCGCTAAAGCTATGATAACGGGCCCGTTCCAAACGATGATGAACAGCGGGAAAATATCAGATGCTCTGGGATTGCTTAAGGTAATGGATGACACGTTTCGCGACCAGAACGCTAACCAAAATGCATCGGCGCTTCTCTACGCATGCAAACAGTTTAGGGACGAGTCACTATCATCTTTCCTACCACGCTTTGAGCAGCTTCTCTCTCGGAGTTTAAAATCATCTGCCGAAGACCAAAATAAAATACATGATTTGCATAACGCCTTGAATCAGACTACAAGAACACATCTGATCGGCCACTCTCTTCTGACCTCATTTCGCGAGTTCGTCGAGAAGTTATCAGTTGTTGGCTCGCAGATTGATGGGGTAGGCTTAGTCAAGACTAGGAGCTATGTTTCTGGTCAGCAGGGAATTTTTGACGACGGAACACGTGGAATCACAGGAGGTAAGTTATTGATAAACAACACCAGAAATAATTTCTTGATTCCTGCCTTGGTTCCGAATCCTGCAAGCTGCCACAGTCCAAGCACACCACCCGAGAATGTCAAAGACGCCGATGGTGATACAAGGATGACCGGAGCAAATAAGACAAGGGCAAAGTGGGTCTCACCAAAAGAGTTGGACCGCCGCAGATCAATAGGCGCCTGCGTTAGATGCGGTAATCGGGGGCATAAGTCGCATAATTGTCAGCAACTACCTCCCCAGCGCCCGCAAACTGCGGTAAAGCCTGCAAATTTAGTTGTAGAAAGTTACGAAGACGAAATTGATAATGATGTAGAGTCGGAGGAGTTAAAAGACTAGCTCCTGGACAAAGTCGTGTCCAGGGGCTGGAAAGTGGAGTTTGCAAAGCGGTGGCAATATCCCAGACAGCAGAAGATCGAGAAGCAACTAGAGATATGAATGGAAATTCATTTATCATAGACGTATTAATAAACAATCTCTATACTGTGTCTACTTTGATTGATAGTGGATGTGACTGTCTCGCCGCCGTTAGCAACTCCCTTGTACGCAAAGCTAACCTACCAAGAATTAGAGTAACTCCTCGGAAACTCACAGAAGCCACCAACAGTAACCATAGCGGAGAAGTGATCAAGGAGATGACAAAGATGGAGTTGGATATTGATGGGTACCAGAAGACATTATATGCTTACATCATACCAAAGCTGTCGCATGGGCTCATCTTAGGAAAGCCATGGATGGAACGAGAAGATGTAGTTTACCATGCAAGAGATCGATACATTGAAATCAGAGAAGCAACTGTAGGTGGCCTTCCTTTGCGAGTCTGGGAAAAACAGAAAAATTTATCAAAATTGACGCCAAACATTTTGTCTCTTTCGGCAGGAGTTTTTCTAGCAACAGTTAGAAGGGCACGGAGAAAAAATAATGAAGCGTCCCAGGTATTTTCGGTTACGTTAGCCGATATACAAAAAGCACTTACTCCAGACAAAAAGTCATCCATAAGCCTTAAAAAACTCCCTTCGAGATATAAAAAATTTGCCAATTTATTTAAGAAAGAGTTAATTGATAAGCTTCCACCTCATCGTCCTGGAAGTGATCATGAAATTAAGTTAGAGCCAAACAAGGAAATACCATGGGGACCTTTATATGGAATGTCAAGAGATGAGCTTTTAGTTCTGAGGAAAACATTGACTGACCTGCTTGACAAAGGTTATATTCGTGCAAGTAGCTCCCCTGCAGGTGCACCGGTACTATTTGTTAAAAAACCTGGGGGCGGTCTCAGATTTTGCGTTGATTATAGAGCTCTGAACTCAATATCAAAGGCTGATCGGTATCCTTTACCACTGATTAAAGAAACCCTCGCAAAATTGAGTAAAGCTAGATGGTTCACGAAACTTGACGTACGTGCTGCATTCCACAAGCTACGCATCAAGGAAGGAGATGAATGGAAGACTGCGTTTCGCACACGATTTGGGCTTTTCGAATGGTTAGTCATGCCGTTTGGCTTAAATGGTGCACCAGCTTCGTTTCAGAGATATATCAATGAAACTTTACGAGAATATCTAGATGTCTTCTGTTCGGCCTATGTTGACGATGTACTAGTCTACACTGATGGTAACTTAGCAGAGCATGAGCATCACGTAAATCTAGTGCTCAGTAAACTCCAGAATGCTGGTTTGGGCCTAGATATTGACAAGTGCGAATTCAGCGTAAAGAAGACAAAATATCTAGGTTTTATTATATCGGCTGAAGGACCAACCTCCTCAATAAAGATGGACCAAGCCAAAGTGAGGGCAATTTCCGAATGGGAAGCTCCTACCACAATAAAAGGACTGAGAGGATTTCTAGGATTCGCTAACTTCTATCGTGGATTCATCAACGGATTCTCTCGGATTTGCGCGCCGCTAACAAGTCTCACAGGAAAAGGCACGCCTTGGAAGTGGGGACCAGAACAATCGGAAGCATTTGAATTACTAAAGAAAAAATTTATTTCGGAACCAGCTCTCGCACAATGGGACCCAGATAGGGAAACCATGTTAGAAGCCGATTGTTCTGGGTATGCTCTTGGAGGCTGTCTCCTTCAAAGGCATGGAAATGAACCTTGGATGCCTGTTGCATATTATTCTCGGAAACTCTCAGGAGCTGAAATGAATTACGAAACTCATGACAAGGAACTTCTAGCAGTCGTGGCGTGCATGAAAGAGTGGGATGCTGAATTGAGGGGTCTCGCGAAGACTTTCACTATATCAAGTGATCACATGAACTTAAAGTATTTTCTAACGACGAGAAAGCTTACTGAGAGACAAACGCGCTGGGCAGAGTTTATGTCCAGGTTCAGGTATAATCTTGTATACCGCAAAGGGTCGGAAAATGAGCGTCCCGATGCACTCTCACGTAGGGATCAAGACAAGCCAAGAGATGGAGACCCTCGTCTTTTGAGCCGAGAGCGACAACTACTAAATCCAGTCAAGATTAAAAAACTATGGCTCGGGAGTGTTGAAGTAGCAGAAGGACATCAAGTTTTCATGAATGAAGATTTACAATCTTTATGGGATCAAGCTCTGAAAGAAGACCAAAATTACGCCCAAATTATACAAGCAGTACAGAGGAATGAACGTACATGGCCTAAGGATTTAAAGGTGCAGACAGAAGGATCGGATGGGCCAAAACCATTGAAGGCGACAATTGCATCGTCTATTTTTGATCAAGAAAGTGGGATATTACGCTACCAAGGGCGAATCTGGGTGCCCTTATACGAACCACTAACTACAGCGCTAATTCAAAACACCCATGATTCAATTATTTCTGGCCACCCAGGCAGAGATGCAACTCTGGCGCAAGTAGCAAGGAGTTACTTTTGGCCGGGGATCAGCAAAGCAGTTAAACGATTCTGCAAGAATTGTCATGTTTGCGGGAGGTCATCAATATGGAGACACCAGAAACAGGGTCTTCTTCAACCGTTGCCAATACCAGATAGATTCTATCAAGAGCTGTCAATAGATTTCATGGTTGATCTCCCAGAATCTAGAGGTGCAGCAAATATCATGGTTATTACTGATAGACTGCTTAAATCGATCACCCTGGAAGCAATGGATAAAATAGATGCAGAGTCGTGCGCTGAAAGGTTTTTATTATGTCATTGGAGATTCCACGGGTTTCCGCGAGCTATCACAAGTGACCGTGGAACGAACTGGACGAGTAAATTTTGGAAACGCCTGTGTGAACTAGTCGGAATGAAACAAAGGCTAAGTACAGCTTACCACCCACAAACTGATGGCGCAACAGAAAGGGCAAACCAAGAAGTCCAAACATATCTTAGAGCATATGTTGCTTACACACAACATGATTGGTCAGAACTCTTACCAGCAGCCCAGTTGTCAATCAACAACAGAGACATTATGTCCCTCGGAGGTGTTAGTCCTTTCTTCGCGTCACACGGATTTCATCTAAATCCTATTCAAAATGTTATCTCAGAATCAGTAGTGCCTACATCAACAGGAAAGGAAAGAGCCGAATCATTCATAGAAAGGCTAACCCAAATAACTACATTTATGCAGACTGCTATGGCTGCGGTACAACAACGGTTTAAAGAGCGAGCCGATAAGAATAGGCAGCCGGCGCCTCGATATGCTGTAGGAGATAAAGTCTGGCTTTTGCTTCGTAACGTCAAACTAGACGGACAACCATCAAGAAAGCTGGCATGGCAACACGCGAAATATAAAGTAACAAAAGTCATATCGCCTGAAGTTGTGGAACTAGATATAACAGGGAAAATATTTAATCGATTTCATGTCGACTTACTGTTACCAGCTTGCGATAATCCATTACCATCACAACAAATTGAAGATCAAAATCCGGGCCCTGTAACAACCAAAGAACATGAAAATGAAGATGAATACTTAGTAGATAAAGTACTCCGATGTAGAACGTGGAAAGACGAACGCCAAGCGTTTGTGAAATGGAGCGGTTATCCTAAGCCGGAATGGACATTGTTGACTAATTTACAAGACACAGCCGCATTAGACAAATGGGAGCTTAAATGGGGCTCGGCAGAGTCTAACAATGGACCTCCAGCAAAAAAAAGGAGATTGGGGGGGTAATGTTACGGTTTGACTGTTGTACAATAATTAGGTGGCTACCTAATTGGTCACGTGATCGTAGACATATACATGTAATTTAGATTTTGTAGATGAGATTTTCTCCTCATACAAATTAATCAATCGACTTCATCATAACCAGCTTTTGGTTACCGTCACACTAGAATATCTTGAAGTAAAGAACAAAAGGAGACTGAGAGCAAACTTCATTTATCTATTCCTCATGTTTTACTTCCTTGTCTTGCTTCACATGATCCAAGTGATTGTTGCGTAGTCTTTGTTCCCTCCATTAGTTTCCATACCTCCATTAGTTTCCATAACTCCATCCCGCTTCCGAGTCCTTTCTGCTGAGATTCGATCTCTCAGGATGACTCAATCTCTTTCACGTACGAAACCATAGTCTCATCGTATGTCATCCGCTTATGTATGGGGAGACGTGTCAGCCGGGGAGGTGTCAACATGGAACCGCTCAGAAGTCATTGTTCTAGCCTTAGGCATCAGCCTAAAATTTGTCAGGCACTAGCCTGTGACAGAATTCATGTATACTAGTTTATGGGTACCAGTCGGTTTGTGCGGGTTATAGGTACATGTGTTATAAGGTTAAATGGGGATGGTTCAATTTCGGGGTCTATACCATTGATATTGTGGAAAACGTGCCCGAGGACGTCAGCGGATGATAGGGCAGCCGCAAGGTCTCCTTTCCAGTTGGAGAAGGGGACTCCGTCTTTCAGAACGACCAAGCGTGTTGCTAGTAGAGACATGGGGGGCTATTGTAATTGTCAGGATCAGTCAGAGTTGCGCAGTGGATGGCGCTCCGGGCTCAGAACCTATTGTAATTAAGAGCTAGGAGGGGTATGGCAATTATATTACTCTGCTGTCCTTCGGCGGAATTACACGGGCTCGGGTGCGGTGGTGAGTTGCAGAATAATTCACTCACGCTGGATTGACGGCACGATGGATAAATGATGATCTATAAAGGAGATACTTGTTGCGCACTCCAACAATGGATGATATCTTCTAATGGATGGTGGGAAGAATGATATTCATGTATATGAGATAGATACAAACTTAACATAGAAGGTAAAGAGATTCTGTCGTACATTGACAACATCCGTGCGCCAGCCTGTCTTACACCCTTTCCTTATTCGACAGCCATTCATCCTTCTCCCTGTTCTGGCACGTTTCCACTGAGTCAGCACAACAACATGTTCATGGGGATGACTTCATGTATACGAGTTTGGCATATCATGGAGTTGGTGATAGAGGAGGGATAAAATAGCCCATTCCCTCGTACATATGTATCTACATAGATAGAATATAAACAGTTTGTGGCACTCGCTTGTCGTGCAGTGACCGACGCCAGTTACCCTTCACAGACTTTACTTCAAATCAGCAAACCCCCCAATTATGATAATAATAATTCATCTTTGGTTCCAAACTTGTTGGATGTTGTCGATGCAGTGAGACAAGATCCTTCTGACATCAACGATTGTTTTTCCTCAGTATCTAGGAATGATTCTTCTGAATTAGGTGATCTTCCTATTCAATCATGCCTTTTTTCTAATACCTTAGTGTTGATAGTGGAAGTTGGAAAAGCAGCCTGTTAGGGGTTGTCTCACTTAAATCACTGACGACATCGAGACAGAAAGAATAGTCTGTAATCATGAAATGGGAAGCTGTTAATTACTTGCAACCAAACACAGATTGTACTAGGGACTAATCATACAGATAGGGCTAAGCATAGGGTCGGATGGTGGTGTTGTACACTGTCTGGGCCGTTCTCCCAAGTAGAGTCTGGATAGCTTGGACACATGCCCCAATTGAGACAGGAGAAAGCTGATTCGAATCCAGCAAGATATTTGTTGAGAGTGAAATATACTTGATGAATATAAAAATGTAAACTTATATGAACTAACTACATTCTAACATCTTATTAAATACATGTCTATTTAGTCGTAAGTGATCCAGCAACAATAATACGACTTGATTGATCTGGCGTTACACGATCCCGGTGAGTGATCTTCCTATCGCTTTTGGAATTAGGCGAGTGATCCGCCTGCCTGCCCTTTTACCCCAGATACATCACGTGATGTCAGTTTCCAATTCGTAACACTCCTCCTGACTGACGAGGTCGATGAACTCGTCGGGAATACTTTACCGGAAATGTAAACAATGAAGTTGAGATATGTAGTATCCAGTGATACCTTCTCTGACTCGTATTATAGTATGAAGGGTCAGTCTTGAAAACATTGGAAAATTTTATTACAGATAGGTTCTGCTTTCGAATGAGTGAGCGGCTTAGTTAATAAATCAGCTAACATTTTGTTGGAGGGTATATACTCGACCCGAATGATACCATCTTGAACACAATCTCTGGCAAAGTGGTAGGCGACATCGATGTGTTTGGCTTTCGTAGAGTGAGTACCATTAACTAGGGCTAATGCACTCTGATTATCGGTATAAATTTTCAGTCCTTTATCTCCAATAAGTTCTTCGGCAACATTTAGTTCTTCCAGAAACCGAGTAGCCCAAACAGCATGCTTGGATGCCTCAAAAATAGCGATATATTCAGCTTCAGTTGTTGAAGTGGCGATTGATTTTTGTCTCTTGGACTGCCAACTGACAGGTCCTCCCCCTAGCATCATAAGAAATCCACTCACTGAACGACGTGTGGTTGTGTCTGATGCGAAATCAGAGTCTGAATATATCGAAGCCATTGATCCTTTTAGAATTTTTGAGTGGGGCATTCCGAAGCTGTAAGTAATACAGTTGTCGTTAGAACCTTTTAAATATCTGTAAACCCTGCAAACACCGTTCCAATGACGAACTACAGGTGATGAATTAAACCTTGCCAACTGTGACGTTGCAAACGCGATATCAGGTCTTGTACTGTTGGAGGCATATCCTAGGCTACCAATTGCACTAGGGTACGCTGAGTTGTCAGCTAGAAGCTCCTCCTTGCTGGTAAAATTGCGTTGTATCCTTCCATGGGAGATTTGAATACCTTGGCGTCAGTTAATCCGAGCGAATCAATTTTATCAGATATATAAGTGGCCTGCGAAATCTTTAATGTACGCGTTAGTCGGTCGCGGGTAATTTTCCATCCGATTACCGTGTCAATTATTCCGATATCTTTTACAGGGAAACATGAGGATAGCCAGCCTTTTGTCTCGGAGACTTCCGAATATCTTTTCCGCAAATTACGAGATCATCAACATATACACCAATGATGACTGGTCTTTCGTTATGTATGTAAATACATTGGTCGCTGCTGGATTTCTTAAAATTAAATGATATAAGTGTATTGCAGAGCTTATCATTCCAGGCCTTCCCTGACTGTTTCAAGCCATATAGAGCTTTATTAACTCTGACAAATTTTGAACCAGGCATACCTTCAGGAGCCCTCATATAAATCTCTTCAGATAAATCCCCCTCTAGATATGCTGTTTTGACGTCAATTTGGTGTATTTCCCAATCCAGAAAAGCTGCAACAGCAAGCATGATCCTCAACGAGTCCATACGAAGTGTGGGTGAGTATGTGTCAAAATAATCTACACCTGGCACTTGACTAAATCCTTGCGCTACTAGCCTCGCCTTAAACCTTCCATCTGATTTTACAGTGAATACCCAGCGCGATCCGATTGGTCTCCTCCCATGAGGAACATGAGTTACCGGTGTGAAAACTTTCTTAGACCTGAGGGACTCAAGTTCATCCTGAATTGCTGTCTTCCATTCTACGTTATCGACTCCGCTTACAGCACTACTGTATGACTGAGGAATTATATTGTTTCCTCCAACGTAATGAACTCTTGGCTGCCACGCAGATCTTGGCTCGATTGGTTTGCGTAATCTGGCGCTTCTTCTGGGGAGCTGAGTTTGCGAACTTTCTGTGAGATCAAAAGAGCCTGGAATTGATGGGGTAGGTGGAGACGATGGTGGTTGATCGGTGCTAGTATTGACTTGAGTTGGAAGGGATTGATCGACTGATATTTCTCTAGGTCGGAGGAACAGAGAGGGAAGTGAACCTGATTCTGAAACAGAAGGGGTATCTGAGTCCGAGTCCGACGAAGAAATCGTATCTGGTTCTGGATTATTATCATCTGGATTAATTGGATCTTCTAATTGTTGAATATTCAGCTGCTCTCTGTCCGATTTACTCCAATCCCAAAACAAATCTTCTAGGAAACGAACATTTGCAGATACGACAATCTTATTTGTACCACTGTTAGAGGGAATGTAAACACGGTACTGAGTCGAAGACTCACAGTATCCGATGAAAATTCCCTTTTCAGAGGTCGGAAGCAACTTGTACCTTCGGGGGTTTTGGGTATCAATTAATGTATAACAAATGCATCCCCAAACCCGAATATGCGAAACAATGGGCAATTTATCATGCATGATTTCAAATGGAGTTTTATTTTCCGGTAGAATGGGCATTCTATTTTTAAGATAGCACGCAGTAGTGACTGCAAGGTCCCAAAAACGCATCGGAAGCTTGGCGTGTTGAAGCATGCATCTAGCCATAGTAATTATGGTTCAATTGAGTCGCTCTGCGACACCATTTTGATGCTGCGTGTACGGAGCACTAATCTATTTGGTGATGCCGTTAAACTTTATACTTTTGTACTCCGCTCCTCCATCAAACCGCATCGCTTTTATCTTCAGGCCAGTTTGAAGTTCTTTTTCTTGTTTATATTCTTGAAACTTTACTTGAACCTCTTTAGTAGATTTAATCGGATATATCTTACTTTCTCGGGAGGCATCATCTGTGAAGGAAACGAAAAAATTATTGCCCTGGATTCCCTTCACACGACATTTTCCCCAAACATCCGAATGAACTAGGTCAAGAGGGTTGGAAGCTCTCGATACTGGACCTCTATTTATTTTTTCAACCTGTTTGCATGAATTACAGGTGTCACAATTTTGAACTAGGTCTGTGGTAAGATGAAAGTTTGGCAAGTCACTTTTCTTGGCGTTGTGTAGGTCGAGATCAGAGGCACAAATCTTTTTCAAAATGTAACGGTCGGTAGACCGGTGTTTCGCCTGTAGACTAGATTAGCCAACCTAGCCGACTTGCGCCTACATAGATCCCGGGTCACGTGGGAATGTTTGTATTATTTGCACTTTCAACCTCTCTCGCTTGTTGGACCCACTGTCCTCAAATAATGTATAAATAGATGCCCACAAACTCCGATTTTCTACATCTTCAATTTTGTAAAATAGTAAGAATATTAAATATACAACCCCAGACTCCCTGGTGACATCCCAGACCTCTGATTGTGACAATATTCTTACTATTTTACAAAATTGCCCTTCAAATATCTTTTTCTGAACCTCCTTCTTTGAGAGAGAGAACTCTACATTATGTCGTACCAAAACCCGATAGAGGACTCTGATTCTGACGAGGAGAGGCTAACGAGTCTCCAGACACAGATAGACGAGCTACGCAGGCGCCTTACTCTGAACGATGACACCACTACGGGTGTCGTGATAGAGAAAGACCCAGCTCCAGCTGAGGGACTGAGATTTCGGCCTACGGAGCTACCCGAATTTAATGGTAGGCGTGACAATTACCCAGCTTGGAGAAGCGCAGTGCTGTTGATCTTTCGGATGGATTGGCACGCGTTTAACTATACTGACACCAGAGCCTTCTTGTCTATCTATACGGCTCTCAAAGGCGACGCCCAAACGAAAGCCGGAGCGTTTTTCGAAGCTGGCGGCATCGACGGGACTCGGCGGCCCGAAGATTTTCTTGAATTCCTCGATCGTTCTAACCTCGACACTACAAGAACCGACAAAGCCTGTGACCAGCTATACGGCCTTAAGATGGGGGAGACTCAGGTATGGGCCTCCTTTTATCCTACGTGGGCATCCAAGCTGACCGAGTCTGAAGGTGATCTCTGGAATGATCGAACAAAGACCACGATGCTTAAAAATGCAATGAACAGCAGGTTACGACACGCTCTCCGAGGAAACCACTTACTGCCTCGATCTAATTTCTCTGAGTGGGTCCGCATAGTAGGTCAAGTAGCCCAGCAAGTGGAAGATGACGATTCCAGGCAGCAAAGGAATGAGCAGCGACCGGAGGAAAGGCGGGGTGGTGATGTCAACCTCAGACTTCACGGAGGTAGGAGAAATGATTACTTTGATATAAGGAATAACGAAGGCAACGTTGACGGGGCTGGCGATGTTATTATGGGTGGCGTGAACACGGCTCTGGTACAACGTGGGCATTTCAACGAACCTAATAACATTCATCATCACCCAGCAGGTCGACAATCACGATGGAAGTCACCTGAGCAAATTGCTCGCTTAAAACGAGAGAAGAAGTGTTACCGTTGTGAAAGACGAGGATGTAATACGAGAATTTGCCCATTGCTTCCTGCCATTAATCCAGTCACGGGCAGTGTACGGGCCAATGCGACGGCATTACCGGCTATTGATCCAAGCATATATGAAGAAATAGACGAAACGCTGGCGGAAAACTAGATACTCTTGTGGACAGTCGCCTACAAGAGTGTAATGTTAGTACTAGTCTAGAAATACAAATGCAATCTTCTCCCTTTCTCGTAAATGCTCTTATAAATGACGAGATAATGGTCCAAGGACTCGTTGACAACGGTTGCTTATGTACAGGCATCATCAGCAATGAATTGGCCTCTAGACTAAAACTAACGCGCATTCCAATTCCCCCACGTCCATTAGAGACAGCTGAAAAAGCGACTCTTAATAAACCAATGGTGGAATATTTGACACAGATTAATCTTGATTTAGACGGATATGTAATTTACGACTTATCGTTATACGTAGTACCAGGTAGCACACACCCTCTTATCCTAGGGAAAAAATGGCTCGAAGACCAAGACGCGGTTATCATCTCCCAGGACCAACGCCTTCACTTACGCAAGTTAGGCGGGTCCATTTATAGCACCAAACGGTGGCGTCACAATCTCAGACAAGTACGGAAGCCTATAGCTACATCGATTGGAGATCTAAAGAAATTGTTAACCTCAGTACCTATTTTCAAGGCTTCGGTTGAGGACATTAGCGAAGCATTGAGAACCAAGCCACGGCTCACTGAAGAAGGAGCTCGTCTCCAACTCCCAAATGAGATTAAAGACTTCGCGCACATTTTCGCAGACAACGTCGGAGCGGATGATCTCCCCCCACATCGAGGAAGGCTGGACCACGCCATCAACCTCAGTCTCGACAATGGTAAGCCCTCACAACCGCCCTGGGGCCCTCTTTATAGCATGTCTCGAGAAGAGTTGTTGGTGCTACGCAAAACGTTGACAAACCTCACAGCGAAGGGGTGGATACGTCCGAGCAGTTCTCCGGCCGCCGCACCCGTCCTATTTGCAAAGAAACCGAACGGAGGGCTGCGATTTTGTGTAGACTATCGAGGCCTAAACGCGATCACAATCCCGGACCGGTATCCCCTTCCACTATTTAACGAAACCCTTAGACAGTTGTCTAAGGCGAAGTGGTTCAGCAAGCTAGATGTCAAATCGGCGTTTCATCGAATACGAATCCGGGAAGGCGACGAATGGATGACTGCCTTTAGATGCCGACTCGGCCTCTTCGAGTGGCTGGTCACCCCCTTTGGCTTGTCAAACGCGCCAGCTACGTTCCAGCGGTACATAAACGAGCATCTGAAAGAACATCTGGACTGCGACGCAACCGCGTATATGGATGACGTACTAGCCTATACAAGTGGGACCAAAGAGGAACATTGGAAAACGGTCCGAAGTATCTTATCCAAACTAAGCAACGCAGGACTGTACCTGGATATTGATAAATGCGAATTTCTATGCCAAGAGGTGAAATATTTGGGATTTATCATACGTGCCGGAAGGGGAATAACTGTCGATCCATCAAAGGTAAAGGCCATTCAGAACTGGCAGGCGCCAACATCAGTCAAAGGAGTTAGATCATTTCTTGGGTTCGCAAATTTTTACCGGTGCTTCATTGACAAGTTTTCCGAAGTAGCTAGCCCATTAATTAACCTAACAAAAAAAGATACACAATGGAGATGGGGCCCAGAAGAAAACGATGCTTTCAAGCGGCTAAAGAACGCCTTCGCCTCAGAACCAGCACTAGCCCAATGGGATCCAGATAAGGACACTATTCTCGAGGCGGACTGTTCTGGGTACGCCATGGGAGGGTGCCTATCTCAAAAAGACGACGAAGGCAGGCTCCGCCCTGTAGCCTATTTTTCTAAGCGGCTGAATAGTTCGGAGGTTAACTATCCCATCCATGATAAGGAAATGCACGCTATCGTTGCGTGCCTAAAGGAATGGAAGGCGGAACTCACCTCAGTTTCAAAACCTTTTACTATATTAACTGACCACAAAAACTTGAGTTACTTTACAACAAAGCAACTTCTAAACGAAAGACAAATCAGATATAGCGAGACACTTCAGCAGTTTAATTTCAATCTAGAATGGCGACCAGGACGCGCGTGTGACCGACCGGACGCACTCTCCCGACGAGATCAAGATAAGCCAGCGGGATTAGACGACGAACGGAATATGGGACGGATAAAGCAGTTAATTTGTGGTCCAAAGCTAAATTCTTTGAATCCGGGTGGTGTCAAAAAATCTGTCAATTTCAAAAAAGTTCAAGGACGATGCTTCAAATGCAAAACTCTTCGAGGACGAAATACTCCAAACATTGTGGAGTATTGGGGTGGAGGAAGACGCGACGTGGAGACGAGCTCGTGATGCAGTCAAGTCGGGTGAAAGAAGCTTCCCGGCCGACATAGCCCAGATTATGACAGCAAATATTTCAGAATGTACAGTAGCGTCGGACAGTGTATTACGTGGAAGGGAGGACCGTGTCTGGGTCCCAAATTACGAGCCACTAAGAACAGCTATTATGCAACGTACTCATGACAGTCACCTCTCAGGGCACCCGGGGAGAGACACCATGTTAAGCATCCTCTTGCAGCGTTGGTTTTGGCCAAAAATGCGATCATCGGTATGCCAATTCGTAAGGAATTGTGACACGTGTGGCCGAACATCGGTCTGGAGGGAGGCCAAAGCTGGATTCTTGAAATCACTCCCAATCCCCGAACGGCTGGGTAGCAATTTAACCATCGATTTTGTAACTGATCTTCCCGAATCTGACGGTTGCACCAACGTAATGGTTATTACGGACCGCCTGGGAAAAGACGTTTTCCTCTTTGCTGCAAAAAGTATGGACGCGGCGTCGTGCGCTCGGATTTTCATCGACAGATACTATCGGTACCACGGGTTCCCCTATAACCTTACGAGTGACCGGGGTAGCGACTGGCTAAGCAACTTTTGGCAATATTTTTGTAAATCGGTGGGTATCTCCCAACGCCTTACGACTGCCTACCATCCACAGTCGAACGCGAGCGAAAGAGCCAACCAGGAAATGTATAAGTATCTACGTACATTTACGTGTTATGCCCAAAACGACTGGGCCGAATTGCTCCCAATGGCTCAGCTGGCCATAAACTTGCGTCCAAACTCAGCAATTGGAGGTATGAGTCCTTTTTTTTTGAGACACGGGTATAATATAAATCCTATTCAAGAACCAGTAAGAGAAGTTGGACGTCGTCACCCAGGACAGACCTCCGCCGAAACCCTGATTAATCGTCTTAGAGAAGCTCAAGATTTCGCACAGGCGGCTATCGCCACCGCTCAACAACGCTATGAGGAAAATGCAAATCGGCTGCGGAGGCAACCGGAGAAATTCAAGGTTGGGGACAAGGTTTGGCTCAACCTCCAAAATATCAGCACTCCTCAATTGTCCAAGAAACTCTCTTGGCTGCACGCAAAATACGAAGTAACAGCGGTCCCGGATCCATTGACAGTGGAATTAAACGTCCCGGGGAAATTACACAAACGATTCCATGTCGAGCTGGTCAAAAGAGCTAGCAATGATCCCCTACCATCCCAACTATGTGACGACACGCAAAATCCAGCGTTAATAGACGAAGGTAACGAAATGGAGTATGAAATCGATAAAATTATTCGAGCAAGGACAGTACGACGCGGGAGGGGTCTCATGCGGCAAGCCCTAGTGAAATATTCCAATTGGGCCGAGCCATCCTGGGAACCAATCGAGTATATCAAGGACACCAAAGCACTTGACGTGTTCGAACACGACTACGGTCCCATCGAATCCAACGACGGACCCTCAATTGACGAATCAGGTGCCTTTGTGGGGCCTGCAGAAGAACACACGAAAGCTAAACGTCGACAGCGTAAGAAAAAAAGATCCTAAGAGGGGGGATTGTAACGGTCGGTAGACCGGTGTTTCGCCTGTAGACTAGATTAGCCAACCTAGCCAACTTGCGCCTACATAGATCCCGGGTCACGTGGGAATTTTTGTATTATTTGCACTTTCAACCTCTCTCGCTTGTTGGACCCACTGTCCTCAAATAATGTATAAATAGACGCCCACAAACTCCGATTTTCTACATCTTCAATTTTGTAAAATAGTAAGAATATTAAATATACAACCCCAGACTCCCTGGTGACATCCCAGACCTCTGATTGTGACACAAAAGGCCTAAACCAACATGAGCAAATCGATGGTGAATTAGTTTGGATGTCAGTTGATTAGAGCTCTGGGACATAAGAGCTCGATCAATTGCCAAGGAAACCAGTGTAGCTGTTCTATTCAGTTTTATGGTGCTGAAACGGAATAGACCGTCTTCCATCCGGGCGCTTGCAATAAGCCTGTTTTCCGATGAATACACTCCTAAACCAACTTGATTTGTTCTAATATTAAATCCATTTGTGATTAATTTTGAACCTGAGACTAGATTTCTGGTGCATGTTGGTAAATACTAGACGTCATTAAGTGTGAGAGCCCGATATTTATTCTCACCTTCGATACCGGCAACATAAAAAACAACTGATCCAATTCCTGATACAGTTGATGAATGTCCCGAGGCTGTTTGGACGCTTTTTTCGGTAGGTGACATGGAGGTAAATAGGGATTTATTGTGAAATATATGGCAAGTAGCACCAGTGTCAAGGATCATGTCAGAGTTCTTGGGACGAGTATAGGATAAAGCAAATTCTTCTTCTAGAGTCCATGCCCCGTCACTAGGTGTCTCTTCAGTTATCTTCGGCTCCTTTCTTTTAGCATACTTTTCTTTTCGCCTAAATACACTTGCAGCTTTTGAAGGATTCTTAGAAGCCCATTTTGTTCCATCTGGAGTCTCAATCCAATCAAAACAACTCTCACAAACATGATTTGTACCATTACAATAAGCACACGTTCTTCTTGACCGATGTGGTCCATCTCTTTCATTTTGCTTAACGTGGGCTACGGTCGCAGCTTCATGCCGACGGTTGAGCCCTGATTGAGCCTCCCTCAGAGTGTTAACCGATTGGCTAAAAGTGATTGTAGGGTTGAGTTTCAAGTACGCAACTACCCCTCCGTAGTAACCATTGGAAGTCGATTCAAAGTGGCGAAGGAGTCGACTCTTTTTAGTTGTGTCTGAGGGACGCTTTGCGGGATCGAGTGAGGCGATTTGAGATTGTCTTTGAGTAAGTTCGTTGGCATATTCGTCGACGTCAGCCTCCTCAGTCATAGAGAAACTCCAAAACTCCTCCAACAAGGTATCCACCACTCCATCTCCCTGGGGTTGATAATAGGATTTTAACGTTACCCACATTTGTCTAGCAGTATATTTACCTTCAATAATAAAGTACACCTCTTCGGGAACAAGCTGAAGTAGAGCGGCTTTAACGTTATTGTCATTAATTTTGACCACTTTCTGAAAAGCCTTTGCTGGTTTTGGTTCGCAGTCATCAGAGAGCTCTGGAACATTTTCCAAAATATACTGATCGAGGCTGAGCCTGAACAAACACATTCTGAATAACTTGCTCCATCTGGCATATGATGATTTGCTCAATGCTGGGGCGCTCTTGACGCCTTTAAGGATATCAGCTGTAGACATGATTGAATTTTAACTGGTGACGGCTCCAGTTAATACAAAATTAATCGAACAGGACTGGTGCTTAAGGATAAACGGCACGAAATGTCAAGACGAACTTGGTCGGCTCGAAGAGAACAAAGAGTAAAAATCAAGTTGTCTCAGAAGGTCAGAGAATCAGTCTCATAATCTGTTGAGAGTGAAATATACTTGATGAATATAAAAATGTAAACTTATATGAACTAACTACATTCTAACATCTTATTAAATACATGTCTATTTAGTCGTAAGTGATCCAGCAACAATAATAAAACTTGATTGATCTGGCGTTACACAATCCCGGTGAGTGATCTTCCTATCGCTTTTGGAATTAGGCAAGTGATCCGCCTGCCTGCCCTTTTACCCCAGATACATCACGTGATGTCAGTTTCCAATTCGTAACAATATTCACACAACTTCTCTTGCGATGATAATGTATTCGCAGGATGACGAAGGCACGCTGGATAGTTGTGGGTGGCTGAAAAGCGTTCCTGCGGTAGACATAAACGGTTAAGGGTTGAAAGGTCTGTAAGGCGCCTGACTTTGAGTTATGTCTTCAAATGACATTCGGTCGTGAGTATTCCTCATATCAAGTTGAATCATTGCTTCATGTACCGTACCAGTGTCATTCGTGTCATGGCCTACAGACTGCATACACAAGAATGAATTAAAAGAAAAACAAAAAACAAAAAAAAGGGCTAAGCATAAGAGTTTTCATGTTTGTTGTGGTCCAAGCTTCACCTTGTTCCAACAGCCCAGACTCAAGCTTATCACGTGCATCCTTGGATCTCTGCCGGATAGTGTAAACTAGGAACACTCATTTCAACACTTAGTACCTTCTACATCCCCTACCTATGGCTGGCTCAGGCTATCTCCCAAGGAATTTAATCAGACAGTCCCCGGAAAAAGAACACCTGGCATAGACGGCACTGACTGGATAATGATAAAGAAAGCTACAACCTGCATCCCCCAAACTTTTCGTAAAGCATATATATTTCTATTTAATTGTGGTATACATCCGTCAGCATGGAAAGAAGCTATTGGCATTATTATCTCTAAAAGGAATAAGCCAGACTATCAATGCCTGGGGCCTCTAGCCTCATGTCTCATAGTGCATGTTTATCTAAACTCTTGGAAAAAATCTTTGCACAGAATATTCTATATAGCAAATTTATCTAATAATCTCCTCCATAGTCAGCAGATGGGAGGGAGAAACCAGAGGTCTGCAGTAGACGTAGTACTCTTACTTCAGCAATTTGCAGAAAAAACATAGCAGAGAATAAAGTTGTATCCTGTATATTTCTAGATATTATGGGAGCATTTGACAGACTTCAAACTAAGAAGCTTCTTTAAATCCTACATAGGAAAAAGCTCCCAGCCATGTTTATTTCCTGTGTATCTTTTTTTCAAACAGGGAGAAGGATATCTCTTTAATGGACAACTGAGTCAATCTTCTGCTGTTACAGGTGTGACGGCGTCCACACCGCCACAATTTGCCAACGACCTAGACCCCAATTTGTGATTAGTAATTTAGTTCAATCGTAGTAGCCGTAGCGCTACGCACAGACCAACTTGAGATTGACTTGTATTTAGTAGACTCAACTCACAGTTCCTAGAGGATTGTACAACCTCGTCCTAATTGAATCATATCCCATAATTTTGCATTCGCCCCTGTGACTTTTCTGCTCCAGATTAGCGGCCGCTACCTGTGCCGTCCGACCACCCGTGATAGTAGGTTGTACCATCACTTCAGGAGAATTGCTCTGCTCTTCAGCGGGCGCTCTTGGAGCTCTCAATCGAATCAACTTCACGCCATTCGAAGTCTGATTTTTATTTATTTTTTTTTTTTCTTCTCGTATTGATACCTACATCAATTCTGCCCATCAAGCGGGTAGCTCTAGATGTCCGAAGAACTATCACGAGAATCTGGCCATCAAAATATGGCACGTCTAAACGAAGGGGATACTATCACCGACCAACTCGATGATCTCCCGAAAGATGAACTCTGCGCTAAAAAAAAGATTCTTGAGTTAGCAGATAATGTCAGGTACTTATACCAGCATTGGAAAAATCACCCTGAAGAATTCAAGCACGATCACGAACGACGCAACAGGAGACGCGATACCTTATTGTCAATACCCTCTCATGAAATCAAGTGCGAAGATCCTCAAGATCAAATTCATACTAATCTTGCTCTCGATCTGCAGGAGTTCACGGATTGGTTCGTCAATAACAGGGCGGATATCGCTCTACGATTCACATCGGCTACTGAACTATCTGAATCTGTAAACAAGAACCCAGAGCTCTGGTCTAAATTCATCAGATACCTCTCCAACTCCCTACATTATGCTGATTTACATATAACCTCCCAAGAATCAGAAATACAACGCCTATTAGCTTCTAACAAAGACCTGACTGCAGGCGTCCAGGCCCAATTTCCTCCGCACAAGAAGCAACAATATCGTAATGAAATTACAAAACTTAGGAGTCAAATTTCTGACCTAACGCGGGAGCGGGACGATCTCAAAAGAGCTCTAACAGAACATTCAACAAGCAAAGATTTTGATAGTGACGATGAGTTTCTTGAAAAAAAAAACGAAAAACAAGTCCGTTTTGCCCCAAGCAGGATTGTCCACGGTCGCCCAGATCACTTGCCACGATCAGGTTATACTTGGAGCGAGTCTAATGATCACAGTTCCGCTAGACCTCCTAACCACACGGACACGTTCGATGGAAAGAATCGGGAAAAGTACGATGAATGGTTGGACAAGCTCCTAGGCCAGATTAAGACCCACGACAACTGGTTCACGACTGAGGACCGAAAGCTCTCGTACTTAATGCGTCACCTTACCGGCACCCCGTATGATCTTCTAAAGGACAAATATGACGAACGAACCCGGTCTAACCCTAAGCACAATCGTACCTTATCGGATGCAATCGCTGATCTTGATCGTGCCTTCCGTTCCCGACACATCCGCCGTAACGCAAAAGCAAGGCTAGAGTCGTTACAGATGGGTAGTAATGAAACTTTCGCTGAGTTCTACGCAGTTTTTCAAGCCCAAATTAATAAGCTTGACTATCACGATGATGATAAAATTGACGAGTTGAAATTTCGTCTTAACAGCCGCTTCGCAAGCAAAATCCTGGGTCGTAATGATACGTACGAACAACTAGTTGAATACTGCTACGCTCTTGATTCGGAATTGAAAATGTACGACGCTCGTCGACCGGCTTCTGCATTCTCTAAGGGAAATAACGACCCATTAAATCCAGCTAAATCAAAACCTCGTCTAGATCATGCCACCATAGAGCTAGGTAAATCTATCAAACCCCTCTCAGAACTCTCCCTAGACGAACTCAAAAATTACCGAAACAATCTCCCGCGATCGGCTGTCATTAGGCAACGACTAATTGACAAAAACCGCTGTCATCGGTGTATGCAACAAGGACACACCGGGCTCGACAAAGTATGTCCATTCAATCGCCTTCCCCCGTCCGTGAAATTCAAGACAAATAACGGTGCCTTCCTCAATCAAACCTCTATCTACGAAGAGGGAAAAGACACTGCCTGAGCGATAGTCGCCGCTCAGGCCAATATATCACTGAATCAAAATCATGTAATCTACCGTTAGTCATAGCCTCTGCAGCAGTTGATAGCAATAAAGTATTAGATGGGTCTCATTTAACAGCCCAATGCCAATTAAACAATGAACCTTCCACTTTCACATGCTTGCTTGACTCCGGCGCATCTGCCTATGGTTTCATAAGTCGTTCAGTAGCGCAAACACTCCATCTTCCTCTACTCCCTCTTGCAAAAGCAAAGTCACTTAACCTTGCTGATGGCACTTCGACTCGGCAGAAAATTTCTCATACTACACTCGTACGCGTTTCGTTGGGAAACCACTCCGAACAAGCGAACTGCTATGTTATAGATACACATCTTGACCTAATACTAGGTATGCCTTGGTGGGCGCGGCATAACCCGAAAGTAGACTGGCCCACCAGACATATTACTTTTGACTCTCAATATTGCCGCAAAAATTGTCTTGATGGGACCATTTCTTTTACCGCTAACCTCAACTCATCAGATAAGTCTTGCGCGCCGTCGGAAGACACGACGCTCCCACAATATGATGAAGTATGTGCAATCGATTCCCAGTCATTTGAGCAACTTCTTGAAACGCCAGGCGTTGTGGCTTACGCTCTTGTCCCGGACCCCTATAAAAAACACGAGCCCGTCAATGCCTGTAAAATCTCTACTGATGACTTTGCCAAATTTATGCAGTCCGGCCCGCTGATGTCCATCGACCAAATCCGAGATCAACTACCCGATGAATTCAAAGACTTCGCAGATGTATTTCTTCGCAAAGATGCCAACAACTTACCGCCGCATTGCCCCGGCAAAGACCATGAGATCCGGTTAAAAGACGGCGCGGATCCCCCGTTCAAACGAGGATATGCGATGTCAAGAGACGAACTTGATGCAGTAAAAAAATATATCGATGATAACCTCTCCAAAGGCTTTATACGACCGAGCTCATCGCCTTACGCCTCTCCCGTCTTATTGGCAAAAAAACCTAATGGAGGTCTCCGCATATGCGTAGACTACCGAGCGCTAAACAATATTACCATTAAAAATAGATACCCGATCCCGCTCATCAACGAAACTTTGGATAGGTTAAGCCAAGCAAAATTTTTCACGACGCTGGATGTCATCTCGGCGTTTAACCGTATACGCATCAAACCCGGAGACGAAGAGAAAACTGCCTTCACCACCCGCTACGGGCAATTTGAGTACCTAGTGATGCCCTTTGGACTCTGTAACGCTCCAGGCTCGTTTCAAAGCCTCATTAATGATTCTATTAGAGAATATCTAGATGAATTTGCATCGGCGTACGTAGACGACATCCTAGTATTTAGTGATACCTATGAAAACCATGTGAGCCACGTATGCAAAATACTCCATCGTGTGCGTCAAAACGGATTGCAATTGGACATAAAAAAATGCCATTTCATGGCCAAAGAGGTCAAATACTTGGGGCTATTTATTTCAGTTGACGGTATAAGAATGGATGAGTCCAAAGTGAAAACAATCGTTGATTGGAAAACTCCTATCTCGGTCAAAGATGTTCGAGCCTTTCTAGGCTTTGCTAACTTTTATCGAAGGTTTATTAAGGGCTTCTCGCAAATTTCTGCTCCTCTTACGAACCTAACAAAGACTAAATTGCAATCTATAGCCAAACGTCCATGCCTAAATTGGACCCAGGAATGCCAAATTGCGTTCGAAAAATTGAAAACTGCATTTACAACAGCCCCGGTGTTCTCACACTTCATACATGGCCTCGATATCTGGGTAGAAACAGACGCATCTAATTATGTCGTCGCAGCCACGCTTTCTCAGTCAATCCGTGGAACGCTAAGACCGATTGCTTTCCTTTCCATGAAAATGTCTCCACAAGAATGTAACTATGATATTTACGACAAGGAATTGCTCGCCATTATACGAGCCTTCGAAGCTTGGCGTCCCGAACTTTATTCCACTGAAAACCCGATCAACGTACTTTCTGACCACAAGAACCTTCAGTACTTCATGTCATCTAAACAGCTTAATCGGCGACAAGCGCGATGGGCTGAGTTCCTTTCTCAGTTCAATTTCGTCATCACTTATCGACCTGGAGTAGACGGAACTAAGCCAGATAGTCTTACACGCCGCTCACAAGATCTGCCTACGGAAATGCACGACGAAAGAACAAGGCATCAAACCCAAATCGTACTTCAAAACCATAATCTTGCACCAAGCATAAGAATCGCCTCACTCACTAGTCCACGTGCCCCTCGCAAGTTTGATGATACGAAGTCCGAATCTCTATGGTCTACTGACGTAATTGACCATGTTGACATCAATTTGCGAATCTCACAAGCATATTCTCGTGACCCTGTCATCAGGCAACTAATTGAACTCAAAAATAATAACGCCGTTCGCTTGCCACCTCACCTTTCCAAAATGCGTATTTCGCTAGTAGATCTTGAAATAAGAAACAACCGGCTCTACCACCTCGGACGACTTTACATCCCGCCAAATAATGATCTCTGTACCACGATTATCAAGAACCACCACAATATGCCGGCCGCAGGCCATGGTGGTCGCCGCGCAACTTACGCCCTACTTAGTAGAAAGTTTTTCTGGCCCGAAATTTTAAAAGATGTCGAAAACTACGTCAAAGGCTGCCACTCCTGTAAACGCGCAAAACCATTTCACAATAAATATCAAGGTTTTCTTCGGCCCTTGGATCCACCTTTTCATAAATGGAAACATCTATCAGTTGATTTTGCCGAGGACCTACCGCCTTGCAAACACGACGGAAAAACTTATCACCATATTATGATTGTAGTCGATCGCTGCTCAAAAGGTCGGCGATTCATACCGCTCACTAGTCTCACCGTCAACGAAATCGTCCACGCCTTTCGCCGGTTTGTGGTAGCATATGACGGTTACCCGGACTCTATAGTGTCCGACAGGGGCCCTCAATGGACCTCACATTTTTGGAAACGGTTTCTTGCAAGGATGGGTACTAAGATCAAACTAACCTCATCGTATCACCCTGAGTCGGACGGACAAACCGAAAACGCGGTTCAATTTTTAAAACAATATTTACGCCTGTTCGTCAATTACAATGAGGATGATTGGGTCGATCTATTGCCTGAAGCCCAGCTTGCAGCGCTCAACCATCCCAATGAATCAACGGGCCTTACCCCATTCTTCATTGATCGAGGTCATCACCCCAACTTTAGTGTCAACCCCCCTGATGAATTAGCGCCACAAGACTCCGTTAAATTGCAGCAACAATCTGCAGATCAAATCGTTAATCGAATACAGGCTGTTCAAACTCATCTGCAGCAATCTTTGCTCTGGGCGCAAGCTAAACAAGCCTATTTCGCTTACAAACACCGGCAACAAACTCCATCTTATAAAGTCGGTGACAAAGTATGGCTAGATGCACGAAATCTGAGGACAAATCGTTCTAACAGATTGGGACATAAAAATTTGGGTCCATTCACGATTTCTAGAGTTGTACATGAAGGATCCGCTTACGAGCTCGAACTACCATCGACATTAAAAATACACAATGTCTTTCACCCTTGGCTCCTACACCTGGATGACTCTACACCTTTGTTGGGGCAACGAAATGCCCCACCACCACCGATAAAAATTGCAAGTGATGGAGAAGAATTTGACAAATTCGAGCTTGATCAAATTGTTAATTCACGCATGTTCGGAAGCCAACTCAAATACCAGGCTACATTTGTCGGAGATAATGACTGGAATATAAGGCCCAAATGGCAACCCTGGCATCACTTTAAAAATTCTCCGCTTGCAATCGCAGACTTCCACCACAAGAACCCAGGAAAACCTGGCCCACACAAAACATTTGTCCGCCCGTTGGAATGGCAACCCCCCGATATTATATAAAAAAAAAAAAAAGAAACCACCCGTTTCTTTACTTATGGTCCTTGTACCATAATTTCGTTTTTCTTTTCTCCTCTCTTTATAATTATTCCTTTTGAGGGGGGGTAGTGTGACGGCGTCCACACCGCCACAATTTGCCAACGACCTAGACCCCAATTTGTGATTAGTAATTTAGTTCAATCGTAGTAGCCGTAGCGCTACGCACAGACCAACTTGAGATTGACTTGTATTTAGTAGACTCAACTCACAGTTCCTAGAGGATTGTACAACCTCGTCCTAATTGAATCATATCCCATACTTTTGCATCCGCCCCTGTGACTTTTCTGCTCCAGATTAGCGGCCGCTACCTGTGCCGTCCGACCACCCGTGACACAGGGGCACCCCAACGGAGTCCTATTTCTCCTTAATTATTTCTATTATCAATTAGTGAATTATTTACATCTTCCCCGAATTCTTCTCTTCTGGAAATTTGCTTTGTTGATAACATTTGTATTTCAGTTACTTCTTCTTCTTCTATCTTCTCTTCTCTTCTCTTCTCTATAATATATTGCTTTATTTATGGACACTCAGGGATTAATGGTGACACGCTGGTTGGTCAGGAGGCCAGGAGGCGACGTCATTTAGCTGACCACCCGAAAATGTCAGAACACGGACGGCAATGGACAGAGATGATTGGTCAGGGACGGAGAAAAGTGGTACGTGCGGCTGACAAACACCCATCAGACTAAATGTGGATACCCTTTGAGAATCCGACAATGCTCATTGGGTGATCATAAAACAATGCGCTAGGGCGACAAAATCCGCAAGAATGAAGCAGTACAATTGGTCGACGAAGCGTTTTTTGGCTGACTAAGACCCAGAAGACTAAATGTGGATACCCTTTGAAAATCCGCGAATGCTCATTCGTCGCCGCCAGCGTCTTGATTCAATCAAAGTGAAAATTTTTCATCACTTCCAATTACCCTTTTTTGCTTTCTTTCTTCACATCAACCTCTTTCAACTATCGTCGTCATCAAATATTCAACCACCGCCAACAAGTACGTCGTATGCACCGCTGATTGCTGACAATTACACAGGTCGTCGATGCAGCAGTAACATTCTCCGGATCGGGTATGTGGTTCATATTTCATCGCCGACAATCTACAGGAAATCACAGGAAGCTTCAGGTAAGTACCCGCGACCCCATTCTTGAAATCTGACGATTATACAGGTCGTCTCAATGGAAGAATCATCGGTACAAAATCAGGTACTTCCTCCAACCAAACTGGTAATTAATCACAGGATTTAACAATGGAAATCAGCAGCGACAGCTTCAAATGTAAGATACAGCGACACAGGTATCCCAATACTGACAAACTATGGTCGTCGCTGCCCCTCAAAGTCCGATATTCCTCACGTAACATTCAGAAAAGCGATTATAAGTATCCTCGAAGTAATCGTTTTTCAATAATTGTTTTTCAATTACAGGAGTACCCATGGATATCCCTGAAGAGGACTTTTTACAAAGTACTATACCGCGAGGGATATCCCTGTACAAACTATTTTAAATGCAACAAGGCAAGTTATTACCTCATGTACTGACATAAGCAAGGCAATCCCAAATAATATTCTGTTTTATGCAAAGAATTAAATATAATTGCTCCTTGGCGCAATTTGTTTTTCATGTAAAGTAGAACCTCTCATAGCTAATAGCGGGTCCCGGTATAAATAGTGAAGAGATTCATAGAAATTTTACCGTTTATATTTGCAATACTTACCCCTGCATGCAAAATTACCTGTAATGGTAAGTGTTGCAAAACTAAGCTCCAACCACATAATAAATGTCAACAATATTTATATTACATAATGTTGATTTGTCGCAGCTAGCGAGGCTGCGTGGCATGCTACAAATAAATTTTTGATGTCTTGATATTGAAGCACACATATCACCATCCACAATTCAACGTCTTTGTAAACGTATTGCCTCAAATATAAAAGTTTGTCCGCCGTTACGAAACAAATAATTGACAATAGGTACCTTTGTACATCATGTATATATAACTGCTTCTAGCATGTGTCTAAGACTCAAATCAGACGTCAATACTCCTAAAGCGCTGCCAAGTCAATCTCACTTCAACAACGAAACTCCGGACGCCTTGAAAATTTACAACTACCGTCAGTTATCATCAGGTACGTCTGTAATTCGCGTTTTGATATTTGTAACTAACATGCTTCGAGGAGTTAGAGCGAAAGTTCACTCTCCAGATGGATTCCCTGGAGTCATATTGCTCAACGTGCAAGAGGAAGCAACCTCTTTCAAATTTTTCTCTGAATCGACAAGGACGCTACTATAAAACATGTGATCGTCATCAGGTATGTCTATCAATCGTGTGTTGATAACTTTAACTGACATAATTTATACAGAGGAACCGGGCCTTGAACCATACGATAGGAGAAATTGATGTACCAGCACCCCGACAGACACGCGATAGTGCAGTTGCCGGTCTCATAGATGAACCGCGGCCTGCCAGACGTCCATGGCGACCGGCTGCTCCAATACAAACTGCCCTGCCTGCGGCCGTAGCTGTTCTTCAACCTGCATATATCGGTCCGACTCTACCACATATCGCCAATGGACTCCCTGCCCCAACAACTCTGCCTCCTCCTTTTCCGTCTTCCGAACGTGTTACTCCTGAACCTGTTATTCCCGAACCAGCGATTTCGGTTCCCGCCGCTTTCAAATCCGTTTTTCGAGCTTCGGATTCACACGATGTTGGTCGAATGGAAATCCTGTGTCAACATTGCCAGGCTCTCCACTTTGCCCAAGAAAAGGTTGCAGGTGGTGAGTTTGTGCTATGTTGCAAGAAAGGGGATGTAGCTCTCCCGCTCTTACGGAATCCGCCACAGACCCTGCTGGAGCTTTACACCGGACAGAATCCACGTGCGATCAGCTTCCGAAAGAAGATTCGCAGCTACAACTCTGCGTTGGCTTTTACATCTGTCAACACGGGAAAAGATGATCGGGTGGATTTGCGGCGTGGGCTCACAACATTCACGGCTCATGGAGAGCTATACCATTTGCAGGGGCCATTGGTTCCGGGCGCGCAGCAAACTCCGGCATTCGCACAGCTATTCTTCTACGACCCTGAATATGCGGCTGAACTACGTCGAGGGCGTGATCCAGAACTCGACTCGACCATTCTTCGTGATCTACACGCCATGATGATGGAGGTAAATCCGCTCATTCGGATCTACAAGACAGCTCGCGAGCGCCTGCAGACACAAGAAGGCAACTTTCGCATGGTCATTAGTCCACAAATGACCTTAGTCGTTCAAACCGGAGCCGATCGTCGTCGTGAAAATCTCCCACTCACGGGCGAGGTGGCTGCTATCATCCCAGACGAATATGACAAGGCCAGCTTTCGAGATGTGATTCTAGCGGTCCGCGAACCGGGTCAGGACGGACGGCAATTGCACCGAGTACCCGTGACAAATCCTGCGTACATGCCATTACACTATGTCCTACTATTTCCGTTCGGTGAGCCGGGTTGGCATTGGAAACTTTCGCTGTTGAATGCTCATAACAACCGGCAGCAGTTACGTCTTGGCCAACAGCCATTCTATCGGTTCAGGCTCCATCAACGGGTCGGTGAAGAATCCCTTCTGTTTCTTGCTGGTCGCTTATTCCAGCAATACGTCGTCGACTCCTATGTCGCATGTGAAACTACTCGGCTTGACTGGTTACGGCTTAATCAGACAACTATCCGTGCGGCTGTGTATAACGGGCTTGCGGACGCTTTGATTCGGGAAGATCAAGCTGACGTGAACGGACGAGATGTTGGCCGGCGCTGCGTTCTCCCTTCCTCTTTTGTTGGCGGTGATCGGTTCATGCAGCAATTGTTTCAAGACTCAATGGCGATTGTGCGCTTTTTCGGACGCCCAACCCTCTTCATCACCTTCACAGCTAACCCGAATTGGCCGGAAATTAGGTTGGAGTTGAGGGAGGGTCAGCATGCGACCAATCGACCTGATATAATTGCTCGCGTCTTTCACCTAAAGGTGAAGCAGCTCTTGCAGGATGTTCGCAAAGGTATTTTTGGTGAATACCAGGGGCATGTTTACACGATTGAGTACCAGAAGCGTGGTTTGCCTCATTTACATCTTTTGCTCTTCTTGAAAGATGCGAGGAGCTATCTAACCGCTGCCAAAGTCAACGAGATCGTTAGTGCAGAAATTCCGGCTGAGAGTACGGATCCGTCGGATAAATTGCGAGACTTAGTTCTCACTCACATGCTCCATGGGCCCTGTGGAATTGAGTATCCAAATAACCCGTGCATGGCCCGGAAGAACCCAAGCAGCCCCTTGGAATGTCAAAAACGATTTCCAAAGGGATTTACTAACGAGACAACCATCACCGAAGATGGTTATCCAATTTACATGCGTCGTGATACAGGTACGTTTCGTGATTTTATCTTCAATCATATCGAATTCAGACTAACCGCTCACCAAGGTACGTCCAATGTGCAGAAAAATGGTCGACAGGTCATCATGGATAACCGCTGGGTGGTGCCGTACAATCCGTATTTGCTCAACAAATACCAATCGCATATCAATGTCGAGGTTTGCGGATCAGTACACGCCGTAAAGTACATTCACAAGTACGTTTACAAAGGCGCTGATCGGACAACTTTAGCGATTGCAAATACGGAAGACGAAATCACTCGGTACCTCCAAGCTCGGTACGTGAGCCCTCCGGAAGCAATCTGGTGATTGTTTGAATTTCGGACCCATCAAGAATTCCCGCCTGTTCAACACCTTCAGGTGCATCTCCAGGGGCAGCAAACTGTGTACTTCCCCGACACTCTGACAACTAGCAACTCGCTGCAAAGATGGAATCCACCCGAACCACGCTGATGGGATACTTCAAGTTCAACACGGATCATCCAACGGCCGGAGATTGGCTCTACTCGGAGATGCCGGCACACTGTGTTTGGAACAAGAAGCTAAGGGAATGGACCATCCGGAAGCGTGGGGAAAACAGAATTGGACGAATGTATCACTGCAGTCCAGTTGCAGGTGAGAGATTTTACTTGCGGCTTCTACTTACCGTCGTCCGCAACGTCAAGTCCTTTGCGGAGCTCTACAACTTTGAGGGTTCTACTTACGAATCGTACCATGCCGCATGTATTGCTCGCGGATTATCCCAGAATGACCAAGAGTGGTACGAGTGTTTTGGCGAAGCAGTATTGTTCACCACCGGTAATGGTCTTCGGACGCTTTTCTTGACCGGACTTCGTCAAAGAGAAATTGCGGATCCGTTGGCTATTTGGGAAAGATATAAGCACTACCTCTGCGACGACCTGGCTCACAAGCTCCGTGGAATTTCTGGATATCCGCTAGACTTACCCGATCCTCAGTATGACTACGGACATTTTTTGCTTGCAGCTGGACTTGCGGATCAGCAGCAGACTCTTACCGATCACGAACTGCCAATGAACGTTTGGGATTGGAGTCGCAGCCATGTCGAGTGGGCTGCCACAGTGCAGAGGGAAGATCTGTGTGCTCGCGCGGAAGCTATGCGAGTTCAAATGAATGTTGACCAGCAAGCAGCCTTCACGGAGATCACAACGGCGATCTCTACGGAACCACAGACGGCGCACTACTACCTGCAAGGTCAGGGGGGATCCGGGAAGACGTTTGTATACCAAACGTTATGCTACTATTATCGTGGGCTTGGGAAGACTGTACTCTGTGTGGCGTCGACAGGAATTGCGGCCCTGCTACTACCTGAGGGGCGGACCTCGCACTCCCAGTTCAAGATACCGATCGAATTGAACGAGGGGTCTGTAAGCGGCATTGAGAAACAAAGCATGCTGGCTGCACAACTCCGTAAAGTAGATTTGATCATCTGGGATGAGGTGCCCATGCAGCACAAGTACTGCTTCGAGGTAGTACATCGGCTGTTGGTAGATTTGCGGGGCTCCTCTGATAATGATTTGTTTGGGGGCGTCCCAGCTATTCTTGGCGGTGACTTTGCACAGATCCTTCCAGTTGTGTCAAACGGTTCTAGGGATGACATCACTGCGGCATGCTTGCAGAAGTCGTTTGTTTGGGAGCGATTGAGACGGCTCAACCTCCGGGTAAATATGAGGGTCCGGGAGGGAGTTCATGGCGCGGAATTTGTGGATTGGGTTGGGAACATCCCGTACTCCGAATCACAACGCCACGAAGTTGAGATTCCGAGTTACGTACATCAACCAATCGATGTTTCCAGCCTTATTAATCGTATTTATCCGCAAGACATGATGACGCGAGCAGGGACGGATCCGACTGTGTTTTGTGGTCGATGTTTACTGTCGACTCTAAACACGACAGTTACGGAATTGAACGGGATGATTCTGGGACGACTTCCAGGGCAATTACGGATGTATCAGTCAACAGATACTCATATAACGGACGCCGACGTCGCCGAATCAGGTCTAGACGAGTTTCCCGCGGAAGTTTTGCGCAATATTGACCTCCCATCGCTACCGCCGTCTCAGTTGGCTCTTAAGATTGGTGCACCTATCATGGTCTTACGGAACCTTGCACCAGCTGAAGGGCTGTGTAATGGAACCCGGATGGTTGTGACCAATCTCAGGAGGCACTGTATCGAGGCACGAATTCTTGGTGGTGACAGGGACGGTCAAAAATGCGTTCTCCCACGTATCGAGTTAATTTCCGATGACCATAGTTTGGGAATAAAGCTAAAGCGGAAGCAATTTCCGGTCCGGTTGTGCTTTGCGATGACCATCAACAAATCACAGGGTCAGTCGTTCCACACCGTAGGGCTAGATTTGCGGACGCCGGTTTTTACCCACGGTCAACTCTACGTTGGTGTTTCTCGAACTTCACGCGTCGAAGGCCTGAGTGTTCTGCTACCTACCGAGAACAGAGGCCGTACCCAAAACGTCGTCTACCCGGAAGTCTTGACTGATATCCGATAGTATAAGAGCCGTCAATTCCGTATCCAGTGAGTTAACCAACATTCAGTGCGTAACATATTAAGACCTATTACTAACGTGATTTGAGAAGGTCACGCAACTCGCCCACCGAACTCCTTCCCGAAGTTCCACGCCCAGACTGATTTAGGTTGTCTTGATGAAATACAACCGGCATCAGGTACGTCTGTAAATGTGCCTTTGGGATTCTATCTAACATACTTAAGACGGAGGTCCAGACCCACTTTCCCCGAAGAAAAGCCGCCCTGAAGATACTCCTCTACATGTATGATTCATATTTTCTCTTGAAATAATATTTAATCTACATGGTATGTTGATAATTCATGAACTGATAACTAATACTAACGAGTTATAGAGACTATCTCTCGGATCTGCACCACATCATACACTCTAGAGTATAGTTGATAATCCCGCCGCGACAGTGCATAGTGTTTTGTTTTCTTTCCGTATCCATGGTTTGTGTGGTTGAATCCCCGCAGAATTCAGAGGTCGTAGGCCGCTTTTAAAGTTAGATCTATAATATATCAGATACGCTAACTACGTTATTCTCAAATGACAAACAATTTCCTTGCGTTGTTCATTGGATAGTACTCATGCTCACACTGATTAATTGCTAAACATCTTCGGGTGTTTTAGCCCAACTTGAATTCCAAACGTGTGTCCCGTAGGAAACTAACACCTGTAAACCTATTACAACCTGAAATTATCTCCATAGACTCTAAATCCACAGCCTACATCCCATCTGAAATATATTACCAGCCATAGTTCAAGTCCCACTTCCGAAGCGACGCGAGGAACCCTGCCCCGGAGCGAAGCGCAGGGCCGCAGGGCCAGGACCTAGTGTTAAAGATATGAGTTTAGGGAAGTAGTACTACGCATGCTGACCTTGTGAGCTAAGAGTAAGAGTGTTATGTTTGTAATCTAGTAGGCTTTTATGTACAGGTGATGACTACTGAAGTGAACTTATTAATCAAGGACGTGGGTGCGAAGCTCCTATTTATACCTTTGTGCGGCCGCTCCTCGGCTAATACAAGCTTATGAAAATAATCAAATATGTCAACCCCATATCACGTGATTTACACGTTTGCTGGAGTACAACACCATATTACAACAGTTATACATAGGCGTGCACAGGATTAACAGGCTTAACAGGGGTAGTGCATTATGCACTGGCAGATATAGTGGCTGATGTTAATTTTGGCTGAGACATAAGAGCTTCCTGGCATGCGGCAACCTTCTACTCCGTGGCAAACTCCTATTTCAGGAATCCTCATTGATGTTAGGGCTATAGTATTATCTACGAGGAGTAGAGCTTTGTATATATTTGTAGGACTACGAGATAGATTGCTTTCTCTTCAGATGGAATATAAACTACCTCAATTCATTTAGCTGCGCAAGCGCTCTTGTCTAGACTGTGACAATTCTAATGAGTCGGCTGGATGAGGGCCATGACAATTGACACACTTAGGAGGGCATAAGTGCTCTCTGGTGGGGTCATAGGAGGTATGTCCGCTCTCTATGTGTTGAGTTGAGCCACAAATTCTGCAGCGAGGAATTCTAGCACACGCTCTCTCGTTATGCCAGCCAAAGCACCTGCCGCATTGCGGGGTGCGCAGTCTCTGTGGGAGAATTTTGACCAGGACTCGAACGCCAAATAGTGGTAGCACTTTGGATAGAGTCGGGCCTTTGGGATATAGTACAACCCAACTTTTGGTAGGAGAGTACTCAGAGTCAAATTGTCCTCGAGACTTGAGGACGTTTAGCGGGGCAACGTTTGTGAGATGAAAGAAGGCTCCAGACACGATCTCAGAAGTTATCTCTGTTGTCATTGAGGTTCCGTCGAAGCCCTGGTACGAGCGAGGGACACAAGAAAGCCTATAAGCAGTGTGCGATGTCGGCTTTTCTACCTTGCATTGGCCTTGGGTGGATAAGAACGTTTCTAATTCTCCCATTCGAGCAAATAAAGTCTCTTGGGCTGTTGTTGAGATTGGGCATATTGCAAAGCCCGTTTTGATTGACTGAACTTCTCGCACAAGCATTTCTTTCAAATGATTGTTTATTTGAAGCATGACCGCATAAGGAGACATTTGGAGGGCGGGATGACCTGCGGATACTCGGACGAAAAGGCGATTATCTTCCAGGATTTGTCTAGATTTTGCTCTGGTTTTAGTGTAATTGGGGTTAGTTGATCTCTTAGAATTCTGGGCGAAGTTTCTAGGGGCCGGAGTAGAGACTATTTTGGCATAGGACACAGGACGCTTGGCGATTCCAGGATTTGTAGCCTGTTGCATTTTCGGGGGGGGCTCTTGAGACCGTGGGAGGCTACTTTGCGCTTCTGTAGGCAGTGTTTGGGGCTGTTGAAGCCCACCACTAGAATAAGTGATTGGAGCTCGAGGAGAGCCTCTGACATGGCAGTCAAAGTATCTGCGTGCTACTGAATTCAGATCAGCAACGAAGTTGAGGAAGGGTCTTTAAAGGTGCTGGGGCGGATTTTCATTTTTGATGATGGCGTTGTCTAGAACGCAGGCAATGTTTTGGAACAGGAGTGTTGCCTCCTGAGTCCTGGTGTTGGCGCCAGAGGTAGTTCACAGTGTTAAGGATTAATGCAAACGGTCAATGCACGAAAGCAATACCACAAAATAAGTTAATATTAAATCTGGAGAAGGAATCTATCTGCTCTAGAATACTGATATTTATAGTTTTCTCCTTACCACTAGAAGGTTCTTTCCTTAACTCCTCATCATTAATTACTCTTGGGATAGAATCATCAGGAGTACTCTCGACTCTTCTGGAGACTTCTCGAAAGTTCTAGTAGTCATAGCGGGGAGTACCCCTGACCCTCGCTTACGCGTTAACGCGTCGCGCCACGACTAGGTAAACGGATGGGCCAAGCTGATTTGCCCAGCCACAACCTACCGGGCACAGCCCGTCACAGACAGTAGCAATTCTGACAACGACCCCTCTCCACTGATAGCAGTAGAGGCAGGTAGGGGTGGAGGGGGGAGGGAAGGAGGGGGACGGGGAAGATTTGACATGACGTGTGGGTAGGCAGCTATGTGAAGTTTTGATTGTGAGAACTGTATAGTGATGATGGATGTGAATGTGGATGGTAACTGATTAGGGTGTCTGATGTAGGGATTAGTATCCACCTGATGTGATTATGTCATTGAGGCAGTGTGACGCGCTGTATAAATAGTTTCCTATAGATTAAAAACAGAATACATAGATATACATATATGATTGACCATTCACAGTAGTACTGCTGAATTCCCTATTACTAACAGTTAGACAATTTGAAGCTAGAGCTTAGTAATTCAGTCAAGTGGCTAGGTATCTGCTAACAACATAATTTTTCTTTTAAAGTTCATGTGGAGAAAAGATTTCATCGAGCCCAAGGGGCTATGCAGAGACTTCTTCAAATTTCATCAAGAACTAAGGGTCTAGGCTTTAATGCTTTGAAACAGTTATATCTTACTCGTATTATCCCTGTGTTAGACTACGGCTCAGTGCTGTAGTGTAACAGATATGATACTGAAAATGTTAGGAATCCCATTGTGGGCAGGCAAGAACTCGTGTTTGTAAGGTTTTATAATACCAGAGGGTAAGTTCTAGCTAAAAGAAAGTATTTAAATACACAAATTAGGCGAGCACCACGCTAAACCACAAGTAATCATAACTGACACTGTATCGAGGTATCTGTCACATGACAATAAAGCTATCAATTCTGTGTGACAAGCTACAAAAACATACCCTTAATGTTATCATGAGTGCTTATAGAATAAGTCCTATCTGTAACAACTTGTGAGCTGAATTGTTCCTGTAGCCTATGTGACGCATAGGCATGCATAGACTTTACAGGGATAAGGGTGTGGTGCATGAGGCAATGCGCATGGGGCAAGGTAAATGGGGTACGGTGCACAGGGCATGATCAGCTATGAGATGGTGACTAGCTGAAACGAGAAGTACCCTTGATATGCGTAAGCTTACTGTCACAGGCAACTTCTGATACACGAGGACTTTCAGGAACCTTTATTGATATCAGGGTTGGGGCGAGTCATTAGACTGCAGTGAGGGTTGTATATAGACTTGTTGAGTAGCGATATAGTTTACTTGTAGAATTAAATATTGTTGGAAAATGAAGAGTTTGATGTTCTAGAACGCTAGCGCCACCGTCATTTCTATTTTTTCCCGTCGAGCTCAACACCATGGTCAATAAGTATCCTCGCTAGCACGTGTTCGTCCGTTGTTAGGTCCTATCTCACATTGCATACGACCATTACAAAATACTCGTATTATTTATTTTTGGGCTGTTCGTATCTTAACTTTTCCTAGGTTTTCCTAGTGGCTGCTCAATATCTATTAATACATGTATCGTAGTTAGATATAAAAATTAAGCCTTTTGAATTAACGGTTACAATCCTTACAATTTTCTACAAATATTTACTACCTCTACAAACTTAGCTGCGCAGGCGCTCCTGTCTAGACCGTGACAACGATTGCACATATGCTTGGGATATATCACGAACGTAAAGTTTGAAATCTAGCGTGACAGTTAAAGCGAGGATAATTCGTTGACTAACTCTCTGGATTGTAGGTAATTGTGTTAGTACGAAGTCTTTTTCTCGATCCCTATATGCTTGGACAACAAGACGAGATTTTTCATAAGCTTTGTCTGTTCCTTTATTTTTCACTTTATCAACCAACCGTGAATTGAAAATCCTAGTTCCAGGTGGAACATCTGACAAATTAACAACTTAAAAACACCCTTTTCAATTAAACCTTGTACTTCTTTTTGCCGGGATTTTTCAAAACAAGGCTAGCGTGTAGCTGCGTCGCTCTTAAAAAATGCGACTAGGTTAGGCGCATCACAATATCGGAGAGGTAAATTGCGAGTTCTGGGTTCATTTCGACGATGTGTCGTTTGCTTATTGTGTGGCTCGTCATCATCCATGTGCACTTACTCGTCGGCGACTTGTTGGTTTTTACTCTCAATTTTGTAATAAGGCCTTACTGACGTAGACCGGAAGTCGGTAGGCCCTGATAGCAAATCAATCTTGCATGTTTCGTCGTTTATCTGAATTAGTTTAAAAGGTCCGCTCCACATGCCTGCTTTTCCAGCATTACCTTCTCGCCACACGAGTACATCAGAGTTTAATGGTAATTCATGAAGACTCATTGTACTAGGTCTGTTTCGATGTTTTAAGGCGGTATTCACGTTCAGTTTTGTTCGTAATTTACTGATCTCCTGCATTGCCCTCTTAACTGCAGCAGCTCGCTGAAATATGGATGGCATTGGAGGGTCTGAATTAGTCATTCTTGGATATGCTCCAAATACTAGTAGCGTTGGAACTAGTCCATTTGGCCCGGAAGTGTCATTTATAGCTTTCAATGCCATTTGAAGCATGCAGTCCTTACTAACTCTGGTACCATCTAGTTCCTCTTCTATGATCTTATATGCCCGACGAATACAGTAGTTGTAGCGCTCTATCTTTCCTATGGACCAATACTCTTTGACAGGAACATTTTTCATGGAGATTGCCATTGAACATGCATTTTGATGGAATTCCTTGCTAACAAAGTTTTTGCCAGCATCTGCTACAATATAATCAGGTGGCCCGACATAAGTATCTATCCAGCAGGCACGTATGGCGTCCCACGTGTGTTTGGCGGAGACGTTTTTGAGCCATCTAGCGGCTTCAAAATTAGTTGCTTCATCAACGATATGCAGCACTGGATTATTATCAATATACATTATATCAACAGTAATTGAATGATTGAATTCAAGGTCCATATCCTTGAGATTAAACTTAAATCGGTTTGGTGCCCCTCGTTTTTGACAGTGATAGCAGAATTTTGTCAAGTGATTCAAATATTTTCTTGGCACATCATCATGGCCTGTTTGTTTCAACACAGAGTAAAGGCGCTGAGCGGAAGGATGACCGAACCGGCGGTGTAGTCTTTTCAATTCGACTCCGCTAAGAAAACAGGGATTTGTAGCAAAAGAAGAAGAAACTGAAGATTTTAAAAACTCCCCCCAAAGCAAAAATGCATGTCCAAAACGCCAGATTACTGGGATTTTTCATGACGAGTTACCAAAATATTTTCAACATTATCGTAGTAAACTCTGAGATTATCCACATCTAGAAGTGAAAGGAGAAAGGGAGTGTCCGCTTTAACAATGTGAAACTCAATTTTTCCGATTGGAGTATATAGTACAGTGGTTCCTATAGATGTACTCGAGCCGATACCAAATTGTACCTTGATTGACCCAGCCTTTGTCTTATCTAAGTTGGCGTTTGAAATCTTCTTGAGCGCCAAAAATTGTTTGTGGCCTGCTGTGGAATATTTTGACGCACCAGTATCAATGACAATTCCATAAAAATAGGTTTCATTGTATCTCCCAGAATTTAGAAGAGTAGCTGGATCGTAATTAGCTTCATCAATGTTTGAAGTTGGATCCTCTCCAGTCAGGGCGTGCATGAACGAGTTATCGGCAAGATTTAGAAAAACGTCTTGGGGATTTTCAAGAAATCCAACGGAAGTTACAAATATCTCTTCAAAGTTCGACTGCCCCTCTACGTCTCCAGTGGGCAGATCTGTTTCTAAAATTAAAGTATCCATTTTGAATTCTAAGTCAGATTCTTCTACTTCAACTTCGTCAGAGCAGCCTTCTATTTCAGCTATATATTGATCGGCATTCTTATCAGAACGTTGCAATAGTTTTTGCTTGAAGTTTTTCTTGGCTTCTTCTTGCTCTAAGATTGAGTAATTATGTGACCAACATCCCTGACGGTTGCAAACATAACATTTTTTAGCATTAGGTCGAAACCGGCTAGCTTGTTGTCGGTTTAAAGGTAGGTTCGAAGATGGTATTTTGGTCTTAAAATTATTGCTTTTATGAAAACAGCGGTCGATGAAAAGCTGTGTTGTGGAAGCCTCATTATTCTCTTCAGCTGTCGAAATTGAGGCTTGAAGGTCGTTGATCAGACCACCGAGAGTTTCACTTGGCTTAAAGTACGCAAGTTGACAAGCTCGTACACTTCGGCAAGCATTGATGAGTTTGAGATGCAAGTGTTTATCTGTTCTATACTCAGGTTTGAGACTCAACTGTAAAATCCGGAGTTCTTTTACTAGCAGCATTAGACATTCCAAGGTTGATTTGCCTTTACCCTCATTTTCCATAATTATTCGAGGAAGAGAGTGCTTCCCATCTGGCAGACCTGTTTCGCTTCTGGACCTTCAAAGTATTCTCTCGTTGCAATGCATAATTTGTCAAAATTCATTCGGTGTCCTTTCAACGTTATAGAATAGTAGTGGTTAAGAGCTGGGCCGCTGAGCATGGTCGAAAATGCTTTCGCGGTTAAATCTTCTGGTATTCCGGATTTTTCACATAATTCCATGAATATGTTCAGCTTAAAATCAAAACTGTCATTATCACCTTGGAACTTGAGGTCTGGCTCATACATTTTAGATAAGTTTGATAATTTTCTCGCATAATCAGGAGGTGGTTTGGAAAATCCAGGATTTAATGTGAATTTTTGTTTGTTAGGAGCTGGTTCGGCGGAAGTCATTGAAGATGATGCTGTATCTTTCAAGGAAGAAGTTGATTCGCTCTTGGTAATGTTGTTCATTAAGTATAAGATTTTTACAGAACTAAATGTTTCTTTGAAGCTTGAGACTTCTTCTAGGGTCCATTCTGTTGGTATTTTTTCTGTTACAACAACATGTAAGGATTTTGCAATGGAAGTTCTTCTTTTTACGTCCCATTCAACCCAAACACCATTTGTCCTCAGAAATTGTCGAAGAGCACGTTGAACTGAGAGAGATGCCGTTTTGAAATCAGCTTCAGTGTAATGCGAGAATTCGTCTTTGAACGCCTCCCATAGTTTATCATCTTTAAACTTGAATTCAGAGAACTCTCTTATTTAATCTTTATGTTGAAAGAACAGACCATATTCTGTGATGCTGTCACGCAGATGGAAGCGGACTGAGCTAATTAGGTCACGTGTAGTTTGTTTACATAGTTCAGATCAACAGACGTAGTATTCACCATGACTTATGAAGATATACAACCTGAACTCTTGCCTTATTGCTTCCTTATCTAATTCTCCTACATGATATATACACCTCAGGGGACATAAATTTAACACTTTAATATAATTATTTACTATCAATTTCTGATCATCTTCTTGTCCAGACGGGCCGATAACTTCTTTGGCGAATTCAGCCATACTTTTAAGTTAATTTTTTTTTTAGTAGAGAATTTGAAGTTGAGAAGTATGAAAATAGAGTTGTCGGAAATAGAATTAATGACGGGTGGAGTGGAATAACGCGTGATGGACGCAGAATCAAGTGCCTTTATCAGGGGTTGATTCCTTGAATATAGGTTCGGAGTCGAGTGCCTTTATCAGGGATCGACTTTTTACCCACACTCCATAGCAAATACAAAATGAACAGAAGCCTTTATCAGGGACTGAACAAATTATATCTCTCTTCACTTTTATTCTTGATCTGAACCGTAACTGATCAGTGTCGGAATACTTGAGTGGATATTGGTATCACAAGCTTGTTATAGCGGTAGTAATAATGGTAAAATAAAGTTGAATTCAGTTACTCTTCTCTTGCCAGAAGAAAAGAGTTATTATACAGTGATTACCCTATTTTCTTAACGCCATTCCGAAACAGGTAATTCAGTATTCACCAACAAAATTATTAAGATGATACATGATTGGCTGTCAGGTCATAAAGTGAACGAACACTAATAAACGCTACAACAACAACATTACAATTGATATTTGGCCTATGAGCTGGAACATCATCAAGAAATTTTTTGGCCACGTTTCTTGTATTATTACATGTAGTAGTAGACCTTCATTCTCATTGCCACAGTCGACCCTCTCTCTCAAATAAGAGTGGTTTCTAGTGTAATCATTGCGAAAATTTTTATAAGATTCCCCAATTACATGTACTCTTCTTACCCCTGTCTTGTGGTTTGCAAGCAGGGTTATTTTTTGCATTTGATTTCATTTAACCCGATAAGGCACCAAATGGGTTCATGCAGGTGAATATCAATTATGATACATATATGAGGGGAAAATTTACCGGTGGAAACCTCTCAATTCTGCCTAATTTTCCTTTGTTTTCCCAGTCTTATCCAGACTATCTTTCAGGAGGTAAGTATGGCCGTAAGTGAGAGACAATGTCACGTAAAGAAATACTTACCATACATCTTAGGAATTGGAGTAAGTTTTATCGTGCTTGATTATGATGATGACGTTAGTGCTGTAAGGTCGATAAAAATTGTAGAAGTGGTGGCGGTAGGGGCTGGAACTTTTTTGCGCGGGCGCCCTGGACCCCCTCTTATGCCCTCAGCATTCTGGTGGGTGACTAATTGTAATCCTTGTTCAGTTCCGTTATCCGCTATCGATTTTTTCGTTATCATTATTTGTAGGACTTTCTTTTTTAGTTCTGTTAACTTTTTCCAAAGTTTGTATCTAGCCTTTTAGAAACTTGCCTTGTATGATATGTAGATAGGACACGATCCCTTCTGCCATGACTTGTGTGCCCTAGCGCAATTGCAGCATGATACAACCTTTTGGGGGCATTCTCTTGTCTAGTAAGCGCCCGCACACTATCCATATCCCCTTGCCTTGTTTAAGGACGCCTGAGTGTGGCCCCATTAGTTACAGTTGAAGTACTGCTTGACTTGTGCCCGGAGAGACCAGAGTTGGGCTGTGTAGAGCATTGAATGATGCACAATGCCGCTTCTTACCACTTCACATTGAAGCACCTCGGTTGGTAGATTCAGAATTACTGAACCTCGAGTTTGCTTGGTTTTTGTGGTCCATCAGTGTTCCTTTCTGTCGTGAAGCCATCTTATCCTGCCTATTTTGATATCGGGAATCTGTGTTTTCATCTTCGCGAATGTGTGTCGTATTAGCGAGCCGTTGTTGGCGTTCTTTCCACCCCTAAATTATTATTCCCAGTGGGTCTCCTACAGCCTCAACAGGGTAATCCTGCTTCAAAATCTGCAACTTCTTTGGCTGAGGCAAACTAAGAGTAATATCTCGCTTGAAGACTGACTGCACAAACGCTTCGGTATCATTACTCCTCAGCTATCTTACTGCATATGCGCCCGCAATGTGTAATTTAGCCTTATTCAGCAACTCTGATGGCTGCATGTTTTCTGATCCCCCTACTTGTATTCGAACCGCTGCTTTCGCTACTGGCGGAGCTATGACCGAAGCGTATGTGGGCATTCCTCCCGGCCCGGGTACCATTGATGAGGTTGTCCTGCGGACGGACTCCTCAAGACCCTTCTCACCTGCCTTTTCTAAGACCAATATCCTTTTCTCCATAGGTATCACTTTAATTTTTCTTATAGCACTCTGGTTTGTACCGTAAGTGACGCGATTTCCGATTCCACCTCTACCATCTCTGATGGCTTCACACCTGCCATGACCAGTTATGTGACTATGAAAACGATAATCACGGTAAAAGAAGCTGTGTATAATCCAGCTATAAAAAATGTAAAGTGTAGGACTTCAAGAAGATGCTGTGTATGATACAGCGAGAATAAAAATGAACTCTGTAATAGAATCACGTAATGAAAAATGAATATATTAGGTCTGATCTGCCAGAAAAAATCTCTCCGGCTCTGTCTGTTCTATTTAATCCAATATAAAATCAAAATGCTTCCCCGTTTTGTCCTCCCAGTGCTCCGTTTCCCAAGAACCAAAATCTCCTCCGATCCATGTTCATCTGTATCATGATACAATATTAAACCAAACGTCTTAAGATAATTGTTTCAAGAAATTTCCAAGCATGGAGTTGTCATTGAAAGACTCTGAAACATTATAATGAACAATTCGCGACACTTGAGACGAAACATGAAAATAGAAATAAGAAGCCACGTGAAACGAACAAAAAAAAACAAGGCAACCTGTTGAAACATTCCGATAGTGGCTACTTGAGAAGCCCATGTTGTTACACACCAGTCTATCCATCGCCATCGTCATGTATAACTAACTGGTTTTGAGATTAACCATTTTAGCGCCTACAGAAAGCCCGAGGCACTCTGTAGACGCGATCACGGCAGTTCCGATGTCCACTTTTAGGTTTATTAATTTTTCGAAAGATGGTGTGTTGCAGTTAAAATCTCCATTCCACCTTCCGCGCCGGCCATATCGAAGTAGAACAAGCTTTAGAGTGAGCAAAGTGTAGTATAAACACGAAGAGTTTGAAAACAGTGCTAAAAAGATACAATAACGTCCATAAAACGTGGTGCAGCTTTCGACGAAATGTGATGTTATTCCAAGTAGGGGAATTTGATTTGGTTTCATTCAATTCGATCAGGCACCCAGTGGGTCCATGCAGGCGACAATCAACTATCATATGTACATGAGGGGAAGCCTTTCGGTGAAAACCCCTCTTAACTTGCCTGTTGTGTAACTGTAGAGATGTCTGATTTACCTTCAGGGAGTGATATTTCACTGTTCAACCACTGCGGGTTCCATCCTATCCCTTTCCGGATCGCTCCATGTATTCTGACATTGCTGTCTCGACTTCCCTTTCAAGTCGAAACTGTTCTATCCAGCCTTGCTTTAATATCCACTTTGTGATTCTAGCCACGTCTTCTGGGCTGTTCATCATGGCTTCGAGAGATCTATCTTTTGCTAATCTCAGAATTTCTCCTCTTTCTCTTGCCCATTGAGGAGATGCCATGACCATATGCTTGGCTTTTTGGGATGGATATCCACATTGGTATCTGAAGTTTTCTATTTCAGGGACTCTTCTTCAGTACAAATAGGAGTTGAGCCTGATATACTTGCTCCTTAACTGAATGGCAACAATGCTTTGGGCCCTGCTAAGGCCATGGTGGATGTAGGAAGATGTACCCTTGAATTTCATTCTATTCCTGCCTGTTTGTGCATCATTGAATGTGCTTGCCGCCTACCGCGATTCAGGGTCAACTGGAGCTAGTTGACCAGGGCGCTGCTTCTTTTTTTACCTTATCCAAGTGTATTTCCACTCCAGGAAGGCTGCTATCTTTACAGCTTTTTTACGCATCCCCTCGTTCTTCTCACACCCACAAATTCTGGTCTATTCGTCGAGATCTTTGCTCCTGTTCCTAGCGTGCGGTATCTCTCACTCACTAGCGGGCAGCTTTATTCTATAACATGCCGATCGTATCGTCTGCTAAACGGGTAGCTTCCTTGATAGTCCGGCGTGTTGGACCCTCTTTTGTCTTAGGTAGATTTCTATTGGTAAGATGGCAGTCAAGCAGGGGCATTGCGGGTGTAATCGACAAAACTCATAACAATAATTACACTCGAACCTACTTTTAGTTGAGAGGTTCGACTGAATCTGTGGCTCGCAGTAGAAAAAAAGCCAAAAATATTTCACAGGTTGTAGCTGAGTAGATGTGCGGCTTGCAATGCGTCATATACCACAGTGATCTGGGGGTCTACCCGAGTGGTTATTCAATTGACTTGATTGTTTTGTGCTAATTTCCTGTTAGTTGACACTAGGACGAAGCCGGAGCCGTGATACAACACCCTCTCCTTTGAGATATACTCCCCCCCCCCCCCCTTGAAAACCCTATTCTGCCTGGAAATATGGATTTATCGATTAGCCCCACAACATTTACGAAAAAAACTGTCTAATTATAAACTGTAAACAAATACTGAACGCACGTACAAGTACATGTATACTTAATTATTTTTGTACATCTTTGTTGAACAACATCTCGAAATTTTACAGCCTATTTATTACCTTATGGATTTTGGACAGTGTACGGACCAGATTTCATTTGTGATAAAATTAAACCAGATACTCTATTAACTTGGTAAATCTACTACACATATGAACCGTTTGGGTATTTAATATCAATAAAACTATTTCATGGTCAAAGTTCGATGGAATTACACCAACAATTTCTCTCCGTAGTATCGTTTCAATTTAATATGAGGAATGCCCCTAATTATCAGGCCAGTAACTATGAGTATGTCAAGTTGCCCTACATCCTTGATATCTTGTTCTACCGTATCCTAACTCAACTTAAGCTGTGAAATATCGTAAAACTTTTGGTATGGTCTCGTGTGGAGACAGGCTCGACCAGCTACCTATCATGCGCCCTAATATATGTAAATTTGCGTTTATTCGTGCTATCTTGAGTCTAAGACTATCATAAGACTAGGGCTCTTCTCTGGCATTAAATCTGAAAGGACAGTTGGTATTTTACGTTAATCTACGTCGTTCCCTGCATGTCTCGTCCACTTCGCTGTGAAACATTCTACTTTTCTTGTAGGCTGGGAGTTTCTTTCTTCGCCATTTTTTTTTATTCTGAATTGCTGGCATGTCCAGCAGACGTAGCGTGATTTTGGACTGCCTCATACAATTTTTTAATAGAAACGTAAGATCCGGATGGATTCCATTTCAACGAAGTAATTCTGCCATTGTTAGTTTTAGATTTGGACGTCGATTGTGCTCAAATTGATATAGACGTACGTGGATAAAGTTAAAAGAAGAATTAGTAATGAAGGATTACTAGATAGAACCTTTGAAACTGAGAGACTGTGGAATAAGTAAATAGCCTGAAGTACATGTGTTTTGTGAGTTTATTACATTGTTTATTTCTTGATTCATCTTGCAATCGGCCTGTAAGTTACGACAAGTGTTTAAAAAGTTGAAAGTAGCCAGAAATGCTTCGCCGGTTTCGTTATATGCGATTGTTAATTACAATTTGCACATAATTTTACTGATCGTGATTACGTCTGCTGCTGTAGCGACGCGGATATCAAACTCAGTTTAATTAGTAATTCAATTTGCGTTCACCACTCGACAGATTCAGCTTCAAAAAACTGTTACAACAAAATTTCAAAGGGGGGGGGGTTGTATCAAGACTCTGAAGCCGTTGCACAATTTGATCTAGTTGCGTAGCCGCTGAAGTGGCCTCAGATAATCGCTGGTTTACACTATGATATGGGAAATCGAAGGTCAATATAGTCCCCTTTGGTTATTATTATTGTCCATAGTATCATACAAATTTTGATGGAATTAGGGACAGAAATTATAACAGAAGATGACTACAGGACCCATCGATTTTCCGTATCATAGAGTATGAGTTTCCAGTTATTAAGCGAGAGTCAGAATAACAAATATCACGCAGAATACAGGACTTATCATCGGCGTTAGTATCTAGTGACCACAAATGCGGCTCTTACAATCTGCGCCTGTGAACTTGTTCCCTAAGAGTTTCACCCGTCTCTAAACCTCTCAAAATAAACAAAATTGAAGTGGAGTTGTTGAATCGAATCAATGTCGATCGAGGTATATATCGCCTTTTACTTGCTTCTAATTTGATGGGTAACTAACGCGAACTTTAGCATGAATACACCATTAATCCTATCACAGCTCTTCAATTTTTTCAAACAGACGTAAACACTCTACTCTTGCTTGCTGGGGAGGGCATTTACCTCAAGATCTACAATGTTACTACTTCCAATGTTGTGACTAAAATTAAAGTTTTCCGAGATCAGGTGATTCACGGAATAGCTGTACAAGAATTTTTGAAAGACACTGATTCAGTCTGTGTTGCAGTATGGGGAGGGGATTATCTAACTTTATTGTTAAAAAAACGATTCGATCAACTCCTCAAAGTTGATGAAAGTAATATCGAAAATATTGCTACTTCTGTCAGTGATTGGATATTGTGCGCTTCCATATCTCCATTTCACCCGGGGACTTGTGCCTTGATTACTGCTCACAACGCTATTCTTACAGCCCATTATCTTCAGGAAGCCAATCATATTTGCCTCGAGTCAATCTCTTTGCCCACGAGATCAGTCCTGTACTCCGCACATCTAGTTTGGGAGTCTCAGTCAAACATATTTGTAGCATCTGGAACCGTATTTGGGGAGATAATAGTTTGGAGATGCTTCTTGGATAGGAGGATTCAGGCCTATTCGACATTTTCAGGTCATGAAGGGTCAATTTATGGTGTCGAGATTTCTCCCAGATTCACCTTCTCTGATGGTCGTGTTGGTCGTCTACTCGTAAGCTGCAGCGATGACCGAACCATCAGAGTTTGGGATCTTTCTAATGATTTGACGAATGTCACATCGTCGAGTAAAGAAACTGGGTTTGGACCAAAGGATCTAAAAGCTTCTGGTTTGACCCAAGGACAACTAGCTATTGTTATGTCACATGCATCGAGAATATGGGGGGTAAGATTTCTCTCTCGTAAAACAGAAGCTAGCTGGCAAATTATCAATATACTTTCATTCGGAGAGGATGCTACGACCCAGCAATGGGATTTTAAACTCGATCCTAAGCCACCAAGGTGTGTGGGGAAAAGTCCGAATTTATCCATGACTTTAATGCCTGATCTTGACGCATACAAGCTCTTCCATATCAAGACATATGCATTCCATTCTGGGAAACACATATGGTCTTCAAGCTTGTATCAATTTTCTGAAAGATTTCATCTAGCCACCGGAGGAGCGGACGGAAAAATTTCGCTCTATGATGTTGAAGTCGAGAATAGCCCAGATAGACTACTATCAACTCAACCTCCAAGGAACAATACTTCAAGTAAACCTAGTGATACGCTCTCATGGTCTTTGGTTGACATTCTCTCATCACTAGGGCCAAGTAACGATGAAACTTCTGAGAAATCTCCCCCTTCCATTAGCGTTGAATTTACCGCACAGACTGGAAAAAGGATGATAAAAAATTCCATAAACCGATATGCGTTTATATCAGAGAATGAACTCTTTATTACAACGCTTGATGGACGCGTTATTCTAGCCACTATTGGGATTAATATTAGCTGGAATGAGTTATTTCTTCCAGATGCTATTTCACAGGATATTAAATCGTATGCTGTCGTTAAGGGATTTGCAAAGACTGGTAGGGTATACTTTACTGGGACTAATGGTATCATTTACGCCTACCACAGTCTTTCCAATATTGTCACAATTGGAAGCGTGAAGGGAAAGGTTTCTGATATGTTCATCATTCATTCTGAAAGGCATTCGCGCTATGGATTACTTGTGACAGAACTACATTGCAAGGTTGCCACATACTTTTATCTTGATCCAGATTCATATGACTCTTCGGGGACATCTGCAGTAGGTTTACCGGAAAAGTTTGTTGTGACCAGTGCTGGCGTAGCAAATGGTCTCCTTATACTTGGCTCTCGATCGGGGTCTATTGCAATTTATCAATTCGAACAGCTTCAAATTCCTTTTGAAATTTGTAAAGAAGTATGTGAAAGCGCTGATGCAATTACTACCATACTTCCATTAGAATCTAGTGATTCAGGCAGTGATCTGAAATACTTTTTGACAACAAGTAGAAACGGAGTCTATTTTATCTTCCTGATAAACTCTAATCAAGAACCACATCAACATAGCAGTCTTATAAAAGCTGTTCATCGCGGGTCTCCTCCTTTTGGTCCCATGATCGAAAATGCATGGTTTCAAGGTGAGGACTTATTCCTTTCGGGGTTTAAGAGTAAGAATTTCGTTGTCTGGAATGAGACTAGGCAACGTGAAATTATGAGCACAAACTGTGGAGGTGGTCATAGAAGCTATGCATACTCCCCCTCGGATAGAAATGGGGGTGGGCAGTTTGTTTACACGAAAGCTTCAAAGCTACATATCTATTCTCATACTAACCCTTCACACCGGACCTTAAAACAGGAATGTCATGGTCGAGAGATTAAGGCTTGTGCGATTTCTCAAGATAACAAGTTAATTGCAACAGGCGCGGAAGATACTATCATAAGAATTTGGTGTTTAGATTCAAGAATAGCACAAGAATTTTATCTCAAGGGTCTGGCCGTGGTCCAAAAGCATAGCGCAGGCATCCAACACCTACAATGGGTTGGGTCAAGGTATCTATTCAGTGGTGGTGGGAACGAAGAGATGTTTGTTTGGGCTATCCAAGAGATCCCAAATCTTGGCATCGGGATTATTTGTGAAGCCTCATACCCTAAGTTCAGCGAAGAGAAGAACTTGAGAATAATGCATTTCGATGTGACTTTTTTACCAGGTGTCGAATCGGATAATTTTTTATTCGTTTGTTTAGCATTTTCTGATTCTACAATACGGATCTATAGATATTCCAAGCAAGATGGATTTATTCTCATAGCACATGGAAAATATACCTCTTCGTGCATAACACAGATTCGGAAAATAAAAGCGTCAACGACAGAAATTTACTTTCTAACAACTGCTACTGATGGTGTCCTAGCCATATGGAATGCTAGTATCATTGAAACCGGTTCACCTCATACTTTAAAACTTTTATCAGCAAATAAATTACACCAGAATACCGTCAAGTCGTTAGATTTTCATTTTTTCGAAAATCGTATAGTAGTTTTGACTGGTGGGGATGATAATGCTCTTGGCATTTCAATTTATGACTCTAACAAGATCGAAAAAAAACCCTGCTTATCTTTGTTAACATCGGCACATGCAGCTGCCATTACAGGTCTATCTATTATTCCCACGATATCGAATAAATGCCTCCAGGCTCTAACCACAAGTAATGATCAGCGCATCAAGGTCTGGACCCTGAAAACTCTTCGAGACATCTATGAAAAAATGTCGATAGAAGTGGAGCTCAAACAAGATGTTTTTACATCTATAGCGGATGCAAGCGACCTAGTCCTTATCCCGAAAGGCACTGATTTCAAAGTCTTAGTTGTGGGAAATGGGCTAGAAATATGGAGCATATCTTAAGGTGTGATTAAAGTAAACTGATCTAGCAAGGGTTCACTTTGCTAGAACTCCTTCGCTACTTTCATCTCCATTTGGGCTCTTGAATATAGAGAAATAATTCGATTGACTAACTATCAAATAGGCCTACAGCGGAAAAATATGTCGGCCCTTTGAATAGATTCAAATACCAAGTAGAGATGACTGCGATTGCCACAGATTTAAAAATCAGACTTTAGTATTAAACACTATTCTAAGATAACATTAGTACTTATCTGGAGAATGCACCTGAAGGATTTCAATCATCTCCAAGTGACAGAATAGAAACACCACTATCTCTAACGATCTACGAATACTTTCAATCGAATGCGATGACACTTGGGAACGTATAACTCCCTCTTCACCGACAATAAATTTAAAGGACATGCGCAACTTCGTAAGACCTTCGCCTGCAATCGGCCAGCAATTAATTTGTCTCACTCACAACTTGGAAGATGCCAAGATAATTTTGGTAGATGCAAAATTCATCTTATTGTGGGCGCAGAATTGTCGATATTTATGACCTAAAGTCGCCTATTTGGGATTCATAGAATAAGCAATGCGACCTTCAAACGTGGCTCAACATCCACTTCGAGACTAGTATCGCGTGGTCTGTCTTGTCTTACAATTTATCTCGTCTTCGGCAAAATTTTATGTCTTGAGCCTTGCAAAACTTTATATGGGAACTCGCTTCTATGACCGTTGGAGTGGCCAAAATTATAACTTATCTCTAGACTATGTGGCTCTTCGTTTTTACCCTGTATGGCGTGACTAGCTGCGCAAGCATGTAGGAATGGAATAAATTTGGTCGGCGACTCGGTCGATGCAAGAAAGAATCTTGTGATGCATCAAAACTATGTGCATACATAGTGTATTTTTTTTTTTCTTTGATTGGGAGTAGACCTTCCCCTCTCTAAGGAAGAAGCTTCGGATATTAAGCGAGTTTCATTCCTGACTGGTAATGGCTCTCCAATCTACCCGCATATTTATCTCGCTCTTGTTAGATCTTTCGCTGTTTGACGAGTTAATACGATCGAGAATAGACACTTGTCTTGGGACTGTTCAAAGTATCTGCCACGTCATTGCCAACAAAATGGGGATGTGACAATATTGACACGAGGTACAATCGTATGCTAGTATCCCTCCGAATGAGAAAATTAATTGTTGTCGTTTACATAGATCAATCTTTCGTCTGTTCCTAGTATGTGTGTTGCGGGATCAATTGATGGTGGTAAACACCAGAGCAAGTCCAAAAATAAAAATCAATTAATTATTCTAATCTACCGAAAGAACTTTAAGAAGCATCTATGTCCTCATATATATATACATGTTCGTTGTCTTGCCCCAAGCCTGCTCGTAACTCTGCATTCCTTCGAATACCAACCACATGAATGTGATATGAATATCTATCAGGTGAACATCCAGCCTCGCGGGTTTCGTCATGTCAGCCTCACGGCAATTAGCCTTGGCAGTGTGTAATACCAGCCTCGCCGGTATCGTCATGTCAGCCTCGCAATTACTAGCTGTGTGTACTAGTCGTAAGTGCATTAATGATCTGGCGTAGCCAGGACTAGTCTCACGGGGTTATCCCGTAACAACGTGTACTTGTACTCGTAGTTTAGTTTCATACGATTGAATTAAACCGTGCCCTCCACCCAAGCTAACGAGGACAACCATGCCTGTGCCTACGAGTACTTCTTTGTGCTCTTCATCTCAACATATACTCGGTTGTTGTGACGGCTTGTTAGCCAATAGAAACCCTGTAGCCTACGATGGTCATTGCAGGCACTATGACATGGTTAATGAAACCATGGGTAATCCCTGTTAACATTGATTGCGTAATAGTTAATTACGTAATTAATCCTTCTGACTAAGCGAACAGGCTAATGTTGAAGTATCTAGAATATTCTAGATATGAACGGTGATGCAATGGGCTTATGATGAAAAGTCACTAAACGACCACGAATATTCTAGAAACTAAAGAATAGATATATAACTAGTCCATAGATCATCCTCAGATAGTCAGAGCAATTATAAACTACCTTTGTTTACTCGATTATCCAATAATCTTTATCCAAACTGTGACATATAATTGCTCTCTGCTATTTTCAGAAGGCATCTTTTAAAGAACCCTTATTCAGATACGCAGTGATTCAGATACGCAGTTCAGATACGCAGTTCAGATACGCAGTTCAGATACGCAGTTCAGATACGCAGTTCAGATACGCAGTTCAGTTACGCAGTTCAGATACGCAGTTGTCCAGATACGCAGTTCCTTAGGAGAAATGTCTTCCAACATTGAAAAACCTAACCCGAAAAATTCGCAAAATGTTTCGATAGAGCAATTTCGACAGCTGGAACTAAAATTCAACAAATTGCTCGAAAGACAAACGAAGGACTTAGATTCAAGAAGGGTTATCATTGAGAAAGACCCCCCTCCAAATGAGAGGAGCAATTTGAAGCCAACTAAGCTTCCAGAATTCCATGGTATTAGATCAGAGTACCCGGCATGGCGTGCCGCAGTCTTGGATACATTTCGTATGGATTGGCTCCTTTTTGGATACGACAACTCCCGGGCATTCTTAATGTTGTATAATTCACTGAAAGGTTCAGCTAGAACTAAGGCGGGATCTTTTTACGAAAATGGCGGGGTTCATCAAACTAGAGACCCTGAGGATTTTATTGAGTTTTTGGATAGGATTTACATGGACTCAACAAGAGTTTCTCGGGCAAATGCAGAATTACACCTAATGAAAATGAAAGAAAACCAGCGATGGTCGGATTTCTTCGCATCCTGGTCCAACAAGTTGACCGAGGCCCGAGGGGATTTCTGGCCGGATGAGAATAAGATATCTATGCTTCAGAGCGCTTTGAATAGAAAATTGACTACAGCATTAGCCGGTAACCACATGCTGCCGGATGACGATTTCAACGAATGGATACAAATAGTCAACAAGGTTTCCCAGCGGTTAGAGATGGTGGACGTTCGATTTGGAAGCTGGCAAAACTTGAGTCTCCCAGAAGCCCAGAAAGACGGAAAATTTTCGCGCAGTAACACAAACAAGCACGCATCTGAGGGTAAAATCATGGACAGCCAAGATAATAATCATAATTGGCGCCCACAGGCCGGGGACCTCGACGATTCAGGTGATACAGTCATGGGGGGGATTAACGCGGCGAGTGTTGAACGGCGCCGTGCCAAATGGAAGACAAGAGCAGAGCTTGAAAAGTTGAAGCAAGAAAGGCGTTGTTTCCGATGCGAGAGACAGGGATGTATCACAAGTAGATGTCCCTTACTGCCAGCCAAAAAGCCGAAGAACTTGAGGGTAAATTCTGTAACATTACCGGAAATTGACCCTTCCACGTATATTATTGATGAAGAAAATCACGATTCGGAAAACTGAAAGCTCCTAGGTTTAGTCGCACCTGGGAGCCAAAGGCAGCCTGTAGTGAAGATTTTAGCTTAAATACAAATCCATTTCTTGTCAATGCCCTTTTAAACGATACTCTGATTGTGCAATCTTTAGTAGACAATGGATGTTTGTGTTATGGTATTATTAAGGATACCTTAGTAGCTAAATTAAATCTGCCGCGCATTTCTATTACACCTCGGTCTCTAGAAACTGCAGAGAACTCTTCAGAAAATAAGCCAATCATAAAAGAAATTACCTTTGTGTCGCTGGATCTAGATGGATTTGTTACGCCAAAATTATGGTTGTATGTCGTTCCCCACAGTACACATCAACTAATTTTGGGCAAAAAATGGCTTGAAGACCAAGATGCCGTTGTTCATTCGAAAGAACAAAGGCTGGAACTTCGTAAGGCTGGGGGATCAGTTTACAGCGTCAAACGATGGCGCCAGGAAATGAGACATGTGGCACGCCCAAGAAACACTTCGATCACAAAAATGGCATCGATGATCGAGACGGTCCCTATTTGTAGAGCATCGCTCGAAGATATAAGTAAAGCCCTGCGCGATAAGCCAGACCTTTCAGTACAAAATGCTCGTGACCGATTACCTGAGGAAGTCAAGAAATTTGCCCATCTATTTGCAGACAATAATGGAGCAAATGATCTGCCGCCATGTCGAGGACCGCTTGATCATGCCATCGTCTTACGTGAGGAAAACGGAAGGACATTAACACCACCGTGGGGCCCGCTTTACAACATGTCGCGAGAAGAATTGCTTGTGTTGAGGAAGACGTTGACTGACCTTCTAAGCAAAGGATGGATCAGACCAAGCGGCTCGGCTGCAGCTGCACCAGTCTTATTCGCAAAGAAACCAAATGGTGGTCTCCGATTTTGCGTAGACTATCGTGGATTAAACGCAATCACGGTTCCTGATCGTTATCCATTGCCTTTATTTAAAGAGACGCTACGCCAATTATCAAAGTCAAGATGGTTCACGAAACTTGATGTCAAGTCGGCCTTTCACCGTATACGAATTAAGGAAGGTGACGAATGGATGACAGCCTTTAGATGCCGGCTCGGGCTTTTTGAATGGCTAGTGACCCCTTTCGGTTTAGTCAACGCCCCCGCGACATTTCAGAGATACATAAATGAGCAACTAAAAGAGCATCTAGATATCAATGCCACAGCATACATGGACGATGTGCTGGTATATACTGATGGTGACGAGAATAACCATTGGGAAACAGTTTGCAGTATCTTGAGCAAACTTGAAAAGGCAGGACTGTTCCTTGACATCGATAAATGTGATTTCCTTTGTAAAAAAGTTAAGTATCTAGGCTTCATAATCGAAGCGGGCAAAAACATAACTGCCGACCCAGCGAAGATAAAAGCAATTCGTGAATGGGAGGCACCGAAGACAGTTAAAGGCGTACGCTCATTCTTAGGCTTCGCTAATTTCTATCGGTGCTTCAGAGATAAGTTTTCCGAAATTGCAGCTCCGTTGATTGAACTAACAAAAAAGAAAACACCGTGGCGTTGGGGAAAAGAAGAGAGTTTGGCTTTTGAAAATCTGAAGAATACATTTGCCTCAACACCGGTACTGGCCCAATGGGACCCTGAGCGGGAGACAGTTTTAGAGGCGGATTGCTCAGGCTACGCACTCGGTGGTTGCTTATCTCAATTAGATGATCAAAAGAGACTTCGTCCGATCGCATACTTTTCCAGAAGGTTGTCGGGTGCAGAGGCCAACTACCCAATCCACGATAAAGAAATGCTCGCAATTGTAGCATGCCTTAAAGAGTGGCAAGCAGAGTTAAGGTCAACATCAAAGCCCTTTACTATCCTTAGTGACCATAGGAATCTTAACTATTTTGCATCAAAGAAACTTTTAAATGAACGACAAGTTCGGTATAATGATGTCTTACAACAATTTAATTTTGAACTAAAATGGCGATCTGGAAATTCGAGCGAGCGTCCGGACGCATTATCAAGGCGTGAGCAAGATAAACCAGGGGGACTTGATGATGAGCGAAATGCAGGAAGGCTGTTACAATTACTACCAAATATTTCCCTAAACCCCATTGATACAAAGGAAATGGGCCAAAATAACAATAAAGAGACAGACCCTGCTGCACTAGCAAGACTATTTGAAGACGATGAAATGCAATCTCTGTGGGCAATCGCAGTGGAAAAGGATAAGGACTGGATACGTGCTCGTGAAGCAGTCCGAAATGGTGAAAGGAGCTTCCCCCCTGATCTCGCCCTAAAATTTAAAGTGAACATAGCCGAATGTACAGTGGCTGCAGATAAGGTGCTGAGGGGTAGGGAGAACAGGATATGGGTTCCAGACTATGAACCTCTGCGGACGGCAATACTACAGCGTACCCACGATAGTTATCTTGCAGGACATCCGGGAAGAGATACCATGATAGGTATCCTTCTACGGCGATGGTTTTGGCCAAAGATAAGAGATTGTGTCAGAAGATTTGTCCGAAACTGTGATGTCTGTGGACGAACAACTGTCTGGCGGGAAGCTAAAGCTGGATTCCTTCGTTCCTTACCTATACCAGAACGTCTTGGAAATGAACTTACAATCGATTTCGTGACCGATATGCCACCGTCAAATGGATGTACGAATATTATGGTAATTACAGACCGTTTGTCCAAAGAAATATTTGCGTTTGGTACGAAATCAATGACTTCAGAAACATGCGCCAAAGTATTCATCGATCGATACTATCGTTACCATGGATTCCCACGTTACTTAACTAGTGATCGAGGTAGTGATTGGCTGAGCCATTTTTGGAAAGCCTTCTGCGAGTTAACAGGAATATCACAACGGTTAACAACAGCTTACCACCCTCAATCAAATGCTAGTGAGCGAGCAAATCAGGAAATCTTCAAGTATCTAAGAGCCTTTTCATGTTATGCTCAAAATAATTGGATGGATTTATTGCCAATGGCCCAATTAGCCCTCAACGCCCGGCCAAACTCGGCTATCGGAAATATGAGTCCATTTTTTCTGCGACATGGCTACGAGTTAAATCCTTTGGTGGAACCACCAGATAAAATACCATCTCGACATCCAGGGCGACTTGCTGCCACGAAATACGTGCGAAGATTAAGGGATGCGACAGACTTTGCACAAGCTGCTATGGCCTCGGCGCAACAACGGTATGAAACTAATGGAAACCAATTCCGGAGACAACCTGAGAAGTTCAAGGTTGGTGATAAAGTTTGGCGCAATCTGCGCCATATACAAACTCCTCAGTTGTCGAAGAAACTAGCATGGCAGCATGCAAAATATGAAGTAACGGCCGTACCTGACGCGTTAACCGTAGAGCTAAACGTTCCCGGAAATATACATAAGCGCTTTCACGTGGAATTGATAAAACGAGCTGGTACAGATCCATTTCCAAGTCAGATACGTGATGATGCCCGAAACCCACCTGTCATTGACGACCTAGAAGAGCCTGAATTTGAAATAGAATCTATTCTACGGGCTAGAACGGTTCGTCGTGGTCGGGGAACATACCGACAAGCATTAGTTAAATGGGTTAGTGAGGCAAACCCAACATGGGAGCCCATAGAATCATTAAAAGATACAAAAGCTCTGGACAGTTTCGAAGCTTTATACGGCCCCATCGATAAAAATGATGGGCCTCCGAATGATAGTATCGGATCATATGTTGGGCCTGCAGAGCAAATGACAGTTCGCAAACGTCGAGAACGTCAAAAACGAAAGTGAGAATCTTTGGCGCGCAAAATACTGGGTAATGGGCGAACGAGAGGAGGCCTTGTGACGGCTTGTTAGCCAATAGAAACCCTGTAGCCTACGATGGTCATCGCAGGCACTATGACATGGTTAATGAAACCATGGGTAATCCCTGTTAACATTGATTGCGTAATAGTTAATTACGTAATTAATCCTTCTGACTAAGCGAACAGGCTAATTTTGAAGTATCTAGAATATTCTAAATATGAACGGTGATGCAATGGGCTTATGATGAAAAGTCACTAAACGACCACGAATATTCTAGAAACTAAAGAATAGATATATAACTAGTCCATAGATCATCCTCAGATAGTCAGAGCAATTATAAAATACCTTTGTTTACTCGATTATCCAATAATCTTTATCCAAACTGTGACAGTTGTCATAACAGAATTATATCTCGCCACACTTCTCTAATCAAACCTCTCGGTCGCCATGTGCTACTGACTCAAGACTACGTCTAACGCCAATATGTGAAATTTCGGAGTCTAGTTACACAAGTTGCCACACAAATTGCCTCTTCTTTGAACCGCTTTAGCTCTTTCAATATTCATTTGAGCTTGATGATGAGGAATCAGTTCGCTATCAATCAAGTTCGGCAGTAAAGAACTTGTTGTAACTCGGTTATGAGCAGATACAGAATTGTGAATAAGCTAGGGATAACAGAGAAGTGCAGAAGATGATACTCAGAGACTGAGGATATGAATAACTTAATTAGTGTGATCAATGATACTCCTAAGGTAGACATGACTAATACATATACATATTACATTTTCAGGATAGTCCATCATATAACCAGAATGTCCGATAGCCTAACATCCTATCCTGTCCCATTATGCTACCGTCTCCCGTTATGCTACCATATCGTATAATGATACCATCTCCCATAATGCTACTATGTCCCATAATGCTACCATCTCTCATTATGCTACCATGTCCTATAATGCTACCATGTTGTACTAGTAGCACTAGGCTCTTAGTGATGATCGTAATAGCGGCTGTGCAGGGCTATGTAATCCCTGTACGCTGTTCTAGGACTAGTACATGAATATGCCATATCCCTGTAGATAGACAAGGGTATGCGCATAGCGGGTCTGACATTCAGATCACAACAAATTCCTCCAGCCATCCATCCATTTTTTATACGAGCACTATCTAGACTTTCATAGCTAGCTTTAGAATATAGTTTGATAAATGTTTGCTTCTTTATATCGCTAGCATCGTCAAATCTGCTGAGCTCAGCGATTTTTGCTCTGTACTTGGCTTTAACCGATGGGAAACACGTCAAATCAAGTGGCTGAAGTATATGACTTGAATGGGGTATCAAATAGAATATTAAAATCTTATTGGTGTAACATTCCCACATAAACTCGTGTGTGGCATGAGATTTATGCCCATCTAGTAAGAGTCGATATCCTTCAGTTGGCGTTGATGGGATGAAAACCTGCTCTAGCCACTTGAGTGCTATATCATTCGACGTCCAAGCATTTGGAGAAGAGCAATAAGCCCAGTCTAGAGTAGATGTGGCCGGAAACTAGCCAGAACTGAGATTTTTCCGCTTAAATATTGTTGAAGTTAGGAAAAATATATTTCATTAAGCATATCAAATCTAAAGAAGTAATTTGTTTATCAACAAGATACCAGTATATATATATATATATATATATATACATATCTACAAGTGCCAATTCTCAACATTCAGCTTCGCATCTATAACCCCCAAAGTCTCAACCTCCAACCGGATGAATATCAAAAGATTATCCGTAGGACTGTAGACGCGTGCTTAAAGAAATCGCGAAGAATTCCGGATGAATGCCGGAATGATCACTAATGGTTAACAATAATATTTGTTAATTATTGTTATATAGGTAAAATAATCGGCTCAGTGATAATCCGATTGGTCCAAGCCTGGACGTTAGCGGGTGGAAGGACCGGGTAGTTAGCCGTAGTGAATGACGTCGCTTTTATGCCGAGCGGACGGTGCGGATATTGATCCGGGTAACTAAGTCGGGAGGCGTTCCAAGCGAGTGACCCGGGAGATGTTCCGATCTCGCCTAAATCCAACAAATATGACAAGAGGTTTCATCCTCTATCCAGCGGCTGATATTCCCTCTAGAACTGTCACCTACTCCCTATTTCCAGGCTGCTTGACCACAGTTGTTCTTAAAGATGAAGATCCAACAACTCTGCCATTAGATCCAATACCTAAAGCGAAACCATGCTCATTAGCATTCCACATATCATCCGACATGATTGAATATTTGTCAATCACGGCATTTAGTCGGTGAAACCATTCTAAAATTCCCGCTTCAGTCACAGAATTTGCTCTCTGCCTTTCTAGCATCATCCCGAACTTTCGTTTGGTACTAGAGTGTCGTTTTATGAACCTGGTCATCCAATTCTTTCCAGGTAAAGCATCTGTAGAATTTCCACATCGAGTTACGGAGGTCATTGCTTTAACGCTGGCGTATGAGGGGCATGTCCTGCCTGATCCAGATCCATTGTCCATTGCACCAACAGATTCTCCTGCTCGTTACTCAAATTTTGTTTGATTCCCGTACTTAATACATGGGAAACTCCACCGTTATACCTTTCTCTAAGACTTGTTCTGGGCACATCATCTGCTCTCGCGGCCTCACGAAAATTGCTATATTTTCCGGCTTTTAGGCCGTCCAATGCAATTTGAATTCGGATCTCTGAAGATGTCATAATAGTAAGTATGGGTGGGGAGTTATTGTGGATTGAAATTATGGTTTCACGTGGGTGAAGGGTGGCGGAATCTAGGGTGGTAGGCTTAATAGCGACCCTGGATATCTTTGAAGAATGAAGTAGCACGAAGCTACTTGCTAAATGCAACCGCGCCGTCTGTCGAGCCTAAAGCCCAGCGGATTCCAGAGGCCGGGTGTGTGACGAGCCGTCATCGAGGAGCATGCGCTCCGAGAAAGGGCGAAAGACCTCTACGATAGTGGTAATAATTTAATAAGATTCTAAGCTGAAGATAAAAGAAGCTATTGAGAACTCTAATATAATACAAATGCACATTTCTGCCTTATGCCTCACAGCCTTGTCCCCTAAGCCTCACTGTTGTAAACGGCGGTCAGCGGGGATTCCGTAGAAATAACGCTTTGGTAGTATTAAGGATTGAATAGTAACTTATGGAGATCAGCTATAAGTGGGAAGCTACTAGAAGCTTCTATGGCTCACAATTTGGTACTAGAGCACGTGCACGGGCAATTACCCAGTGTATGTAATTGAGCTCTGGACAACCTGAATCGAATTATAGTTCTCTACATCAAGCATTCTGACGTCCAGATCTAAAGTATCACATTTAATCCAGCCAACTGTGATATCACATTCTAAGAGAATTCCCCTCCGTAAGCTCATAACTATAACACTCACTTATCCCTTGACGGTTCGTCACATCCCACCCCCCCCCTCCTTTTCGATAAAAACTCGTCCTCGAGGTCTTTCTCATTTCACTATCGTCATCTAGATCGTCATATTCAACACGTCCTTCCTTGAACGCCTTTAGCTAATCGCCTAATCTTGCAGGTGGCCCTGGTAAGTCTGGATTCTGCAGATGAAAAGTTAGTAACTTCTCTGGCGCATATTTGAGATGTGATGCCGAGTAATACCGAGGGTCCTCGTCATCATTAACTTTGTACGATAGTTTTTTCTTATCAATCGGACTGCATCAACCTGGTCAAGTTCGTACTTGTCATCTCCACAAATATTGATCGGTTCTAGCACGGGTTGCCTCTGTCCGGGTAACGTGTTTGCTAGGTCCTTACGGAGCAATCTGGCATGGTATGTGTTATGATTTGTCCAGGAAGCGGGCGTGTCAAGCTTGAAAGAATGACCTATCTTTTCCAGAATTTTAAACGGATCAGTGAATTTTGCAGAGAGTTTTTTGCTAGGCCGATCTAGTCGGAGATTTTTAGTTGACAGGTAAGCCATATCACGAACGTTGAAGTCCGATTCGGAGGGATTGCGGTTAGCTGAATTAATCATGCGTTGTTAACTTCTCGCCATAACAGTCTGAGCTGTAATCCATCCATCTTCCAGTCGTTTGGCAAAAGCCAGTGCTTCCTGAAGAGCCAAGCATTCTTTAGCATTTTCTAGGGGGGGGGGGGTGGTGCATTCCAGTCGTAAGATTTCCTCGGAGAATATCCGCGTGACAGTAAGAAAGGTGATGTTCCGATGGACTCGTGCGGCAACGTGAGCTGACCATTATCCATGGCAGGAAGCATACGGGCCCAATTTTTTTGATAGTGATCGTCGAAAGGGCGTAATCTATGATCGAGGTACTGATTTATGATCTCTGTTTGACCGTCTGTCTGTGGCGCATATGCGGTTGAGAGTCGGAGCTCTACACCCAATATTGAGGTTAATGCACGCCAGAAACCAGAGATATACTGGGGCCCCCGATCTGAGACAATAGACTCCGGCAGGTCGTGGTAACGGTACACAAAGGTGTAATAAATTTCCGCCATATCTTTCGCGGTTGCCGTTTTAAAGCAAGGTATTGAAACTGCCACTTTTGATAGACTATCAATGAATACATAGACGCTATCATAACCATTGATTTCCTTTGGCATGGTCTTGAAGTCTACGCAAATATATTGCCATGGGTGATCCGGAATTGGCAGGGTATGCAGCAAGCCTGGCGTCTTATCACGTGCAGCGTGGTACATACGACAACTACGACAACTCCGAACATACTGTTGCACGTCTTCTTTCATCTTATTCCAATATTATCGTGCTCGTAACTCCTGATAAGTTTTTGAGGCACTCGGATGACTGTTGGACAACTGGTCATGCACTTCATGGATGATGTCGGAGCGGAGGTTGTCTAAGTTTGGAATGATAATTCGTCCTTTAAACATGACTAATCCATTCAGGAGAGTCAAATTGGGGTTGCCGACAGTTACTTTTTGACGTAAGTGGTTGAGCGTCTCATGACTTCGGTTTAACCGCAAAATTTGATCAACCAACCTAATTGAGCTAAACGAATTTTTTCCAAGCTCTTGCTTAATCTGTGGCGAGATTTTATCTTTCTTGATCAGGGGCATGAATCGAACTTGTTTTTTGATTTCATCCCAAGGACCTAAGTCTTGTGCACGTCGCGATAGGGCGTCGGCCACGGCATTACCTGTTCCGGGCCGATACATAATTTGGATGAAGAATTGAAATAGAATTTCACTCCATCGAGCTTGTCGAGCATTAAGATTTTTAGTCGTCATGAAGTATTCCAAGGCTTTATGATCAGTAAAGACATCAATTTTGTGGGGGGACCCTTGTAGCTCTGCCCTTAAATTACTTAAGCCACGAATAATAGCTAACACAACATTGTCATGGATTTTGTAGTTAAGCTCCGCAGGCATCATGGTCTTGGAGAAATATGCGATAGGTTGCCATGTATTGCCACTTTGCTTTTGCGAGAAAACGGCAGCCACGACGCTATCAGATGCGTCCATTTCTAATCGAGACTCTTTTATCGGGTCATAGTTAGCCAGAAGAGGAGTAGATGTCAGCGCAGTTTTCAGTGCCTCAAAGGCTACATGGCAATCGTTGGTCCAGATGAACTCAACATTGTTACGAGTAAGTTGAGTTAGCGGTTTGGCAATTCGACTGTAATCTTGAATGAAGCGTCGGTAAAAATTACAAAATATGAGGAATGACTGAACTCCCTTAAATGTCTTTGGGGGCACCCAGTTCTTAATGACAGCGACCTTTTCTGGATCCATTCTTAGTCCCTCTGTTGAAACAATCAAACCCAGGTATGGTGTTTCCGTGACATTGAATTCGCACTTCTTGATGTCTACTTGTAACCTAGCTTGCTGTAATCTTTCAAGAACCTTTATAACATGCTCATGATGATCTTCGATATTTTCGGAGAAAATTAAGATATTGTCAAGGTACGCAGTACAAAATACGTCCAGATAATTAAACAGAACATCGTTCATGTATCGCTGATAAGTAGCTGGACCGTTGGTTAACCCAAAAGGGAGAGCCTTGCACTTATAGGAACCATACCGAGTCCGAAAGGTTGTGAGCTACTCCCAGTCGGGGTGCATTCGAATACGATGGAAGGCCTGACGGATATCAAGCTTGGTATAGATCTTCGCTTTGTTGAGCAAGGCTAGAGTCTCATCAATCAGAGGCAGTAGGTAGCGGTCCTTTCGGATTATTTGATTGAGCTTACAAAAATCGATACAAAACCGTAGTGCACTGTTTGATTTTTTTCACGAAGAGGACAGGGCTAGAGAACGGAGCTTGGCTTGGCACGATGAAGCCCTTTTCAAGATTTTCGGTCAGGTAGTCTTTCACAGCCTTTAATTCCTCTGCAGACATAGAGTATAGAGGGCCATATCCTAAGGTCGTATCATTTTCAAGTTCAATTTTATGTTCATATGTTCGGGCTGGAGGAAGTACATCGGATTCTGCTTTTGAGAACATATCAAGATAGTTATGATATGCTGCAAGAACCAAAGATGTATCCCTTGTGTCCGAGATGGAAGGGACCGTGTGTACTTCGGTCGGTGGGGACACTCTCATGCTGGCTATGCCTATGTGAGAATTTTTTCCATTTTTTCGAGATTGGTCTTCTTTTGCAAATAACTTTGATCGACGGCGAATATCCTTAACGTGCTTCATTTTAGGCTTCGAGGGAGCTTCCAGCAAGCGATGGAGGGGCAACTTGATTGGGCGGGAGATGTTTGGGGTTGGTGGAAGTTCTTTTGGCAACATTAATTTTCGATGACGAGAATCAACAGGTACGTCATGGTGAGAAAGCCATTTATCACTTAAAATCACGTCGTGATTTCCAAGTTCGAGGATAAGAAAAGGTATTTTATCGAGTCGACGGCTATCTATACGCAAGGAAAGAATTATTATGAGTAATACGAGGACCTAAGTTGCCATCAAACCCTTTAGATTGTATTGCTTTAAAAAGAGGGATAGGCTTAACCCCTAGGAAGGAAGAAACAGCAAAATAACGAGTGTCAATGAAAGCGAAACCATTTGCACCAGTATCCGGTAAAACTTGAATTTCAGTAACCTCACATGAACTAGCTACAAGGGAACAGGATATTGTGAAAGAGGAGCCGCCCATTGGTTGCCCTAGGTCAATCTGATGAAGGTTGACCAGGTGTCCTAGAGGGGAAACTTTGTCTAGGATCTCTCGCTTCCCAAATCTTCATCTGAAAAATTTTCTTCTAGAACTCCGATTGATTCTCCTGAATTTTCGACTATTTCCTGAACCTTGATTCCTTTAGGGCAGTTAGTAGATTTGTGACCCTGCGTACTACAATCGTAACAAGTTGTTTCCGACGAGTCAGTTGGTCTTCTCTAATCCCAAGATATCTTGTCAGGTCGAGCTGTTCGAATCTGTGGGCGCGGTTTCGAAGGATCAAACAAGTCCTTGGTGAAGGCTTCAGATCTCTGTTTTCTTGTAAAGTTTCTTTCATGATTTTCCCGATACTCGAGCAGTGCAGTGTTAGGAATTCGTCGATTTGATCTTTCGACTCGTAATCGACTTATCTCCCGGTCAGCAGGCTCTACGGCTGCACAAAGGTCCTCAAAAGTTCGAAACGTATGGAGCCGATCAGCGAACCGGTCACGAAGTCGGAAGTTCATTTTGTCAAAGATTTCATCGTGTCGATTAGCTTGCGAAACCTTTGCTTTCCCTGCTATACGCAAGAAGCGTGACTAGAAATCCTGGAAGGGTTCATTATCGGATTGACGTAAATCATCGAAAAGCCTCCCATTGTCTCGCCGCTCGGTGGTACGGATGTATATTGTAACGGCTTGCTAGCCGATGATTCCCTGTAGCCTACGCTGGCTAGCGCAGGCTGAATGTGTAGCTCGACAGGAACCTTCTAGAAGATGCTATGCATGTGCACATTTATTGGAGAGTGGGCACGGGCCATCTTGAAACAGATCATATGATCTGGGCCCCCCACTATTCCTAAGATGCCAAAGCAAAGCAATGGCTGGAATTTGAAAGCACTTCAGAGAAGTCTGGAGAATCTTCTAGAGAGAACTGGAGAGAACGGTGATAACAAGTAGGTTCACGAGAATAAGGTATTACAGGGGTCATTGTTTTGTATAAATATTAGACTTGTCTACTGTAGATTTTCTCTCCATAATTGAGTTATAGAATACCATTATTTACCTGAAAGCTTACTGCTTCATTATCTGATCTGTGACATATATCCCTTTTAAGTGATCAATCATCTCCTGGGCTGACTCAAATTCTAGTTCAGGTTCTCCAGTGTCGAAATAGGCTTTTAAATGGTCATTTGCTGAGTCGGAAGTTCGACCAAAGATATAATACATGATGTTCTTCTCATTACCCCAGGTTCCAGACATTGAGTGGATCTTTCCGTGCAGAAGATTCATCCAAGAATCGAATCGATCCTTATCACCTTCCCCGGTAAAAACCCAAGGGTCAGGAACATTAAGCCTGTTAGCTTGCCCGAGAAAAACTCCCATAGAACTATATCCTTTTTCTGGTTTAACCGATCTACCTGCACGAGCGAACGGTGGTCCACGGTATCCTGGTTCTACAATGGCCTGTAACGGGAGGTTCTGACTTATTGGCGAATATTCCGTCAATTGCGCGGAGCTGTGGTCTATTATAATCTTTGACATAATCCATTTTTCCTTCATTTTGCTCTTCGATGGAATCTAACCTTGCGGAAATCTTCGGGTGCGTTGCATCGCGAGAGGCTCCCTCACGCCGACAAGAGCTCGACCTACTAAGAATCCGAATTTCTCTTTGAATTTCACGGATTTCTCGATGGCGTGATTCTTCGCGATCTGCAGCGGAACGAATGCTAGTTTGCAAATCTGTGAGCATTGAAACAAGTTCTGATTGATCCATTGTAGTGCGGTCGGAGGTTTCCGGACCGAGAGATTTTGACCAGCGGCTCTTTTTATTTCGCTTCACTATATTAATAGATGGCGGCAGATCGGTATCGTATTCAAAGAACTCCTCGTTAGGCCTTCTAGAGAGCGAACCTGGAGGTACTGGGGGTGGAGATCAACAGACGGGCGTGGTCGTAGATAGTGGGTGGTATGAATTCTGATCAATTAGGAATGGTAAGGTTACTTGAGGTCGAGATCAAGATTTGCCTAAGACTTACGAGTCTTTGGAACAAGTGAACGAGCAAGTTCCCAATCCTAATCCTGTGTAAGATCGGTGATTGGAGATTCTGATGCGTTCCCACGCGGTGTGGAGAGCTTAGAATAATGTGACGAGCCGTTATCGAGGAGCACGCGCTTCGAGAAAGGGCGAAAGACCTCTTCGATAGTGATAACAATTTTATAAGATTCTAAGCTGAAGACAAAAGAAGCTATCGAGAAATCTAATATAATACAAAATGCACATTTCTGCCTTGTGTCTCACAGCCATGTCTCCTAAGTCTCACTTATCCCTTGACGGTTCATTACAGGGTGCCAAGGCACACCGCAGAGGCGTGCTCAACGACAGCCAATTTCACAGAGGAGGAAATTTTCAGGGATGGTATCCGATTGGTGATATAATAGCACAGGGTAGCCCGCTGAGGCTCTGTTATGTTTCCTTTTGTTTGTTTATTACCTTTTACTTGTCCGGCGTTAGTAGGATTCTCTGTGACACTAGGGCGCCGATCGGAAGCACTCGGCTGGACTGTACATTTGTTATCTCCCAAGATGAACGGGAGTCTCGGAAGGTTGTTACAATATGTCGGCGCTAGCCTTCGGATTCGTGTTTAAATAGGTGACTGCGCACAGATATTAGGAATCGTGCAACGTCCTCGTTATAATTCCTTACCATCTTAACTTTACTTACATTTACCCTCTTCTCCTTCCTCTACAATTCCTTGACTCCCTTCTACACTCTAACAGAAATGATCCGGGGTCGTATCTTGGCCACAAGTGCAGGTAAGGAGAATATTTTGATATTGAAAGCGCCGATAGTAGTCTGCAAAGTCGCCGTGAACAGACTGGGTACCGAGCAGTAGATCAAGAGATTGCCGGTCCAGGCTCCTAGTTTCCGGAGAGCTGCCAGCATTAGCCTTGATTCCAAGTTGTTTTATCTTTCAGGGGCGTTTTGAGTTCAATAGTTATCCACAGCGGCAATGTAACGTTCCTTAATTTCTCTCTTTGCTCGAGAGATAGACAGTACATGCGTCGGAGCGAGGATGGCGCAAGCTTGTTTAGCTAGGGCGTCAGCGATTTCGTTGCCAGCAATGCCAACATGCCCAGGGTACCATCGTATTTTAATAGAGCTGGGCTCAACGAAATTGCTGAGTTCTCATACCGTCCAGCTCGCCGCAAGTTCTCGAAAGCGAATAATTTGTGAAGAGCTGCTCGAGGTTGGGTTATCTAAAATCAACCGAAGGATGGTCTCTTGGTTGTCCAGACATACATTGATATTAGTGGCGTAGCGAGCCATGGGGTTGCAGAGAGCAGCGGCGAGGCCTTCGATTGCTCCGGCTATTTCTGCGTCTTAGACCTCGTCTACAGTACCGAGGGGCAGGAGGCACTGTCCTATCTATTGTGTGGTATCTCGGTAGACTACGCATCCAGCGCCAGCACAGTTTCCGATGAGGGCTCCGTCGGAGAAAACGAAGAGATCTAAGGAGGGGCTGGGAATTTTGCCATTTTGTAAATTCCTAGCGTCCCGTACTTCTACCTACAGCTCCTATATCATGAAGAAGCATCTTACAGTTTGGGTTCCAAGAGAGTGGGATTGTGTCGGTCGACAGTTCAGGAAACACTCTTTGGCGGATCCAACATATATGATGAGAATTCCAGCGCCGTCGTAGGGAATGTGAGGGTTCTGCCGAAGCCGCTCGAACTGCGTATCGGTCATGTATTCGTTCGAGCCAAGCGGGTGCTGGGCCCCACCCTGTCTCTCGGAGAAGTGCGGGGATCGGGATTGTACGATAAACAGGGAGGGCGGCTCGTGCAGCTTCGTTCATTCTGCGCTAGAGGCGCAACACTATGTCGTTTGAGGTAGCTTGGGAATACAAAGTCTCAGCGCTGTAAAATAGGGTGGTAATGGCTGCCCCCTCTACAACTTGTTTGAGAAGGGGTGGGTTAATGCCACGAGTAGTGCAGGAGAGTTGTTTTATGTGACTAGGGATGGCTAGAAATTTTCTGCAAGACTCGATAATCTATGTTCGAAAGCGTAGTGCCCAGTCAAATAACACCTCAAGTCAGTGGGTGAGATCATTGAGTCTGATGCCTAAGTCATCGATACGAAGACTTGGTTCTTCCGGTTCTCGGCGTTTCTGGTGGAAGTACTGGAGTTCTGTTTTAGGGATCTCGAAAGAGATACCATTCTCGCGTCCCCATGCGAACGTCTGGTCGAATTTTTCCTAGAGAAAACTCCCGCAATTGGCGAGGGAGGATGCGGATGCAAAATGAGTGATATCGTCGGCATATCTGAAGCGGCCGCGCGATAATCTGAGTACACCTTCAGTGGCCAAAAGGAAGAAAATTGGAGAGACCGGAGAGCCTTGAGGGTGGCCCATTCGATTTGAGATGGGGTTGATTGGGAACCATCCAGAGAGATAACACATTCGCTCTGTTCCATAAAAGAAATTGCCTAGAGCACAACGTTCGAGGGTCACCCTTGAATACGAAGGCGATGAGTGAGAAGTCCCTTCTGAATTCCGTCGAAGGCGCCTTTTACGTCTACGGTGACGATCCCCGCAACTTTCTTTTCGCCCCAGGCATTTCGGATGTCGCAAGCAAGTGCGGTCGTTAGATCTATGGCTGAGCGGCGGGGGACAGCACTACACTGGTCTTTCCCTAGAACGCAATGCTTGAGCGCAAGGTAGGACATCCTTCGGACTGTTAACCGCTCAAGTCCTTTTCCGAAGCAGGATAGAAGAGCAATTTGTTGATAAATAACGGGAGTTGTTTTATCATTTATTAGGTCTACGGATAACGTGCAACCACACACCCTAAACTTGCCAATTTGTTATGGGTGATACCCACAATTAGGTCGATGGTGCAGTGGTACATTATCCGGGCTATCCTCCCAAGTAGAGTCTGGGTAGCTTTGACAGATGCCCTACTCGAGACAGGACAAAGTTGGTTCGAATCTAGCATGACCCTCACACTACTTATCCCGCAGTGATACTGTATTCGTAGGGTGACGAAAGCATGCTCAGATAACCACAGGTTTTTCTCGCTTTTCCCTATGGCGGGTATTCACGGAAGAGGGTACATATCGTAAGGCGTTATTCTCGTAGTGGTATCTGCGAATGAAATCTGAGTATGAGTGTTCAAAACGTCAAATAAAGTCATACTGCGTCACATACATAATCATTCGTGTCATAGCCTCAGGCTGCATACGGTAAAATGATTGAAAAAAAACTAAAAAATACCTGTTAATGACAGTTGACGACTTTGGGCGCTGGCCACTTACAGATGACCACGGAGGTCAGGATCACTGAGGTAATAGTCTTTAAGTATATATAGCAGTTGTCCTACCTTTGTAGATAGACATAGAAAAATATAACTTATTTTATGGTATTGCTTGCGTGCAGTGACCATTTGCTCTAACCTTTCACAATATTGGGATGCAAGACCTCGGAAAGCGTACGCTATCCTCAGTCGCTAGAACTAAGATAATACATTCTTGGAGCTGAACACTTATACTAAGGATGCATTCGCCGGCACCATTACAGGGTTACGCTTGTTGAGACTTACGCCTTGCTTGTGCCCTCAGCCGTGAACATCTGCCCAAGGAAAAAACAAAAAACCTCAGTCTCCTCAGCATGCTTCATTTTCCTGTCCTTTGCGACCGCGTGAGATGTGATCTCATAACGTCCATATATCTTGTTGTAGCAGGTGTTCAGGGCAAAGGACTTTGAACTTGGACATGACCTAGATAGCGGAACACAAAACTCTCGAAGTCGAAATATCCCCTCACAACCCCCTTTAAAAACTCTTTCCTCCCTCCACATCCTGCTTACTTGTCCTTCTGTCTCTCATGAGATCCCTATTGGAACCTTATCCTTTCTCGATTATCATGAGCAATCTTCCTTCCAAGAATTTATGCCCAACGACTTTTGTCCTCCGTCGGGTATCCATACCATCAAGATCGTATATCTGGGGATCTCGAAAAGGTAAGAGCCGCGTCAATTTCACTGGGGGTGGTCCAAAGTAGTAAAACAATCCATAGGTTGTAAAGTTGTCAGAGATGTATGTGAGGCTGAAGTCCAGTTATGGCAGAGGGAATGCTTAACGTGTTGAGATGCCTCCGGCTGAAAATGAATGCTAGTAGACCTCTAACCCTGGTCGCGTGCGACTCCTCTTCGCTATCTCGAATATGCGGGTAACATCTTGAGTGTTTACAGCCGGTACCACGTGAAGGTGAAGGGTTCTGGCGTTACTAGCCGAGAGTGTACAGTAGCAAGTTCCTCTGAGTGTTTTCGAAGTGCGTTACCACAGTACCTCCTGCCGGATCCTAGTATCACAGTTACTGTTACCAGTAGTATAAATATTTAGATTCTGAGCCACTGCAGCAGTCGAATGGTCTATTACACAGGTATCGGGAGGAAATATATATATATATCTCCCGGACTTGGAAAATATGTTTCTGTTTCGACGAATTATAAATCCTCTTTTTTTCGATTTCTACACTCTACAATAGTCTTGTTACATGATACTCGTCTGATAAGATCCAAACTTTTTACGAATATAGGCACGCTCAAAATTTCCTTATGTCATCAATCAAATGTAGCTTACAAGGTATGAACATTAAGGACACGATGCTGTCAAGTTTATGGAGATCAAGTGAATATCTGCGCTTAGACAAGCCACTACGAAGTTTCTGTCGGCGATAGTGGGAATTTTATCATGCGGGGATGAGAGGAACTTAGCATGGCAGACCGATTGCGTTTGTCAAGCATTTATATTTATTTAAAAATCAGTTCCTTACTGATCATGAAGTCTTGTAGATTAGTCTAAGTTGCCTAAGCCAAGGTTCTCATCCGCTTTAATTACACGCAGTGTATTGGTATTTCCCATACCACCTTTCCAGCCTTGGACAACAATAACAGTTTCACCCTGTCCCAATACCTTAAGCTTCAAGCCTTCAGAAATTGCCCATTTTATTCTGCGATCGACATCTTCCTGCCAATTAACATTAGAGAAGTCTGGCTTCTCCTCTGGAAAGAGAAAAGGATAGACTCCACGATATAGATGTGCATATCGAGAAGCACCAGCATTCCGGGTTACCATTAAGATAGGGCATACTGGGCGGTACTTAGATACCAGTCGAGCACTTTGTCCGCTGGTAGAGAGAACAATAATAGCACCTGCGTTCAAATCCATTGAAGCGCGAACTGCAGACATAGCAACCGATTCTGTAACACTCACGGGACGTGGTACTAAGCTGCAAAGTTCTTCAAAATGCGAGACATATGCAATAGAGTTCTCAGCCTTCAGACAGGTCTCGTGCATCTCACTCACGGCCTCATTGGGATAACTCCCCTTAGCTGTCTCCCCAGACAGCATGACGCAGTCCGCACCGTCACTGACAGCGTTGCCGACGTCACTAATTTCAGCACGAGTAGGACGGGGATTGTATATCATAGACTCAAGCATCTGAGTAGCGCAGATGACGGGTTTACCAACAATGTTGCACATAGCAACTATTTTTTTCTGCGCGGCGAAAACTTCTGCAGCGGGGATTTCAATACCCAGGTCTCCACGGGCGACCATGACTCCATCAGTCTCTTTCAGAATTTCAGCGAAGTTGTTGAGCCCTTGTCTGTTTTCAATCTTGGCAATGATCTGGATGTGTTTTCCGTCTTCACCGAGTACTTTGCGGATATGCTTGATATCCTCACCACGACGGATGAATGATGCAAAGATCATGTCGACATTATTTTTAACCCCGAATCTAAGATCTGCTTGATCTTTTTCTGATAGAGCAGGGAGATCAACATCAGTGTTGGGTAAGTTGACACCTTTCTTGGAGGAAATTTTTCCGTTGTTTCTACATCTGACGCGAATGGTCTTTTCATTAACAATTTCAAGAACAACGAAAGCGAGGACACCATCGTCGACGTATATTACTTTCCCCGGTTCGATAACATTCGTAATGTTCTTGTAATCAACATACCTTGAAGGTGTTAGTCTAAGATTTGAGAATTAAATAGCATCACAAACATGTTCTTGTCATCACTAGCAGTTGCATATTTCTCATCCGTAGTGATGTTTAATTCAGCACCCGCGGATATCGGAATATCTTGATCATTGATCGTGTTTCCAGTCCGTATCTCTGGGCCCTTGGTATCTAAGGCAATAGCAACTTGGCGTCCCTTTTGTACCCTCTGGGCTTCACGGGTGTTATCAATAACTGATTGATGGTATTCATAGGAGCCGTGGGAGAAGTTCATGCGAACAACATTGAGGCCGGCATTACGGAGTTTATTCAAAGCCTCGACATTGTTTGTTTTTGGACCAATAGTGCAAATGATAGAAGTACGGCGATAATTTTTAGCTGGCGCAAACTCTGTGTTGAGGTTTGATAACCATTCGATACGATTGGAGCTTCTCAGGTGGTCTGCAGCGGTAGCCATATTAAGGTATTTCTCTATAATCCTGATAGATTTATACTTCTGGTTGAAGTAGTTTGATAATTATCTAAAAATTTAGTCTTGAGTGAACGATGATGAAGAAATAAGTGTCTAATTCGAGTTAGTCCACGGTGTTTGTAATGGAGGGGTAAAAGCTCTCAACAAAAAGAAGCTTCAGAATGAACTGACATACAAAAACTTGAAAATTCTATGGTGATCACGAACAAAAATTTGATTTGAAGAAATTTATGAGTAGAGGGATAGAGGTATTACCTTGGAAGCTTCTTATATTTATGGAAATAGATTAGAAACAAGTGATCTGTTTTCTGTTTATGCTTTTACGCCCATAACCTCTTGGACCCCCCTAGCTCTGACCCAAAAAATCCGAGTCGGGGCTTGGCGTTGGGGCACTCGTGCATGGTCATTTGCGCGCGGTTCGGACGAGGCTGTATTACCGGTACCGGTTAGAGCAATTACGTGACATCTCAATAGTCCTAGGAGATACCACAGTCGTCATTTTTAAGCTTTCGATATCTGAAACTACGGAAGAGACATTTTCACCTGTTCCTAACGGAGTCAATTACACACAAGTTGTTGACGAGGTCGTTGAAGATTTAAGGCAACACGACTTCTGGGCCCACTTTCAACTCGCGAATTCAACAATGGTCAGTAATAATATATACCAGAGCTTAGAGTCCCTTATCTCTCTTCTATCCCAATGGCCAGATGCGCTAACTTTTAACACGTTGGGTTAGATTGGAAAACTGACTCACTATGCATTCGATGCATTACTGAGTAGGCAATTTTAAGCCATCTTGTAACTCTTCACTAATGGGATACAGTTTCGACTATTCTTGCTGGCATGAAAAGATCTACCGGTCTAACGTACGTCCATATTTCTTTGAAGCAAAATCTCTGAAGAAGAGTATGCGCGTTCGCATCACACAATTCTCCCCCCATATCTTTCAATAACTACGGATATCGAAGTACATAAAGACTAACAGCAACCTATTTTGGAGCCTAAACCCCAGACTCAAAAAAGAAAAATTCAGTGAAAACAGTGATTTAAGTACCTGGATTGAAAGATACCTCGGTGTGGGCGAATGGGTGATGGACCAATCTGTGGCAATTGCAGGATCCAGTGGCTGGTTTGAGAGAAAGCGCTAAAATACGAAAAATTAGCCACAAGAATTTGAAGCCAACACAAGCCATTTGAATGAGTACGATGATGGAGTTTTGGTGTTTCGGAGGTTCAAACGTCACGAACTTGTCAGTTGAAATATTTAACATCTCACGCCGATTGCTTCACAAATTTTAGACTAATCGAACCATTGATCATCTGCATGGAAAGCAAACTTGCTCAAAAACTCTGGTAAATCAACACCCTATGGTTCAGCAAATCGTCGCTGTAAATTTGGGGGAACCAACTTACCCTATTGATAGGTTTGTCTCCTCTTTTTATTTTCCTAGTTCGGCTTTCGTCTTGGCCTTAAATTTATTTATCTCCCAACGCTTATTTTCCAAAAGCTGGTTCAAGAAACCTCATGGCTCAATCAAGGTCGAGATATTCAGTCATACACTTCTACTCAACAGGTCTTCAAATGGAATCCAAAGACCTTGAAAGCTTACATCTTACCCCCCTTAAAATTAATTATAAATGATAATACATCTTCATCCATAACGGACTTTATTTCTTCGAGCAAAAAATAAAAAGCAACTACAGTCGTCCCTCTCTAACTCGATAGTGGGTCCCGATACAAGTTTTGAAAACATTCATTGAAATTCAACCATTTACATTTGCAATACCTACCCCTGCGCGCAAAATTACCTGTAAGGGTAAGTGTTGCAAATATAAAAGTCCAAGTTACAATGAATATTTTCAACACTTATACTGAGACCCACTATCGAGTTAGAGAGGGACGACTGTGTATCATGGCAAATCATCACTTTAAGAACAAAAGGTCAGCTCCATACATTGATCATGGAGAGATTCTCTGTTCTTTCTTAGATACTTGCTAAACAGCTTGACTAAAATTATATACTAGTAATAGTACAGTAGAACCTCTCATAGCTAATAGTGGGTCCCGATATAAACATTGAACAGATTGATTGTAACTTGGACTTTTAAATTTGCAACACTTACCCTTACAGGTAATTTTTTGTGCAGGGGTAAGTATTGCAAATATAAACGGTAAAATTTCTATCAATCTCTTCAGTAAGTATACCGGGACCCACTATTGGCTAAGAGGGGTTCTACTGTATTGAAAATGCAAATACAGTAGTCGAATGGTAAAAATCGTGCTTTAGCTCAGAACACGTTGTTCTGCATCATATATATTAAAGGTAGAGTAAATACAGGATCAATCTCGCTTGTCTAAATCTATCCCGGCTAGCCTGAAAGTCTAAAATTTATTGACCTGAGGTATTAGGATTAACACGTTTTAAACTTTGTGCGCAACCGATACCTCAAATTAATTCATTATTTACTTCTCCCATTTCTAGCGACTTCAATAGAATTATCCGGGTCGGATGGTGCAGTGGTACACTATCCGGGCCGTTCTTCCAAGTAGAGTCTGGGTAGCTTGGACACATGCCCCACTTGAGACAGGAGAAAGCTGGTTCGAATCCAGCAAGACCCTCACACCACTTCTCTCGCGGTGATACTGTATTCGTAGAATGACGAAAGCATGCTCAGATAGCCACAGGTTTTTCTCGCTTTTCCCTGTGGCGGGTATTCACGGAAGAGGGTACATGTCGTAAGGCGTTATTCTCGTAGTGGTATCTGCAAATGAAATCTGAGTATGAGTGTTCCAAACGTCAAACAGAGTTATTCTGCGTCACATACATATCTTCCGTAATCATTCGCGTCATAGCCTCAGGCTGCATACGCAAAAATGATTTAAAAAAAAAAAATAGAATTATCCATCAATCTTCATTCTTGTCGTGTAGAAAGAACTTAGTCTTTTGGGATCAAGCACCTATATCATACCTCTCGGATGGAATGCTTGCGCCTGATGGACAAGCCAACGAATTCAGTCGATTAATCAATTCTCATCCATATTGTCGCCGTTTTGATCAATTACTTTATCTTTACCAAGATTTACATTAGTTGACTCGGTGTTGAATCTAATAGTTTTCTGTAAAGATAAATTTACCGGATACTTCCCTAGCGTAAGTCTGAAGTGGATGTGCACAACGGCTGACACGGATCCAGCGGATACAAGCAATTTTGACATCAAAGGAACTGCACACTACCGCAGCTGAATATTTGCAACTATAATTTTTTAGCTGTGGGCTATCCCTAGAAAAAGTTTTCATGGCAACTATCAATATGCTCTAGTCAGGTCTACTTTACCTTGGACAAAACCGAACTTACTCTTTAAAAGTCTAAAAGTCATCCCCCCTGTCTTGGGCATTTCTCAAGTCGGCGAGTTATAAGCTGTCGTTTACTCCCTGTTCGAAAATTATCCAACATCTTATTTTTAGTTCGACAATCAAGACTTTCTGCACCTGGGCAGTAATGTGAAGGAGATTCGTCGGGAAATTTGCAGAAGAGGATACCCTCGTTGGTTCGCCTCTGCGAAACCTTAGCTGCTACCAGAAAATATGAGAAGGCGGCATAAGTTCGCAAGTAGTCACCTCCAATGTGAAGATGAGTACTGGATGAGAATTCTCGGGACAGATGAACCCTGGGTTAGGGATGGCATAAAAAATTGAGTTTAGGTTGTATGGTGGGCCAGCACTGTCACCCAATCTTGTCGATGTTTAAAAATCAATCCAAGCTTATCATCAAGGTGGATGGAGTCTACGACAGCATACATACACTAAGCAAAATGAAGTTCGCTTGTTCAGCCAACTTTTTATTAAAAAGCTCGTAGCTTCAGAACCACTCAATAGAATATGTCAAAAACCTACATAGGTATAATTAAGTGCCTAATGAAGCATATTCTAAATTTTTGAATCATGACTTAATCTATACAGAAAATGGCGGCTGGGAGAAACTGACCAAGCGAGGTGAACTTCATTTTGTAGGCTATTCTAGTATCTTGTATTACCGCCCTTTGCAGCCACGACAGTCTCAATTCATCGAACTAAACTCAGATAATTATTCGTAAGTCATCTATATGGTCAAACTCAACGTATTGGGCTAACTTTTGGCTGTAATTGAGCGTGCAACAAAGCGATATGCCTAGATTAAACATGACAACACGAGACCAAATCATTCAGCGCCTCAAAGAGGGAAAGTCATTCAGTTCTATCACGAGTGAGCTTAAGTGCTTCAAATCTACGGTTTCTAAGCTTCTGAAAACCCTCCCTGAAGAAAGTAGTGCCAGAAAAAGGGGAGGTGTAAGCAAGCTGACCCCTCGGGACAAGCGAAGAATTGTCAATAATATAGCCAACAGGATTTTTAAGACACCAAAACAAGCGGCAGCAAGTCTACAGGCTTCTATGGGTACTAGTGTCAGCCCGCAAACCGTCAGAAATGTCCTTCGAGAGTCGGGCTTGAAGGCCAAAAAGAAGCCCCAAAAGCCAGGCTTGGCGGCTCGGCACAGGAAAGCTCGTCTGGATTTCGCCCTAAGACACAAGGAGTGGACGATAGAAGACTGGAAGAAAGTGGTTTGGTCTGACGAAACAAAGATCCATCGAATTTGCAGCGACGGAATCAATTATGCCTGGCAGAAAGATAAACAACTGCGCAACGATAGTAATACAATCCAGACAGTCAAATTTGGAGGGGGAAACGTGATGATTTGGGCTTGTATGACCTGGTCAGGGCCAGGTGCCATGGCTCAGGTATTGGGAAGGATGGACATACAACAGTACATCAATATTTTAGACCAAAATTTGATCTGAAGTATGGAGGCAACGTGCCTCTTGGGAGATATGCCTCCTGTCGACCAACTAATCTTTCAACAAGATAACAATCCCAAACACACTGCGCGAGCTACAAAGGCCGTCTTAAGATCGAAAAAGATTACCTGCTTGGATTGGCCCGCCCAATCTCCGGATCTGAACCCAATAGAGCATCTCTGGGGTGAGTTGAAGAGAAGATTGGGTAGGTACGACGAATCTCCCAAGGGAGTAGGGGATTCATGGAAGCATATCAAAAATTAATGGTCAAAAATACCTTTAAGCGGCTGTCAGAATCTAATTGAATCTATGGCGAGACGAATTGAAGCCGTCGTGGCTGCAAAGGACGGTAATGCTAAATACTAAAATAGCCTGCAAAATGAAGTTCAGCTCGCTTAGTCAGTTTCTCCCAGCCACCATTTTCTGTATAGATTAATACGTGATTCAAAAATTTAGAATATGCTTCATTAGACACTTAATTACATCTATGTAGGTTTTTGACTTATTCTATCGAGTAGTCTTGAAGCTACAAGCTTTTGAGTAAAAAGTTGGCTGAACAAGCGAACTTCATTTTGCATAGTGTATGTCGGAGAAAATATTCGATGACGACTTGGGTGAGTGTTCAAGAGCTTTTTCTGGGAGAAAGAAAAATGCCCTGCTCGTTTTGGGTGGAGTAGCGCTCTGTTAATTTGACTTCATATACTCAGGGAATAGTTCCTCACATACATGCAATAACCTCTTTGAGACCAAATGTAAAGGTACTTATGGATTCTATACCTTCTCCCGAGTCAGCCCAAGCGGGTCGGATGGGTCGAATGGTGCAACGGTACACCGTCCGGGCTATTCTCCCAATAAGAGTACGTAGTTTGGACAAGTGCCTCATTTCAGACAAAGAAAAGCTAGTTCGAATCTAGCAAGACCCTCACACTACTCCTCTCGCGGTAATAGTGTTTTCGCAGGATAACGAAAGCATGCTCAGATAACAACAGGTTTTTATCGCTTTTCCCTGTGGTGGGTATCCACGGAAGAGGGTACATGTCGTAAGGCGCTTATTTTTAAAATCATTCTTGCGTATGCAGCCTGAGGTTATGACGCGCATGATTAAGGAAGACATGTACAGTCGTCCCTCTCTAACTCGATAGTGGGTCCCGGTATAGGTGTTGAAAATATTCATAGAAATTCAACTATTTACATTTGCAATACTTACCCCTGCATGCAAAATGACCTGTAAGGGTAAGTGTTGCAAAAATAAAAGTCCAAGTTACAATGAATCTTTTCAACACTTATACCGGGATCCACTATCGAGTTAGAGAGGGACGACTGTACATTTCGCAGAATGACTTAGTTTGACGTTTAAAACACTCATATTCAGATTTCGATCGCAGATTCCACTACGAGAATAATGCCACACGACATGTACCCTCTCCCGTGAATACCCACCACAGGGAAAATCGAGAAAAACCTATGGTTATCTGAGCATGCTTTCGTCATTCTACGAATATAACATCATCGCGAGAGAAGTGGTGTGAGGGTCTTGCCGGTTTCGGACCAGCTTTCTCCTATCTCGAGTGGGGCATCTGTCAAAGCTATCCAGATTCTACTTGGCAGGACAGCCCGGACAGTGTACCACTGCACCATCCGACCCATACTAAACGCTCGTACAAGTGCATGTATGCTTAATTGTTTTGTACATCTTTGTTGAAAGTCACCTTAGAATTTTACAGCTTATTTATTACTTCATGGCTTATGGACAATATACGAACTGATTTTCATTTGGATGAAATTAAATTAGATACTTTATCAGCTTGGTAAATCTACTGCATATATGAACTGTGTGGGTATTTAGTATTAGATAAAACTATTTCATGGTCAAAGTTCGATGCAATTACACAAAACAATTTCGCTCCATAGTAACGTTTCAATTCAATGTGAGGAATACCCCTTATTATTAGGCCATTTACTACGAGTCTGGCCAGTTGCCCTACATCCTTGATATCTTGTTTTAATGTATTCGGACTCAACACAAGCTATACGATATCGTAAGCTTCTGGCATGGTCTCGTGTTGAGACAGGCTCGACCAGCTGCCTATCATGCGTCTTTGTACGTATGTAGTTGTGTTTATTCATGCTATCTTGAGTCTAAGGCTATCATAAGGCTAGGGCTCCTCTCTGGCCTTAAATCTGAAAGGACAGTTGGTATTTTGCGTCAATCTACGTCGTTTCCTGCATGTCTCGTCCACTTTGCTGTGAAACATTAGACTTTTCTAACAGGCTGGAAGTTTCTCTCTTCGCCCTTTTCTCTGTTCTGAATTTCTGATGGTGATGGCATATCCAGCAGACCTAGCGTGATTTTGGACCGCCTCATACAATTTTTCATTAGAAACGTAAGGTCCGAGTAGATTCTATTCCGACGGAGAAGTTTTGCCATTGTTAGTTTTAGAGCTGGACGTCGATTACGCTCAAATTGGTAACGACGTACATGGAAACAGTTAGAAGATGAATTAGTAATGATGGATTACTAGGTAGAGCCTTGGAAATTGAGAGACTGCGGAAGAAACGGCATGAAGTATATGTGTTTTGTGAGTTTTGTTTTATTTTTAATTTCTTGATTCATCTTGCAATCAGCCTGTAAGTTACGAAAAGTGTTTTGAGAGTTGAAAATAGCTGGAAATGCTCCGCCGATTTCGTTGTACGCGATTGTTAATTACAATTTGCACACAATTTTACTGGACCTGATTACGTCTGCTGCTGTAGCGACGCGGATATCATACTCAATCTAATTAGTAATTCAATTTGCGTTCACCGCTCGACGCATTCAGCTTCAAAAACCGTTACAACAAAATTTCAAGGGGGGGATTGTATCTCAAAGGGGGGGGTTGAATCACGACTCCCAAGCAGTGCTATTATTGGGTATCCTTGCACAATGACCGGAACATAATGATAGGTTGATTTGTCATAGCTAATAAATGGAATACAATATGATTTTTACAAAAAAAAGACAATAAGTTGATGCAAGTACTTACTATGTCCGACGGGTTGTGTGCTGATCACGGCCTCAAGATATCCTATCGGTTCAAAAGACGCCGAGAAGTAGAATTCTTTCAGTCGCTACAGAATTTATGATACAACTTTGGCACAGAACAATCATGCTGTGGGTGCATTGGCTGGTACCACTCCAGGGTGTCACATCTTGGGTACCCGCACCAATTCCCTCAACCGCGAATAATCATCCAAGGAATAGCATACATGTAAAAACCCTTGAGCTTCCCCAGTACGCTTCATCATCGAACTGTATCGACCGCACAGAAAAGTAGTATCAAAATACACGTACTTTAAGTTCTAATAGTTGTCGATGCAACATGCTTGTTGTATGAAAATTACTCAAATAAGAATCCGCAGCTTCATCTTTCGTTAATTCAGTTCCTGGTCCGCTCAAACCTCGCAATCATAAATCACCAGGCCTGTTCAGCGTCTTTCTCCCCCCTCCAGCTTGCTTCTCCCACCTCCTCACTGCTCGTATGCTCTCTTAACGCGTGTGCGGTCCCATGAATATGCTTTGTAAACATCGAAATTTTCCCCCCAATTTTGTGCACCAGGTCTTCCATCCTCCGTCAAGTATCCATAATAACGTGGGCATATAGTTGGAGCCGGTGAGCGTGGAAATTTTCGGTTGATGAGACGTTATGTTCGAGGGAAGGTCGTGATCATTAAGAAGAGTGGCGGAAAAGTGAATCGGTCGGAAAGGTATGTTGTCGAGCAGCAGAAATCGGCCTGGTGGCAGGATCATCTTAACTTTGAGTAGTAATTGATTGAATACGTGACCTAAAACGAGCTTCTCCTCTTGGCTTTCTTAGATATGCGAACATACTGAGCTTTAACAGCTGGCACCGCGTAACGGCGTGTTCGCCTCAGCTAGCCTCTCAACAAGAAGTTAACCCTAATTCGACACAGAAATGCTTGCGAGCCCCACGTTACGCTTCACAATACCATCACAACGAGATGGTGTAGCTCTCGAGTGCCGGATTTATCATCCGAGGTGCCTCTCAGTTACTTCCTTTGAACCTACTAATTGGAATCGAAAAGTGGCCATTATTGCTCACCCTTATGCCGCCTTGGGAGGCTGTATGGATGATCCTGTCGTTTCCTTGATTGCGGCAATATGTCTTGGTGAAGGATTCGTGGTCGGTACCTTTAATTTTCGGTTTGTGATATATTATTCATGAATCTAAGTGCTCTATTAACATATGGGAAGAGGTGCGACCGGCTCAGAGGGTCGGACTTCATGGCAAAGTAGATCAGAGCAGGATGATTACATGTCATTTATTGGCTTCGTGATCTATTATTTACATTATCTCTACACTTCATTGCTGGACAATAATAAAGTAGGTTATGTGAACCTAAAGTTAAGCAATTTGAATTCCGCTCCACCGCAAGATCTCTTGGGATCTCAATTTCAAGAAGGCATACCAAGCAATCCTGATCAGGAAACCGAATTACCTCGGCAGCAAAATAGAGGAATTCGACTTCTTCTCGGTGGCTATTCTTATGGGTCACTTATCACTATGGCTCTACCAGCTACAATCCAGTCTATCATGGAGCCTTTTCGGGAAGCTTTGGTAGGATCGAACTATGTTGAAATACGTCGTCGAGCAGAATTTTTTGCCGAGGAGCAAAGCCTCATCATCAAAAATCAGCTTCCGCAGGACTTCGGTGTTGAACATACTGAATCAATAGTTGGCCCCAAGCTCACTTTATCCCGTCCTGAAACCAAAGATCTCAACACAACCTCAGTCAAAACTAATCGCTCTGAAGGCAGCTCAAAGTGTGCCCAACTTACTGTAGATGATATCAAGGTTGCGTATCTACTTGTCTCGCCCCTGTGCGGCATCGTAAGCAACCTTCTAACAATGTGGACTTTCAACACTCGAGAAAATAAAAGCAATCTTTCCGAGAAGAGCAAAAAACTCCAGCGATGTCCGACTCTTGCTGTTTTCGGAGATGATGATGTTTTTGTAAGTGTAGAGAATTTACGAAGCTGGGCCGAATGTCTCAGCAAAGGTAGAAGTTCTGATGACAAGAATCATTTCAGATTTAAGGAAATCCCTGGAGCCAGTCATTTTTGGCGTGACCGCCAAAGTATTGAGATCCTCAAGACGGAGGTGAAAATTTTCGTCAGAAGCTTATAATTCTTGTATCAATCGTGCACTTGAAATAAACTTCACTCGATGGAAAAACGTCAGTGAATTGACAAATCATCCATACCGTCGCTAGTGGACAAATTCTGTTTTTTATAGCTTCGTTTGCTTTCGCTGTCATGAAGTCAACGGTACGCAGTCGTGACACTATACAGATCTACTCCCAAAATTATCACAAATCTAGAGGAAATCTAGAATTAAAGGTTTTTTCTCTTGTAATTGTTGTACTTTAAATTTCTCCATGAATTTCAGATGCTAATTAAGACTGGCTAAGCAGAAGCTGATTTACCATCATCAAAAAGCCGCGGATCGAGGAATAATAACACAAAAACTCTTTACTATCTCTCTTACCGTATTTTATCATAGAAAGCCACTGCTTTATCTCCAGTGCGCTATACAAAGGTTCAACCTGTAACGCCTAAAATCCAGCTTGCAAATGAAAAATTTCACATGTAAGCTTCAAGAGTGATATTTACTTTATTTTTTTCTACGTATAATTTTCACCATGGATTGAAAAGAATAACTATTGGTCTGTATCAGTCGGGAGGTATATAAAGTATACGGGTTCCAAACGGAATAAAGTATACATCATTGATTGATTGTCTGTCTATCTATCTCTATCAAGTTGTGGAAATATTAAATGTTCAATGTCGTTGATCTACTTCCACAATAAAGATCCATGAGCATCATACATCGGATTCATAAGTTATGCAAGTGATTTATTGGAATACTGGAAACCCTTTTTTTATAGGTTGTTATATTTCATGTTTCCTTGGCTGAATCATTTATTTTGTTTCGTTGAATCCATCCCTCCACTTGTATCTCCAAATAATTATTTATTTATTTATTTATTTGCGATTAACGCCAAGCAGGCTCACGAGCTAATCCCGGCCTCGGGCCTCCCTAGGGGCACTTGGCGTGCCTGCGTAGTCCGAGGCTACTAGGCATATAAGGTTGTCCACTGACAGCATATATATCTACACAAACAATCCGAGAGACTCCAGGGTTGCTTGGGGCATCCATGATACCACAGCAAGTGTAACGCAAGAGGTGCTGGGAAAGAAAATCGCGGTACTCCACTTAACATAGAAGTACATGTATGTGGTTTGTCCCCTATAAGGAGCAAAACGGGAAAGGAAATGAGAAAATAAAGAAAGTAAAATGCTTTTGAATCGCAGCTAGTGAGTGCGGGTTAGCGGCAGGCTCAGTCATAAATGCGCTGATCCGTGATCCATTTATGAAATGCTTTTGCACCCTCAGTCGAGCCAAGAGACCATTTCACAATATCTGACTGGTTTTGTCTGGTAGAGTTTCTGGGGCGCCCACAGCTTCGACTCAGAAGTTGACATGAAAACGGGTGCTCTGGTGACTTCTCTTGGCCGCATGAGCAGTAAAGATCGGCATCGCTGTGTTTGAATCGTCGGTGATCTCCAAATAATTAGTCTCGCCGGGGCTTTTCGATGCTTTATTCAGATTCGATTTAGTCATTGGATCGGCTGGGTTGTCACCTTCGATGATCCAGCGAATCTCAGAAATCTCACGACGTTCATATGACTGACGAACAGCCATAACATCGATCATAAGTCGGCTTTCCTTGGTAGCTCCTAACTTTACGAGACATTCGTAAAGAGAGAATAAATCAGTACAAGCGACCAAAGGAATATCTTTGGCTTCCAACAGTTTAGTGATCATCGCTAAGGTTGTGGTGATAGCCAAAGAAATATCGATACCATTGACTAAGCCGTACAATTCAGATGCAAGTATAGATCTGGCCACTCTTTCGCATTTGAAAGAACTTCAATACATGATATTACCCGTGATCTTGAATTTGGTTATAGCCAAAGTGTCTGTAGATTGGCCAGTTATAGTCTGGTTCGCAAGTATTAAGATGTATCCAATTCGGGATGAAAGGTCTTTATTATTTGCAAACGATCCATCCACAAAGATAAATAGTTTGGCCGAACTTAGGTTCAGAGGTTTAAAGTGAATGCCTCGGTCCTTATTTTCAATCTGCTGTTTGAGTCGCTTGTTGAGCGCCTTAAAATCTTAGAATGGCTCTTGATTTTACGTGGCGACAGAAAGATCGAATACTGCCCCTGGCTGGCAAACACTTGCGATTTACGCACCGCGAGCTCGTTGCTCCTTGTATTTTTGTCCGTATGATGAAAATTTTGGATCAATGAGCTGTAATCTATCGGCCTGATCTTTTTGTCGGAAAGTTATGCCACTATCTTCTATTGTAATGATATCACCATTTGATTTCAGACGGTGTTCATGGAAAAAATTTCTTGAGGTTTTGCACCCAAAGGAAGCAATGCGTTTTCCTTAAGAGCAAATTCCTTGTTTGCAACAAGCAAGGTATCATCTTTTTGCATGCCAAGGATACCGAAAGACCTATTTAAGGATGATATCATGAGGCATGGATCGTGTGCAGACGGTAATATCCTAAGCTTTTCACAATGATGCTTACTCTACGTTTTATACCAGTGAGTATCTGCCCTTGCAAGACCAAATAGTGGCTTGGTTATTCGCCTAACTGTACCAAGTGGATATTGAGCTTCAATCTCTTTAGGAAGTCGAGAGAGGATAGCACAGTTGAAGGGACGCACTGATTGAACATATGCTCGAACAATATCGCGAAGGTATATCTCGCATTGGGGGAGCGAGAGTGCAAGAATGAATAAGATACGCTGGCTTGATCGTAGGATCGTTGGTGCCTGCGTCAGAATCTCATTCTTACCTTCATCATTATAGCCTTGCACAACCATCCGGGTCTTCTCATACGGCTTACCAGGCATACCCTTTACTTCATTAACTAACCTTGTCCTGAAGATGCGCTCGTTGTCCATTGAAGAGTCGTATGGCACAATATCAAAGTCTCCTCTTTCTTGTAAGTTACTTATCCCTCTATTACAAGATAACTCGAAAGGAGCACCCCTATCTGGGATCTTGTCTGAGGCTCGAAGACCAATATACAATTTAATGTTACGATCCTGTTGTAGGTTGATGGAGATGTGGAGGTGACTGGCGACTTGTCTAGTGATGGTGCTGTCCTTCGATGGAATAATCAATGGTCTGAATGGATGGTAAGTACGATATAGATGGTTATACTGAATGTGTGTAGTGGATGGAATATCGCCTACATGGTCACGATAGAGACTATCATTCTGGCTGCTCTGACTATTGAAGTACCTATATACATCTTTCCTCCAATATCAATATCCGATGCCAACTATTAAACTAAAATGCGAGTTCTATTATTGTATAAAGAAGATGTTATACATGGCTCATTAGTTTCAGCGACTCTGTCACTTGGCTCGTTATCAATTAGCTTCAAACTCCAGATATCCTTGAGTCATGACCGAGTCAGCACAACAGATCATCTTTAGTCGTCAAATAAGTTTCGGATTCTGCTTTGCAATTCTCAATCTTTTGTGGAATTATTCCATTAACATCAATGTTGACAGCGAAAATCTGTTGATCCATCATGAACGCAGCATTGTTCAAGCAGAGAATTAGAATTTCATGGAAATAAGCACGACTTCGTAGAGGATAGCGAGGTTCAACGGTGGGTAATTGCACAGATGGATTTTCCAAGTTGTATTCATCTGTGGCAAACTGTTGTGCTTTCACTACCTGGACAGGGACCCTTGAAATCAGGGCTTACACAAGCATAGCAATGACAGTGTCATAGCACACACCTTGAGCTTGGTGGGTCACGGGTGTGTTTATGTTTGCTCTATCTGCCCTTCCAGAATGGGCTAGCATTACTTGGTTAACGTCTCTTGTAGTAGTATAACTAGAGGGCTTTCCTCAGTCACAGTTCACCAGTTATATCATTAAATATTATTATCTCTTGCTTTATATCCCAACCATCAGTAGTAGTTCTGCACTTGTGGTATGTACCCCGTTTCATACCTGGTAAAACACAAACATCTTAAATGTTTATCTCCAAAGTCCAGGCTTCTGCTATAATCATGAGTGGTGATTGTATATGTAGAACTACTTTCGTATCTCGAGAATCCCGTCATCGAATAAGATGGATTTTTCATAATGATACAACACTTTGGATTATCTTAAGCGTGCGCCACTGTAATTAAATATAGGCCTGAGATGTGCAAGCAGTTATAAGGTTGGAATAGAGGACATTAAACGGAAGAAGCAGAAGTTAATCTTTTGTCCTATTCTATTAAATAGACAATTTTAATTGACTTGATTACTATTAATTCATAGAATAAATACAAAACTAAATTCAATCAATCTTCGTCATGAAAAAAATTGATTCGACCGACGGGTGTTGTGCTGGCTGGGCTGAGATCATGAGGATCAGATGAGTGAAAAATACTGTCGGATTTGGCAATGATGGAACACTGGAGAGATCGGTAGAAGCTTTGATCCTAAAGATACAAGTTGATAATAGAAGATTCCATGATATAATTACAGATGCAAGGGATCAGTGTGTTAATACACATCTCTTGTATAAGATAATTTTTTCCTCATGTTAAATCTCTAGATAGATTATCCATAATTACAATACGCATTCAGTATTCATTCTATATCTATTCTCATCATCAGTATACACCATTCTCTATGTACTGCAACAGATTCGGTATCCAACATCCCGTCCTCCATCAGCTCATAATTATAACAACGGGAAATGACTGAATCTTGGCTTTGAGACGAATATTGCACTATCAGGCACTTAGGGGACACTGTGTACAAGTGTTCAGTCTCGCCGCCCAAACCGCCAGCCGGGTTGTTTCTTTTACTTATGTAAAGTCCCGGGCCAAACTATGTGTCCTTTAGATCTGAGATCGGTCGAGCCGGTTGGGATCAAGTCTAAGACTTGCTCAACTCATTCGCACCGAGTAAACTGCCCCAGCTGGTTAGATACACTTAGAAACTCGAAAACTCCAGCTCCAGCACAAATATAGAAAGTTTGTTTGCTTTGGTCCGATATCCGCGCTTCTCGCACAGTTCATTCCTTGCCACAATTTCTCATTGACCTTTATCCTAAGTTTCAGGTTAGAGTTAGAGGTGAGTCCGCAGTAAGTCCCTCGTCGACAGTCGGTTCCTGCTCTTGATTCATGGAGTCCGGCAAGACTAAGTCGGAAGTTAAAGCCCGTCATATCTCTTTTTTGGAGTTCAGTACGCCAAAGCTTGTTCCCTCCTTCATCGGAACATCTTCCGGTGAAGCCTTAGCCGCATCTTCTGCTTTACCAGCAGCAGCCTTTGCTCTGGCTACTGCCGTGTACTCGCGTTTTCCATATTGCCGGATTGTTACGAGCTGTTCTTTTGTCACCAGACTAGACCTCGTGGGTCGAGCCAGACAATTCCGGCTATCTGATTGGTGGGGTCCACAGTTTCGACATCTGAGGAGAGATAAATGTATTAAGATAGAATGATTCTAAACACTTCGACACTCTAGGCCCTAAAGATAACAATATGATCGCACTGAACTGGCGATACAAGAATAATAAGATCATACCCCCAGGTCAACACACGATGTCCCCAACTTCGAGAGACCCGATCTCTACACATACATTTCCCAGAGTTACTCCTCCGACTCTGGAATTGGTTGGAATTTGGCATCATTGCTACTAATTTAGGAGATGGACCAGCCGGACCGTTTAGCACATCATCACATGCGTGTGACTACCATTGATGCTACATATAGTATCTACACGAATCTTATTGATGATATTCCGATCTGATCAGAGTGGCAAACGATTACTGAGATTCTGACGTAAAATGTTAAATGATAAAATTGGTATACAGCTATATGATAAGTTGGTGTAGGTTTGCAAATAGATAATAAGATAATCTTTTTACTTGAATTTTGTTTATTCAAGTGGCCTATATTCTCTAAGGATTGTCCTTTGATGAACCAATACCAATGTCCAACAAAGATTGCCATTCAGTTTCAGTGTGGTGATCCCTCTTTGCAAGTGCCTTATAGTCAAACCGGAGTTGGTATTGTTTTGGTTAGCCGAGTGATCGCATTGGTGACCATTTTAGGCGTCATCTATTTCAGGCCAATAGATGTATTGCTCGTCACCGGGACGGTGGCGATACTAGTTGCGATAAGTATCGACGTTTATTCCAGTTTTTAGAGCCCTTCTAATGTCGCCAAGGAGGTTTCTGGGATCGATTGCTGGATTGCCTCATTTTTGGCAAGAAAGTCAAATCTATTTGTTACTCTTTGAAATTGTGACAAGGCATGCACCAAAACGATATGACAGGGATTGATGATCGAAATGCTATTTATTTTCTATATACAGAGAGAATCTAGATTTGTTGGGGCCGACTAAGTCTACCACCCTAGATTCCGCCACCCCTCCCCACGTGAGACCACATCATCAAATTAACGATAATTATCTATGAGATGGATCAAATAAAAATTCAAAAAAATAGTCTTCTGGAGAGGAGCCTGCTCTACTTGCTGCAGGAGGATTGGCTTCAAAACGAGCAATTCTGGCCCTTTCTGCAGCATTACGTGCAGATTCTGCCTCTTTCGCCAGGTGAACCTGTTGGAGTCTCGCAAATGTCTGATTTGCATCAATTATTACTCCTCTTTGGCCCTTTCGCTTTAGTTGCTCAAGCTGTATATCTTTGGAATCATTTTTCCCCTTCTCAAGTTGAAGTTGGAACGAGATCTTATCAATTCCCTTGTAAGCTTTTTGGAACAGTAAGCACCGTGTACGCGAAGAGCTCCCACCATTCTGAGCGCTTCGAAAAAGGTCACGAAATCGGCGTGGGATACATGGCGTGGTTATAAGTTCAGTCTCTGATAGTCGGCGCTTTCTGTTTGGGGGGTGTCGGGGGTTGAATTTGTACAGAACTTGGTGTCTCGAGGACAAATCGGAATTGAGCCGCTTTAACGGGATTCCAGGGCTGAATTCCTCCAGCCATCCATCCATTTTCTACACGAGCACTATCTAGACTTTCATAGCTAGCTTTAGAATATAGTTTGATAAATGTTTGCTTCTTTATATCGCTAGCATCGTCAAATCTGCTGAGCTCAGCGATTTTTGCTCTGTACTTGGCTTTAACCGATGGGAAACACGTCAAATCAAGTGGCTGAAGTATATGACTTGAATGGGGTATCAAATAGAATATTAAAATCTTATTGGTGTAACATTCCCACATAAACTCGTGTGTGGCATGAGATTTATGCCCATCTAGTTAATGTAATGTGGATAGATCGGAGAGGCGAGACGTCAAGATATCTGTGTGAGAGAAGCAGCGTAGAGTTTGAGATAAGTGAGGCTATTATAGAATAGGTGAGATGACAAAGAGAGAGATTCCTTCAGAGATATTCAGCAATGTGATTGACTTTATTGGGCTAGCTACTGGATGAGATCTTACCTTCAGAGATATTCAGCAATGTGATTGACTGAAGAATTCTGAAGGAGAAGAGAGCTCGTTATATACAGGAGTGTAACCCTTATGGGACTTTAAGTAGCATAATTCATGATAGACATTGATGTCCCAATATAACAATATTATCATGGTATGAGTAAGTCCTAAACCTGAATGTTTACCCCAGAATACTTAGGTGTAAGACGCTCATATGTGTAGCTGTTAGCTCGTACCATCCATAGTTATAGATGATATAAATAGACATTAAGTGGGAAATCTAAATATAACATATGAGATGATGACGATCGCGTGACAGTGTACGAGTCGGTGTGAGACGCGCATCGCGTGGGATGCTGGACTGTTTATTTTACAACACTAGTAAGAGTCGATATCCTTCAGTTGGCGTTGATGGGATGAAAACCTGCTCCAGCCACTTGAGTGCTATATCATTCGACGTCCAAGCATTTGGAGAAGAGCAATAAGCCTAGTCTAGAGTAGATGTGGCCGGAAACTAGCCAGAACTGAGATTTTTCCGCTTAAATATGACAAGAGGTTTCATCCTCTGTCCAGCGGCTGATATTCCCTCTAGAACTGTCACCTACTCCCTATTTCCAGGCTGCTTGACCACAGTTGTTCTTAAAGATGAAGATCCAACAACTCTGCCATTAGATCCAATACCTAAAGCGAAACCATGCTCATTAGCATTCCACATATCATCCGACATGATTGAATATTTGTCAATCACGGCATTTAGTCGGTGAAACCATTCTAAAATTCCCGCTTCAGTCACAGAATTTGCTCTCTGCCTTTCTAGCATCATCCCGAACTTTCGTTTGGTACTAGAGTGTCGTTTTATGAACCTGGTCATCCAATTCTTTCCAGGTAAAGCATCTGTAGAATTTCCACATCGAGTTACGGAGGTCATTGCTTTAACGCTGGCGTATGAGGGGGCATGTCCTGCCTGATCCAGATCCATTGTCCATTGCACCAACAGATTCTCCTGCTCGTTACTCAAATCTTGTTTGATTCCCGTACTTAATACATGGGAAACTCCACCGTTATACCTTTCTCTAAGACTTGTTCTGGGCACATCATCTGCTCTCGCGGCCTCACGAAAATTGCTATATTTTCCGGCTTTTAGGCCGTCCAATGCAATTTGAATTCGGATCTCTGAAGATGTCATAATAGTAAGTATAGGTGGGGAGTTATTGTGGATTGAAATTATGGTTTCACGTGGGTAAAGGATGGCGGAATCTAGAGTGGTAGATTTAAATATATATACTAACCTACCGTCGTGGCCCGGGCGATTTCTCTTGGGCCCTTGCACTGAAGAGATCTGTAGCTAGGTAATATGGGTCTACGTTCCCCTATTTGAGCCCCGCATCTTAGGGCCTTTCTCTGTACATGGCTAAATTTCGAACCTTTATCTATCAACCTATTTATTAAGGTCGTTGGGCAACGCCTGTAGCAGAGATGAGCTAATTCCCTCTTCGGAAAGTCCTAGATTCAATGTCGATATTTCCATTATTGACAGGTATAGGCGACGGAGATGGAGGCAACGCCTTGAGAAAGACTGTGCTAAGTAGGGAAGTGTTACAGTATTCTTGAAGGCGGGAGTATGATGTGGAAAGTAAGTAGTAATTGATGAAGCGAACAACCTTATTTTATGTACACTAAAGGGTCATTATGAACAAGAAAGATCTACCTTTGTTGCTTTCTTTTTAAAAAATCATGTTGTATTCAGCCTAATAGCTGTGACAAAAATTTTAAGTACATTATGTGTTTTTACTCATTTTCGCCTGATTCTTAACTCCGATGAACCCATACCCCTTGGGCACTAGTCTTGGCTTATACTTCAATGAACCTTTGTTCCTTTGTGCTTTACTAATAATCATAGAACATACGGAGACTACTAGAAACTATACACTCTAGTGTAGATGAAAATGAATTCTGCCAGAAAGTCAGAGTATCTAGGAGACTACGTCTGTAGACTGTAAGCGACATTGGGGGTGCTAAACATGTGCAAGGCTGATCTCTGTTACTGATAGACGGTAGAACCCCCCTTAGCTAATAGTGGGTCCCGGTATAAATGTTGAAAAGATTCAATGTAACTTGGACTTTTATAGTTGCAACACTTACCCTTACAGGTTATTTTATATGCAGGGGTAAGTATTGCAAATATAAACGGTAAAATTTCCATGAATCTCTTCAATAATTATACTGGGACCCACTATTAGCTTAGAGGGGCTCTACTGTAGTTGTAGATCCACTTATCTATGACATACAGGGGTTCAAAGTTAACTGAACGCAGGCTAGATGATAACTTATATGCACTTTATCTTGATGTTTAAATTATCAGAATAAACAGAACTTACTACCTAGCCTGCGTTCACTTAGCCCCGAGCCTCTGAAGATAGCTTGAGCCGACACCGGGTCGAGCCAGAACACAATGCGGAAATAGTTTCTTTTTTTCCATTTAACCCCACAAGGCATCCAACGGGTCCATGTATGTGACTGTAACTTTTATTAACATGGAGGGAAACCGTAGCGGTGAAAACCCCTCAAATCTGCATGGTTGTTATCCTGCCATTTTATGAATTACTTTTAAGGAGTGCAATCCACTATAAATTTTCATCCCTTTCCTTGATTCAAAACCTTTGACAAGATCTCATACCTCCTTATGAAGACCTTATATAGGGCTCTTCTCTGGTCTTCCAGGTTTTCTTAATGCTATGTTCTAACCATCGGTGCTAGGTATAACAGCTGTTGTTGGATTCGAATTCATTTTGAGCTTCCGACTATCTGCCATTTGTTCCCCTGCGCCCTTTGCTGCTCTTCGTGAGTCAGGTACCTTCCGGAGTCTTGGGTTCTATCGATGACCGTTCTAGCCGTGGCTACTATCTGAAGTGGGCAACTGAGGTCCCACGCTCGATGTTTCCTGCTACAGTTACAACACTTTACTTCTTTCTTTCCGGTATACTCCCGAGTGTTGTGGTTCTCTGTACAGTTCCCACTCTCGGCGGTCGCTGTGCAGTTTCTGGCGATATGCCCATATTTTTAGCAATTAAAACACTGCACAAGGCGGAATTCAAAACTAAATATTTCTGTGGATTTCAATTGATACTTCCGCATGATTTCCTTTGTGGTTGCAACATCGACTTGCTCGCCTTTGTCGCACCACACAATGAGAGAACCTGTCTTTTCATTTGGGTTGCTTACTTTATTAAGCCAGGAAGCCTTTTTGATTTCTAGGCCGTATAGGTATTGTTGGTTTGTACTTTCCAACTCTTTGATTTGTTCCTTCTTCTCAGGGTCGGATGACAACGGCATGTCATGGATGAGAACTTGGCAGGTCAGGCTTGCTATGCGAGTTGTAGATCACAGTTTAGTTGCCCAATCTAGCTGTTTCGTCAACCTTTGTTCCGTTTCCTCCGAAATGTAAACCTTCACCTGGCCGCGGAAATGGTATTGGTTTTAAAATTTTTGATGTCAAGATACTCTCTCAGCACTACTCGTTTAACAGAAGCCAACCATCATAGAGAAACTCGGGAAAATAAATTGTTCACGGGACTGACCTCACTTGTGGCTGCTAGTTGTTGATTTATATCTTTTCGAGACCTCCAGTATGGGAGTTATAATTTATCCCCCCATATAACCTAACACTAAATTGAACCTGCATCGTTGAGTCTAGCGTCATCATAATCTAGAGAAGTACATGTTCATTAATGTGTCGAGGCGCATCCATCGTGCCGTCTCAGGTGTCAAAATATATAAGATCTCCTGACAACAACTCCCTTCCGACTCGGAGCACCCTTGGTGCGCACGAGGCTAGCCAAAAAGATTTCGATGCGACATTTGCATACGTCCGAGTACTCTTCGAAACCTGTCAGAAACCCCTCTTGTGTCCCATCCACAGATAAAGTCCGGAATAAACTCGCATCCGTGCCGTTTGACGTGACCATCAAATTTTCTTACCCCGTTTCCGATCTGCAACATGTCATACAGCATCTCACAGGTTAGAGGATCCATTCTCGCGGAGTGAAGAGTTCAGACGGACATGGAAATGCCTCAGAAAAATTTTCAGGCCTACTGAAAAGGTACGCGGTCGTTGGATGTAAGTCATAATAGCGCATACGTCGCACAGAGAGCGGGACAACCGAGAAAGAGAATGACTCGCTGAAAGAAATGAGAATAGAAACTTTCTGAGCTAATCTGATTAGCCCGTGTTATGTGCATCAAATGTATGACATGAAGAATGTAGTCATCTTGATCCTGCACAGCCCATACTTGTCGACCCAAATGTCTTCTTGGGAGTTCATTGCCACAAAACAAATGACTAGAGAAGCCATACCATAGTATTGTTTGATTTTGGCGGTCCAAGGAATATGCCTAGAGGTAATTTGGTTGTAGCTACATTATGTAGAGCTTTCAGCCTAGTGCTCAGTTTAGATCGAGTAAATAGACAATTAATATTAAGCTGCAAGTGTAAAAGCAAAATCTAAGACTTTCAAATCCTAGCTACTTATACATCGACTAATACAGCGGAAAAAAGAAAACTTCAAATGGTGATCCATATGCTACTCTATGCGCCTGACGCCAAAGTTTATCTCGGTGGTCTAAAATATAGGTATTACATCTTAATTGCTCGATATATTCATGAAAGCTCTATTTGCATACCGGAGTCTGTCTTCTTGTTACCCAGGTACCGGCTGTTATGAATAGAATTGCAGCAGATAAGAGATCAGGCCTGAAGCGATTGATAAAGCTAGAGAGCTGATCTTTCAAAACAAAGTACTTGAAAGTTAGCAGAGTTTGGCAGAAAAGAAGTTCAGATTGAGCAATTTTACGACTTACCTGATTGGTCTTTAGTACTCCAAATTTGGAGCTGGTGTTTCAGGTGCCCCATAAGCTCCTGGTGTTGGCGCCGTATAGTAGCCCTGCTGGGCACCAGGCGTAGGCGCATCTATGGCGTGAGGAGTCGGAGCTCCCCACCCACTACCTCCCCAATTAGGAGCAGGCGTTGGTGCTGCGACTGGCGTGGGTGCGCTGTAAGGCGCTGGAGTGGGAGCAGAGTAGGGAGCAGGAGTAGGAGCATTCATATTTGTCGGAGGGGGTTGAGCTAAGTGTGCAGCGGGTGTTGGCGCATCATATGCGTTTGTACTCCATGAGTTACTGGCAGCTGGTTGGCTTGATGCCCAGTCATTTGAATTTTGTTGATAAGCTGGAGTTTTTGAACCCCAGGCATCACCACCCGATGTGTAGGCAGGCGTCTTTGACCCTGTAGAGAAAGGGTCGTTTGGACCAGTATACGCTGGAGTCTTTGCACTTGATGTCCAGGCCGGGGTTCTATTTCCCCCACCGTAGGCTGTACGACTGCCATCATAAGGATTAACGGTCCGTAAACCTTCAGAAACCCATCCGGGAGTGCGTCCACCGGCTTCTGCAGTGGCCTTCCAAGCTGGCGTCCGGCCACCGTGGTCAATGGCTGCAGGCGCTAATATGTCTTAGCAACTTGTCAGTGTAAAGTTCTTGTGATACTTACTTCGAGAAGTTCCCCAAGCAGGGGTTCTCCCAATCCCGATAGGAATTGGAGTACGGTTTCCATCAGATTGGCTATTTGTAGAACCACCAAATGTTTCTCTGACGCTATCAAACGTATCAAATCCTCTACCATTTAGGCCCGCACGACCTCTTGATAATGGGTCTATCGACTTTCCACTAATCGTATCTCTAAATCCAAGGGAATCTTTTGAAACATTAACCGTCTTACTCTTAGTGTGTAATTCAACACGAGCGTGAGTATCAGTAGTCTCTTTCACGATACCTAGTAGTCCTTTGTAAGGACCTTTTTTGATGGTAACCGTTTGGCCAATCGATCTATCACGACCAAAGAATTTAGGGGGTGCCATATCTCTGGAATTATTGTGAAGGTTGCGTTTCATTGCCGGATTCATCGAATTGAGATCGAGGGGACTTCCGGCTGAACTTATTACCCTACCACCTTTCGCTGCGACAGTAGCGACATTAGATGTTCTTGTAACAAATACGCCAGCATTCTCATTTAAGGTTGCACTGCGTAGAAAAAGATAAGCACGATGGATATGAATGATTTTTCCAGATCTATTCTCCCCACCAGACTCCTTGACAACATCATCTACACGAACTTCTGATCCATTTTTGTCTGTGGCAACAGCATTTTTCCTTTTCTCGAGCTTATTTGATATTTGTGATGGCATAACTGTCCGATTTTGGCTGTTTTGATCAAGCACTACTAATGACTCCCGATCAACTTTAACAATACAAGCAACAGTGGCAGGATCTAATTGAACCAAGTCCCATAGCTCAAATTGACCAAGTGATCCACTGCCACCAGAGTCGCTAGCTTCTCGCAAATCTTTACTAAATACTGTAATTTCAGTATTACTTTGATCTGTTAAAAGAGTGACTCGATCATCCGCGATTTTGACAACCATGCCTACTTCATCTCGAAATCGGCTTCCACCTATTACTTTAACATGGTCGCCCTCCTTGAAACGTTTTCGCAGACCCTTTACAGGAACTTCAATAGTTTGACCTTTAAGGACACCCTCAGCGACTGCCATAGTAACAATATCACCTTGAACAGAAACAGCTTTCCCCATCACACCTTTCTGTTCACCTTCATAGACTTCGATTATGTCCCCAGGTAGATATGAAGTATTTGCTGTGCTAGCCTTGAGGCTGGCAGCTAATGCGTTTAAATCCAAATTTTCTGTTCCATCTTCTGCTCCAGAAGCAAATCGTGTTACTTCTTCGAGGGTTGGGTTCACATCTTTAGTGATCAGAGTCTGAATCTTTACCTCCTTCTCACAATAACCGTTTACATATTCATCGCCTAAATAATTCCAAGTTTTTGTGCTAGGATTTCCTTGTAAGAACTTCGCATGGCGTTTTCTTGCCTCGACTTCGCTGAAAAGTCGCTGGGGTGGACGTGGGCCAGCGTTTGCTCTTTTTCGTTTGATACCGAGTGAATCTACAGCAGAAGAATTTTCTTCGTTCATGCCATAGTCTAACCGTGGTACATATCTAATTCGCATCTCCAAGCCAGTATCTGTAACTTCCTGTATTTGAGCAAGGTCACCTGCATATTTAGCGGGACGCCTTAGTCGAACGTAGGCTCCGGGCTGCAGAGTGGGGGTCTTTGATACTCGAAGGAGGTCTGGCATTTCCTTTATTTCGACCAGCATCATTTTTGTTCGGGGGTATACGTTTGAAATGCCATCCAAGGCAGATAAAATATCTGCTTGCCTCTGAGCTTCGACGTAGATAAACCCTTTCATCGTTGAATTAGTTCCTCCACGCTCGAAAGCGCAGGTGATCGCAAGTTCGTCTTTAGTCCCAATTCTCTCCTCAATACGCTTCATTATAAAATAAACAGATTCTTTTTCTTTGCCCTCTTTGCACTTAACTGCCCATATACTAGGATCATCGACAGAAGGAAGCAAGAGTCTCTTTGGAACGACCGTAGATTCTCCTATTCCTCGGGCAGAACGACCCTTGGCTCCATATCTCTGACGCAAGATTTCAGCTTGTTTCTCGGCATCCATACTAGCCTCCACTTCACGTCTTCTGTCCAGTTCTCTATGCTGACGATCATCAATCTCAAGACCAGATGGGAGGTCTGCAATATCATCAGGATGAGTGTCTGCAATAAAGTTATCTTTGATTTCGTTGATTTCATCTTCGTCGTCATCGTTTTCATCTTCGTCTTCATCGACTTCGGCTTCAACATCGAGAAACTGGTTGCGGCGTTCGCGCCTCCGCTTTCTACGGTGACCCTGTGATTCTTAGCAAAAGTTATACGTGGGCGCTTTTATCCTTCAATGTAAGTTTTGGAATTATAGCTTACATGGACTTCTTCATCGTCATCGTCTTCCTCTTCTTCTTCCTCTTCTTCATCTCCCTCAGCATCCTCGTCGTCAGGTTGACTTTGGTTTGATGAATTTTTCTTCCCGGAGGGTAATGTTTCCTTATCGGAGTAATCGTTCTGATCGCCACGCCTGCGAGAGAATCCTTGCTTGATTCCTGAATTACCTTCATCTTGATCCTCTGCATCCGAGATATCGGCAGGCTGAGGATTAAAGTCGTCCTCATCTTCCGTATCATCATAATTATGTCCGTCCAGAGTTCCCGACATGATGTATTTTGTCTAAGATAATGGGGGAATATCAGGAGTTGAGCGTCACTTATGTATTCTTTTATTCAAGTAGCTCACATTTAGGCCACCAGCATGCATTATGTAATCCCTTTCGTCCCGAGATTTTAAGCCCGAGCTTAGCGATGCTGTAAAGCGGTGCGTACGAACTGATAATAGCAGTACACTCATAGCTAGTTCTAGTTGTAATAGGGTAACTTGTAACTGGCCACGTGATAAACTGTATTTATAAATAGATTACAAGTCACAATAAAAACTTCATGCTCCTTGCATATCAGGTTATGGCCCTCTAGTCACTTCCACTGCAAATACAGCGTCCGTTTTTCCAAGTCGTACGACATCGACTCTCGTGCTCTCGTCTTCACACACACTTAAGTGTTCGCAGCGACTTACGCACATCTACACGATGTCCGACAACACCAATGAAAAGGGTGACGATCCCACGCATCAAACATCTACCCCAAACGATATTCAACCAAATAGTATCGACATTCAGGGTATAGTCTTTGCATCCTCAGAGGATGTTCAAAAATCAATCAAAGAATCTAACAGAAAAACTGAAATCTGGACCTGGTCAGAACGCCTTAGTAATATCGAAAAGATCGCGCCTGTGCCAACCTTAAAGCCTTCGAACTGGCTTTACTGGTGTGAGTCCATTCAACGCCTGTTGCTTCTCACCGAAACATCTGCAGTTTTCCTTCCCAGCCCAACGACAAATAAAACTACGATCATGTGGTCTGCCTGGTGGACTGCCAAACTTAAAGATGTAGCTCCTCAGATTGAGACAGCTCCCCGTGACTCTCCTCTAACAATTTTGACTACCATCGCAGTCGCCTTTCTTGCTAGACGGCAAACAAATCTCATGAATGTCGCTCACCGGTTCTGGACCTTCCAACCCCACAAAGGAATGTCAATTGAGGCCTTTCTAAAGGAATATCAAAAGCGCTTTCAAGATTTGAAAGAACATACTTCGATCACGGTAGAAGTGCAGTATCAAATGAAGTACCTCTTCCTACATCATGTAAACACTATAAAACCAGATCTTGCTAATCGTTGTCGAGATCTGGGATTTCACGATATCATCTCGGAGTGCCTAAAATGGTCCACGACTAGCCCAAAATCGAAATCGGTCGATCCGAAGAAAAATTTTATTACATGTAATTACTGCAATATAAAGGGGCACAAAGAGAGTGAATGTAGGAAGAAGAAACGTGTTGCGAATGAAAAATCGCAACAAGGTATTGCAGCCGGAAAGGGAAAGGTTTTGTCTTTAAATAGCTCTCAAGATACTTCTACCTTCCAGCTAGACACCGCTGCAGACTTTCACGTGTCTGGAAATGAATATGATTTTTCATCCTACCTTAGTACTACCCAAACTGTTCGTGTTGCAGGTGGTGGCCAAGTAACCACTGCAGGCCATGGTGATCTTAAATTCCCATCCGTTGACAACAAAACAGAGATTCTCAAAGGTGCCGTACATATGCCAGGCCAAAAACATTGTATTCTCTCAACAGCACAGCTAGAAAAACAAGGTTTCTCTATAAAATGGCCTACAGACTATCGTGATGTCGAACTTATACGCCCAAACGGCACAGTCTGTGCTGTATTCCATCGTGTCTCAGGCAGGTTAATTTACAAGCCTTTCGTAACAGACTCTGCAATTGCCCATGCTAATCTAGTGATCCGAGACTGGCACAGCATACTCGGTCATCCTGGTCAGAAAGCTCAAACCGCTATGCTAAAATTTGCTGGTATTAAAGGATGCAAATTTCCCCATGACTGTGAAACATGCACCAAGACTAAAATAACCAAATGTAAGGGACATGGATCCTTACGTACCGCTTCTACCTTCTGCGAGGCAATTCACATGGATCTAGTTGGCGGCCAAAAATCCCTGTCTCCAACAACTACAGATAAATCAGTTCCGAATGCAACTTGGTTCCTCCTTGCTGTTGATGAATTTACCTCTTGGAAATGGGCATGGCCTGTATTCTCCAAGAAAACAGTCCCTATTCTAATTCGAAATTTCTTGCAACATCTAAAGACAAAATTCGGCAAAACCCCAAAGCGTCTCCACACAGATAGTGGTACTGAATTCTCAAACTCAGAACTTCAAGAAGAATTCCTTTCCCGAGGTATCGAATGGCAAAAGTCATCATCACATTCCCCAGAGCAGAACGGAATCGTAGAAAGAAATGTTCGCACAGTCACTGAGAAAATGCGTGCGCTTCACTTACAATCGGGTTTACCATTGCGTCTATGGCCTATCATTCTTACTGCTTCCATAAATTCATTAAATATAACTCCAAATAGCGTAGCTCCAGACTCGCCATATCACTCGGTCTTCCAAAAAGTGCCTGCCATTAAACATCTTCATCCATTCGGTTGTCGTGCTTATTGGCTCGACCCTGATCAAAATAAATTGAATTCTAAAGCAAAAGAGGGTATTTACGTCGGCACAGAATTTTCAGGAGGTCATATTATTCTAAACCCAGAAACTGCTAGATCAGTTATTCGACGTGATATTCGCGTTCACGAAAATATTTTTCCTCTCAAAAATCAAATTCTTAATCTCCGTGGAAACAATCGACGGGTAATTGAAACAGCATTATCAGGACCTAAAGCTCAAAAATGGAGCAAAGCCATAGACCAAGAACTTGATAACATGAATCGCAATAATGTCTGGACTCTTGTACCTCGCTCTGAGGCAGAGGGAAAACTAATGACTGGCAAATGGACCCTAAAAGAGAAGTCTGATGGAACATTCAAAGCAAGATGGTGCGCTCGTGGATTCTCAGAGCCGTTCGCTGACGACACCTATGCCGATGTCCTTCCTCCAACTACCATGCGTATGCTGCTAGCCTATGCGTCGACCAATGACTTTCATATTCGTCATGTGGATATTACAGCTGCATTCCTTCATGCAGATATCGATCGACCCATATACATTGAACAGCCCCATGGCCGTGAACGGCCAGGTAATTTAGTCTGTAAATTACAAAAAGCGATCTACGGACTAAAGACGGCCCCAAAACGCTGGCAACTCAAGCTTCGCCAAGTCCTCAACCAAATGGGGTTTTATCCGCTTAAAACAGACTCAAATGTATTTCGTCACGCCGACACATTAATCTCCACATATGTCGATGACTTCATGATAATCTCTGCTTCTCGCTCCAATATTGATAAAACCATTAATTTATTGGCAAAAGCTTTTCAACTCAAAGATCTAGGAAACATGACCAAATTTCTCGGCATAAATATTGAAAAAGACTCCAATGGTATACATATCAATCAACAAGATAAAATCGATGCTCTTTGCCAAGATATGGGTATGGTCCATTGTAAAGGTGCAAGTACCCCAATATCAGACGACAACCTACTCGATCGTGACACTGATGATTTATGCTCAACCTCCGATGCTGTTACATATCGTTCTGCTGTCGGCACATTACTTCACATTGCAAATATGACACGACCCGATATACAATATGCAGTGAATAGACTTTGCCGCTACGTACGTAGTCCTTCTAAAAACGCATTTCTATCACTCAAGCATCTAGTACGTTATGTTTCCCGAACAAAATCAGCGAGCCTTCTCTTTTCTAAAGGGCCAAAGGCTGAACTCACTGCTTCCTCGGACAGCAGTTGGGGAAGTACAACTTCCTCCAAAGGCACATCAGGAAATATATTTTTCATAGGAGGTACTCCAATTGCATGGTCATCAAAGAAACAGACAGTCACAGCTCAAAGTACTTGCGAGGCTGAATACGCTGCACTTACAACGCTGGCTGTCACTGCGCGATGGCTCCGGCCTCTATATGAAGAACTTTTTCAAGTAACTAGCCAACCAATTATAACAGAAATTGACAACACTGCGGCTATGATCACCGCTAACTCTGAGAAAATCTCATCCCGCAATCGGCACTTTCTTATGCGACAGTCAACTGTTCGGGAATCAATAAAAGGGAACCTCATCATATTGAAATATACCCCAACAAATCATTGCAAAGCAGATGGACTGACCAAAGCACTACAGCGCATAAAACACACAACTTTCTGCCATCAACTCAAATTAGATCTAAAGCAATCAGTTTATGGGGGGGTGTAATAGGGTAACTTGTAACTGGCCACGTGATAAACTGTATTTATAAGTAGATTACAAGTCACAATAAAAACTTCATGCTCCTTGCATATCACTAGTATTTTCACAGCTACAAATTATCGTCAGTACATGTATGCAGGTGCACATTTAAATGTACAGTATTCCAGGTGTAGAATCTGTTACAATCTACTCTTAATTTTGTATGTCGTTCACTAGCATTATTCCTTGAAGACGTACAAAAATAATATTAACTTGCAACAAGCTCTACCCCTGCTGTACTGTATATAATTACTTTCACTGTGTGCACTCCTCTAATTATATTTTAAAAAGTCATTCCTGTGTACGCGGCCTTGAGACTGTGAGACAACTTACACTGGCACGCTATGTGGAGCGATAACTCAACACGACATGAGGTGCACTCACATCCGAATTTCGTTTGAAGACAAATCACGAAGTCAGGCGCCTCACAGCCCTCCAACCCTCAAGCGTTTACGTCTGGTGCAGGAACGCAGTTCAGCCACCCACGGCTATCCGGTATGCCTTCGTCATCGTCACATACATGACCAGGCGAGAGATGTGGCGTGAGGGTCTTGTCGAATTCGAATCAGCTTTCTCCTGTCTCAAGTGGGGCATGTACTTAGCCTGTCCAGACTCTACTTGGGATAACGAACCGGACGGTGTACCACACCACTATCCGACCCATATCATCTGTCACTAACATCTATCATTGAGCTAGCTAGTTACATCGGGTCCAATGGGTAGGAACGTTTTCACCATGTGTTGAAGACCACGAGCCAAGAGAAATCTAATTGGAAATTCCTGCCATTTCTTCCGTACTGCCTTGGAGAGGAGCTGCAGCGACGTCCAAAATGAGATTGAAGAAGTTCATCCTGCGGCCTCTAGCAGGGCTAGCCAGCATCTAATCACTCGTGTTAAAAGCCCGTTGTAAGCGATATTTGAATCACTCCGATGATCATGATCACTGCAGGTTTCACCATACCTCTCAGTGGTGGTTCTGGGAGGTGTTCGCAAGAAGGGTGCTGGGGATCATGAAGAAAGAGACTGCGACCTATCTTTTCTAACCCAGATTTGTAAACTTAGCAGGCGTCTACAACTTGCACCGCGTGTAGGTAGGGAGATCGATTTCGCCAGCTTGATGTTTTTAATTTGTTTGTTTATTATTTATCGTCTAACGGGACACCAAGCCGCAGCATGGACCCTTCCTACTTAGAAAGCTAATCGGGGTGCTAGACGCCAGAGCTTACTGCCCTGGTGGCGGCGCACCGGATACTCCCCAACTCGAGGTTACAGGGCCTAGATGAACCTTCGGTAGAACGTGACTAGACATACAAAACTATATAACTAAATACATGCGATCATTCGATCGGTGCAACATCAGGGCACTTGGCTTGAGTTGTTCTTTGCTTTTTATTTGGGCAGATAATTCAGAAGGATGCTGTGGGTTACATTGGAGATTTAGGTGAGGTAGGGTTTCTAGAGCATGTTTTTGTATAGAGCTCAGACCGGTCGAACTATGTAGTGACTCTGAGTGCGCCTTCCCAACTGCTCAGTAGATATTTTTCTGAATCTTCATTAGGGAACGGGGCCTAATGGGGCCTGATTATTGATAGGCTACAATGTTGGAAGTACGTGAGAGCATTGGGCTGGCTGCAGTCGCAAAGGAGTAGGGCGCTCTCGTGGTTAAAGCGGATATAGTACGCCGCCAAATCACCAGGTGTGGAGCGAGCTGCATAGAGTCTCGAGAGATGTTGTCTGCTAAGAGTGAGTTCCCTTGGGTTACGTGTGAACGAGACGATTCCAAGACGTCAACAGCGCTCAGGGGCTTCCTGTTCCCAGTAAAGATTCATAGCAAAAGTCGTTGCTTGTATTCGACTCTTAAATTATAACGCAATGTATGTGTAACGAATCGTGATAGGTAAAGGCGAAGTTATAAGTGTGGTGACAGTGGTACTCAAGACAATCTAAATCACATAATGAATGAAATATGGTGATAGTGATATATTTCTCAAGAAAGAACTTAGACCGCACCCCTCCCATCTAACTGGATCAAGAGGCTATTTATCTACAAGTAAGACCCGCGATTAGCTATATCGTTTCCTTACCATATCTCAAAATAACAATCTAAAGTTAGATCCGAAACATCTTTACTATAGATACTGTAGATGATAGGAACCTGGAACGCCACCAACGAGCTTGGTACATCAAAAAATTGGATCCAATCTCAAACATCTTACTAGATACTGTTCTTCGCTGCATCGAAGTATAGGTAATCCGGAATTTTAGGAAGAGATACAGAAAACCCCTCACGAGCAGAAGCCTCAGCCATAGCGGTTCCCTTGATACCAGAGCGGCCCGGGATCCAATAAGCCAAGACCTTTCCAGGTAGGATATGTAGAAGATGGGAGCGGAGAGATCACTCACATGTGAGGGTTTCTATCCGCAGAAAGATTCCTCGCCGAGAGCATACAGAGGATTGGAAAAGGTGCCTTGCTGCGACAATTCACTACTAAATGCTGGAGCTATAAACTAGTAAAGAATAAATTTATAATGAACTATACAGAAAAAAATGATTATCGATGGACCATGGTCCTTATCATTCATCCTGTTAATTCTTCAATACTTGCTGACTTCCCTACAACGCCTCATGAAATTGCCACCATAGAAGTTTCATATATTCAAGTTACCTTATGGCACCACCTCGGCGCCTGCGCTTAAATGCGTAGGCTACAGTGTATATCAGCATGCCAGATTTTACGCTTGTCATGTCTAGAATGTCTGTTAAAATCCAGAGGTTTTTTTGAGGAGGCATTTCATGATTACTGATATTGCGGCCTGATACGCTCTCTTTGCAGCTATCAGAAGCGGCATGACGATAGCGGGGGGCAGGGGAGAAAGGGGATAGAAGAGGATGACAAGCTCAAGGTTGCCATCCTACATGATACACCATAAAGATGCATCACAACTCGGCAAAAAACCAAACCAGACTTAAATCATAGAACACTAAGTTCTGGTTATCTCCATATATATATATATAGTTAAACGGAATGCCACTTAGGAGTAGAATGATCCACTAGAGTGACAGTAAAAGTAAGAATGGCGTAGAAGTGAGTGTGCAGATAGATTCAATATTAGCTCAGACTAAATAAGACCAATCACGAGATACACGAAGAATTATATACCTCCTCGCGTAGGCCCTATTACGTGTACGCGTAATTACGTGACAGTAGATTCGCTTGCGTTTGAACTTTTAACATACAGTCGTCCCTCTCTAACTCGATAGTGGGTCCCGGTATAAGTGTTGAAAATATTCATTAATATTCAACCATTTACATTTGCAATACTTACCCCTGCATGCAAAATGACCAGTAAGGGTAAGTGTTGCAAATATAAAAGTCCAAGTTACAATGAATCTTTTCAACACTTATACCGAGACCCACTATCGAATTAGAGAGGGACGACTGTATATACAGTAGCGTCTAAAAGTGCGCAATGAAACCACCACGTTGACTAAATTTTACTGTAACTCTGCAACAACTTCTTCAAATTTTAAAATTCTAGGTTCAAATAAAATCTATGCCATTTCTTGAATCAGTCCAACTTTGTCTTGTAAAAATAATGATTAACTGTAAGGTTCACGCTGGTCTTGGCACTTAATGTCTATTGCGCATTTTTAGACGCGTTATTCTAATACTTGGTATGACCCCCCTTTGCCTTCTTTACGGCCAGAACCTTTGACGGCATACTCTCAATTAATATACGAGATGAATCTTCAGGTATATTTTGCCAGACATCGTCTACTCTTTTCATCAATTCGTGCATACTTTTCGGCGTTTCCGGGTACTCTCCAAGTCGGCGTTTTACCAGACACCATAGGTGCTCAATTGGGTTCAGGTCGGGCCATTGAGAGGGCCATTGCATGGTATTTATACCTTTATTAGCTAGCCACTTCTTTGTAGCCCTCGAAGTATGCTTAGGATCGTTGTCTTGTTGAAAAATAACGTTGTTTCTGGCATTGAAAAAGAGCTTACTTGCTATTTCGTCGACTGTTGGGACCAAACAAGTATTCAGAATGCCTATTAGCTGTTTCGAGTTCATCCTTCCAACCACACGACTCATTCCATCGGCGCCAAACCAAGATATACAACCCCATATCATTACGCAACCGCTCCCGAACTTCAGTGTCTCTTCGACCACTTCTGCCGAATAGCTACTTGGATTCCTGGACCAGGCATATTTGGTTCCGTCGCTATTGAGTCTGTTTATCTTCGTCTCATCTGACTAAATAACTCTTTTCCAATCTTCAACAGTCCAACTGTCATGTTCTAAAGCCCAATGCAGCCGAGCTCTCTTATGCGCCTTTGACAGCATCGGTCTCTTCACCCTCTTAATAGCCCGGAGATCCTGTTCCCTCAGAGCCAGCCTTACGGTACCAGGAGAAACTTTGTCTTCTCGTTCAAGATTGATATTCTTAGTCGCTTCTACCGCAGTTTTGGTCCCGCCATTAGCCACCAAACGAGCCAGGGCTCGCTTGTCTCGACACGTTAACTTCCGTGGTCGTCCCTGCACAGGTTTTGATGTATCATGAGATGTCTTTTTCCAATACCTGGCTACCGTAGACCTATGAAAGCCCATAATTTTGGCTATTCCTAGTTCTTTTTTACCTTCATCGAGTAATGTAGTGATGGATGATATCTGGTGCTGTGAAAGTTTTCTCATTGTAAAAAAAACAGAGAATATTGAAATCAAATAAATTTAGGAATGATACAAAAGCATGTCAAATACTTATACAGATCAAAAAACTAAAGTTTACAGCAAAGTTGTCTGTTAACGCAGGTTCTACCACGTGATGAAATGATACGTCAAAAAGTGCGCAATAGACATTAAGTGCCAAGACCAGCGTGAACCTTACAGTTAATCATTATTTTTACAAGACAAAGTTGGACTGATTCAAGAAATGGCATAGATTTTATTTGAACCTAGAATTTTAAAATTTGAAGAAGTTGTTGCAGAGTTACAGTAAAATTTAGTCAACGTGGTGGTTTCATTGCGCACTTTTAGACGCTACTGTATGTATATATATTACATAACAGAGGCATTCCTGACAACAGCCATCACATCTGTGTCACAAGGTAGTAGCTTTGGGTCCAGGGTCTTGCTTCCACGTTAAACTACCTGGCCAGCTTGAGAGATAACGATTCTGCACTCTGCCGTTAGTAGTTTGTTATCTCGGAGCGAGCTCCTTCAGTGCATGCTACAAGGTCGCTAAAAGAGATATCTATGACTCCGTTCATAGGCGGACAAGTAATTCACCTGATACTACTGCACCAAGATTCTCTATTAAATCATGGCGGTTGGACAAGAAGATCGATCGTTTGTGTTTTGGGCCTTGTAGTACCCGCCCTGAAAAGCGGGAAAAGCGTCAAATTTGTGCCCGGATATGGGAAGCTCGTTGGCAAAGAGGATGTCGAGGGTCCAAACGGTGGCTCTGCAGAGTCGAACATTTGGATTTCCAGTCAGGTTCTAGGTCTAGAGGTAGAAGACCTGATTCGTGGAAGAGGATAGTTGCAGAAGTTGTTCGAAAAACTGGGAGACCAGCTCTAGCCTCCGCTAGGGCCACTTTACGAAGGAGACTAATATGCCATTTAACACATTTAGATATGTGAATAAATGAGTAAGTATAAGTAAGTGTCGGGAATATCGATCTAAGGGTGTAATAGCTATAGCTATAGATCTTCAATCAGGTAAATGTACAATCAATCAATTCATATATTTTTTCAGTCTACATCCTCTACCATTCTAACCTAAAGAATATTATACAGTTTTTACAAGGGACGTGCGCGATATGTGGCACGTGATTCATCTCCGGACAGTAAGTATAGACGGTGTGTTAGAGTGGGAGAGATAAGATGAGGAATAGATCAGGGTAGAATAAGGATTATTGAGGAGGATTAAACGGTGGTGTATTCAAATTAATTATCTCATTATACATCCCAGGACATAGAGTATTTATGTATTTGGGTGCTGGGACTTGCTGGTGTTGTGCTGACTCGGTTATGACTCAAGGATATCTGGAGTTTGAAGCTTATGGATAACGTGCCAAGTGACAGAGTTGCTGAAACTAATGAGTCATGTATAACATCTTTTTTATACAATAATAGAACTCGCATTGTAGTTTCATAGTAGGCATCGGATATTTGATATTGGAGGAAAGATGTATATAGATACTGCCATAGTCAGAGCAGCAAGAATAATAGTCTCCATCGTGACCATCAAGGCGATATTCCATCCACTATACGCATTCAGTATAATCATTTATATCGTACTTACCATTCATTCACACCATTGACTATTCCATCGAAGGACAGCTCAATCACTAGACAAGTCGCCAACCACTCCACATCCCCATTTAACTTTATAACAGCTGGATGACTCTGCATCCTTGACAAGGTATAAATCTTGTGGTATATCTGGAACGGCCAGACCACCAAACCTTGGCCCTGTAGTAGACAGTTAGAAGGACGCAAGCTGTAACTACTTGGTGGATTAATCGTAGAGAAACGCCGCGTGTTGTCTTGCTCAGGTATCAGATAGCGTTAGCTACTTCAATTGCTTTCCCGGCTCGTATTCGCACATGCTACATCAAGGAAAGTGTTCGGTCAAACTGGACCCCAATCCAGCGGATGCAAGGCCTAGCGGAATTTTCGGAGACTACCATCTCCGCACACGAAACCGAAAGAGTCGCCGCAGGATTGAGATCAGCACGCCATGGGGAGAATTTTTGGAGCTCGAATATTGCCGGATAGAAAGTGATTTCTTCACTTTCTCATCATTTCAAAGCTTCTTTAAGCGAGTAAAAAGTGCATCGCAGTTGTGGATAAGGTTAGGTCCGATCTCAAGGGGTGAAATTTAATCTGCGTACCCGAAACGCTTTCTCTTCGCTACCATTTTGAGAAAAGTGGATATGTAAAGCACGAACAAGATGGGGAAAGCTGGCAAGCGTTGTGAGAGGTCACAATTTACTGCTCATGGAGGTCCATTCTTGTCGTCAAAGAAGATGCGAATGGTGCAGTAGGTGGTAAAAGAGCCCATCCAACGGACAAGGTTGTTAGACTAGCTTTGCTCGCGTAGGCGACGGACAAGCCAGCAGGGGTAGACAGCGTCGAGGGCGCTTTTTAGGTCTAGAGTGAGCAAGCTGGATATAAACGCCTCAATGAGAGCTTTTTCTGCGTCATGGGTGAGAGACGTGGTGAGGTCTACCGCAGAGCGCCCGGGTAGAGCATCAAGCTACTGACTAGAGATAACTTTGTAGCGGACCACGATCCAAGAAATAAGTCTGGCTATCAGCCTTTCTAAGCCTTTGCCTAGTACCGACAGGAGTATAATCGGTCGGTACGAGCGAGGAAACCAGAGATCTGTCTTATTCGGTTTTCGAGCCATCACCAGGATCGCCCGCCAAAAGCACGAGGAATGCTGCCCGACTTTGAGGTATGCAGTGAACAAAGAAACTATCCGATCCCTAATGAGGGACCACGTGTATCGGAGAATGGTTGTTGGTATCTCGTCGGCTCCTTGGGTGGTTTTACCTGCGCGGAGTATTGCATTCTGAATTTCATGCGTTGTGGGAAGAGGCGAGCGTAGCGATGTCGAAGGAACAGCTTTTAACAGGGCAAGGCAAGACGATCACTGTACGAAAGCATAACCAAATAAGATTAATATTTTACTATGACTGCATCCTAATATTGAAACAACACTATTAATACCTTCATCACAACCGCCCTAATACTGCAGTTTGATGAACCCATTAATCCACCAGTAACACTGTAGGGATCTATTACCTTCGCAGTGGTTACCAAATGTGGATCTTTCCTTCTTAAGTATTAGGTGGAAACAACCTGAGACTCTCACACCATACGATTGTTATTTCGGTTGACGCGGTGTTTCAGATGTTCAGTTACTCCGTAACCGGCCCTTGAAGTGCCCCCGCAAACTTATATGGTATTTACAGGATAGGTCCCTAGGATTAGCCCAGCCATAGGCATAAGAGCCTAGCCCGTAACACAGATAGAGAGTCCATCAGGATGTTATCGACTTCTGACGGGCTGGTGAGTAATTTTTGAACAAGGACCTTCATTTTTCCACGAGTAATATAGCCAAGGGGCAACTCAGGATAGCAAGGGCCCTTGCGTAGCCTTGAGCGAAATGAACCTGTCAATTTATGCCTATTGGTGGATTTAAATGCCTCTTTTGGCGTGCGGATGTTCTCCAGCTTGGATTAGAAGAAGTTTTCTTTCGCTTTGCCCAACGCGTTTTCATAATTTTTTCGGGTAGCCTGTAAATTGCCATTAATATTCTGTGATTGAGCTGCTAACTTAAGCCGCATTCTTCTAGCTTTATAATCCTTATTCCATCAGAAGTTTCCATGTCAAGAGCCAATAGCGCATCTTGCAGCACTACAATAGGAATCGTAAAGCGGCTGTAAAAGGGATTCGACCTAAGGGTCGACCTAAGGGTCGATTTGAGCGTCGGTTGGAGAGGAAAGGAGCCAATGTTTTCTTGACCAATTGAGAGAATGTGACGAAAAAGAAGATCTAGGGTTTCTGGCAGGAGCCGACGGGCAACTGCTTCAAGATTTTTCCATCCGACGATAGTCAATAGATGTTAGTGATCAGACGTAGATTCTAGGTAAGAGGCGATCCGGCATGATACGTGCTGCATTATTATACCCGTACCGAAGGCTAGGCCGAGAAAATTTCAACGATTGTTTGTGGCTTTGTCAAGTGGAGAGAGATATGAGAAAGGTTTTGAGTCTAATTATTCTACAACCTGCTCCGTACCCGGCAGTGGCCCGCGCCTTAAACATGGTTACCACCTCACGTGATGCATATTAAAGTCCGAAGTATGCTGTTTCCTATATGGGAGGCTGAGAAAGTGGGGGAGAGGGTCCGGGCTGCTGCGCCTTCCCCGGCTTCCCTGTCTGATCCAGGTCAAGTATTTTAAACGTTAACAATTATGATTGGCTATGCTTGGGCTGAACTCAAGCGGATGTGTAGCAGGTCAGCAGAGATTGCTGCAAAGATTTGTTCTATGCGTATACCTACGCCTGTCCGTAAGTCGGAAATTAACTGGAGACGAGCCGATAACCAATCATCTATTGAAGTGAAGATTTGTGAGATGGTTTAGACGCGGTGATCTGCCGTGAATAGTATCGGAATTTGTACGGCTGCTGTATGAGAACCATATCGATTTGATCTGTATGGGCTTGGAATAGAACAATTTCCCGCCCAGTATGGCTGCGGCCCGTGTTTGAGGAGAGGACTGAGAGTCTTAGAGGGTCATCTGCGATGGGTTAAATTTTCCATTATACTTACATTTGGTCCTCTTTTTGTATTTCCCTCATCTACGAGAGCTTTGGAGAGGATGTTAAAACGCACGTGCTCTGCAGCAAGGAAAGATTCTGATTGAGACTGACTCGCAGTTACCATCAGTGCTTGCGCTGATGTGGAATTTGAGCTGGAGTTGCTGCTTGACGGCGATGTGATGTTTCCTGCAGGGGTAGACATAGCAAGCTTCTGTTTGGGCGCGTAATTGAGCTTCAGCATATATTTTCCTGATAGAGCTCACTTGTAGCTTGATCTTTGGAAATCCTGATTATTTTGGCTGAAGCTTGCAGTCCAGGAAGTCAGCGGAGTGTGGCCCCTAAGAGTAGATGCAGCGGGGCGGGCAAACACGATTTTCAGTGACCGTAAATTGGCTGCCGTGGTTCTCTGTTGGATATGGAGTGTAACTGGAGAGACGGCAGCGTGGAGCAACTGCGCAACTGCGGCTGCTGAGCCAAAGCCAACATCTGGTGCATTGAATCTTTGAGCCGCGCCGAGAAAGTACATGGGCGGACGTCCTACATCCGAAGATGTAAAGGATGCGAGGGAGGCATTAGTGCGTCTCCGAGAAGCGGAGGGTTCAGATTTTGATGAGAGAGTTGGAGTACGAGACATTATCTTGAGAGACTTGTATAACAACCGGCTCCACATCTGCTGCTGCTGTGAGCGCATCATAGAAAACTTCGAGGGAGACTGGTTTGAAACAGTGTGGTAGGTTTTCATTCACCGTGCCATAGATTCGAAGGACATTCTCGATTCTGTAAGACATCTAGGGAAACGCCCGTTTGATAAGACCGCTGCCAAAAAAGCCCGCAGAGTAAATCTTTTCAGCCTGTTCATCTGTGTAGCCCGTGCTTGGGCAGAGGGCGAAGCGTGATTACGTCGGCAAAACATCAGCAAGTGATATGCTATGCTCTAGCCTTCAAATGTTTCTACAGTGCGTAGCTCAAGTATTCGCGTAGTAAGATATCAGGAGGGAGACAAATGAACAGTCTATTATCTTTTCCCGCTACCTTAGATGTGGAGGAGCCTTGGTTATTAGTTCCCTTGGAGCTGGTCTGAATTAAAGCTGGAGATGTGAGGTTGCGGCCGCTACGCTTAACGGCATTTGAATAGCTTGATTGATTAGGGGCAGCCGGAGAAAGGGAAGAATATGGTACCTTGAAGTTTTTAGGGCCCGCACCCTGTACGTAAGCCTCAAAATGTCTAGAGACAACGAGCGCAAATTTAGTGGCACTGGCTATTGAGGAGCGAGATTGATGACTGGAGATATTTTTTTGCTGTACATTACTGCATTGATGGTCGAGGAGTGCGGCTAGAGAGCCGAAGAGGTCATCACCTTCCTTGGTACGGTCAGCGGGAGACAGTGCACATCTAGATAATGAAAACTAGGTTCTACCAATGGACCTGAGCGGGGCATTGTACGAGTCTTGATCGGGGAGTCTGGTGGAGCTTGCAGGTCGAGGAGCTTCATGGTTGAAACCCAGAGGTTGACTCGAAGAGACAACAATTTTCATAGCTTCTGAGGCGTGGTACACACTAATCGGATATACCATGTAAGGATCGTTACTCATAGGGACAATTAGTAGTAGTCGGTATCGTGTAGCCGACTAGGTGAAAGGTTGTTTGCCAGCTTATTGTAACACGAACATCCAAGTTTGTGGAATGCGCCATGATTCTATCACCTGATATATTAAATTCAACAGAGAGAGGATGTTTCGAAAACATCTACGCTTTGATTTTTGTGATAACCTATGTTATTTCTTCCAGAGAGGGGTGTGAGTTTACATAGAATCCACTGTAAGCCCGATAATTAATACGAGATAATGTTGGTAGATATTTTAATCATACAGATTTCACCAGCTTCATACTAGTACATACAACTCCGAGAAGCGCTCGGTCAGTGCGACGTCAAAGTACAACTAGACGACTTGTGTCTTCTCATCTCCATTAGTTTCGGCCACTTGTATCATTCCTGCAGTAACTCTACTTCAAAGCCCTATTCAGCATCAACTCAAGTCTATCTGATCTTCCCTTTATCGTGTTGATGCAGCAACGTTCGCACTTCTTCCCGTGCCACATCACATTACCATATTTCGAAACCAGCATTTTTCTGGCAAATATCAGATTGAACGGGGACAATTCTTGAAATTTTGGATGAGAGCCCGGACATCGATACTTTACGTTCCAATGTAAGATATATCGGTTCTTGATCAGGCACGCCAATCGACTACTTGCGTTTCGGTGCCAGAGTGCTGCTCTCCCAAGCCGAAAGCCAAAAATCAACAATGACGTGAGATCATGTATATTCATTTCAATAAGAAATGGATTAGAAGTATGGTCGCTGATAAATTGTAGGTGACGAAGCCCATGTTTTCTGGTATTTTTTAATGAAGTAGATCGTTACCCGTAGTCTGTGAATAGCTTTGCTCTTGATGAGGCTCCTCAAGAGGAAATTGCTTATGTCGTTGTATATAGATCTGTACAAAATCCGCATAATTTTCGAAACAAAAGCTTTCATCTTGGAGCTAATTGGACTCTTTACCTAAATTTCCCATCTTGAATGATTTTCTGTAATTTGCACAAAGCATATAGGTTTCTCATGAAATTTTTACACCCCAGAAGCCTCTTCCCCCATTGACACCGAGCCATTCCCCGGAATCATTGTGAAGAGAATTGTGTGGGGCCCAGCTTATATTACTCACCTCATAGTCACATTGCCAGCTTGCACATGGCGTCCTAGTGTTGTCAGGTGCACTATGACCATTGGAAGTTGAGCCCGCGGGTGGATGCGTAGCAGTTTGGTTTAACAGATCCCAAATAAGTACAAGTGAGTCATCAGCACCTGATGCCAAAGTTCCTCTGCGAAATGGTGACCATTCTATACAGTTGATGGACGCAGCGTGCCCCTTCAGTTCAAGCAAAGCTTGTCCAGGCTGTCGAACATCAAGAACTCGGATAATGTTTGAATCTTGAGCAAAAGTAGCTAGTAGGTGAGTTTCATGCGGAGACGCAGCTAATCTAAGTAGTGGTGGTGCGTATGACATAGTTTGCTGTGCTAATGTCGGACTTATCTTTCCGCCGCAAGGACTACTATCTATAAATGAGTTAATATTGCGAAATCTTTAATGCTCCTAGACAAACCTTTATCATCTTTAGCTGTCGGCTCATAGATGATAGTGCTATGTTCCAAACTTCTAAGATCAAACATTCGCACGCTACCATCCGCCCCACAGCTCACAAATACATCAACAGTATTGGCACAAAACCTCACATCGAACACTTCTTTATCGTGTGCTATAAGCTGTGTTTTAGCGGTTAATGTTGGTATATCCCATATTGTGCAAGTAGTATCTATACTCGATGTTATAATTAAGCTAGGTGAGATTGTATTCCAATCTAGAGAAGTCAAAGGAGCTGTATGTTCTGGAGTCTTCGAATTTGATAATAAAGCTAAAGGCGTAAGCTTGCTCGCTGGTTTTTCCCGAGGATGATTCGCAGAGCGGGTAATAGAATTCCCTTGATAAATTGTGGATGCCTCAGAAGGTAAGGACCATAGTCGAAGGTGGTCGCCTGAAGTAGCGAGAAGATCGGTAGACTGCTTTTGAGGGGATGGAGGCTCCCACAGTAGTCGAGTGACTGGATATGAGTGGGTAGCTTCAGCTATTTTGACAAATTCGAGACCATATTTAGGGGCTCCAGGTGTGTATGATTCGGACGGATTAGGGACAAAATGAGAATCGAGTATTTGAATCTGGAGGGCACAGGTAAGAATAAGTTGGAAATACCACGGATATTATGTATTCTTACAAAGTTATGGCCGTCTTCTAGATAGCTACCGATGGCAATCTTTCCCGCTTCATTTCCCTGAGCCGGCCACTTACACCAGTCAAATGCATACAAAGCCCAAGGTGCGAGATAGTTGCTATTTGTTGGCGCTGAACTTTTACCATCGTATGAGTATGGATTTGCTCCTGGAAGGCTTTCAGAAACGCCAGAATGTGCACGGGGTCTGATATCTGCAAGACCTAAAGGAGCGTTTGAAATATTTGGCTGATAATTGTGCGGGGTATATTTTTGACTTGTAGGGGAGGCGTGTTCATTGTTGGGAGTCGTAGGTGTGAATGGGCCATGTCTTTGGCTATCTAATCTAGCAGGGCTGGACTGAGGAAAATTCTGGGGTAGTGCTGAGGCTGCAGACTTAATAGGAGTAGGGTATTGTTCATAGTTTACGGCCTGAGATGAGGTGAAGACAGAAGGCACAGAATTTGTTGTCATGGTGCCTGGACGTCCTGGTTGAAGCGATCCCGGAATCTGTTGGCTCATGTTTTGATAGGTAGAAGTATCGAGACTATGATGCTCTGTATTAACACGGGGGCCGGTTGGAGGATATTCTTCAGGGAACAGCGCTCCGTGTTGAGAATTCATTTTGGAGTGGTTGGAACCCAAATGAAGTTCGTCGGCTTTTAAGCTCAGACTCGAAGTTTGATAAGACTGCTCGGACGAGGGTGTACTGGATGTTGTCGATTCAAAGTTGTAGTATTGTGAGTTTGAGGGGATTGGTTGTCGTGTCTTAGAATTTGACCTGTTTCTCGCTGGAAACAAATTATTATTCCGTCTGGCTGTCGGACTTTGATAGTTGTGAACAGGCGCCACAGCTTGGCCTGCCTGCGAGAGGGGCTGCTGCGCAGGACGTGAAGAAGCAGCTGCGTAAGATTCAAGCTGGTATGGCATCTTGTGATGCGGGTAGTCACAGATTCGGATGGGAAATCTCGTCGGAATATGACAAGTTGCCACCTATAACATTCTTCGGCTCAAGATTTATTTGACCGGCCCGAGGGAGACTCATTCAGCTAGTGGTCCGTCTCGAGATCCCTTAACCATTACGGCCATCTTGATAATTCAACAATTACTGCTAACGAGTCTACTCGCTAGATATCCAAGATGCATTCAACACTCAGACTGAAGATTTCAAGCATTGATCACTTAATTTGGTGCAGTCGATTGGCAGCTTGTTCGGGCACATGCAGTTGAAGCTTGAGAATAAACAATTAGTTTACAGAGGCAGGAGATAGACCATTTACTGATATAAAGATTGCATCTGAGTATTGAGAACTAACTATTCCTTTTATTTAGACTTTCTTTTGCAAAATCTATGAAACCAATGCGATCTGCCTAAGTTTCGTAGCTCACTATCCAATTGCGATGCTGTTGTAGGCCGCAATGCCAAAGCCAAAAAGCTGTCTCTTCAAAAAAGTGACTTCCAAGCCCACAAAGACTAAACTTCACCGTCCAGGAATCATTTTTCTGAAACGTAACCTGACTATGAACTTTGTGGCCAGAAAATGCAGCATTCGATTCCTGAAAGTTTACCCAATACGTCTAACTACCACGACTTCCGGACTACACCAACTCTGCTTCTAGGATTGTGACTAAGACTGCTTGAGCCGGACAAAGCTTCAGTAAATTGATAGAAAGAGCCTTCAGTAGACAATTCGATTACCTGTTAATGTCTAAACCAGTAGTTTATTCGGTTATGCAAACCTACTGTATGTTGTCACCATATGCATATTAAGCTTACAGCTTAGCAGTTGCTTATCTAATAGTTTCAAATATAAGCTTGGCCACAAACTATGACACATATATCATGAGGATAGATGCGTCGATGACATATCAGCAGCTGAGCAATCGGTTCAAACTCTAGCATCACCAGAGAAGATTTTAGCGACCTCAAGATGTCTACAACTTTGATAAACATATAATCTATTTGAACATTCAATTCCATTCTGGCCCTTCAAAATACCCAATCTTGGGCACACAGAAAGAAGAAATTCACACTCTAGCATATTTCAATTGTCGCATAGATGACCGTGATTAGTCCCTAATTTAGTCTCTTGACCAAAATGCTAATCTTTATTATCTTAGCTCTGAAAGTATCACGCTTGGAGCTGAGTGCGGTAGAGCAATAATTAGGTATGTATAACATCAGATATATTGACTTAAACTCATCTTTTATTCCCCCCTTTCGAACGGTCGCTCGCCTATCTCCCCTCGAAGACGGCGATTAAATCTCCCTTCCGAGTCTTGCCATAACATGATGGTAAGTACGATATAAATGGTTATACTGAATGCGTTTAGTCGATGAAATATCGCCTTAATGATCACGATGGAGACTATTATCATTGCTGCTCTTACTATGGCAATATCTATATACACCGTTTCTCCAATATCAATACCCAATGCTAAATATAAAACTGAAATGCAAGATTTTTTATTACGTAGACAAGATTTTGTACATGACTTGACAGTTTCAGCGACTCTGTTACTTGGCACAGTATCCATAAGCTTCATACTCCAGAAATCCCAGAGTCCTAACCGAATCAGCACAAGATTGTTAAGATAGTACATAGGATAAGGTAAAGGTAAAGATGAAGATAAAGTTTTGAAGAGCTGTGGACGAGACCGACAGAGGAGGTAATGGATAAAACCATTAATTGATAGATATGAAGAAAGAATACAAATTGCAAAGCTGAAGATACATAGTATCCTTTTCGTCTTCTATGTGAAAGTGCACCGACTATTTCGACAAATAAACAATAATAGACCATAAATAATTACAAGGTATTTTGAAAGAATTAATCTCCATTCCCATAAACCGACGCTCCCGAGAGCCAATCTAATATTTCCTGATTGTTAGAATAATATGCGCTTCAATGGAATATTCTTAAAGCTTGTTATACTTGTGTTCACAGATGATCAGACTTATGGGACAATTGGAGGTTGTAGAAGGGATCAAGTGGGAGTTGTTGATTACTCCCACCCCAAACTGTAGCAGCTTTTCTATATACAAAAAATATCTAATAAAATTGCCCTAAGACACAAAGCCATAGCCGACCCCGAAATCTGGGGAGCAGCGCAGTTCCTTACAGATAAATTAATCGGTAGGAAAAAAGTAAGTCCCAGAGGCACACCATGCGCGACCCACAAAACCCTCAAAAGGGCCCAAAGTAGTTTAGCCACGCAGATAAGAAGCGAGCATATCGGGCTCAATTCTTATCTGTACTGAAGAAAAGTCCCCGGAGTCGACAATCCAAGATGCCCATGTGGATACATATCGCAAAACGTCAAACACATGATAATGGCCTGCCCCTTATGGTCCAAAAGGAGAACAAAAGTCTGGCAAAAGGCCAAAAATCGGTCATTTGAAGCAATGATGAGCAACCCTGAAGATGTTGGAAGAATCACACAGTGGATCTTGGAACAGGGATGGATAGAACAATTTCGACTGGTGGGGGAAGTTGAGGCGCAATTAATGCAGAGAGAAGACTCACGAAGGAACCAAAGAGGTAGGTAATTGACGATATGTTAGCCACACGGGGCATAGCAGTGTAAACGCACTTCCTGAAGGAGACCCTGGGTCGGATGGTGCAGTGGTACACTATCCGAGCCGTTCTCCCAAGTAGAGTCTGGGTAGCTTGGACACATGCCCCACTTGAGACAGGAGAAAGCTGGTTCGAATCCAGCAAGACCCTCACACCACTTCTCTCGCGGTGATACTGTATTCGTGGGATGACAAAAGCATGCTCAGATAACCACAGGTCTTTCTCGATTTTCCCTGTGGTGGGTATTCATGGAAGAGGGTACACGTCGTAAGGCATTATTCTCGTAGTGGTATCTGGAAATGAAATCTGAGTATGAATGTTCCAAACGTCCAACAGAGTCGTTCTGCGAAATATACATATCTTCCGTAATCATTCGCGTCATAGCCTCAGGCTGCATACGCTAAAATGATTTAAAAAATAAAAGGAGACCCTGGGAAAACCGGGGAAAAATGTAAAGAATTAATCAGGCAGGGCCGAAGGGGGTTTCACCGGTAAGGTTTCCCCTCATGTACATAACATAGTTGATAGTACCTGCATGGGCCACAAGAGCTCCTTATCAGGGTAATGAAATCAAATTCAAATATCTAATAAAAATTTAATTGGTTGTTGTGTGTCAATACGGACTAGCGTATTACAGGACATACAATAGGTATAGCGCAGAATGTTAACCGAACTATGACGGCTCAACCGTTAACATTCCTAGCATACCCTACCAATGAGAACTAATTTCAACAGGAACTATAATGAGAGACTCGAAGTTTGAGAAGTGGGATTGCGAATCGATGTCATTGACGCCTCATTATTGTTTTCTTAAGGTCCTGTGCGAAGTATATGAGCCTCTCTTAGTTACTAAAACAGTTGTATGCATGAGAATATATTAGAGCACCCCCGAGCTAAAACGATAAAACATAAGAGAGCATTGGATCAGGTGCGGGGAGACTGGTAAATACAAATGGAAAGAACCTCTAGAAACATACAACAAAAATTACCTTGATAAGGTTGGGGCTCAAAAAGCTGAAAAGAAGCTTCTCGCCATGGGGCAAGACGAGAGCCAAATCTTTCGAGATTTTTTGTCAGAGTGGTAACTCCAGCGAGAGTTCATGAGAGGCTAACGATAGTCCCACGATATTAAGATTAACCAGTTAAGCATGGTGGTTTGTGAAATAGTAAGAGAAAAGTTTTCAGTTCTTGATCTCCCAATTGATGACTTTGAGGGATGGGTCAATACTATAACCCGGGCTACTACTATTATGGAGAATAGTGAGAATTTGTGAAGAGACAAGAGGCCCAGACGACGCAAGACGCAACTCGAAGTGATATTCTTATGAGTGAATATCTGGCAGGCGAATTAAACAGTAAAACTTCACGATTTTCCAACCCAGGATCAGTAGATCACGACGGAGACACTATAATGAGAGGCATAAAGCTCGACATTTATTCTTTCTCAGCCAGGCCGCCAAAATAAATCTTGATCAAAAGATTATGCAAATCGATGGACCATCAAGAAACAACCAACGGCACCATGGCGGACGTGGGACGAAGTTGCAGAAATCCGGAAAAGAGGGCTGTGTTTAAGGTGTGAGAAGAGAGACCATACTTCTCGCACCTGTAGAATTTTTAGACCTCCGAAGTGTTCAGATCATATAAACAATGTGAATGGTTTAGCATCTGTCGAAGGAATGAATGACAAATTGGAGTCATCCAAAGACTGGCCGCTAGAGAGAGCCGTACTTGGAGAAAGTTGAAGTCAGAGGAGAATGCAAGGACCAGCGAGAAAATTACAGATAATTTAGTCAAAGTTTCATATAGTAAACTGGCATTGAGAAATGCAGTCGCTAATTTGACATAATTTCCTGCTCTAGCAGACCGTGGCTGAACTATCTATGCTGTTTTTAAAAAAATCCTTCCATATCAACTTAAGCACCCGCACAGCACTGTGTCACTAAAAGAAATAAGATTGGCATCGAACTCAGTCGATGCGATCAAGATGATTGTAAATGAAATATGTTGGGCGGAGGTAGACTTCAATGGGAAGCATAGCAGTATTTGCGGCTGTGTAATTGAAGGACTCGCCCATGACTTAATCCTCGGAGAGCCGTGGATGAGATTAAACGACGTGGTTTACCGAGCTCGAGACCGTACGTTGTACCTAGAAAAGGATGACCATTATATCCGTACACACAGTTTGTCAGTGCAAAGTATGAATATTGAAATGATCAAACACATAGGATTTTTGGCGTGTCTCAAGAAATTGTCTGGAAACTTTAGCGACGAAACTTGCAAGGAAAATATTTCAATATTTGCAGCGTCAATAAACGATATCAACAAAATGCTAGCACCCAAGAAAAAACTTTCGATCGAGGAGATTAAAGCAAAACTTCCTCCTGAACTTCATCAGTATTGGTCTGTGTTTAAAATACACAGAAATGACGGAAGTGACCTTCTGTGACATCAGCCAGGAGTTGACATCGTTATAGATATCCTGAAAAGTGACCAAAGTCGCACCAAAGATCTTCCTAAAAGGTCATTGTACGAAATTTAGCGTGACGAGTTGTTTTGATTACGTAAAGATCTTGCCGAGCATTTAGATCACAAATAAATTAGAGCAATGAATTTGCTGGGGGGGGGGGCTCTGGTTTTGTTCTTCAAAAAGCCTAGAGGTCTTCGTTTCTGTGTCGATTATCAGGTCCTAAATACTATAACTAAGAAAGATCGGTATTTACTTCCCCTTATTAATGAAATTTTTAGAGCTCTATTACATGCTCGCTGATTGACCAGGATTGATGTTAGCGCCGCTTTTCACTGAATTCGAGTAAAGAAAGGAGATGAATGTAAAGCATCGTTTCAGACACGCTTTGGATACTTTGAATAGCTTGTCATACTATTTGGGCTCATTGGCGCTTCCGCAGCTCTGCGACGTTGGATTAACAAGCTCCTTAGGGAATATCTAGATCAATTTTGCACATCATACCTGGATGATGTACTGATCTGGAGAAATGGAAGCTTAAGTGATCACTTTGAAATAGTGAGCATAGTGTTGAGACGGCTGACAGAAGTAGGTTTTAAGTTAGATCTTAAAAAGTTTGATTTTGCGGTGAATGAAGAGTAATATCTGGGCTACATTTTCACGGTAGGTAAATGAGCTTAAGTCGATCCTGAAAAGGAAGCTGCTATTAAGAAATGGGAACTTCCTTGAACCTAAACTGTAATGCAAAGTTTCTTGGGCTTCACCAATTTCTATTAGGATTTTATAAATAACTTAGCTGGTTTGAGCGCTCTTCTCCAACCCTATACTAAGAAAGAATCTTCAGAAAAAAGAAGTGTGGTTGGATCATAAAGCTCGAAATGTTTTTGAAAAATCAAAGAATAATATCATAAAAGCGCTGATTCTTGCACTCTTTGAACCAGAATTGAAAGCGGTGCTCGAAACGGATTTTTTAGGCTAGGCTGTGGGATTTAGAAGGAAAGCTCAGACTAATCGGTTACTTTTCTAAAAAACTCTCGCCTGCGGAATGCAATATGATATACAAAGTAAAGAATCGTCAGCTATCGTAAGGGCAATTGAGTTTTGGCGAGCAGAGTTGATGTGCCTACGGCACTCTATGGAGATACCCACTGATCATCAAAATTTGCAATATTTCAAGGTAAAAAGGACCTCATCCGAACGGCAGATCCGATGAGAGGCTCCCTCAAGGAACTTCTTGGTATTAAGTTACTTTATCCATCAGGTAGAGATGCAGGACGTCCCGAAGCTCTATCTAGCATGAAAAAAGATACCCCTAGAAACTCAGACGATCCTCGTCTGCGACGTGGTGAAAAGCAGCTCATAGAGAAAAACTGGGTTTCATCATTAGATAATACGTCTATTGAGAATACTTCGGAAAGTAATAAAATTTCGCCATTCGAGGATGAAGAGCTGAATAGACTGTAGAAAATAGGCGTTCAAAGCGACAGAGATTATTGCGACATAAGGCAAGCACTCGCGCAAAGAAAGGAATGTTTTCCGCCATGGTTAAAAATCAAAGTCTCAATTTTAGAATATTCATTGGGAGTCTAAAGAAATGTCTGACGGAGAGATCAATTGCTAATTCCACAATATGAACCCCTGCAAACCGCATTAATCCTAAAATTAATGACTTGACTAATACTGGACATCCAGAGTGCGAGGCTACTCTGAATGTTTTGAACTGCGAAATCTATGGTCGAAATTATGAGTGGCGATATGAGAAACGGGGCTTTCTGAAACCATTACTAGGACCAGAGCGATTTCGTCAAGAACTTCCCATCGACTTTATGACGGACCTTTCAGCCGAAAAAAGAGATTAGCCTCGGCATCTGATGGTAATTACAGACCAATTGAGCAAATAAATTATCCTAGAAGTAATGAAAACCATGACTGCTGAAGCATGTGCAAAGGAGTTCATACCGTGTTTCTATTGGGCTCACAGATTTCCCCACACAATTGAGTCTGACTGTGGCAGCAATTGGGTCGGAGATTTTTGGAGAAGGCTTCGTAAACGAGTCGGCATTGAACAAAGATCTCCTATGCACGCTTATACATATCATCGGCCACAGGCACAACCAACTTATTAGCTGTTACATTCAACGACGCCAATCAGTAGAAGTCCGGTGAATACCAGGCCCCCCAGCGATCGATGGGAACGAGAAGGCAGATAGGCTTGCGACATCAGCCCTTAAAGATCTCCCGGATGATATGACTAACGCGTCCCACCAATCAGAAATAAGACGAGGAACCAAACACGTTCGCGATCGTAAGTAGTTTCGTCTGGGAACATGCTAATAAGCTAGTAGCATGAGGATGGCAGGACCATAGGCCCAGTCGATATGGAGATCTAAACCTCATGATGACCAGAAAGTGGCCTTACGAACTCGCCTTGTCTAGGTGGGCGTACTATAGACTAATAGCAGCTAGGACAGGTCACGGTGACTTTGAAAACTACTATGAAAGGTTCAAACATGTCGATATCGATGGGAAGTGTGAGTGTCGACGGGAAAGACGTTCACGATATTTCCCAGAATTTCGTCCAGCATTATAACTCTAGAGAAGACCAAAACATGAACCTACTTGAGGGTCACCGTGATTTTGGCAGCAAAAGAGTCGGAAAAAATCCTCGAGTTCGTGGCTATAATGGGATGTTACAGTGGACAAACCATAGACCCGGGTACTTTGGATCTCCTATGAGTGATATTTCTCTTTCATTAGGTATTTGCTGGGCAGAACAGGACAGGGCGCAGGGCGTTTAAGTCTTGATATGATATTTCATTTTTATCAAATTTCTATTTATATAGATTCTCTAGCAATTAAAGCCATGCATGTAGGTTGTAGTGAGTCTGTATAGATCATACACCTGTAGCACGCCTCCTAGGTGTGGGATGTAAGCCTGATACGACTAACATTCAAATCAAATCAAATCATCATCACCGGGGGCGACGAGACTAAACACCTTTACGCGGTCTCTTCTAAGTACCTGGCAGTACAATATTTTCTCAGAGCCACGATTCAGTCATCCCTCGGCCGAATCAATTTTATTCATAACCTAGTTGTGTTGTAAAATAAACAGTCCAACATCCCACGCGATGCGCGTCTCACACCGACTCGTACACTGTCACGCGATCGTCATCATCTCATATGTTATATTTAGATTTCCCACTTAATGTCTATTTATATCATCTATAACTATGGATGGTACGAGCTAACAGCTACACATATGAGCGTCTTACACCTAAGTATTCTGGGGTAAACATTCAGGTTTAGGACTTACTCATACCATGATAATATTGTTATATTGGGACATCAATGTCTATCATGAATTATGCTACTTAAAGTCCCATAAGGGTTACACTCCTGTATATAACGAGCTCTCTTCTCCTTCAGAATTCTTCAGTCAATCACATTGCTGAATATCTCTGAAGGTAAGATCTCATCCAGTAGCTAGCCCAATAAAGTCAATCACATTGCTGAATATCTCTGAAGGAATCTCTCTCTTTGTCATCTCACCTATTCTATAATAGCCTCACTTATCTCAAACACTACGCTGCTTCTCTTACACAGATATCTTGACGTCTCGCCTCTCCGATCTGCCCGTATTACATTAAGTTGCACGTCAGAAAGAGTACTGCTAGGCTGTTTGTGGTCGAAACTCCCGCATTATAGAGATTTCTTGACTACAAAACCCACAAAGGAAATGATCAGGGCTCTTCAAGATGATAATAGGTTAAACTGAATATCGGACTCCCCTTCGATACACCAAATAATCTTTCAATTCGTCTCTACTCAATGTCGAAAAATCTACATCACGATCCACGACCCTCTCTTCCAACTCTATTGACGGGGAGTTGTTAGGAGACAGCTATCTTGAGTTATTGGGTATGAATTTCTGGTGAAGAAAAAAAAGCCTTCAAAGAAAGGTGGGCGAAATGCTATGCTATAAAAGCTTTGGAAGTGAATGGGATAGAGGACTATTACCACGACTTTCCGAGGCGCTGGGCAGTGGCCGGGCCCCCTTTTTTAATTTGCTGGGTTCTGTTAAGGGTGATGGCCCGTCGGGTAGTCGGTTGAATGAGCTAACCGGCACGTGACCCTCGTAGTCGAGTGTTGTGCGCCGGCACCACGGAACATAATTAAAAAATCATCATCCCCCTTAGTCTGTATGCGTTCGCGGTGATATCATATTCGAAGGATAACGCAAGCGTACTCAGATGACCGTAAAGGCTTTCTCGCTTTCCCCGATGGTGGGTCATCACGGAAAAGGCTTCATGTCGTGAAGCGTTATCCTCGTAGTGAAGGTCTCTGCACATTAAAAACTAAGCGTGCGTGTCCTACTCATCAACCCGAACCCTTCAACACAAGAGATATATCTTCCGAATAGACTAGCCTTGGCTCACAGGGCGTCAAACTGGGCGACACAAACGGAAATCAATCTGCGTCTGCGGAGAATCAGCCATATCTCCCATCCCACGATGACAAACTCTTCTTTCGACGTCGATCTTTCTTGTGAATTAAGTGATGGTCATCTTTACTCGCTGCCTGTTCATCTGACTTTACTATTGGATTGTGGATCTTGGAGGGCCGCCTGGAAGGAAAAATGTTTAGAGTATTTGTTTGTGATAACGTGCATTTCCCCCGCTCACTCTCACCTATGCAATCCGGTCCAGAGGCTCCTTTTGACTATCTCGGGCTGGTGTGAAGGGATCAACGTTCAAGAACATTAATCGTAGGGAAAAGATTACTACGAAGCTTGGAATAGGTCCAAAGGGGGGAGTTACTTTATATAAAATCAATGTCTCTCTCACGAATTGAGACATGACGAGGTCTATCATCCTGAATCTAGTAATCATCAGCTTTAGATCAATCGGTTCCTTGGAGAGGATAGACGTCGCTAATTAGTCTGAAGCGAGCCCGGCCATTGGAACTCCTGACCGTGCCCGACGCTTGGGCTTCAAACTTAACCCCTGACAGCTGGCTTATCTAAACTAGCTTGCAATTACAAATAAGAGTACAGGGTAAATCAACAAGGCGTTTGCTCAACTCCTTTCATAAATCTGTTGAGTTCTTTAACTTCCATCTTGTTGAGGTCAGTTAGACAGTTGCGCTTGGCTAACTCTTACAATTTCTTATTTAATATTGGACTTGTCCTATTTATTTCTCCCTCTATCGTTTTCACCCTGAAGTTGGTCCTCGTATACATGCTGGACACGCGGGCTTCTTTTTGAGTGGTTGGATGTCGATGAAAGGTAAACATGCGCTATGACTACTGAGGATATTGGCTAGCTTCAGAGAATCCCATGGTTAGTGTTTGCAAAAGAGGTCCAAAGACATTTAAGTTACCCAGGAAGACTACAGCGAATATTTTCTGTGGGCACGGTTTACCCACGTGAATTTTCTATTACTCGCAAGACTTTCTCTCAAGATTCGATAACTGTATCTACACGTGTAATTGAAAGCGTACGTAACTGCCGTGCTAGATTTAAGACAAAAGAAACAATTTACATGGTTGAGTTTCCTGTTGAAGTACTCGTGGATATACACGTATACCTACATCTCAGTCATAACTTGTGAGAATTAGAACTAGTATCCCTAATTTCAACAAGGTAGATTCTGGAAATGAAACTCGATATCCTGCAGTCTCGGTCAACGAGAATAAGGATACTACATATCGAGGCAGGTCTGCTCATAAGATAAAAGCTTTAATTAGAAATCGAGATTTCGGCAAACTTGAATAGTAATGCTTGCCGACATAAATTGGAGCTGAAGTAAACTCTGACTAAAATCTGGGTTAATAATGCAAAATTTATTGAATATAGTTTTGCAAGTTAGGGAACATACAATCATTTTAGAAAAATCAAACTCCAGTACCACGAAGAGTTCTTCTCGGGTTGTAATATTTGTTATTGTTCTTCGCCACTACAATCTTCAGAAAAGATTTTTTCTACAAGTTCTTTCTTATTTACTAGAGGAGTTAGTTGAAGAGAATCAGAGTTCGGAACCGCCTACCTTTTCCCATGGCATTCCGAGGAATAGAGTCAACAACACTCACTACCCGAGGGATCTTGTGCCTCGCGAGTCGATCTCTTAGAGCTCTTCTTATTTCCATAGAGGAGATGCTCTTTTTTTCGTCTAACATCTCATGTTTCAGTACGATGACAGCTCCAAGCTTTTGTCCCCATAGCGTGGAAGGTACGCCAACTACGACTGCTTCAGAAATCTGGGGCAGCGAAAGTAACTCTCTCTCGACCTCAAGTGCGCTGACTTTTTCACCGCCCGACTTAATTATGTCGGCACTTTTCCGTCCACGGATGAAATACATGGGACCACGCGCCCATTCTTGACTAGAGAAGCCAGCAGTCGGAATATTTCGCCTTACTGCAATGTCACCTGTTTTGAACCACCGTCGTCCTCCATCAGTGGCCTCAATATGCTCATTATTCGTAGCTTTTTCATTTCGAAAGTATTCAGTGAAAATAGTTGGTCCCCTTATTTGGATTTCGCCATCCCGCTCCTTCCCGTTCTTACTGAGTTCCTCTCCAATGGCTATAACTTCATTTGTCTCAGTGTCGATTAACCTTACTTCAACACCTGGAAGAGGCCACCCGACGCTTCCATCGACTCGATCCTCAAAGGCGAGACCACATGAAAGGGCCATGCCTACTTCGGTCATACCATAACGTTCAAGGATAATATTTCCTTCACTCAATTCAGTCCATGCTTTCTTGATAGAAGTGGGAAGAGCTGAAGACCCAGATATATTGAGTTGTAGATTTACAGGCAATATTGCCTTTTTAGCCGCATTCTGGGCTTCAGACGAAAGTTGAGGAAATGTCGACAGAAGTCTGTTGTATATAGTCGGAACTGCAGTAAAAAAGGTTATCTTCTCTTGTATTTTAGGATTTTTTGTGAAGGGAGCAGCCATACGATCCCAGACCGCAGTGGGGTTGAACGGGAACAGAAATTCTATAGTCGAGCCAGCGAATAGTGGTGCTATGACAGCATTCACTAATCCATGAATATGATGGAGAGGAAGCACGTGGAGAAGATGATATTTTGGGCTATATTCCCAGGCTTTGAGCAACGACTTGGCTTGAGCGGTTAATGCTGAGTGGGAATGCAGAACACCTTTCTGGATAAAATTTTCAGCCAATGACCTCCATCGTACTCCAAATAGGCCTACATACCGGCCGAGCCGTAGTTCCCGAAGTGTAGAGCATTAAACCACCTTCTTCAGCCGTTGATCCTTCAAGAATAACCTTTCCGTCCACTGGAATTTCGGTAGTTTCTGGAACAGGAACAAGACGTGTGTTGATCTTTATTTCATTTGCAAATATCTCATTTTGCTTGCTCTGAAATCTACGAGATCCTAATATGAATGATGCCTGGCTGTGATCTAAAATATAACGCAAATCATTCACTGGAAAGCTAGGCGAAAGTGGTAGTGCTATTGAGTGAGCACCAAGGATCGATAAAAAACTGACTACGGCGTGATCAGTTTTTACTTGGGGTTTTCGAGCAGTAAACATCTACATACCTACGTAGGAGTAATTATTTTCAGCAAAAAAAGCGATCCTTTGCCCATAGCCGGACTGTCCGCCGATAAGTTGAAGGAGCCTCTCTTTTTCCTGTGCCACATCTCTCAATAGTTCGCCGTACTTAAATCTTCTTCCTGTGCTTGAATGGATCACCGCAGTGGAATCAGGGTTGTGACTAGCTAAGGCCTCAAATATGGGTAGTTTGGGAAGTGAGCAAGCCATTCTCAGTGAAGTTAGAGTAACAATGGAAGTAAAACCTGATGCCCGAGACCACTTTCGATAGACATCCACTAAATTGAATGACCTTCGATGTGGACCCAATTTGAGTGATGTGAGGAACATATGGAATACTTATTTTGTCCGCGTTAGCTGCCGGCCCTGGGAAGAGATGAGGCCGATATCTCATGATACGGTGTAAGCTAGCTCATCAAAGACTCGTTTTAGATCGTAAAAATGTAGGACCGATGTTTAGTTGCATATCAGATGGTATAATGAGTAGATTGTGCATTGGTTGAATCAATTGTTTACAAAGTTACGACGATATCGTGTCTCAAAGATGGCTTGTATGGTAGATGTGCATTAAAACTGGCTAATTTTTCAGGATTTGTAATTTTATCACTTTGATAACCGCCGTATCTTTCGCTCTTGGCAGATCTAGTTGTGAATCAGATTTCATCATCGTACACTGAAGGTGCGAAAACAGTTCTTAGATAACAAGTAGTGGTCCGTGCGTAGATCATGTTGGATGACTCGCTTGGTCTTATAAATAAAATAATTGCTCCAGACCGGAAATGCTAAACGAAGGGGTACCTGTACATGACTAATCAAATCACAGCATCGGCTGCTAGTCGGGCAGGCGGGCGAGTGAACCTCAGGTCTGTGTATTCATGAAAACGAACAGAGAGCTACAACGTAATCACGTTACAACAAAAATTCCTGTATAGGGTCGGATGGTCGAGCGGTACGCCGTCTGGGCAGTTCTCCCAAGTAGAGTCTGGGAAACTTGGACATATGCCCCACTCGAGAAAGAAGAAAGCTGGTTCGGATCCAGCAAGACCCTTACACCACTTCTCTCGCGGTGATATCGCATGTGTAGGATGACGAAAACATACTCAAATAATCATAGGGCTTTGTCGCTTTTCTATGTGGCGGATATTCACAGCAGAGGGTATATGTTGTAAGGCGTTGTTCTCGTAGTGGTATCTGCGAACAAGATTTGAGTATGAGTGTCCCTATCGTCAAAATGAGTCGTACTTCAAAAAGAATACGTGTTTTCCGAAAATACCTACTTGGACCTTAAGGCGCCGACTTAGGATAATTGAATTATTTTAAAAGCACAAAACCACGATTCACGTGACGTGGCGACATTTAAATGAATTTATCCCAGAATAAACACCCTAGCACTGGCTTGCAAAGTCGATCTCCTCACCTTCACGCGTTGCTAGCTGTAAACGCCCAGTATTTTCACACATCTGATATTCCCAAGAAAAGTAGCAAATCATTCGGAGTTGAAGGCCTGCAACGTACTCTCGGTCGATGGCTCCTCAGCCTGTCAATCCTCTTCGACAAGACCCTGACCCAACCAAACCTAAGTCTCTCACGCCCAGATATCTTTTCAATTGGAATTCTCCTTATCCGGAAATATTTCCAAGAAAACAGTATCATTGTCTACCTGGATAAACACCTACATATATGTCCCCGATGCTATAGACATCCCACGGAGGAATTAAGTCGCGGAGCACAAATTTGGGAAGGCAGACATGACATATGGTTCACTTTTGGGAATATATCTGGAGGAGCATCTACATGAAAAGGATGGACGGGTATTGAGATGCGGGAGAAGAAGGAAATGGTTTTGGAGAATGAATCATGAGGAATTGTGACTGCGATGCGTCGTGCGTGTGCCAGGGTAACGTTTGGAAAAGTGCCGCCGACACTCTAAATACTGGCATAAATCAGATTTTTCTAACCTGCCCTGTGCTCTAGACTGCTGGCGCTCCTTCAGCTGGCAAAGTACATTCGTGGAACGGCACCATCTCAGTCGGTCGTTTTTTGGTTTCAGGGGTTTCCGGTCGAAGATTCACATCTGGATTGGCTGTTAGGGATGGCAGTTGGTAATTGAGAAATTACTGGATCAGTGACTCGGGACAGATGGTTGAAAGATGGAATTGGCTCGGGGGAATCTCATGGGATGCGAGAGGGGAAGGAACATTTACTTGGTTGGAATCTTGCGGGAGACTGACGCGTCGGGTAGCCATAGATAGGCTGGGCTAACCGGCACATAATCATTAGGGTTATATGCTGTGCGCCGACATGACGTAATAAGTAATTTAAAAAAAAATACCCAAGCGCCTTCGCAAAACTCAGCCAATAATAGTCCCTTAAAAACTTATAATACAAATTGCATCAACTTCATCACTTATAAGATATGAAAGATCTTGCCGGGAACATAGACAAAATAGAGAACTAGGAAGTCTGAAACACGACGTGTCTCCTGTTCCAACACCCTCTCGCTCGGTTTTCGTCTTCCAGCACCACCCAGAGTACTTCACACTTTCGGCATCTTTCCAAATTTTCCAAATTTTCCCGGTTCTCACCTCGGTAACTTCCTATCTGCCTTAGCGGAAGTGTTTTGTGGTTGATGGGGCTTCATATTTTGGAGGAGCCTGTTTCCCATTCTTCAGTCTCAGTGGTAGGCTCTTGATGGTAGCGAAGGAGAATGGGAGGTGGTATATTAACAATTGCTACGATTTATGTAGGATTTCTCACGGTCTTCGGCAAATTTGTGGGGTGAAAATTATTTAAACTTTTAATTAGTGTTCAAGATGGCAATCCGACTTCTTGTCCTACTTATCGGATCCGCTCATCAACAAGTTGGCATTTTTACCAGTTGTCTTTCACTCAGTTTCACTTCTGTCTAAGTTGGCACTCTAGCCACTTGACATCGCCTTTCGAGTTTCTTTTATTGTCTGTTTACTCGGCCACGACAAATCAGTTGGCTCCCCTCTTTACTTCTTCACTTTCTTTTGTGGCCTCTTCCGGTTTCCTCGCCCACCCTTGGCTTGTAATAGTTGTTACGGGATTACAAATAATGTCGATCCCTACACACGCTAGCAGGGATCAACCTTATTATACTTCCCAAGTATCTTTTTGTAATATATTTCCTCCCTAGAGAATTGAATAAACATTGTTCATGCCGTTTGATTGATTTAATCGCTTTATATTCCATAACAATGGTGTCTTCTCAATTTTGTTGGTGGTTCTCTCCGACTGGATTTATTCTCGTCCGACAATCTATTGTTGAGTCGATATGTCGCAAATATAGGAAATCATCTTAGTTGGTCGATCTTGTCGGTTAGGAGGAGCGTTGGAAAAAGAGACACGTTGTGTTTCGGACTTCCTAGTTCTCCATCTCGCCTAGGTTCTCGGCAAGATCTTTTCTATCTTTTAGGTGTTGAAATTGATGCAATTTGGATTATAAGTTTTTATGAGACTATTAGTGGCTGAGTTAGGCGAAGGCGCTTGGGTGTTATTTATTATTTATTTATTTAAGTGTTTTTTATCTCTACCGGGCGCCAGTTATACTAAAGCCCCATCCCTGAGGGGACATGGTGACTGCGATACATGATACGGAAAAAGGTGTGCTCTGGCAGCGAGGCCATTAAATTAGGTATGGGTACAGCGGGTGCTATGCAGCAAATTCCTCATATAAATACATCATCTGTTGCGGATGGGACAGATTTCTGACAGGAAACTGGCCTTCTCCAAAATAGTGGCGAAACGATTGGCTCCGTGAGAGGTGCCGAGGAGAACGTCAAGTGGGCCCAGGCTTCGTCCAAAACCAGCCGAAGCAAGTCTCTCTCGCACGAGGGGGCAGAAAACTAGGTGTGTGATCGACTTGTTGGCCCCGCAGGAACAAGTCAGGAGGGCGTCTTTATGATGAAACCTTTCGTGATAAGAACGAAAGTCGCCGTGTCCAGTACGACATTGGATCAAATACCCCAGATAGCGGCGAGGAAGACGTAGTTCCGTTGGGGGTTTCTTGGGAAATGGCATACCCAGTTCAGAATAGGTGGGGGGAGCATGAGATTGCCACCATGCTGAGGTCATGTCCCATATCTGCCTTTGTATCCTTGCGCGGACTCCGGCAAGGGAAGCGCCAGAGGGGGCTGGTTGTCGAGCAGCCTCTCCTGCGAACTTGTCGGCCAAATCATTACCTGGAATGCCCATGTGGCCGGGAGACCACATTACTTGGACCTTGCCAGGAGATGCGATGGGAAGAATCCTCCTCGCAGGCCAGCGAGAAGCGAGATCCCGAAATTCCAAAATCTCCATTTGCGAGGACTTGGAGGGTGAGGAATCGAGAAGGCGATGTGCGGCCTCTTGGTTGTCGAGGATTACATTAATATTGGTTGCAAGATGTGTTGAAGGAGCTGCTATAGCAGCCCTAAGGCCTGCGAGAGCGCCGATGATCTCGGAGTCCTAGACCGCGCTTGGGTGTTTATTCTGGGATATATTCGTTTGAATGTCGCCACGACACGTGCATCGTGGTTTTATGCTTTTGGCGTAAAATGTATGTATATGTACTTGGCTTTCCCCCATCATGGAAACCTTAATCTGATCAATATATTCATTTCTACACTTACCTTTTCATGTTGCTATTTTATGTGGCGCAACATTCTCAACATTTACATGCACCCTGTTACAATGATGTACCAATGGCATGTCGTAACAGAATAGAGACAAAAATGGATTTAAAAATGAGCCAAATGGTTGGCTCTTTTTCCAAGTGCTGGTATTAAAATTTCTATTTTATTGCCAACAATTTAAAAAGAGGTAAAAAAGTTCTCGTATTTAAAATCCACCTTAAACTTCATCATTCTTTTGAGACATAGTAGTGTACATGTCCACCTACTGGTACTCCTTGTGTTGGAACATACGCGCCGAAGCGGGCAGGATCAGGCGGACTGCCTAACAAGAGCAATAAAATGCAGTATTCTTTATGAAAGATATTGCATTATAAGCCGGTCTGTGAGAATTACTATCCAGACTTACATAAACTTTATCATATCGTCCAGTCTGGGGAAGGGGTTACAGCACGGCACAACACAGCCCGGCATGGCAAAGTGGCCAAGTGAACTATCCTGATCCTGATAATTGCCACTGAAGCCTATATATACAGTTTGTTCTCTATGCAGAGTTAAAGAACAATCTGAATTCTTTGAGAGAGCTTACTCTCAATCTCTCATCTTTAAATACCTCCATCTCATCGTATCATTTCTTTGACCACATCCTGAATCGTGAGTAGACATCCCCAAAGTTCTAACATGGTTTATTATTTGTTTGAAGGAGATCGGATTCCAGGCCGCGCTTTCATTATCAGAAAAAAATGGCCTGTAGCAGTGAAATGCGTGCCTCTATCAAGTGAAACAAGAGAAGTATTGGGAAACTAGCGACTAGAGCAAGAGTAATTATATTCTTTGGGAACACTTCTACACTGAGTGCGTTTTCCTAACTCGACAATCTTCACCGCCTCGTCTATTTAGTACAGAGTAAAACACGACTGACGCAACTATGACATGCTGATTTACACTTGTCGAGTAATTAGTCATTGTTGGCCGTTGTGTGTTGGGCATCACACTTGCTCTGTTCTTCATTTCTCCCACATATACGGCCTGTAGGGGTTCGGGTATTGTAGGAATTGGTGGATCTCGCTTAGGTTTTTGGAATGGATAGGGGTATTAGCGAGATCGTACGATTGAGGCGATGGAGACAAGAAACTCAGTAAATGGAAGCTTTTTTTCCAAACATTAGCGGAAAATGAAGATATGAAAAACTTTTGACCAGTGACTGTTTTGCGTGCGCATTATTTTCCCGGGTAACGTTGTTTGATTTCGATATTCCCGTATCTTCAATCAGATTTGACATCTAATTAAAGTTTTACCATCACATTGTATACAAAACTTTAATTCCAATGCCAAGGCTCGTGACACCATTCTCCACCTGTCGAAAGATCCTCAAAGGTTGGCTATTCACAACTCGATCTTGGAAAGTTTTATCAAGGATTGAGTTCACGACTCGCAAACCAAAACGCGCTAGTAGTCGATGCTGCGCCCAAATATCTCGGTCGTACATCGCTGTATGTCCGCAATGGCATCGAAAACGCCCATGGCAGACGCGTTGCGGAGAAAGGTGAGACCTCTAATGAACGAAACTGATTACACCTAACCGGGTGGCCTCGGATCTGTAGATTCTTGCTTGATTGATCTACCTTAGAAGTGGCTGATTGGATTAGATTACGGAAGCTCTCAAGCCTACACGCCTGGACATTCACAACGACTCACACCTGCATTCGCACCACCATGCCATGGTAGGAAGCACGTCACAAGAAACCCATTTTAGGGTTGTGATTATATCCGAAGCTTTCAAATCAAAGTTGCTTGCCGCACGACACAGGATGGTGTATGCATTAATGAGTGAGGAACTGAGTCGGAAAGGAGGTATACATGCCCTACAGCTTACAACGAGAACACCACAGGAAGAACAAGATCTTGAGCAACGGGAGAAATTAAAGCAAGAAGCATCAAAAGATGAAAGCCCCACCGGCAGCAGTAGAGGCAAGGGGGTTTAGAATCATCAGCCTTAAACTCCAGTACGCAGCAGCTTCTAAGAAATATTTTTGGCCACTTATCAAAACTATAGGCCTCAACTCTCACCAGATACTGAAGCTAATAAAACGCGACAACCATTTACTCTGTTGCCCTAGGAGGGCTCTTCGCGAAGGCGAACGTGAACTAAGAATCTGCATCAAAGAAAATCTGGTGCACCACAGATTTACCATTTGATATTGATATCATACGTCGACTTTGAAACTCATCATGAAGTTTCATGAAAAGTTTGAACCATAATTTCTCTTTATGCATGCTCAAGTTGAGAATTCCATGTTCTTTTTTAGGTACATTGTATTCAGCCTAGAAGCTATGACAAGTGATATAAACAAATTTGGAATTCACAACTCTCTTCAATCCAGTTACTGTAGAACTCCCCTTGGCACTAGTCCTTAAACTCATAACTTAAGTTCGAGCTTTCCAAAATTACTTCGTACAGAATGTGACCTTGGCTCCATGCTATCACTTGATAATAAAATCAATGCTTGTATTCGATATTTGATTTTATTGAGATTTAATTAAGGAATTTAAAATTTTTTTGCAAATATAATGCTCAACTTGAGTTGATTTATATACTTCTATGCTCTGACTGGATTTTAAGAATTTAAGAGGATAAATTCTACCAAATCTGGTATTTAAAAGTATCAACAGATTTACAGCTTCCAGAACATCAAACTCCTTCCTCTCTTCCTCAAACTGGGAGCAGGAGAGTATTGAGTGTGGCATGGTTTACTTCTCTCTCTGACAAAAGTTGCAGAAACCACTAATCTCTTTCCTTATTCTGTAAAGACAAGCTAGGTTGTTGTCAATCCCAGTTCTTTTCTTAAAATAGGATGATCAAGTCCCTCTGTGTCATGTGACAGATACAATGGAACAGTGTTGGTTATGATTACTTGTGGTTTAGTTTAGTGTTCGCTTAACTTGTGTATTTAAATACTTTCTTTTAGCCAAATTTTACCCTCAAGCTCTAACAAACCTTACAAACATGTTGGAAATTAAGACTTCTAATACTACAGTTTTCACTATTCATTACCCCATGAGGTTCCCGACAGAGATCGATCCCATGGTATTCTTGTTCAGCTTACCCAAGCTGTAGAAAGGAAAGAAGCAAGGAAGATTAAATGAATTCATTGATGTCGTAATTCTGATATCACTAGTGATGTCATGGCTCTAACATCATTAGCTGTTAACAATACTCTTGAGGCCAAGTATGGCTCTGAGGTCGATGGCTCTTGGGAACATGTATAAGTAGCACAAGGTTACAATTAGAAAGTGAATGAACGAAATTGCTTTGAATCCTTACTTTTTTCAGCAAAACACGAGTTCTTGCCTTCCCACAATTTGTTGCGAATAGCGACATTAGAGATGTGCGAGGTCCATGAATAGGCGCGGATGATCTGTGTGGACGGGTGCATCAAGGCATGAGGACCGAGTCGCGTAATTTGAGTCGCCTAGACTAGATCAGATAATACTAGTCAGGTGACACGAGTCGTGTGAGGCAGACATTCCCTTGGTCGTAATAGATTAAGTTCGCCCTTTCAAGGGCAAACTTATCAATCCTTCGGAAAAGACGATTGCGGAACTCCGATCTCGTAACCGTACTAACCTCCGGAAGGAATGCCGCGCAGAGGCTGCTGCCGCTGTCGCTGACGCTACTGCATCTTCAACTTCGGACGGCAACTCCAGTGCGCCAACTCCTTCCTCTGAGTCCTCTACCCCCTCTTCTCAACGTGTACCTGTAGCCAACCAAAACCGGTTCACATCTTTAACATCTGCTTCAGCGGGATCTATGGATATAGACCCAGACGAGCATATCACCAATCTTACTTCCAACACTACTTCTCATGAGCAGTAGAGCTTATTTCAGGAGTACCCTCCCGCCTCGCCTTCGTTTCCTCCAAGCTAATGTTGGGCGTGGTGGATCTTCTCACCTCATTCTTCTGCAAGCTGCCTTCCAGGGCAAGTATGATGTGATCTTTGTCCAGGAGCCCTGGACTAAAACAATTAACCTCAAAAATGTCACAAAGTCTCACCCAGATTATGTAATCTTCACCCCTCCGAACCGCGACTGGAAAAGCGCACGCCCGCGCGTTCTCACTTATGTTCGAAAGAAATCTAACCTCCAACCTATCCAGTTGGATTGCGGTCTCTCTCCTGACATCATTGTTCTCCGCCTCCAGTGCTCTCCTTCTCTGGAGGTACTAAATGTATATCGACAGCCTCAAACTCTGATGCCTGAGAGTCTCGGCGCTCTCCTAAGCTGGCCGGTTAAACCGAATTCAATAATAGTGGGAGATTTTAATCTGCACCACGAATTATGGGAGCCCAACATTTCTCGTTCGTCCGGCGTAAGTAGCTTTGTCGAATGGATTGACTTCTATTCCTTGAGGTCGGCTTTGCCCTACGGAGCCTCCACCCATCGCGCCGGTCACGTCCTCGACCTAGTACTCACAAACATGGAAGGTCTCACAGCCCGTGTGGAACCGAAGGCACATTCTACCTCCGACCACGAGACGATATCCGGCCTCATTCAACTCTCACCATCCCCAAGGAGGCATCCAACGCTGAAGTTCCCCAAATTTAACGGCGAGAACGCTGAAATTTTTCGCCAAGCTCTTTACGCTACCGCACCCCCTAACCTTTCTGTCGAGGTCCCAACTCCTCAGCTCCTGGACGCAGTTACGGCTTCGGGCATCGCCGCTCTCTCAGCATGTTTGCTTACAGCTAACCCGCCGAGACCTGCTTGTGTCCCATGCAAAGATTATTGGAACCAAGAATGCTCAGACCAAAGGCGTCGGTATCTCGAAGCTCGCCGTAACGGTGATCAAATTCTCATTAGCGAGGCCCACAAAAACTTTCGGAAATCCGTGAGACGAGCCAAACGAGATCACAAGCGATCCAGGCTGGATAAGGTGTCTTCGATCTTGGAGGCTCACAAAGTTGTTGGATGGCGAAAGCTATCTAGCCGCTTTGGCCCCCCTCCAATTCTTTTTCAAAATGTCACGTACAGCACCCCTACTGAGCGTGCAGATTTAATTTTTCGTATCAAGCTTGCCCGCGCAATTAGTCAACCGGATGTCCCCAGGTACACCCATACTTGCCCACGCCGCACGATCCCCACACCACTCTCCATTGCCGAAGATGAGGTGCACTATTATCTTCTTAATGTGTCGTCAACTACCCCGGGTCATGACCACCTCTCTGTCTCCGCCCTCCGCCCTCCGCCCTCCGCCTTATATGGACAGTACATACATGGCGCTCGTGGATCGTTCATCTCTACAATCTCTGCCTAACTGTGGGTCACCATCCCAGCATCTTCCGTCGCGCTAAAGGGGTGGTTATTCCTAAACCACACAAGGATGATCTCTCCAATCCCGCCAATTGGCGTCCGATATCGCTTCTTCCAGTTCTCGGGAAGAGGCTGGAACGTCTGCTCGCAAGACGCTTTACCTTCTGGGCTTTGTCAAATCGCATCATATCTCCCACGCAATTTGGAGCGCTGCCTGGAAGGTCTGCCGTGGATCTCGTAGAATGCCTGGTCCATGATGTTGAAAAAGCATGGGAGTCAAATCAAGTTTGCACTCTCGCCACCCTTGATATCCAAAGTGCTTTTGATAGTGTTCAGCCTGGCCGTCTCTCCGTTCGTCTTCGCGAACAGGGATGGCCTCTACCATACGTCAACTGGGCCGCGTCTTTTGCTTCACGCAGGAAAGCGCGCCTAAGAGTGTGTAAGGTATCCTGAAGTCGTTGTCTAGGTATTGGTGCCTGAGGTTTATGTTATGTTTTGGTCTTGCTTAATATTTCCTTTTGATGTATACATGTATAAGATGTCGCCTTGGATAGTTTGGGCTCTACACGCGTTGTCTTCCGTCTTCACCTCATTGTTAGATAGATTTGAGTAGATCTTACAATCCTCTCTTCTCAACTTGGTGCCCCTCTGTGACCGTGGTCACCTCCTGTCCCTTTTCCACCCCTAGCGTGTCTGTGACCACTGTCACCTCTTCCACCCAAACCTCTTCCCGACACTTCGACCTCTCGTTTGAGACCAGCTCGCCAGCCCAACCTCCAGTACCCAGTACCCAGCTCCCAGCTCTCCGACCCTCCGCTCTCCACTCCCTTGTGCGCCCCCACTATCCCAGCGCCTGACAGAGTGGATGATTTTGTTGGCGACTTTTTGGATATTCCGCATGGTCTGCCTCAGGGATCCCCTGCCTCAACCATACCTTTTCTTCTCTTTCTCGAGCCATTATTTAAACTTGGGTTTCCTACATTCGGATACGTGGATGACGTTGCGATCCTCTCGGTCGCGAAAACTCTAGTTGACACCTCTCTACTGACCGCCTTCAGGGTTGGAAGCGTCACCCGCTGGTGCGAACAGAACGGACTCTCTCTAGCAGATAACAAGACGGAAATACTACACCTTCATAGATCCCGTCAACCCCCCCCTCCGGTTATAATCAACGGTGTCTCAAGAACTTCCAATTTTACCCTGAGGTGGCTTGGCATCTTCCTTGACACCAAGCTCTCTTTCAAGCAACACGTACAAGAATAGAGCTCCAAGACGCAACGGATTAGCTCCCATATACGACAGCTTGGGAATACCAATCGTGGAGTACCCACTTCCTTTCTGCGCACTGCAGCCCTAGCTGCGGCACTTCCCGTCCTTCTTTACGGTGCTGAGGTTTGGTGGCGCGGACACACCTTTCTTCGGCGCGGCCGTTCTATTTCCAGTCGATCTCAACACCTTGTGGACAAGGTCTCTCGAGCTCTGGTCAACTTGGCTAGAGCTATTCTTCCAGTATACAAAACCACACCCATTGCAGCTCTTTTAAGAGAAGTTTTGTTATGGGCTATGCCCTGCATTGATTAATGGCTAGGTCAGGGACTAGCCGGTCACGGTCGGTAAGGGACGCAGATCGCAATGACATTCATACCTTTCAGGACGCGCGCTCATAAATAGGGGCACGCGTTTATGTAACTGTATATTAACCTCACTTCCCTAGTTAGTAGACAGTTATAGGAGAAATAAACGGTATTTCGTGACATATATTCATCGTGCTTTATTCCGATCGCTTATAGTCCATCACAAGTTTGGCTCAAACCGGCCCATATTCTACTTGAAGAAACCCGCCTCAACTCTGCAGTTAGATTAGCTACCGCTGACAGTTTTCACCCTCTGGTCATAAGATCCAACGAATCTCGCGTACAAACTCGCCTTACCGTAAAAGCTAAGCTCGTTGCCTCTTTTCCTCGTCCTCGGCTCGAATTGACCTCGTATAGAGCTCCTCCGTTACTCACTCGGGCCGAATTATCCCCCGAAGAAGCTTCCCGGCGTATTAGAGATTTACCACCATGGGATATCCTCGTCCTCTCGGATGGCTCGAAACAAAATGATGGGGCTGCTGGGGCAGGCGCCGTCGTTCTCCACGAGGGAATCACCTTAGCAGAAGTGAGAGTACCGCTAGGCCCTAACTTCGAGGTCTATGACTCCGAGATCATCGGCGCCCTCACAGGACTTAAAGCTGCTGTATCAGCACCTTCCACTCACCTTGCTTCGTCCATCCACGTAATTCTCGACAATCAAGAGGCAGCTCGACGTCTTCTCGATGCAACACCCTCCAAAACCTCGCAGCACGCAGTCCGTGAATTCCGACACCTCGCATCCCAATGGCCCTTAAGGAGAATTCTGCCAACCGCAGCTCCTGGCAAGGTCCATGTGATGTGGTCGCCTGGCCACGTGGGCATGCCTGGTAATGAACTAGCCGACAAGCTAGCTGGCGAAGCTGCCCGCCTACCGGCTCCCCCTGGTGCACCTCTCGCTGGATCTCGATCAAAGGCGAAACGGCAAATTTGGGACCTAACCTCCGAATGGTGGCAAAAACACGCTCCTCCTACCTATTGTGAACTAGGAATGCCTTTCCCTAAAAAGCCTCCCGAAGAGCTACGACTCCCTCGCCGAAATCTCGGGTATCTTATTCAGTGCCGGACTGGACACGGAGACTTTCGCTCGTATCACGATAGATTCCATCACCATGATGCCCTTCTGACTTGCTCCTGTGGAGGTGACAAGTCTATTACCCACCTAGCTTTCTACCCCCTCGTTCGTGAGCGACTAGCCGCAAGTGGTCACCGCCGTAGCTTGGGGACACATGATTTTCTCCTCAGCTCCGCTCGCGGTGCTAAGCGTTTTTCTTTCATATTGGAAAAGTCAAAGTTCCGAACAGAAATTTGCCCGATCCGTGCTGCATAACATAGCTCTTTGTGAGGTTTCGCTGTACAGCGCTCACAGTTCCTCTTCTCTACCTTCTTAGCTTTTGGCTACCTTTTCCTCCTTTATTTATACCTTACAGTCACCGTGTCCCCCAAGGGATGGGGCTTGTACATAATCTTAGCCCGGTAGACATATAAAAACACTTAAATAAATAAATAAAAGTAATAGATTAAGTAGTATTCATGAATTGACTGACTAGACAATGGTAGATTGGTGCAGTACCTAAAGATAGTTGAGAGAAGGATATGACAGGTATTGCTTTATGTACATAAGTAGGACGTCTTACCTTCATAGAAAAAATGGACAAGTCAAATCTATATACAATTACACACCTCTATCTATTCTCATTCATTCCTCACCTTAAGAAATCATACATTATACTCGCAAGTCAGAACATTGCATCTACTCCTCATAAATGAAACACAATTGGATTCCTAACATTGGGCTCCTCGGATTTGATATCCTTGGCTCATTTTCTCGAGTCGCAAAGCATCTGCCTCGCAAGTTGGGCGACATCAGTATATTTTTTTACTCCACACCTTACTTGCGGTGTTATGGCCAATGCCAGGATCAAAGAATTATTGCTAGGCGAGGAACAAGCTTCGTGAGGTCCAAGCGCTAGATAAAAGGTGGATACAAATTGCCGAATTAGAGAACTGGCTACGGACTACACGCGGTTTGTCAACAACATGAGCCCGAACATCTTCCATAACTCTGAGTCATGGTGCGAGTGAAATGGGAAACCCTCCACTACGATACCGAAATAGCTCGCCTATTTTTCTAGATTGAAACCAGATATGTATCTAACCAACAACCAGCTAGTCATTTAAGTCGTCAAGACTACTTGCGTGTCTGGCAATGACATGCGGGATCGACCGAAAGAATGAGATTCTCGGCGATGAGTTTGTATCGTGTGTTAATCAGAGAGAGCTAACGTTGTGTGAGGAATCAAAAACAAGGAAGTGAGATCATTTATGAACTGTCTTCAGGTTGGACGACTCATTTCAATTAGCGGTTTCTCCGAAATTATCACGTCTTCTTCATGAAAAATCTATAAATTGATACAGGTCTGTCTCAACTAAGTGATAAATTGGACGGGACTTGTGGGTTGTTTAAGGCGTTCCACATTAGAAAGATATCATGTGGGTGTGTTCGCAAAATTTGAGGTTATGGTAATTGTGGTACACTTCGATTCGTCTATTCAGTAATATTTTGAGTACTACAGAGTTGATGCCAAGTACGTGCTATAGCTATCTCGAGCAATGAAATTATGAGACGTAAGCTAACAGTAGGTATTCATGATAGAGGGCCACTGCTACATCTTAAGTCCGAAAGTATGGTTCTCATAGATTTGGGTACCTCATTATGAGGTACAGCTCAAGATACTGGTTAGAATGTTAGCTGCTTGTCCTACTCCAGGAGTTGATGTAGATCCTCTTTGTCGACTCGTATACATTGTTTGTATCACTATGTGATGCAAAATGAATTCATGTAACTTGTATGTCGAACTAGTTTGAAAGAGTTTCCTTGTACGAGTACGTCTATCTAAAATTAGAAATGAATAATGTAATTCAGCACCTTGTGGCCTCTCTAAGTTAAGCACAATCCGAGTCGCGTATTGCCAGCTAGCTGTAAGGGGATCGCTTAGAAGGTCGTTATTCACGAACGAATCGGATACCAAATAAAGATAATAAATTTTCTTGGAGTCTACATACTGGCGACTCCTTACTAAATACTACAGTGGTTCCCCTAGTATGACGCAACTCTCAGTCCCCATTGCAACCCTCGTAAGGCCCCCCAACTCCTCTCCTCGTAGCCCTGAGTTCCTCCACCCGACCTAATCGCGAATCCCTCAACACCCTCGGTTTCTGAGAACAGTGTCGGAGCCCTTCCATTGCCGTCCGACCTTTGACGGCGGCAATCCTCTTTTTCGACGGTCCGTGGATACCCTCCGCACCTGAACGCCGATACGTACCCGGACGCCGACACGCACCCGTGCTCAAGTTAGGGCTGGGACGGTCCGTGTGGCCAACCCCTAGATGGGCACTGCCCGTAACACTAACTAGCCTCGTCCTACATCTTAATATCCAGACATATATCAACAAGATACGTATAAGTCTCTAGCTTTAGTTCAGTCTGTGAAGTTTCTGACTTGGATCACTTGATAACGGGTTATATAGAATGGTATTGATTGTATCAGTATTAAGAATCGTCTGGTAATTCTGTCTACTGTAAGATTCCTATCTGTGTTTTTGTTTATACATGATCGCGTTTCTATGCCAACCCATTAATGCCGTTTATTCCTTAGAGATGTTTGATCTGACAAATAGGTAAACAAGTTAATAGATTCTTCTAGCTATCGAGAGTAGTAAAAAGGACTCCTAGAAAAATACTCTACAAAAGTCTCAACGGCTGTACCCCCTCGCTCTCCGAACCTTCGCGTCTATATAATCCTGCCATCTACCCTCATGGACCCTCGCTTCACACCCAATTATCTGAGTCCGGAATACTACCCGCTCGGTGTCAATATGAAACTGAGGTAGTCTCGAGGAGGGTACCGTGTCTGGATGGGGTCACAGAGCTACGTATAACTGACCTGTGCGCTGTAGGAACTACGTGTCAGACTAGGAGTCTCGCTTAACTCATTTTCTCTTAGTTTGTTAAATGATAGGTGTACTACCTATACCTGGGGTTGTATAATAATACCCACCGAGGTTCGGCGTAATAAAATCATCACGATGTAACCTTTATCACTCGCTTAGTCGAATACACATTTGTACATATAGACAGAGCATTGCACTTCAGATTTATCACTTTGGAGATCTTGAGTTCTTACCTTTCTTGCTTTAAATCTCATAACATTGTTTAGTCCATATCCTTTATTCAAAAGCGCATTACTATGCCCTCCAGAAACATGACACAAACAAGCCGTTACTGCTGGTAATCTTTGGGTTATATACCGTAGGAAATAGAAGTCACAAAACAAAACAAAATACACGCGTAGATAACAATCTGGTAAAAATCGTTCAATTCCTCTTCTTCTTCCCCTTACGGAAGAGCCTTCCACATACATGTATCATGATTCTAGTCTGAATCGTTCGATCTCGATAATTCATCCATACTCTCGTGAAATCTTAAGCGATATTCGCCAACCTCTGTAAATACATACATGCCGAGGTCAACTTATCAATAGACGCCTCCCCAATACCTTAACTCCCTAATTCCGATTAGCTTATTCCTAACAGTGGAAGTGTGTGGCCTGTATTTTAAAATTGTCTCAGACGAACAATAAATCGGTGTCTGATGCAATGATAACTTACCAGGATAATTCTGTAATTAGTAGTTATTGGGTCTTGAAACAGAATTGGGTCAATCAAAGCTGTTTCAGCGCTTATATTCCAACAGTCAAACTTGACGCCGTAAGCAATATTGCTTTGAGGCGGCGAGATATTCCAGAAAGTGATATAGAGGAGATTACTGAGAGCATAAAATAGTGGACGGAAGACTATTAAGATACGGAGACACTGAGAAGGTTAAAAGTTGTAATGCGATGAGTTTTTTTAGACAAAGTGGTAGGCGTAAAGAATGAGACCAGTCTGATCAGTGATGACGGTATTTTCGGCAGCTCCTTTTTAAGGACATTAACAAACATCAATGATAGACTTGGCGGAGATACTGCTAATAGAAGCGGATAGAAATTTCCAGAGTGAAAGTTTTTATACATGTTCGAAGTAGTTTGACTGAGCCTCAGGTATTGATATATCGAGAATTTCGGGAACCAGTTATTAGTACGGCTTCTCAAACATTTCTGGATAAATTTCCAAAATCGTGTGTGCAAAAAATACCGAGTTTTCTTTGTCGATAGGTAGGGAAAAGAAATATAACTCCAATAAGTGACTTGAATACGGCATGAGAACTTCGCATACAGTTCTTGCTGCGAAGTACCCGAGTTTTATCAAGGCAAATAGATTACCCTTTATCAACTATATAGCCTCTGACTGAATTGTATCTTCTTTATGTGTGACGTTGTAGTGTTGTGTTCTCGGCATTGTGTGGTTGGAGGTCCCAAGCCTTAATGTAACACGGTCCATCAACTTAGAGTTTCGAGGGACGATTTATTTGACATGCCTTGAGACTTTTCAAACATTATTATCTCCGGTTTTTGATAGGAAAGAGTAAGATTTTGAATTAACTGATAAATTAAAGCCAGGAATCAGGTCGCCAGAGAGTTTACGTCGCTTTAAAAATCCACGCCACTTATTAAGATGAGCTTCATTATCATAGTCTACGGATGCTAATCTTTGAAGTACTGCACTGGGATTAATTTCCGGGGTTTCTGATTTCATATCGACTTCATCAGCTTCATCAGACGAATCTAAATCAGGTTCTAGGTCGAAGCTTTGGCGGACACAGCTCTGTCCTAACTTTTTAGATTTATTGTTTGCATCGGTCAAATTAAGTTGTATAGATGAACTCTTAGGAACTAGCGCCTCATCTCCTACCAGATTATCCGTCAATCCATCATCTTCCAGCTGATAATTTGAGTTGGACTCCCGAGACCACTGAGAACTATTGATCGAGCTAGATCTTATGTCCTCTGTATTGTTATTGGTTAAGATTTGACTCGGTTTCACACTTGATCCAACAAGAACACCACAACGTGTAAAAGAGGTGAGATTTTTGGTCACTTCGTCCGGAATCTTTGCTACGAGGAATATGGTATCATCTTTATTCTCAAACCAAGAATCTTCGCGTTTTAGTAGGGATAACTGGTCATCTGGAACGGAAAAAAATAGACCTGGTATATGGTTAGAGACCCTCGCCGGATTTTGATTTCTAAGCTTTCGAGATTTGGTCTGCTGAGGCTCTTTTCCACTCCTAGAATAAGATGAAGTTTGCTGCCAAAGTAATATATATTCTTTTCTGACTTTTTCCGGTATGCTTGCATTCGTATTTGTTGAGTCGGATAACTTCTCAAGCCAAGAGTCTGGTCTATTCAGGATTGCCAACTGATCATGGGGGATACGAAAGAATTTAGACGGAATCATCGAGAGTCTCTCCGTGGGTACTTCAAGTACAGTTTCGATCATAGAGCCTGACCGCTCATGTGTGCTTTCTGAAGAGGATGGATTACTAGACATATTCGTTCTCCGCACCAAAGTTCTTGATCTTTTAAGATCATTTTCCTTCGAGAACTGATGGTAATCGGTCTCAACTGGAGACACCTTAGAACTTTGGAAAGTACTGCGTTTTCCTATGTGTAAATTTTGCTTATGTCTCTCTAAGTTTTTTATTGATGTGGTGTTGTCTGACTGCGGTATTTGGGTAGACTGGTGACTTTGCGAATCTGAGTCTTTATGTAGCCTTTTTCCCCCTAGTCCTAATTCATTTAGGAGCTCCTTTTGATAAGAAAGATTTGTTTTTTGCCTTTGGATTTCAAGATCTTGTAGTTCAGACATATTCATATAATTATGAAAAGCCTCAAGCACAAACTCAGAAAATTCAGATTTAGCTATTCCAGCTGATAAGTACATTAATTACTCTTAATTGTTAAAAAATTAATCATCACGAAAAAGACATTATCTTGCAATTTTCTGAAAATAAGCGGTCGCAGATCGTTTGTACTCTAGTACTATCTAGATGAGAGATCAGTCCTCGAGATCTAGAAATTAAGCATCAACAAGTTTTCAAAGTGATTTGAGAATTGAATGATTTTACTTGTGCAGTAATTATTTGTAAGATATGCTTTTCAAGGGAGCCTCAGAAAAATCCAAGCTTCAGAGATAATTGCAAATTTGGTTATTGTTACATATACATGTATATCGGTGCAGTGATAGACACATTAAAAAATAATCCTGTCGTGGTAAGCCCAGAGTAAACTCGAAAACAAGATTGAAGTTTCCAGAAAAAAGATACTTAGAGTGACAGCTGTAGTTTGTTCATTTCATTGACTCTCTTCGTTGATGAAGCGGTGAAAAGCTAATCTTCGCCTTTTATTTTTTTTTTGAGGCTGACGTAGGCCTACCGGTAGTTCGAAATCATTGAAAAATGTTGCGAGTGACTTAGAGTTATCTTGAGATGAAGATTGAACGGTTGAATTTTTATTGTTGTTGTCTACTCTGAGGGGTTCCCTGTGATCGAGTCGTGCCTTGTGGCTGTCATTAATCCTTTGACAGATGTTTGTACTAATATATGTATGTAATATAGCCCGCGATACGAGGCTTTTCGTTATCGTTGCTCTGGCAACAGGTTTTATGTACTACAGGGGCCCAGGGGTAAGTGAAGGCAGCTGGAAATTTTAAATACAGGGGTTATAATATGGATATATCCTAGCCGTGCTATACAATTTTCTAGGTTAGACGGGATCATATGATCTAAACTTTCACACCGATTTCATTTCATAGAAAAGCCGCTTTTGATATTTGTTCGTAATAATCTACGGTTGCATCATTGTTTATTAAACCATCTTACAGATGATTAGAAAAAGATAAAGTTATCGAACGCCATTCGCAATTTAGCACAAGCCTCCCGAGAATCTATTTTGTTAGAATTACTATCCTCTATTCATGAATACTCAAGCTACTTTACAAGGTCAAACTCGTGCTTCATATCTCAGTCGAGACCAAAGACTTGAGGTATGTGTAGAATTCTGGTACTGAACTAGGCATTTATACGAACTTATTTTCCCCAGATACTTGCACTGTATCGGACGGGATTCACGTACAAACAAATTGCGACTCAGTTAAGAGTAACATATTCATAAGTCAAGAACACTGTTCAATCTGGTTGTGCATCCCCTAAATTAAGGACTGGACGCCCTCCTAAGCTTTCTCTCAACCAAATCGATCAGTTGGAAGAATTCATCTGCAGTTCTCGCGAGGCACGACAATGTTCTTATCTAGAACTGTCGGTTCTTTTCTCCTCATGGGCTGCCGGAAAAAGTGCAATTCGTAGTGCACTCAAGGAAAGATGGTACTCTCGATGCCTTCCGAGAAGGTCTCCGCCGTTATCAGAGAATCACATGATGGCACGCAAAGTATGGGCAGAACAACGCCTTCAATGGCAAGAACAAGAGTGGTCGCAAGTACTTTGGAGCGACGAAACTTGGATTAATGACGGACCTATTATGCCGAGCTATGTGTCTAGAAAGGTAAGCAATTCCTAAATAAATCCAAAAGTTTTTTGATTACACACAGTCTAAGAAGAAAGGAGGGGCTTATGATAATACGTGTGTCGTTGGTCGATACCGTAAGAATAATTCTTAGATGTTCTGGGGTAGTTTCGACGGAATCTAGAGGGGCCCTTGTGTTTTCTGGGAAGCCCACTGGGGCAAGATGACCTCAGAAGGCTATCGCCAACACATCCTTCCCCTTGTTGTGAACTGGCACAGAAACTGACGGCAAGAGACAGGTCGTGCATATTTATTTATGCACGACAATGCGCTAGTACACAAAGCACCTCCCGCAAAAGATTATCTCATGGCACATGGAATCCAACCTATTTCATGGCCAGCATACTCCCCAGATCTAAATCCAAATGAGAATGTGTGGGGTATGATGAAAATATACATTCAAAATATATATCCAGAGTTTGAGCGGGAGAGGCAGCGGAGTAAAGTAGAGAATCGCCGAATTACACTAGAGGCCTGGTACAGCTGTACAACAGAGGATAAGCTTCGATCACTCATTCTAAGCATGTCAAAGAGATGTGGAGAGGTAGTTAGAGTTCAAGGGGGTCCAACTTCATATTATGAACACTTTGTATATTAGAATCTTGAGATAGATCTATCGAAACCCTTGATATGGATTTCTTAAGACACCATTCAATATTTAGCCAAAAGTGACATACTGCCTTCACTTTCGTCGCCAAGAAATCTCTCACCTCAAATTGATGTTTAGGTTTTGAGCTTATCCTAATATGGCCTCGCTTAGAAAAGATCAACAAAGGAAACCGCCATATTGGTATAATAATCGGCAACTAAAAACCCTGCAAAGACATACTGCCTTCACTTACCCCTAAGCCCCTGTATGTAGAACCTTTCGGTTACAGTAAAACCTCTGTAACGCTATACAGTCTGATGAGACTTTTAGTATCGTGTTATAGAGGATATAGCGATATAGAAATATCACGTGAACCCAGACTGGCCAACAATTACCTTTCTTCGCAATCCTTGACTTGGTTGATCATAACTGTTGGTACAACAGGGGTCACTTGGTTTAAGGCCCTAAAATCATAAAACAAGTGCTGTGATTCTATATACCTCGCTATCTCGCCATGGCATCGATGCCTAAATTACAACAGAGCCTACCGCCCTTACTAAAGCATGTAATATGATTAACTATTAACTAATGCCTATATGATAACAAAACTAAACACGTATATCCCAGCGCCATACGCCTATGAACCGACATTAACTCGCAATCAACTCAACTCAGCTAAGGTGTCGAGTTGCAAGCCTTGTTTTTATGTTTGTGCTGTAGCAGGTTTAAGGAGTACTTAGTTATCCGTAGCTGGATTGGAATCAATCTCACCTCCATAAACTGCAATCGACTCAAATCAAGACCTTCTAAGTTGCTTGGGTTGATTGTCACTGAGTCTGTGTGAGCCAAGACCTTATAGTCTGTTGTCGCTTCTGATCTTAGTTTCTTCCCTTCACAGCCACTTCATAACCATCCAGTTGCTTCAAAAAGGTGTTGTTACAGACGTCATGTTGCTCCAGATGTGGCCTAAGCACCTTGAATCAGCAGCCTTGCCGATAAACCACACTGGAAGCTTGTCGCTGCTATCAGCATTATAGCAGAAGTGTACTGTTATCCGAGCCTTCTCTTTCTTTGTACCTTAGGTCTGATGTGTAGGAAGGCCTCTATCAGGTACCATCTTCAAGTAGATGCCAGTTTCATCACAATTATAGATATCTTGAGGAGGATATTGCCTTGCCAGTTCTTGTACCAGTAAAAGCTGCTCTGCAATAGCAGCTTTATCAATAATCACATTCTCATCAGGCTGAATCCATGATATGATGTTATACCTCCTCTTAAATATACAGTAAGCCAGCCATTGCTAAATTGAGGCATCTCCGTGCTTTGATAACATGCAAGACGCTGCCAAAAACGAGCTGCCTACCGGATTAACAGCTAGCCAGAGATTGGATTGTACGGCTTTCGCTCTTGATGCCATTGGAATACCGCTGTAACGGCTTGTAAGCCTTAATGGTCCTGCAGCCTACGATGGTTATCGCAGTCAGTTGATCGATACAGATTTACTACCACGTGACTATTATTTTGTGACATGGGTAATGCGAATGAGAGGTTTACACCCTTGTTAACCTTCTTACGTGTGCCCCTAATGACACACCCTAGAATCACTAAATACACGTGATAGTTTGCAAATATCTAGAATATTCTAGACATCAACGACGAGGCATACAACCTCCTCTAGTATGACCTATGATGAAGATTTACTAAGCAATGGCGAACATTCTAGAAATTATGTATAAAGTATATAAGTAGCCTATAGATTGTACTTAGATAGACAGAGAGAAAATTATAAACTACCTTTGCTTATATGATTGCCCACGCATCAATACTCGAACTGTGACAACCGCTTTGTCTAGCTCCGGCCACTTGAGTGGCTTGTCACGCTGTTTTGTAGGGTAGAAGGACGGGTCTAATTCTTCTAGGTGACTGTATCTGACACTGAGACTCTCGGATATCGTAGGCTGGATGATTTTACGGTGGAATTCGTCCTCAAACCACAATTTGAGCTGTTGTTGACGAAGTTAAGGGTGTCGTTGAACGTGTCTACGAAGGGCACGCCTTTGTGAGACTAAAATTCCATGTTTGATTTGATTTCATTACCCTGGTTCGGTACCCTTAATGGCCCACGCAGGTTTACTAACTCTTTATTTACACAGGAGGAAACCTTTCGGTGAAAAGCCCCTAAACTTACCTTTATTGTTTCTTTATTTGTTTTTAGTCATAGACTTACCTTTAGTAAGTGCGATAAACCTGCAATGCCCATTGTGGATCCCTTTCCCCCCTTGTTCAACCTACCCCTCTGCGTTTCCGGCTTAGTTTATTTGCTGCGATTGTGGCTTCAACATCCCTCACGAGCCGGAACTGTTCAAGCCAGCCCGCTTCGAGAATCCATTGTATGATTCTGGCGATGTCTTCTGCACTATTCATCATAGCTTTGAAGGATCTATCTTTCGCTTTCCTCCACACTTCAGATCTTCCTTTTGACCATCGCGGGCAAGCCATGATCATGTGCTCCACATTTTGGGAGGGGTATCCACAAGGGCAACTTGGTGAGTCGACTACGGGTACTTTTCTTCGGTACAGATAAGATTGGAAGCTGATATGCTCGCTTTTTATCTGCATGGTTATGCTGCTTTGAAACCTTTTAAGGTGTCGGTATAGATGTGATGGTGTTCCCCAGAAATTCATCTTTTGTCTGCCAGTTTTTTCGTCTGTGAAAAAATTTGATGCTTTCCAGACTTCAGGTTCAGCTACAGCTATTTTCCTTCTGGTTCCCGTCCGGGCCTGGTGTAGCCAAGAGTTCACCCACTCTTGGTATGCCGCTAACTTTCCGAGTTCTTTCTGTGCAGAGATGGATTCTACCCGGCCACAAATTTTCACCCACTCTTGTCGATCTCTTTTGCGAGATAACGCGCTACAGTTGGTGTTTTCTCTGCGATTTTGCCTTATTCTCTGGCAGGAATCATCAATGGTCTATCGGACCGGTGAATTTCGAGTAAGTCCGGCATGTTGTATTCTTCTATGCTTAAGATAGATTGGTATGGGCAAAATGGAAGTTTCGTGTTCCAGCACTCTCGAGCTGGTGGACTTATATGCCTCTGTGATCTTTTGTAAGAATTTACTCTGGATTGATCTGAGAGGTTTCACTATCCTTTCAGGGATTTTACCCCTTGTCCCGGTCTCGGCCCAAATAGGGGACCCATACATAAGGGCCGGTCTAACAATTGTACTATATATTTGTTTGGATTTGTGGAAGGTCGCTCCCCATGTCGATTGTGTCAGCCGATTTAATGCCTGTATTTGAATTCCTGACTTGTGCTGCACGCTCTTTATATGGGCGCCCCAGTTGAGTTTGAGATCCAAGTGGATTCCAAGTATCTGGAGAGATACTTGAGGGTCTGTCTAATGACTTTGGATTTGGACTGTTGCTTGAAGGTTATGTTTTTTCCTCGCTCCAGAGAAATGCACTAGCTGATAATTTTCTGGTGCAAATCGCACTCCGTGTCGTCTTGCCCAGACTTCACATGTCTTGTGGAGCTGCTCTAGGTTTCGGCAGTTTTCTTCTGTTGAATTCGACCACGTTAGTATGTTCGTGTCATCTACAAAGTCGATGGCTGATGAATTCGATTTCTGTAGCAGCAGGAGTAGTGTGCTGGCGTAAAACAGAAAGAGTATTGGAAAGAGTGATGAGCCTTGAGGTATGCCTGTGATGGTTGGTGTCTGCTTTCCCTTAAATGTGCCCAGAACTACGGAGGTAGTTCTCTCTTGAAGGAAGGATTTAACGAAGAGCGTGATCCATCTTGGAATCCCTTTTTCTCTCAGGTTGTGGATCACTCTTTCGTGTGAAACATTATCGAAGGCGCCACATATATCCAGACTAAGAAGAGATGCTACTCTAGTTTTATCTTTACCCCATATCTCGTGTATCTGCTCTGTGAGGAGTTCCACCGCTGAGATTGTGGACCTTTTAGGCCGAGCACCCATCTGTTCCGCGGGGAGAAGATTATGATCCTCGGCCGCTTTTGAAATACCATTAGCGATTAACTTTTTTAGGAGTTTGCTCATGGTATTCAGGAGTGCTATTGGACGATAAGCTTTCAGAGTGTCATATCGCGGTTTCTGTGCCTTTATAAGATTACTGTGGCTGATTCTTTCAACCCTTTGGAATAAAATTCCATGTTGTTTTAGCATTTCTATAGACCTGTATAACACGATAAATCTTCTCTGAAGAGGAATAGATCGAGAGGTTGGAGGTTGCCCGCAAAATTTTCTAAGATGGAGCTGATTTGATACCGTTGTAGAGGTTATGGAGTTATGGGGGATAGCGTTATAGAAGTTTTACTGTATTTATTTTGCCCCTAGTATTAAACCAATTTTGGTGAAATCAGGGACAAAAATTAAAAAAAGAAGGTGACGACAGGGACATTCGAATATCCATACTATAGTGTAAATTTAGTAAAAGCACATTCAAGTAATACGTCAGAGAAACGTCCTAGTAGCGATAAATTTTTCTGATTTCATCTTGAACTGGAGTCTTTCTGCAACCAAGCCTGCGGTTATTGTGGTCAGTATGGCGTCAACTTATTGAGATCCCCTCATCACTACAATAGTTACCTTCAATTATCAACCAACTCGTAACAAAGCTGTCCTCCTTATGTCTTCACAGCCCCTATTAAAACAGTGACACGTAAAACTCATAAAAGCTAAGAGTAGATGTATTCTGTATTCAACTGAAATTAAGCAATTTGATGGTAGAAAAAAAAATCTTCCTCTCGAGATTTGTGCCAAATGTACAGACATGTTTGCTAGAATCGATAGAAAATATCATCACATGATGTTAGGAATCGCCAAAAAGTTTCAAACAAAATCTAGAGGTACCCGTTTCAACTGATAAGAACTTGACCGCACATCTCGAGACCTAATGCAGCTGTGGAAACAAGTTGACATTTCCAGATACCTGAAGTCTTCCTGAACTACTTCCAATAAGCCAAGATGGCGATGAGTATGTCAATCTTCGCTGTCTATATCCGTTCTCTTCGTTGAACCCGCAAGCTAATTTTCTCTCTTAGATATTGATATGTCCCAAGGTACTCTTCTGAAATGCCACAACAATAGCACAAAAGCTAATCTATAAAACTCTAGCCTCGGTCATAAAAGACGAGCAAGGTAGACCTTTCATTGTTGTTCGGGAGTAAGAAATCCAGCTATTAATTAAACCCGGCTCAGCTGATCCAGATTCATCTAGTCAAGGTAAAAAAAAGAGACAATATGGAACAGATGCAATAAAATCACATATTATTGCCGCAAGAACAGTTGCAAACATAGTGAAGACCTCATTGGGGCCACGAGGCCTTGACAAAATCCTCATCTCGCCTGATGGAGATATTACAGTCACGAACGATGGAGCTACGATTCTTAGTCAGATGGAAATTTCAAATCATGTTGCAAAATTATTAGTTGAACTGTCTAAATCTCAGGATGACGAGATAGGTGACGGAACAACTGGCGTGGTTGTGCTTGCAGGTACATTACTCGAGCAGGCCGCAGACCTTATCGACAAGGGAATCCACCCAATAAAAATAGCTGATGGTTATGACCAGGCTTGTGACATTGCTGTTGCTGAGCTGGATAGGATTGCAGATAAGATTGAATTCACAAAATCAAAACGTGAGAATCTAGTTAAAGTTGCAAAGACTAGCCTGGGGAGCAAAATTGTCTCGAAAGCTTTGGATCAGTTTGCAAATATTGCTGTAGATGCGATTATGTCTGTCGCCGACTTAGACCGGAAAGATGTCGACTTTGACCTGATTAAAGTTGATGGAAAAGTTGGTGGATCTCTGGAGGACTCGATGCTCATACAAGGGGTTATTGTGGATAAAGATTTCTCCCATCCTCAGATGCCTTCCGAAGTTCGCGATGCTAAAATTGCTATCCTTACATGTGCTTTTGAACCACCAAAGCCTAAAACAAAGCATAAGTTAGATATTTCCACAGTAGAAGAATTTAAGAAACTACAAAGCTACGAGAAAGATAAATTTGCCGAGATGATTAAACAGATCAAGGATACAGGCGCGAATCTTGTTATCTGCCAATGGGGCTTTGATGACGAGGCGAATCATCTCTTGTTACAAAATAATCTTCCAGCTGTTAGATGGGTCGGTGGTCCAGAAATCGAATTAATTGCTATAGCAACAAATGGAAGGATTGTGCCGAGATTTGAGGATCTTTCAGCTACAAAACTTGGGACGGCAGGAATTGTACGAGAATTAGAATTCGGTACAACAAGAGAAAAAATGCTTGTGATCGAGGAATGCGCAAATACTAGGGCTGTCACTATTTTTGTCAGAGGGAGCAACAAGATGGTAGGAATTGCTTTAGACCTCGAAATAGGGAGTGCTAACTAGCTCTAGATTATTGATGAAGGAAAACGCTCACTCCATGATGCGTTATGCGTCGTTCGTAACCTTGTCCGTGATAATCGTGTAGTCTACGGTGGAGGTGCCAGCGAAATTGCCTGCTCTATTGCAGTTGAAGATGCGGCTTTAAAGTCCCCGGGCCTGGAGCAATATGCAATGCGCGCTTTTGCCGATGCTCTTGATGCTGTTCCTATGGCTCTAGCAGAAAACTCTGGGTTATCACCTATCGAAGCGCTTGCCAACGTCAAGAGTAGACAAGTCACTGAAAAAAACTCTAGGTTGGGAATCGACTGTATGCAAGTAGGAACCAATGATATGAAAGATGTGTTCGTTATCGATCCATTAATCGGGAAGAGACAGCAGTTGATGTTAGCTACTCAACTTTGCCGTATGGTGTTGAAGGTCAACAATGTGATTATAGCTGGCAGTGATGAAAATGAATTTTGATCTGATTATTGTACGAAAATAGCATTTATGACCCAATTTACTATGGCCGCTTATCTAAAAGTTTTTCCAAATATCAAAGTTTTGATTCTCTCGAATACAAATTTCCTTGCTGATTTATCGAACAGAAAATATTTTCACATGGCTTGAAAACTGATAGTCTCCATTATTTTATTGCGATGCTCAGTATTTATTCACAATTGTACGCTAGTACCGTACAAGATATCAAATATCATGACTGTTTGTCCAAAAGTTTTTCGAAATCTCTAGATCTTGATTCCCTCAAATCCAATATTTGTTTAAAATTCGTCGGACAAAATATTTATTACATGGCTAGAATCTAATAGCTCATGTCAGCGAATCGCTTTGTCCATAGTTTAACTAAATCCATCACTACTACACTCCATAACCTGAAAAGGTAAAAAATTTACTTGGTTTAGAATGTCTAAAAGATAGTAAAGTACTAAGAATACATCAAAAATTGGAAATTGTTATTCGTTCCAAGCAAGTGCGAGCTATGTCTCATCCCACTATATTTATATTTCCTCAGATCCTCTTTCTTATAACCTAATTTTTTTCACATGTATCAGCTTTGACTTTCAGTTTTAATACGAAAAGTTAATTCGTCAACTACGCAACGCGTTCGGACAACAGAGGACACTTTGGTCGGTATTCACCACAGTCAGGAAATTCCTTTCGAATCGATCACTTTCCTTTCGCTACTGAAAAGGAAAAGAATCAAAATTATATTTATATACTGTAGATAAATCTGCCAGATACCGATTAACTAGAGTAATTGATGTTTACGGAGCAGCAGGTCTAAAAAACAACCTTGGCAAACAAAATCACCAGCAGCTTAGGGCTAACTTTTTAGGATGTCCGATTTCATAGGCATTCCCAAGGGCTGCGAAAAATACAATAATGGCTTACCGTGCGAGTTCAAAAGATGTAAGTATATACATTGCAGTGCTGAACGAGAGGAGGCAATACAAAGATTAAAACGAGAGCATGCCTTCAAATCAACGAAGGCACCTGCTACGCTTGAGCTTATAAATGAAAGCAAGAAAAATGATTCTCAATATACTAAGCAGAATATTCCTTTACGTTACATCAAGAACAATTCCCCCATTACAATTAAGAAGCAGAATTATTCTCAGTATACCAATCACAATATTCCTCCTGGGTACATCGAGCAAAATTCTCCTACTCCAAGGGTAGTCCAGGAAGTCGGAATAACTGAAGTCCGAAATAGTGTCATTGTAAGTATATAAACTTTTTACATAGCAAAACATTTTCATATCTATTTCCTGGGATTATCTTTTGCTAGCTATAAATATCTAACTTTATCCACAAGTTTTATCCAAAACAACCGCGCCAACCACCTCCATCAGATATTTGTATGGGACTTATAACGGTACAAAATAGAGTAAAATTGGGACCAAACAAATCGCACTTATTACCTGCTCCCAAAACTCGACCAGAGTCTTCAGAAGCTCGAAATGAGCTTGTGTCTCGTCCAAAGGAAATACCTGATACTTCAAAGCTATCCCAAAAGGAGCTAAGCAAGACCAAGACCGTGTTAAAGGTATTTTAATGGATTATCATGAAAGGAAATTTTCTAAAAATATTCAACTAGAATCTCTCCGTGCTCATAGAATCTTCAGCCAAGGAAAATTATGTTCCAAAACTTGTAACAGCGACTCCCAAGCGTGAACAAAATAGAAATTTTTGCTCAAATAATTCAGACTCGGCTGTAAGACCTGTCAAAGAATCTTCAAACTTGCAGTCTTTCTTGTTCGTAAAAAGATCACTTTCTAAATTTTTTAGACCTAAAAAGATTGTTCCAGCTCCCACAGTTGACGTTACCTGCCCAAATGAACGCTCAGCGCCTACACTTGATATCACAAATCTGCAAAAACGCCCGGCTACGAAACAGCTGGAGAAGGTTGGAAAATATACGACTCTGGTTAAGAATAGTTATGACGAACTTGATAGCATAAAAGAGCCACAGGCTGATATCACTAGAAATTTTCGATCACGAGAAGTTATTGATACTTGGGACCCTCTGCGTCTGCAGTGGGTTGATAATCTTAGCCCAAAAAACAGACAGACTTATCTCGAAGACGCTACCGTTATTGTTGATGGGAAGCCTGTGAGGACTATCAGCTACAAGATTGATGCTTTACTGGCCGCATTATCAAAATCTCAAGGAGAACAATTTAAACGGTTTTTGGATCTACCAGCAGAGATTAGAAATCAGATCTGGCGGTATGCTAAATATAACATTTCAAACACTTGCTACGTGAAATTAGACGTCAAGCAAATGCCTGGAAGCGCCTTTGATTTGGTCAAAGGAAAGCTACAGCCTGCTCCTAGCCTAATCACTGATGCTAAGTTTTCTTACCTGTTTAATGTTCCTGGCTTATTTGGTGCCTGTCGGGAATCACGGTCAATAGTGTCAGATGTGTATGGAGAAGCCAGGATTTTTGCATTCAATAGGTTGACCATGAAGCCTTTCAGAAGCGGAAGGGGCAGCTGCAGATTCTGTTTCGAGCGAGATCGTCTATTCCTTATCACCCGGGGATCGATAACTCAACTTCCTGAATGCGTTGAACTTATGAAAGATGAAGAGCGGGTCCAGATAAGGCATCTCGCAATACCCTTCAAAGACTACTTTCATGAGCCGAGGAAGGTCGTTCTTGCTCTACTGAATTTACCAAGTTTACAGACTCTCGATCTAGTCATGGGCGATGGAAAGGAGGACCTAGAACAGATAGGTAATATTGACTACAGCTATAATCTGGAGCACTATCTGAAAAAACAGAGAAGATTAGACGATCTTGAGCTAAATGAGAACGATCGAAATAAATGGACAATACCCAAGGTCAGGAGAGAACTTGTTAATGAGGTACAGGCTCGATTGTGGGGAATTGATTGCTTGAAGTGGGATAAGACCTCGAGACCCATTCCATAACTAAAGTCGTCTTGAAAAAATATGTTCCGAAAACCTCGTGGATAATTGTTGCGAAATTTGGTGGCTTAAGATGAACTCGCCATGATTAAATCAACTGTAGCTAAGACCTGAACATTGAGAAAGGCGCATGATAAACTTGGATTAATGCAAAAATAAAATATTTTTGCCTATAAACGTAAAATATATTTCCCATAAATTTCCTCATGTTATACATGTACTTATCATGTGACCTGTTCTAGCCAGATGAGTCGTCTTGCCCTGCGGGATTATTTCCATACTAGGTTGACACCAACATTCTGACGACATAACTTGTAGTGAACTTTACTTGATGAATTATTACATCTTCGTGCCGATACAGAGTCTAACTGAAGATCATGGCATAAGCAAGGAATACTTCCTGACAGCATCTGTCGTTCCCCGAGACCCCACTAGACCGAGACCAATACGACATAGTCAATCCACGACATGATTTGGAGTCCAAATCAAAAAAGTTGAACCAAAAGATGGGGCGCTTATTTGACAAATATTGGACATTGAGGAACGAGGAATAATTGCTGTAATACTATTGCAAGGCCATTTATCTGTTAATGAGATGAAAGGAGTTGGGTGGTGCGCTTTAATTGCACACGTGTCCTCCTGATGACCAAAAATTGGTGAAAAAATGCAGGAATATTATGCGCACTAGATTGCAGTAGATCTTTTGAGCCACGATAGATTAGTTGGGCTAAAGTGGATGTCATCACGTGATGAAAACTGAACCTTCATTTTGGTCCGGCAGCTTTTATTTCATCATGACCATGCATTTAGTGTGTACTCACTAGGCCTCTACTATACTAGGCTTCACACAAAATCATTTTTTGCCAACAGATACTAGTATCCCGTTAAAAGTTGCTGGTAAACCCCCCCCCCCACACAAACTGCGGCTAGGGTGCTGGTCCAGTCTTACTTAGCGGGATATCTGTTGGAAAAAAGTTTTTTGCATGCCATACCACGTACTGGTTCTGGACCTAGAGATTATTAGACATGTCTTGCACCGTAATCTTATAGTGCCTATCCTTCATCACTCATAGTGAGAGGTCCATGAAACAAACGTTCTATCTTTTATGTTCTTAGCTTCTTGTTTTCAGCACTCGATGATGATGATATTAATAATGATACCGGCGTTGTGAAGAAAATTTGTCCATGTGTCTCACCCTGAGGGGCTAAAGATCGCCAGAGGCTTTATAGAAGCATGATTCGCTACCGCTGCGATCTTGAATCGTTCTTGTCGTGTACTCTTAATCCGTAAGATCTCTTAGAAACTCGACCTGGGTTGACTTTTGATCTATTTTATTGATATAAATATTCTGATGGTGCCATACATGCGCGATTGAGCCTCATTGCTGAAAATTTGAGAGAATAATTGTTTACTAGCTATCTCCTTCCTAAAAGAGCTGGATATTTAGGGTGGTTTCTGCTCGGGATAAACAGAAATTGGAACGACAATCTACAACCCGTAGAGGCAGAGTAAATTGCCAAATAAGTCAGCGACTTCAGGAAACAGATTTTTCCCTGCATATCCATCTTTGTAAAATCTGCATCAGAAAATTGTGCCTCCATAAGAGAATATTTTAAATCTCACATCAATCAGCTTCTTATAAACAAATGATGCTAATGTTCCAAGCTGATTCATTAAATTTTGAATAGTATCTGCAACTTATTCTACCTCCTCTATTTTAGGTCTCCTGCTAGATCCCTCGAGACTCCCTTGCGAAATGGATAATCCAGATAAATTCTCTAAATTTATAGACATCTGTTTCACTGGCAGTACTGATTTAATTTGCCAATTCTCAAGGTCTTCAAGAACATTCTTTGCATGCCCACGGACCAATGTATCTTGATCTGTGCTTTCGATGTATTCTAGTATTCTCTGGAGGTCGACCAGGCCTTGTCCGACAAGTCCGAACTTGAGGCTCTGGCCCCTTTCCCTCGCTGAGTCTAGAGCGCGTACTAGATTCAGGATGAGAAGGATAGCGGCACGGCGTAAAATAGCTGTTTCAACTTCTGGCTCTAGCGTAAGCACATGAATACTTAAATCGATAGCCGCCGATAATGAATGCGAAGTGATTCCCTCAATATTGGCTCGGATTGCGGTACCAAGTATCGTTATGGCCGAAGAACGAATTCTGACATCTTCGCTTCCACGCTTACTTTCCCACCCAGACACAATTTGTGAAAAGATTTCATTAGCCAGAGAGTTATCATCGATCGATTCATCAAGCTGTGGAACAGGTCCACCCCACGCTTCTTCAGCTTGAATGTTTTGTTTTGTCTGGATATATTTTTCTCTTTCCTGTCTTTGTTCTGTCTTAGGTCTGTACCCACGGCGGCCCCCCAAAAAAAGTAAGGCTTGACAGACTGTTTGGGCAGTTTCGAGTTTAAAATCTAAGCTATTTGTCTGTATTACTTGTTCTATAGCTTCACCTAAACGTAGTCTCTCATCAAGCCCGAGTTCTTCATTTGAATCAACGTACCGATCAATGATATCTTTCATTACTGTTTTGGGGTGCTTCCGAGAAACTTGTACTATTAGCTGGATCACTCTTAAGTGAACATATTCCTCATTGTCTCCCAATACAGACATCAGAAGTGTTACCAAGGCCGGAATATCCAGAATTCTGCTGTTAGTTTGAAGTAATTTAGATAATAAGTCTAGGCCTTGAACGCGGACAGGGGGTGGAGAATCTAGCGCACTAAGATAAGACATTGCAAGGTCGTATATCTTTTTCTCTTCTAAATACTGATCGAAATGCGAGTCTTCCGTTGCCAGCAGATTAGAATCTGTTTCGCAAATAGTATCGTGCAATCTTAAAAGCATGCATAGATTTCCTGCTGTTCTGGAAATCTCCGAAAGAGGTTCACGAGCTATAATCTCTAAATCATTTTTGATGGACTCAATAAGAGAGTTGACTTCTTTCACAATCTTGAACTTTGGAGTTGTAAGTATCGTATTGAGTAAGCTCAGGGTGATGGATAAAAAGTTATCGTCCTCGCTCTCAAAGCCTCCAGATTGATTAAATTTTTTCAAAACCTGACTTACTAGCGCTAGAAGTTGTTTTGAATCATCAACAAGTTTATCTGGTAAGGCAGTAAGCATTTTTTGCATCATTTTTGCCTCAACAAGCTGCTTTCTGAAATCCTCGAACTTAATCGCATCATTATCATCGCAGTTTAGTGTGATGTCCTGTGATTTTTGCATAAGCCACTTAGAACTAAGACTAAGGAACAGAGTCGGAATTTCAGCCGCTAGTTCAGGAAGATCAGTAAGTAAGGTAATCAAAAAGTCAAGAGTATGATCAATATTCTCTAGGTCACAATTATTGGTTATTTGACCATTGACATGAATTCTCTCTATTTGTATGCCACCGTCAACAGCTGGGGCGTAGGTCCAGCCTGTTTGTGTAGATATTTTTTGATGACCAGCAGTGATAATATCCAAGATTTTGGCGATAAGACTTTGACAGGTGGGCCCTTTCTTGATAGGCCATAATTGTAATAATATCACCAAGAGCTTTTTGGCGGGCCTCTTGTACATGTTGTCTGTGCGTTGATTCTCATGAGGCCATGAAGAGAGCGTGAACAAAGGATAAATGATAGGCTTCAGAAGTCGAATTGATAGGGATGGATGAGGATGCGATTTTAATAAGGTTAGAAGTTTCTGTAAACTAAGGGCAACTTCGAGGGAACTCGAAATTAATTTTCGGGGTCTCACAGTTTCTATGATCTCAGTCTTTTTGCGCTCTTGCTCTTGGGATTTGATATCACAGCTCGGAGGAAGAAGATGTCTGAAGATTGGCTCTACAAAAGCCTTCCATCCAGGTCGGCCTGAAAGGAGTTATATCTGAACAAGGGGTCGTGTGAAATCACAAACCTGGAGATCCATAATGTTTCTTGCCTAAAATACCAAAGCCGATGATAAATGCGGCTACTCTGTCCATCTCAGGCTCTCCTTCACCTTGAAGTAAGGATAAAAGTTGAGGTGAGATGCCATCAAACCAGACTTCAGCTGAAACTGTAGCTGGAGGGGATGAGAGGAGCCTTGAGATAGCATTTAAAGCTTCATGCGAAATAACCGATCCTTTTCCCGTACTGCTTGCATCTGAACTAGAAGTACTGGGATGCACAGATAGAATAAACTCAATTGTATCTTGAACACCGCCAAGTCTTAGAGGAAGATGTGCGAGTGCTGAACTCAATGGCTCTATGAGCCAAGGAAGTATTTGATCCGAATTTATTAGGAAAGTTAAGACTGGTAGAAGGGATAAAGTACTCGTGCTTGTCGTGTTAGTTCGGGTTTAGTGCGTATCTGTAGCCATCTGACAAACCTGTTCAAAAGACATCTAAGCTTTTCTATGTGAAACTGCCGAAGCTGGGAATCTTGAGGGAGTGAGGGATCATATGATAGTTTTCCTAGGCGTAGGATTTCTTCTATCAATGACCTTCGGTCTTTCAATAGAGTTGTGAACATTCCTTTTACGCGACTAGTTTTTTGTTGAGACTCTCTTCCTAAGTATATAGTTTCCGATATTTTTGATGTTGCCTATTGACTCTTTGCTTCGGCAACATTAGGGGAAAATCAAAGATCAAACACGCTCTATCTATTTGTATTTAGATTTAAATATTCATTTTGCGTTACAGATATTACAAAAATAATTATGTATGTCTCATGGAGAATTGAAGATTAGAGCACCATGATATCATTGCATGGAGTCATTAAATATTCATTTTGCGTTACAGATATTACAAAAATAATTATGTATGTCTCATGGAGAATTGAAGATTAGAGCACCATGATATCATTGCATGGAGTCGTCAAGATTAAACATAACGCGTCATCACGTGACATTATGACGCTAGTAGGTGAGTCTTGACATCTATAAAAACCAAGCTTTCGCGATTTCTAAGATACGTAAGTTGAACAACAACAAAAATAACCCCCTCAATGATGTGAGTAGAGTCCCCCTTACGACTCACAAAATCTATTCCGTCAAAATCAGTATCAATTTTTCGCTAACTCCTTACAGAGATATAGCCAACCTAATCTACTAGCTGTTACCTACGACAAACGCGATTCCAAAGCTTCTTTCGCTCTCTCAGAGCAATCAACGCAATTACCTTCCCTAAAGATTCTAGCTACTGTGTCTGTGAGGACGCTTTGAGCTGGAACTTAACCCTAAGCACTTATCGGTTCTAGCTTTGCGGCCAAATTGTTCTCCAAACTTATTAAATATCGATTCTTCAACGGGTTAGACAATATCCCGACCGAGAAACGAGATTGAAAAGCTCGGAGGGCAAGCTCAGATGTCGAAAGACGATAAAACTGAATTCTACTATGAGCCATTCTGGTAAGACCTTCATGCGAGGGCGCTCGTCAGGGTTTTCGGCTGGGCGCTTATCACTGATACCTTTGATTGTCTTCGTCGATGCTAAAAAGTAGCAAGTGGATGAGAGATATAATGTGAGGAATCCAGGCCCTTTTTGATGAAGTCGTCTTTGGGATCTTCTGTTAACTAATCGGATGGAACGATGCGTGCTCTACCCCCTCCTTATCTCAAGTGGATGCATCTAGCTTGCGGACGCTATGAACCGAGCATAACATTTTTCCATCAATCATACAAACAGACTCTCAAACTAGCTATTTATACTTCTCTAGAGTTGTATTGCGTCAAGATCTCTCTCGTCGGAATCATTCACTCTTGGTGTTTGTAGCGAGATTTCTCTGTCTTTCATACAGAATAGCTTTTAGAGATGTCCTTTAATGCTTTACAGCGTTACAGACTCTTGATGTGTTAACTTGCTCCGGACGTTCTATGTGCTCACCCAAGGGCAATCATGAAGAGTTTCGAGATGGGCACGTACTTTTCGATTCAGTGAAGACGTCCCGTATTCCTCCCCATCTCAATGTAGTCACGCGTTACAAGAGAACATTATATCAAACCTCCTGGCTACCGGAAACTCACATATATTGTGTGGAGTCAGCTCACAAGATCCTAGCCAGGACAACAATTTCTGGCTTTGTCACATAAGAATGTGTAATCTCATCAGTCCGCATTAACTTTCTCTTCTAGGCAAGGCCCTAGAGTGACGGAAGACGCCGAACAACCTGTACCTGCCGTGGTGCTCGTCTTCTTCGCTTTTCTTAGATTTACTATGGAAAGTTAATAATACGGCTTTTATTGACGTATTTTGTCCGTATCTGCTCTGGCTGATCTAACAGCTAAAGTGGAGGAAACATAAAACTTGTCTCTGAAGGTGTAGCCACTCATACAGAAAGAAGCTTTGTTTGAACGTAAAGGTGCACAGTTCTCTCTTAGGCTGGAACATCAACTCCAGATAATTCGATCGTCGCATTGAATATCTTTGTGGTATTTATTCTCAAGCCACTCTAGTTTTGCTTTGAGAAAGTACCTTATGACCGCTCTTATACGGTCGGGAGGAAAAGTAAAAATAGCTTTTGATTTCAATAAATGACATAGCCCTCAACAATCTCAGTAGCAGAGAGGGGATCAGATTTTCAAATGCCCAGACCGGGACCCATCTAGAGTTGGAGTCAGGGCTTAGTGCTCGTCTGGTTTGGAGAGTGTTTTGAAATTTGTGATCCAGTATGCTCAGGGCGGGCCAGACAGATGTTGTTTTAAGTCAAGAGCTGACAGATTCGAGACCTTCAGGCATGCAATTTTAATTTGGCATAGATAGGTTTAAATTCTTTTTCGTGCTCTAAAATTTTCTAGATTCCAGCTTCTAAAGGGCATGAACATGTATAGTATCGGAATTCAGGAAACAAAAATTTTCGTCGCAAAAAAAACCAATTTTTAAACTGATGAATCACCTCGACACAAACTAAAATTACAGCTTATCAGTTTATGATACTTACAGAGATCTCCAGAAGAAGAAAGAATAAAATAACAGGTCAACAAATAGTGTAATTTTTTATGGCACTACATGACTGTATCCGTCCGGGGGACGAAGACGGCGTTTCTACCTGTACGTGGTGTCCCCTACGAACCTGGAGTTTATCTTCAGAGCCAACAGAAACATGCATTACTTGGTCACGGAGGAAAAGTCACTCAAAAGAGTTTCCGGGGCGTGCCCAGCTCCCGTTATTGTAATGTTGGATTAGACTAAGTTGGCCCTTTTTACCAAGATGAATTCTTACTGTTTACAAATATTCTGGTATTATACTGTCTCCCGAGGAAAGAGCACCGCTACCTGAGCGCAGGCGGTGTCGGTATAAGGAGGATATCTGGACTATGGGATATTAGGGAGATACAGATGGGGATACGCACCTCGTGTGGCTCTGGTGTCTAGGCCTCGCCTGGCTGGCATTGCAAGCTTTTTGAGACTTTTTCCCGCGTAACGGTTTCCATGGCTGCTCTTTTTCAATTTTTTTTGAGCAGGTTCCGTAGAAAAGGTGGTTGAATTCTACGGGTAATTACTGAGCTAAATGGCTACCCGTCATGGGTCAATGTATCAATGATCTTAGGTTCGAGGTAAAAGGGGATAGGAGCACTGTAAAAGGTGTGGCCTGGGTCAGAGAGGAGCCCTAGTGTTATAATAGTCTTGGACTCTACATAGCACGAATAAACAAAACTACTCTATTGCAGGGGTAAATAGTGAAGGAAACCCCTGAATGCCAAGATCTGACAGGGATTATACAATATGCCATTGGCTGCAATATTTTGACCATACCAAATCCGACAATAGCTGAACCTTATTTGTATGGGAAATTTTGCGTGATAAAAGAAGTGTAGGAGATCCCTGTAACTCGTTGAAATGATGATATTCTATTCAAAAGTGCTAGCTTTTATCAAGTATTAAATACATTTTTACCAATAATTAAGCATCATTAATAAGGAATCGAACCTCCTCTTGCTCTGATGACTGCCTGGCACCTTTCTGGCATGCTCTCTACAAGCGTAGCCAGTTGCTCCTGAGAAATTGACTCCCATGCCTCTAGGACTGCATTACGGAGCACTTCCTCAGATGGATTACCAGAATCAAATTCTGGGTCGTGCTCTTCAATATGGGATTTCATCATATCCCACACTGATTCAATTGGATTCAGGTCTGGGGAATATGACGGCCAGACTATGAAATCTACCCCCCTTGATGACAGCTCTCTTTTCGTACGTTGAGCAAAATGGGCAGGAGCACCATCCTGCATAAAGAGAAGAGGGCCGTGAGAGTCAATTGGTTGTGTTGCCGCGTGGATTAAAGGAACAATCCTCTGGCAGTAACTCCCCGCTTTTATAGTCCCCCAATCCCTACTCCAGAAGAGGGCAGGGCCCTTCTGGTTCCCATAAAAGGAGCCCCAGAACATCCAACCACGCTTTCGAGGACCTTTTCGAACCAGGCAAGTGTGATAATATGTCTCCTCGGGCTAAAAAATTAGATTAATGCAGTTGATACATGGCTGAGATCTGGACTCACCTTCCTCGAAACCCATACTCTTGTGTGACGTTCACCAGTGACCCAAGTCTCATCAGACCAAAGAATTTGGGACCACTGTTCAGGTGTCCAAGAAGAGTGTTCTTCCGCCCACTCTAATCTTTTCCTCATATGTGCAGGCGTTAGAGTAGGCTTTGCTTGAGCAATGCAACGCTTGAACCCTCTTCTCTCAAGAGCACTTTTGATTGCGATTTGGCCACAATTCCAGTGGGAAAACTTAGCAGCAAGCTCCAGGTGGCTCATCTGGCGGGCCTCACTTGAAGACGTGACAAACTCTTCAAGCTCAACTTCCTGCTGAGCATTCAAGGCGTGGGGTCGGCCATTTCGCTTTTTGGGCGTCAGACATTGCCTTGCAAGGGCATATTGTACCCTTCTTTCGGTGATACTGAGTTGATTACCGATGGCGAGATGAGTAAAACCAAGGCCACGTAACGTGTATATCTGGACTCGCTGATCCCTAGAAAGCTGGCTCCGTGATCTTGGAGTAGTGGGAAATGCTGGGGTGCTCATTTTTCTTCGCAGTTTATCGTGAGGATATAGGTTATTCGATATGTCGTGTTAACCGATTTAGTGTGGTACGAGGATGCTGTGCAACTATCGAACATAAGAGAGAAGGTTCAAGGAATGCCTCGGTTGCCTTATTGCCTTAGTCTAGCCATTTTTGTAGCGCTAAAGTCGGACTGTCAGGGATAGCCCATGTAAATTACACAGAATGTGGGGCTACACTTCTTACCCCTGCAATAGAGTACACCATGATTGTAAAAAAAAACCAGTAGCGGCCATCGCCAAGAATCCTTGCCCATCATTATTTGTGTAGGGCCCATCAGCTAACATTATGCATGTACATATATTGCATATTATAGGCTACAGGAACTGTACAGCTTATCGGCTGTTACACTGCGTCATAATAATTCTTCAGAATAATTAAGTCACTTCTTTCGTTACTCTTGTGTTCAGTAGGGTACATTTAACCGATTAACACATTAACTGCAAATTAGATGTTTAATTCTTATACGATCATCTTCTATTGTAGGTAATTGTGTTGTATAAATTTTGATTGGGGCCTGTTGAAGCAAGAGTGCGCAAAACCTAAGCTGCCGAGTGGATGTGTAGTAGTGGCTAGGAGACATACAGCTTGAACAGAATCCTGTCCGTAGAAACGATCGACGACTATAGTGCATTAGCGGACTTCAGATAGATAAACCCCACCAAATTACAGGGCCACTAGACTTGGATATACAGTTTCTGTACTCTTTTCATGAAATTTGCTTACCTGTGTGAGGATTATGTAGCGTCTGCTGATGCCTATAGCTTGATACTTTGAGACGAAAATCATGGCCATTAATCTACTTTCCAGCGGGGGTAAATCTAAAACGTAATGATGACAGAGAACCACCGACCAATTTCTCGTTACAGCGCATAAATCTGACTCCAAAGTCATCAAAATCCTGTCTCCGGCATCTTGTAACTTACTACACACGTAGCCAGCTTTTTAATCGAGATTTTGATTAAAATAAGCGAAAAAGAAAATTTGATACAGAGATCATGTGTTAGTGACCATGTGAATATGTATCAGGTATTATCATTGCATGGAGGACTACTCCCGATAGAGGTAAGTAACGATCTATAATCCTTGCCATAGCAACGTCAGTGGATCAAGATTTGATGTTCAAGTATGTTAAGTCATTCGTGCTCGGATAGACTTACGTAGATTCCATTGGAAAATGTAAATCAAAGTAAGCTGAGAAGATATTCTCATTTTCATGCTCAAATAGATATCAGAGCACGAAGATAAAAACCCTCGCAAGATTATGGCGAGGAAGTTGATAATTAATTTCCGCTAGCTTTATCCATCAGTTGAGATTGCCTCTTCGAAGCCAAATGCTCAACATCAGATAACAAAGATTTTTGTGAAACCTTAAGTGTGCATAAACCTCTGATCATCGACGAGAAGAGACTCCAGTCAAAGCCAGGGTCAATATCAGCTCCGGAGCAACTAAACTGAAAAAGTGGCGACGGCAGCGAGAGGACAAGTGTAGGAGGCTTGGTGCATAAGTGAGTATCTATCAAATGAAAGAAGTGAGAAACTCCGAAGACGAACTTATTTCCATTCGCGAAGATAAATTCCGCCGGTTAGAAGTTATATGAAAGAGCAAGAGAGAACTGTCCTTGAAAAAGAATTAATGACGGGCTACGAGCTGATGCGAGGTGCACTTACTGGTGCCTATACCATTCGTGACAAAGCTCCCGTTAAATCATCGGGTTGAGGATTCAAATTATCCTTCGCACTTTTACCATCTGTGAGCGATTTGAGCAACTGCGACTAGAAGGCATCCCATAGCTCGATTAATAGTTTCGAATACATGTACTTCAAAGAAAATCACTACATGTGATCATAACTAGGGGTAGAAAAATGTGCAAAAAATAAAATGACTGATGGAAATTAAACGCTGTTTTCTCCATAAAAAGTACAAGATAGCTTAAATTTCTGCTATCATCATCAAATTCGAGCGCTAGTCTAGAAGTTATACCTTCTATCATTTCATTTCGGTAACGATCCGCGTAAAACGTAGGCTCTGATAGGGACCTTCACATGTGTATAGGTGAGCGGCCTGTCTAATGAGTCATGATGCTAGAAAATATGTTGTTTCGAATCAATACTCAGCTTGAATAGTTATTCATAAGCCCTTTTGTTTTGGTATCCTTATATTTATTTTGTCAATTGTTCATATTTAATGAGTCCCAAATGATCATGAGTGCTGAACTTTTGATCTGCCGACAGAGTTGTTCCGAGTCTCGGAAATTTGTGATAGAATTACTGGCTGTAGGAAAATTGGAATAAGGAGTGATATTTATCTCAACCGAAGTATTAGTTTGATTAATATCATGATACCTCGTAGCCTATCAGAGCAAGCAGCCTTCGATCCATTCTTTGACGAGTGTTTTTTCCTCTTCGAACTCACATCCGAGATTGTATACTTGGATTGTTTGCTTGGACGATTCAGTATCCGAAGAGGTAGTGTATTGATCTAGAGTACGACTGCCTTTTATTTCGGATAGGTTAACACTACGTCTCATACACCTTGCTAAATAATTTGTCTGGTCCACAAAGTCGATTCCAGATATTTCATGTCCAGGATATAATCTACCTTCAGATCTAGCAGATTCCCATGAACACAGTCTTTGATTTCTGCAGAGAAGAAGAGTTCTAGGAATCTCTAGCTTGGAACGCGGCGGAGGGAACCTCAAACCTGTGCGGAATGCCATCATATCTGGTCTGGAACAATATGATTCATCATCAGATGGGAGAGGTGAAATATTTTCTGAAGAATTTCTTTCTTCGCTTATTTTTGATATTTGGGACATATCAGAGCGGCCAAAATCAATGTTCACCCAGTCCTTGGGCACTGGGATACCCGCTGTGCGAAAGAAAAAGACAGGAGACGCAAAAGCATCGAAACATCCTTCAGGATCTGAGAAGAGTCTTCTTCTGAGATCTAGTACTGATAAATTACCATAAGCTTTCTCTAATTTTTTGTCTGGTTTTATTCCTCTACTCCTGGGGTACAATGGCGATGAGGCTTGGTCCTCGACATTGAGCCAGTCATATATTCCCTGCTTTGCGATTAGTCCAGCGATACGGAAGGAGTTCGTAAATGAGAATATGGACTCGGTCAGTGCCAATGATGTAGCTAAAGCGGCACCTAAGAACTCGCCGTAGATCATGATAGGTCTTCTAGTTGTAAGGTCTTTAGAAGTTAACTGAAATTTGGCACTCTCAAAATTAGATAAAGACGAGGTTTCTAGTTCCTTTGGGACAAAACTTGGTAGATAAGTTTCCGTAATGTGGGACCATGCTTGTAAAATATCATGAAGTGGGATGGGGAATGGATAATGCGGATTTGATTTTGATACAGCCTGCGATAATACCGCACCGTTCACTGGAATATTCCAGCGGTAATTTATTTGCGCCAGAGCTGCTGAGGTAGAAAAAAGATAAGATGGTATGAGAGGGTGTTGCTCAGAGAAATGGGCGCCGGTTGGTGGAAGATATACAACAAGCGGTGCTGACGGATCCCGGAGCACATGATGATTGAATATACTGAACATGTTAGAGCCTCATCTAATTTATATTATATCCCTCAAATCAATTAGTAACACTTACTCAACGCTTATACTACCTGACATACAGCCCTTCACGCTAATACTCTCCTTCTCTCCCGCCCTTAGTTCTTCGCGAACCGAAGATAAGGGACGAGATTTGAGGTGTGAAAGGGAATATGATCGTACTCGATAAGAGAAGATTCGCAGCTGTACGAGCCTCATTCGAACTATCCTGAACGGAGCATTCATGTATATAAATTTCTGCTCGGTCGTGCGTTCATCTGACGAATGAGGACTAAGCCGACCGTAGGAACGCGAATGTGAGTCGTTAATACTTTGGTTTTAATTTTTAACGTGCACCCACGAATACAAAGTTACAGAATTTTATGTAAGTTGTGAATTGTAGATATTGTTGTAAACATAATTATATACATAATCATGTAACGCTACCTGTGTATAGCTTTGTGAGTCATATTGCACCTTGAAACTAAATCTATGATTTCTAATGCCTAGCGTTGTGTCTCAATGCGCACGTAATAAGAATAGTAATGGATTGGTCGAGCCGGACTTTTAAGATCGTCAAGAAGCTAGACCATATTCGATCCCGACCCAGGAGGAGCATTTATTCAACGGCTTTTTTCCGCTCTCTAGCAAAAAAAGAATAATTCATACTTGCTGTATGAAGATGTACATGTATTTAACTCTTGATTCGCCCGGACTCCCCCCTATCGCTTGTAGCCACTTATATGTAGATAGCATTCACCTGAAACCCCCGGCCGAGCACCCCTTTCTCATGGTTCAGCCTTCTACTGGTATTGCAAGGTCATCTCACATTCTTCATATATGTTCTACCTATTCAAATTTAATCAGCGCTATTTTATTTCATTACAGTCATTCCTAACGATCTTACCAAACATATGGTACAGAGACAATATATAATCTGAGAGAATAATCCAACTCCTCTCTTGTTCTTCTTGTTAATTTGCATTCAGGGACAGGATTCCATTCGTTAGAGTAAAGTCTGAGTGACAATTCCCAAGTCGTTCTGCAACTGATTTAGCTCTGAAATCTTCTCGTCTAAATCTGAGTATCTTCAATTCATGGCGTGCGACCACCGATAACAGCTAATTAGCTAATTCACGCGAGATCGAGCCAACCAGTACTCAAGAACTATACGACATGCCCAAGAAAACATGGGTAAGAAATCTATGTGGTGTTATACAGAGCGTACTTGCTGCCGCTGTTTTATATGCTTTACTCTACGTCACTGCGCTGGCTTATCAACGAGGAACTTTACCAAGAACTACAGCTGATCTATACAAAAACCCAACAGCGACAGCGCCGCCATTGTCTTTAGATGAGAGCATTGATTCGGGTACACACATACCTACCTCAGCATTAAAAACTGATCAAATCAACCCTCACGCCAATTGGTTCAACAGACCAGAAAGCTTAGTTGTGCCTCGAGATGACTACTTGGGAAAGAGACCTCATATAGATACTGTCGCTAATCTGACCAAGCTTGTGTATGAGTGCAGAGGATCTTATGAAAATATTGAGAGAGTGCCATATGTTCATGACTGTTTGAAGTATCTCACAAACGGAGAGAAGGAATACTTTTATCTACCTCCGCAAGGTCAGAGAGCTAGCGAACAACCCCCGTCTCAATCTGAGTACCACAATTCCGACGGAAATCAAAATACCCTTACATCTTATCCCGCTTACCAATCTGCTTCCAGACGCTCGATAGGTCGGTGTAGTGGTCCAATTATTCCATATCATGTCTATTGGACCGGCCCGGCAACCTGGCGGGTTGAACTTTTCATCAAATCTCATTTCTACACCCAAAATATTCCTTGTGTTCGACTCTGGATCTGGCTAGATGGAGATCGGGACCCAGATGCGGTGCACAAAATGCTGAATCATGACCCACTTTTCAAGAAATTTTTACCTCTGGTACAGCGCGGTGATGTCGTACTGAAAACTTGGAAGTTTCCCTCCAGAATTCCATTGCCTAAGGCAGACAATACCGACGGACTAGGATATTATAAGATCCCCGGGAAGCCAAACTCAAAGAATGAGACAGTTGTTGCTAAAGGGCTAATAAGGGACTCGAATAATCAAGAATGGTTAGTCTTAACAGAAAAGCAAATGACCTTTTTGCCTGTTGCCGTGTCGGACGCTGTTAGATTCATAGTCTTACACATGTATGGGGGAGTCTATTTAGACATGGACGTAATCATGCTGCGTGATATGCGTCCTCTGCTGGTCGGAGATGACCACAGCTTTGCGGAACGCTGGGGTGGGCATCCTTCTCCTGGTGACTATAATACTGCAATCATGTCTCTAACAGCAAACTCATCACTGTCTTCGTACTTATTGAGAGGTGGCGTACGGATGGGACTCAATTTTCATCCTCGTGTTATCGGTGTCATGGCTGTTAAAGACCACCGAAACCAGGAGTTCCACATGTTAGAGACAGCAGTATTTGACCCCATTTGGACTGAGTTCAACTGGGGTCGCTTAGGAAAATGTACCGTGCCATGCTTTCACGATTATGCCCAAGTTTTTAAAGGTGGTAACGCGGCCTTTTCTTTGAAAGATGAATGGGAAGCTTACGAAGGGAAACAACTTAAGCTGATTCGACATGAAGAAGGCGGGCATTTTTGGGAGTTGAAAAGAAACACAAAAAGTGATTTAGAGGGTAGATTAATTGAATCGTCGGAGGATGGAAGCACTGAGATGTACGAGAGAAATAAATTACGTAATACCGAGTACTATATTGAACAGGATAACTACCCTCCTACCAATCGCACTTTAGAAAATTTCTTTCGTGGTGCATGGACTTACCACGTTCATAACCAGGTATGTTTCTTGAGGCTCTTTTATGATTACAGGCCAGCTCAAAGCTAATTCTTCCAGTGGTCCAAAAATCCAGAGCCCTCAAGTTGGCTCAACGTATTACAGCGTGCACAAGATGGTTTCTTCACTCATGGTCGTAAAAATCCGTATGGTGAAAAATGGGACGGCCCCACCATCTCAGAATATGAAGTAAGCTGGGAGTATACTTAATATTTGACATTATGGCAGAAGAAGCGTAGCTGTAGCACGAAGATTATCAAAATAATATTTTGAGTACTCATTTGTTCTCTTGGAGTAAGAAATAGTACCTTGTGCAGCTAAAACTTTCACAGAATTTACAATAAGAATTTTATTAATTATTTCTACAAGGTAGATGTAAATAATTATTAATATAAAATAATAAACTATAAATTTTACCCGTTACCTTCGCTTATTTAGAGCATCAATAGGTGCATTTACATCGAATTAGATAACAACGTTGACTGCCCAAGAGACTTTGAGATTTATGTGGGTAATCTGGATTTTCTGGGTAAACATGCAGATTGACTCATGTGGCCAAAATAAAATCACTTACATGTGACTTTTCAAGCATCTCCTAAGGAATCTACCACCTCATTCATCAGGGTCTGTGAGTCCCTTGATTTGTTTGTAGTTGTGTTCATTCGTGCTATGTACATTGTCTCAGCCCCAAAGATTGTCAGTGGCTGATGTTAGTTTTGTATCTTAAGATAAGTGACTGCAGGGTATAGACACACAGAACCAACATCAGTCACTAACAATCTTTAGGGCTGAGACACTGTAGAGACAAAGACTATTATAACACTAGGGCTCCTCTCTGACCCAGGCCACACCTTCTACAGTGCTCCTATCCCCTTTTAACTCGAACCTAAGATCATTGATACATTGACCCATGAGGGTTAGCCATTTAGCTCAGTAATTACCCGTAGAATTCAACCATCTTTTCTACGGAACCTTCTGCTCAAAAAAAATTGAAAAAGAGCAGCCATGGAAACCGTTACGCGGGAAAAAGTCTCAAAAAACCTGCAACGCCAGCCAGGCAAGGCCTAGACACCAGAGCCACACGAGATGCGTATCCCCATCTGTATCTCCCTAATATCCCATAGTCCAGATATCCTCCTTATACCGACGCCACCAGCGCTCGGGTAGCGGTGCTCTTTCCTCGGGAGACAGTATAATGCTAGAATATCTGTAAATAGTGAGAATTCATCTTGGTAAAAAGGGCCAACTTAGTCTGATCCATCACCACCATAACGGGAGCTGGGTACGCCCCGGAAACTCGTTTGGATGACTTTTCCTCCGTGACCAAGTAGTGCGTGTTTCTGTTGGCTCTGAAGATAAACTCCAGGTTCGTAGGGGACACCACGTACAGGTAGAAACACCGTATCCGTCCCCCTGTGAGTCCCTTGAATAAGCATTTTGCGTCCTAAATCAAGAATTGGCTGAAAAAAAACGGCTCACGATACCTGTGCAAATTATCCGCACAATTCGCTATGCATTTATCACTCTCCGCCGCATCCTTGAAGTCTATCTTAGTAAGGCCAACCGATTACCTTTTAAAATTTCATTTCATGTAATCAAAAGTTTGCCCCTTTAAGCTCCAGATATGTGTTTTTCATATGCGGTAATTCACAAAGGAAACCTCCCTACATTGTCTACTCTACGGTTGCACTCTGATTGGATTATCTATGGGAAATGTGCTGACACTGAGATCCGACATGGATTTTTTACCTCTTTGACTCTTCTTCGCTCTTTCTTTCGTTCATTCATCACATAAAACTCTTCAGCAAGAAGAATTCGTTCGTTCGTTGGAATTATTTTCCCTTCGTATCCATGCAGTATTTTTCGTCGAATTTTCTGTTCGTTTGACCTACCCTCGAACAACCTATTTTTTCGTATTCCATGCTATCTCCACCGGCTAGGAGTGCAGGGTAATATTATTTCCATACTGCAGAGGGTAGAGCTATGATTCTTAATTGTCCAATTTTCCAACTTCTTACCAAACGGAATTAAGCAGTAGATTAGGAGTCAACCCTTGGAACTTTGTACCACGTGACTGAGGTTACATACCTAATGTGCTTACGTCAGCAATTTTTCCCGATGCCGGCTGTATGAGCCCAGTATGTTCACATTTCTGAAATAGCCAAGTAAAGTCGCAACTTATTCGAAGATGGAGGCCCGCAAGGCACTCTCGGTCGATGGCTCCTCAGCCTGTCAACAATTCTCTTCAGTAAGACCCGCACCTAACTACACTAAGTCTCTCGCGCCCAGAAACCTTATCAACTGGATTCCTCCATCTCCGTAAATCACCCGGAAAAAAAAGTATCATCGTCTACCTGTATAAAAACCCGCACATACGCTTCCGATGTTGTGGACACCTGACGGAAGATTTAAGTCGTGAAGCACAAATTTGGGAAGGGAGACATGACAAATGGTTCTTTTTTGAGAGGAGACCTGGAGGAATATCTACATGAAAAGGATGAACAGGTATTGAGATGCGTGAGGTGGAAAAGTTTTTTGAAGTTGGAATCATGAAGAATTTTGATTGCGATGCGTTCTGCGTGTGCCAGAGCGACGTCTGAACAAGTGCCGCCGACACTCTAAGTACCGGCATAAATACGATGTTTCTAAACTGCCCTGTGCACTAGACTGCCGGTGCTCCTTCAGCTGGGAAAGTACATTCGTGGATCGGCACCACCCCAGTCGATCGGTGTTTTGTTTAAGGGTTTTCCTGTCAAAGAGTCACATTTAGATTAACTGTCGGGGAGGGGAGTAACTAATTGAGAAACCACGGGATTAGTGACCAGGGACAGATGGTCGCAGGATGGAACTGGCTCGGGGGAATTTCATCGGGCGAGGGTGGGAAAGGAATATCTACTTGTTTGGAATCTGTCGGGAGACTGGCGCGTCGGGTAGCCAGAGATAGGCTGAGCTAACCGGTACTTGATCCTTATGGTTGTGTGCTGTGTGCCGGCATGATGTAATGAATAAACAAAAACAAGAAACAAAAAAAAACAAAAAACGCTAACAATTTGTGAGGGTGCCAGGATATACAGGTATTGGCGGAGACAAGAAAACAAACAAGGCAGCTCGTGCTGTGTTCCACCAACTTCCCATGCCCGCTGGTCAATTGGGATGCACTACTCTAGGTTACCTTGGCAGAGATGTACAGCGTCGTCGCCGGGATCCAATTGACGAACGATGTTCCGCAGCCTGTCCAACTCGCTACAGAAACCAGAACTTCATTAGGGATGCGTCGCCACAAACCTTCAGGGCTGTCTTAACCCCGGCATTCACTGCATGATCTACTTGCTGCTAGGTCCGGATACGGATTTTTTGCGACATATTATCGCCGCTTCCAGCACGACGACGCTAATAAATGTGGCGCTCGTGGTGAAGACACATAGCCTACGGATCTCGGTCGCTGGCGATGTTACGCTGCTCAGTTGCGTCAACTCAGGGATGATATGATAATTATCTCCTTCATAAGAAACTTTTGCGGGGGGGCTTGAATCATTTTTGCGTATGTAGCCTGAGGCTATGAAGCGAACGTTTATAGAGGATACGTATGTTACGGAGAATGGCTCAGTTTGACGTTTGTAACTGTATGGTGTCGGAACTTTGTTCCCCGCCCTCATGAAAATGTCAAAACACCACATTTTCAAAAAAAACGACAAACTCTACAAGCCTTCAATTACAAAGAGCTGGCGTGAATCTATAGATAACCATTAGATGAACAAATACATGCGGGGATTAAGCTATCAACGCGAGCGACGCGGACTTATTATTGTTACAAGTGGGACCTATTTTGGTGAGAGAAAATATATTGGACCCAAGCGCCAAAGTAGCGCCACAAAAATGCCACATATAGCAGCCAATAAGATCGCACCAAACATGGTTATGTAACCCCAAATTCTCACAGATTGACAACGGCAAAATGTGCCATGAACATGATTAATGTGCCCCTCGCGCAACTACCTATCCTCCCCAACCGTGTAGGGCTTATGATGCGTGGTTCTGAGTTTCCACTCTGTCGAACCAAAAATCAATCCCTTCTCGATACAACTTTATCTTTCTCCAGCATCTATGGTAGTTTGCCGAGATCGTGCTGTTGAACACACTCGCCAAGTTGAGAGGCAGCTGTATGCGAAGGTAATCGATATTGTACTCGCACATCATCCGCGCATTTTGCTTACACCCACACCAGTAGTGCTCTATGTGGATCAGTTCACAGTGGTACTTAGGATAGTATAGAACCCTGTGATACCGCCCATTTGAGGAACTTAGCACAGCTTCCTCAATTGCGTTCTTTTGCTGTGAGAAGTCATCCTGCACAGACTAGAGACGCTTGGCGCAACAACCTACCCCAAAGTCATTAGATATTATGATACAATGCTTACATCAACTTGATGTAGGTTTATAATTTGGATAACTTACTACTGGTGGAGCATCGTGGAGGCAGAGCCTCACAGTCACCACACTTTCCCACAACATGCGAGCAGATATCGCAAAGCTTCTTTGCGATGCAAGTGCATCGTTGCTCTCGACCACAACAAAAATCACACTGACGAGCTCTGGAGCAGTTTGGGTGACTATGTTGAATGGGCCCTTTGCAGGAGTCGCAGGTTTGTTTCTTGGTGCAGCTTTTGCAAGCCGCCATAACTTCACAGTTATCACATCGCGGCTTGGGATATTCCAGAATCATTCTGTCTTCTGGCCAAAGCCCGCGTTCCAGCAGCACTTGGCGATGATGAGAGAGGGTGGGACTCGACAGGCACATCGTCATGCATCGTGGGAGATGATAAATTCAAGTCACGTTGACGATTGAACAATGCTTTGATACTGAAATACTTTGCAGCCTCAGACTGCAATTCTTTTGCATGTTTTCTAACTCTCTTCCCAGCTAAACGCGATCCGTTGCCATAACTTTCCCTCAAATGCTTGTCAGCATCTGCAGCCCACGACATTGTTCTCTTCCCTTGGGTGTTCGTCTCGGTTTCAATCTCAACATCATCTGCACAGGCTTGTTAGACTTCTTTCAAGGCTTGCCGCTTGCGACTCATGATTTAGTAGACATATCTTCATGGTCCATGTCTGAGTCTCCGCCCAGGTCCTCAACTTCAGTGTCCGTATTGCATTCTTCAGCGTCAGAGTCCCAGAACTAGACTCCATTATTGTTATGATGTGGATCATATTACTATAGCGAGTGTGTGTGTCGAATATAGAATAATATAGAATAACGTAGAATATTCTATATCACGTGATAGAATATTCTAGAGAAGAGTAGAAAGACAAGCTAAGTCTATAAGTAGGAGTATTCTCTCTCATGTAAATAGGTAGATCAGATCTCAATGGTTCATAATTACATTCATCTTTCAGTCACTATAGTTATCTTCCAAAGTCTAGCCATAACCTCAAAAGGTACGTACTCTCTCCCCTACATGGTCGCTAAATTACAATAGGTTATGAGCCCGGGGTACTTCCCCTTGGCTAAGTATTGATGCTAACCCCTCAAAAGATTAAAAATGGGTAAAGACGACAGTGTAGTTATCCTTGGTTCTGGCACCAGCTTTACTCGCTGGGAGTCAAATGTTCAAGCCGCCCTCGTGAAGAAGAAATGTCTTGGTCATGTGTTCCATAATATTGAAGGAATACGACCTATTACTCGACCAATAGCACCAATTCGCGATCTAAAGGAATCCGAAGGAGCATACTTAGAATCACTAACTAAGTATGAGAAAGATCTGACTGAGTGGATCGAAGGTGAGATGACGGCCAAGGATGTACTCATCACAAGGATGAGTAAGAGTGTATCACCGCAATCCATTAAGAATATGACGGCCAAACAACTCTTTGACCACGTTTCAAAGTCTCGGGAAGAGGGCGCCACTGTGCCCTATCAAACAGCCATGAGAAATCTGCTAAACACCAAGTTTACGACAACTGCGGAAGATTATTGCGACAACTTCATGCGGAACTATTTGGGAGTTAATAGTGCTGCAGAATCTATGATTCCTCAACCATCAAATTCTGACACTGTGAACCCTTTTGTTATCCCACATGGCGTTGCAAGCCATCTTTTCATCATCGGAACCGAAGCAGTTGAATGGTTGTCAACTTGGAGGCAAACAAAAGTGTTTGATAATAGTAATCGCTATGTATCCCTAGAGACTATGATGTCAACTCTGAGACAAACTGGTGCTGGACAAATCGAGACGATGGGAAGAGCAATCAAAATGAACAGACCAGGTGGGAGTGCGAGTGAAAAACCTAGAGGTTTGGATCCGAATAGTCGATGTGAGCTTTGCAGGCATCCATATAACAATAGTGAATGCTATAAACAACACCCAGAGCTTGCGCCAAAATCGAAATTAAAAAAGAGAAGGGGAAAGAAAGGAAAAGCGAAAGTTTCAGCTGGAAATGAAATCTTTGACGACAAAGGTAACAGTGATGATGATGGTGTCAGTCTGGCTAGTGTAGCAACGATATCTTCAGCCAGCTTAAAAAATAAAAATTCTCTACTATGTGATACTGGTGCTTCGCATCACTTTATTCGTGTCAAGGAAAACTTCATAACGCTTAAGAAAGTTTCACATCCATTTGAATTTGATCAAGCAATCGGCAAATCTGTCCTGACTCGTCAAGGAACTTGTCGGCTAAAAGTCGGTAACATTTCTCTTGATCTTCATGATTCCCTATACTCACCTAAATCTGCGTGTAATATCATATCAGCGGTGAGACTAAAAAATGAACACGGAATTGTGGCAGCTGCCGCAAATCAACTGCTTGTCAAATTGAAGGATAATCAGCCCGTAGCTCAATTAGTCACAATGGATGGGGTTTTATACATTCAACCTCTGAACAACGCTTATGAAAAACCAGCATCAGACAATAAAGCTGCGCCAGGTGTCGCAAGACTACCTCGAACTTCAAGTGCACAAAGGTGGCATCAACGCTTAGGCCATGTTGGACAGAAAATTCTTAAGAAAACAGCAGAATATTCACTGGGGATGGAAGGAATCGACATATCGGAGCTTAATACATGTGAAACCTGTCATCTAAGCAAAGCTCAACGCTTTGTCTCGAGAGAACCAAGGCCAACACCAGGTGAGCCGCTAGACGAAATATTTATCGACAGGGTCGGTAAATTAACAAAATCAATTGTTGGCCATCAATATGTAGTCATACTTACGGATGCAAAGACGCGCATGAGATGGTCTACACCAACTACAACTAAAGATGAAATCGCGCCAAAACTTGTTCTTTGAATAGAAAGACAATATCATCAATATGGCAAGCGAGTTCGCATAGTTTTCAAGGACGGAGGTACTGAATTTTCTCGTATTAAAGAATACTGTGAGAAACATGGAATTCGTACCGACAGTTCGGCACCGTACACACCGGAACAGAATGGAGTAGCCGAGGCTGCCAACAAAACAATACTGAGGACAGCACGATCTATGTTGATTGACGCTGGCATGCCTCCTTGTTTTTGGCCATACGCGGTTGAGCATGCATGTTTTGTCGTTAACAGTTTATACTGTCTGCGCACAAAAAAGGTGCCAATCATAGATTTTTTGGAAGGTTTGAAACAGCCTCATAATGAAAAAATCGACTTTAATTATCTGCCTCGCTTTGGCTGTAGAGCATATAAATTGATCCAGCCTAAAACCGGAAAGTTCGAAGCAAGAGCCGAAAAAGAATGTTTTTTTGGATTTCAAAGAAATTTTAGCAAAAACTATTTAATATATCATCCTCGCTGGTCATCTCAACAAAAATGGAAATGGATAGAGAGTTGTACCCCTCATGTGACATTTAACGAAGATGAAGTCTTTGGAGATCAACTCGACTCTCTTGATAAACAAAAAACCATTTCTTACTGGACTAGTGATAATACAGAATGGCAGAAAAATTTTAAAGAACCGCCCAACATCGTATTTCCTCATAATAATCAAACCCAACATGAGTTTGAGGGGGAGAATCAATCATATCAGTCGGAAGAGCACCGCCCATCGAAAATACCAAGTAAAGAGATACCATCTCTAGTACCGGAAGTGCCATCGATATAAGAAGAAAACTGGCCACAGCAGCACAATGACTCTGTAAAAACACATGCACGACCCATCTCACCAACTTCGGTTAACGATCCAAACGACGAAACTCTGATTAAGAAAGTAAGACTCGACAGTCTACAAGAAGACCAAGTCTCATTATTATCAGACGACGTAGGAAGTTTTGACCATGAAGAAGATCAGGAGGAGGTTGAAATAGTGGACAGATCTCCAATGCATGATGAGATGAAGTATGATCAAATAATGACAGAATGGAATGAAGTAGCCCCGATTGCAGGTCAAAAGCGCCATCACTCACCAAGCCGAGATACATCGCATATGCGAGGCAGAGTAATTGGGCTTGAAGGACCTAAATATGATAATATAATGACTGGATGGGATGAGGTACCCCCTCAGGCAGGTCGAAAACGGCCATTTTCACCTACTAAAGACGATTCGCACATGCGTGGTAGAAGAGTAGGACTAGAAGGGCCGAGGTATGACCATATAATGACCGGATGGGATGAGGTGCCTCAAACTTCAGGAAAAAAACGTCAACACTCACCAGACAAATCTATTACACTCAGCAAACGCGGTCGGCCTATTAAAAGAGTTGACTATAGAAGTTTGCATCACGGTAAGATTGCAAAGAATAAATCTGATACTAAGAGTTGGAATGAAGCTATGAGTGGCCCAGAAGCAAAGTACTGGCGAGAGACTGCAGAAGAAGAGCTTCGATCATTGAAGGATACGGGAACACTTCAAGTAATTCATCGTTCGAAACTACCAAAAGGACGCATATTAATGAAGTGCAAGTGGGTATTTAAGAGAAAGTTTCTTGCGGATGGATCTCTGGAAAAATACCGAGCTAGGTGTACAGTAAAAGGATTCACGCAGCGTCGTGGAATAGATTACAACGAAACGTTCGCACCCACTCCGAGGCCGGAGACCGGTCGGATACTGTTGGTCCTGTCGCATGTTTTCGGATGGCACAGACGACAAGGGGACGTTCCAGTTGCCTTCTTAAATCCTGATCTGGACATAGATTTGTATATGGAGATGCCGGAAGGATATAAAAAAGATAACCATATAATGCTTATAAAAAAAGGGCTTTATGGGCTAAAACAAGCGGCAGCTCTTTGGTACGATGATGTGCGATCATTTCTAGCTCAGCAAAAATTGTTTCCAACCACAGTTGATGTTTGTCTTTATACAAACGATAAAAAGACCTTATTTGTTCTGATCCACGTTGACGATTTCCAGGTCATGGGACCAAACCTTAATGAAATCGAAAATCTAATGCAGTCATTATTCAAAAAATATAAACTGAAATCAGTTAAAACAGATCTATTTTTAGGGATACAAATAAGTAATCCAGATAAAAAAACACTAAAACTTTCTCAGGGACAGTATGCTCGCAAGCTACTCGATAGACATGGACTTAAAATGTGCAAAACCGTCGCGAAGCCCTTAGAGCGATTACTCGAGCCAAATTCCTCACAATAATCAAAACAGCAGTTCGTTGAATACAACTCAATTATCGGAGGACTACAGTATCTGGCAAATAATACCCGCCCAGACATTACACACTCAGTCAACCATCTCGCACGATTCTTGGCAAATCCCTCAAACGAGCACATACAAGCAGCGCGCAGAATTCTCAGATATATTGCGAAAGATCCTGACAGGGGAATTACGTTCAAATCTGACAACAGCAAACCAGTATTAGAAGCTTATACAGATGCTGATTTTAGCGGAGATCCCTCTACTAGTAGATCTACTTCTGGATCATTAATCACTTTAGCGTCAGGACCAATAAGTTGGAGATCGCGTCTGCAGCGAGAAGTTGTGCTATCAACGACTGAAGCGGAATACTTAGCCGCCACAGAAACATGTCGCTAATTGCAATGGGTTAAGTCCTTATTCTTAGAATTGCGCCTTCGTAACCGCATTATAGGAGCTGATAAAACTAATCTATATGTCGATAATCAGTCAACAATATCGTTGATTAGCAATCATGATAATCACAAAAGATCAAAGCACATCGCCCTGCGGAATTCTTACTGCCGAGAAAATTTCCAACGAGGAGAAATATCCGTGATCTACATTCAGACTAATAAACAGCTTGCTGATAGTTTAACAAAGATAAACTCTTTAGTTACGATTCAATAGACGACCAAAGTTGTCCATTGATTTTTACAACATCGATAAACCACCACATCAGGCTAGGCGCTCGTCATCGCCAGGGGGAGTGTCATGATGTGGATCATATTACTACAGCGAGTGTGTGTGTCGAATATAGAATAATATAGAATAACGTAGAATATTCTATATCACGTGATAGAATATTCTAGAGAAGAGTAGAAAGACAAGCTAAGTCTATAAGTAGGAGTATTCTCTCTCATGTAAATAGGTAGATCTGATCTCAATGGTTCATAATTACATTCATCTTTCAGTTACTATAGTTATCTTCCAAAGTCTAGCCATAACCTCAAAAGGTATGTACTCTCTCCCCTACATGGTCGCTAAATTACAATAATTATTCTCTTCTCCTAGGGTTTCTCCACCAGAGTCTTCTCTAGTACTGCTGGTGAGTGAACTTTCTGGGTCTAGAAGGCGAGGAGGTGAGCTCTCAGAAGTGGTTGTCTGAGTTCTGATTTGTCGGTTCGTGTCTTGTCCTTGACGAATACGCTTCATATGCGCTTTGCGTGCCCTTGATATTATGATGAATTCTGCGTGGTTAACAAGTGTAGGTAGTTACAAGTAATGGAAGCTCTGCAACGGATGGTAACTGATATCACGGCTTGAAAAACTTATCGTGAGTAGCTATGTACTTAGACAGGTAGGTATCATATGATGATTGAACAAGAAAGGTCGCGACAAACTCGAAACATCACGTACCAGGACCCGTCTATTAGACAGTGGTACCATAGGCAATTAAGCATGAATTTCGGAATCACAGATGCTTTCCAATTAAGACTAGGGTCTTCTAACAGTGACTAGTGCGGCCGCTAGCATCCACTAGCGCACGATTTAAGCGAGCACTGAATGAACCCCGAGAGAGGGGAACAAAGTTGCGACGACATATGTACTCTGAGACTGAAATACGTTTTGTCCCCAGTCCCATACTAAATTATATAGGACTATTGACAAAACCTATCATGGTGTAAGTATACAGTGTCTCAGCCCTAAAGATTGTCAGTGGCTGATGTTAGTTTTGCGTGCTAAGATAAGTGGCTGCAAGGGGACGAAGACGGCGTTTCTACCTGTACGTGGTGTCCCCTACAAACCTGGAGTTTATCTTCAGAGCCAACAGAAACACGCATTACTTGGTCACGGAGGAAAAGTCATCCAAACGAGTTTCCGGGGCGTACCCAGCTCCCGTTTTGGTGGTGATGGATCAGACTAAATTGGCCCTTTTTACCGAGATGAATTCTCACGGTTTACAGATATTCTGGCATTATACTGTCTCCCGAGGAAAGAGCACCGCTACCTGAGCGCTGGTGGTGTCGGTATAAGGAGGATATCTGGACTATGGGATATTAGGGAGATACAGATGGGGATACGCATCTCGTGTGGCTCTGGTGTCTAGGCCTCGCCTGGCTGGCATTGCAAGCTTTTTGAGACTTTTTCCCGCGTATCGGTTTCCATGGCTGCTCTTTTTCAATTTTTTTTTTGAGCAGAAGGTTCCGTAGAAAAGGTGGTTGAATTCTACGGGTAATTACTGAGCTAAATGGCTACCCGTCATGGGTCAATGTATCAATGATCTTAGGTTCGAGGTAAAAGGGGATAGGAGCACTGTAAAAGGTGTGGCCTGGGTCAGAGAGGAGCCCTAGTGTTACAATAGTCTTGGACTCTACATAGCACGAATAAACAAAACTACTACTACTTTACAAATCTTGCATAGTCTTAAACTGATAAAGGATGTAAATGGAAAACAAAATATTTAGCTAGTGTGGAAGTAGCTTAGTAAGGATGGGTAATAATTTTCTCGGTTAATTATACAGGGGCTCAGGGGTAAGTGAAGCCAGCTGGAAATTTTATATACAGGGGTTATAATAAGGACATATCCTAGCCATGCTATACAATAGAACCCCTCTTAGCTAAAAGTGGGTCCCAGTATAAGTGTTGAAAAGATTCATTGTAACTTGGACTTTTATACTTGCAACATTTACCCTTACAGGTTGTTTTGCGTGCACGGGTAAGTATTGCAAATATAAACGGTAAAATTTCTATGGATCTCTTCATTAATTATACCGGGATCCACTATTAGATAAGTGGGGTTCTGGTGTGCTTTACTACAGGGGCTCAGGGGTAAGTGAAGGCAGCTGGAAATTTTATATACAGGGGTTATGATATGGATATATCCTAGCCATGCTATACAATTTTCTAGGTTAAACGAGATCATATGATCTAATCTTTGACACCGATTTCATTTCATCGGAAAAGCCAATTATGATATTTGTTCGTAATAATCTACGGTTGCATCATTGTTAATTAAACCATCTTACAGATGATTAGAAAAAGATAAAGTTATCGAACGCCATTCGCAATTCAGCACAAGCCTCCCGAGAATCTACTTTATTAGAATTACCATCCTCTAATCATGAATACTCAAGCTACTTTACAAGGTCAAACTCGTGCTTCATATCTCAATCGAGATCAAAGCCTTGAGGTATATGTAGAATTCTGGTACTGAACTAGGCACTTATACGAACTGATTTTCCCCAGATACTTGCACTGTTTCGTACGGGATTCACGTACAAACAAATTGCGACTCAGCTAAGAGTAACATATTCACAAGTCAAGAACACTGTTTAATCTGGTCGTGCATCTCCTAAATTAAGGACTGGACGCCCTCCTAAACTTCCTCTTAACTAAATCGATCAGTTGGAAGAATTCATCTGCAGTTCTCGCGAGACACGGCAATGTTCTTATCTAGAACTGTAAGTTCATTTCTCCTCATGGGCTGCCGGAAAAAGTGCAATTCGTAGTGCACTCAAGGGAAGATGGTACTCTCGATGCCTTCCGAGAAGGTCTCCACCGTTATCAGAGAATCACATGATGGCACGGAAAGTATGGGCAGAACAACGCCTTTAATGGCAAGAACAAGAGTGGTCGCAAGTACTTTGGAGCGACGAAACTTGGATTAATGACGGACCTATGATGCCGAGCTATGTGACTAGAAAGGTAAGTAATTCCTATATAAATCCAAAAGTTTTTTGATTACTCACAGTCTAAGAAGAAAGGAGAGGCTTATGATAATACGTGTGTCGTTGGTCGATACCGTAAGAATAATTCTTAGATGTTTTGGGGTAGTTTCGCCGGAATCGAGAGAGGCCCCTATGTTTTCTGGAGAGCCGACTGGGGCAAGATGACCTCAGAAGGCTATCGCCAACACATCCTTCCCCTTGTTGTGAACTGGCACAGAAACAAACGGCAAGAGACAGGTCGTGCATATTTATTTATGCACGACAACGCGCCAGTACACAAAGCACCTCCCGCAAGAGATTATCTCATGGCACATGGAATTCAACCTATTTCATGGCCAGCATACTCCCCAGATCTAAATTCAATTGAGAATGTGTGGGGTATGATGAAACTATAAATTCAAAATGTATATCCAGAGTTTGAGCAGGGATGGCAGCGGAGTAAAGCAGAGAATCGCCGAATTACACTAGAGGCCTGGTACAACTGTACAACAGAGGATAAGCTTCGATCACTCATTCTAAGCATGTCAAAGAGATGTGGAGAGGTAGTTAGAGTTCAAGGGGGTCCAACTTCATATTAGGAACACTTTGTATATTAGAATCTTGAGATAGATCTATCGAAATCCTTGATATTATCCTTGATATGGATTTCTCATGATACCACTCAATATTTAGCCAAGAATGACATACTGCCTTCACATTCGTCGCCAAGAAATCTCTCACCATAAATTGATATTCAGCTTTTGAGCTTATCCTAATATGGCCTCGCTTAGAAAAGATCAACAAAGGAAACCGCCATATTGGTATAATAATCGGCAACTAAAACCCCTGCAAAGACATACTGCCTTCACTTACCCCTGAGCCCCTGTAATCCTTAATAGTGCATAAGACACTATGCTGTTTTGGGTAAGAATAGCAATGCAGTCATGTTACTATTCTGTTTACGACATCTATTTTAAGCAACTGTGCAAAGTGTGGCGTGGTCTGATAAAGTATCTAAGTGCGTAGCAATAGCGCACTTGGTGATAGGAATTAGGGGGCCTGATCCGAAAGCTAGGTCGAGTAAATTTCTGCGACTATGGGTAGTTTGATCCGGGGGTGAGAGGAGGGTAAGTTTATGTTCGTTAATCCAATCTAGAAACTTCTCTGGTCCTGGAGAATGGCTCCTGGACCAAGATGGCTGCCATCTTGTGTGATGCAGCCCAATTCTCCTAGGGGGAAAAGGCTATCTCGAAAAGAAAGGGAAAGGGTAAAAGTCGTCTGGATGACGCTTTCAACGCCAGAGCCCATGGGGGCGTTGTCGAAATTAAGGATGTGTAGCGATGTTCCGGTGAGAGAGAAAGGTCGGAAGCAGTAAATCGCTGGATAAAGCAATGTAACGTTGTCCTGAGCGGAGACCGGCACCTTTGCTGATTTACGACATAACCCAGGGGCGGAATATCGACCAGTCGTCAATTTGGGAGAAAGTCTGAAATGAGGAATGGTGTTTGGTGATGCGTCGGGTATGATCTCTGAAGATGTACGGTTTTTGGAATGAGATTACGTCCGCAGAAATTATCTGGACTTTGTTTACTGCGATTTGATGAGATAGTGTGAAGGGAGAAGTACCAAAACGATAAATAAGAAAAGTATGATGGTCAAATACTGTCTATTTTCTAATCGACTTTTAAAAGTAAGTCTAGGAGAGGAACTACTCACATAACTATCTATCTGTGTTCCACCCACTCTCACACCAGAGGTACGAGGTACAACTACAAAACTATCTGTGTATTACATGTAGAGATCATATCTCTATTCCGTGTATGAGAGTTGGAGAGTTTCATCCAAGACCTGACCTAGTAGTACAATGTTTCGTTCATTCCTAAACACGCGAAGGCGCAGCCTATAACAGGTAGGGCTCCTCTGCCAACGTTTACAGAAATAATAGTAAGTTACACAGTTATTTTCGGCGACGCATTTATCTGGTCATTATGATTGCATAGGATCGTATCTTAGCCCCTCTTCACCGAGGGGTTCGAAAGAGTTTTTGGTGACTACATTTGAGGTTTCCGTATCTGCTGCTGGTGTGACGGCTCTCTCATATAGGGTGGCATCTGCAGTTTTTCCAGGATCGCAGCTAGGTGGTGTAGTGGATTGGGGAGTGGAGGAGTTTACGCACCTTGCCTTTACCTGCATTCTTGTACGCACTTCGGAATTAATACGGCGGATCGCGCTCACATGTCCCTTGGACTTTGGCGAGTCAGTGGTCTTAGGCCGAAGCTCGCATTTTGTATGATCTACGGGGTGAGGCCCATGACAGTGGATACAGCGGTCAGGGCAGGTATGCTGACCGATGGCTACGCAAAAGTTACCATGCTCATTTTCGATATTTTGGGTTATCCACATAAGCGGCACCTAGGGGAGGAGGCGCATATGTGCTTGTTGTGCCACAGCTAGCACCGAGTGCATTGTACTGTGGAGAAACGTCGGGGAAGGATTCGGGCGGATGTTCGGCACCAAAAGAGGAAAAGGATGAGTGGCAGGCGCTGGTGCCATCAGGGAAGCGGCCAATCAATGCTGTCGATGAGGTCGACGGGTTCATCTCATTATTTCTAAGCGGTGTAATAGCAACTTGAGGCACACCTGTGGCGACAGCGAGTGCTCCTTCCATAACAGCAGCCGTGACTGGTTATAGTCCATATTTCAGATATTCAATTATGGTACCGTATAAATGAGGGACATACAGTACAATCTCGCTATAACAATGTGGGGCAAAACTTAACCAAGGCTACCGATTGGAGGATTCAATTGAATTGGCCAATCGGGAGCCTTGGTTAAGTTTTGCCCCACATTGTTATAGCGAGATTGTACTGTATTCTATCTTGTATGAGGTCTAAGGTGCCGCGTTTTCGACCAGACGTCACAAAAGAGATCAACCATTGCTATCTTCACTCTAAGTATTGAAGTATCACTATCTCTAGGACATAGTACGAAGCCAGTTTTTGTAGGTTACACACTAGTCAGGAGTGAGCCACAGTTCCCAAGCTTGGCTGTAAGGTAGCAATGAATCGAGTACGCAGAGAGATGTCGAATTTTATCACCTTCGACTATTCTCACAAATAAACGGTCATCCTATCGGGTTTTATTAGGTTCGGGCTGGATCTTGCTTTGCGCTGTTGAGCTTTTGATTGGGCCAAGATCAGTTATGACGTTGGAGTGCGCCGAACAGCATTTGCGTAAGATGCTGCCGCGAGGGACGTGTGCTATGGCCTGGTGGAGAAGGTTCCGCTGTAATAGATGGTTTATCGGCTAATTAAGCATCAAAAAGGCGGGTTGCATCTTTCTCAAGGTCTTGACAAAAGTTTTTAGCCGCCTCTAATTTTTTATGCAGGAAAAGAGGCGCGGTTTGCTGCATTGCACTAGTAATCGGTCGCTGCAGAAATTTCGCCAAATATTTCTTGGGCTTGCCTAGCGTGAGCTTCGGTTTTTTCGACGCGCTTGGAATGGGTATCTCGAATAGGGCCAAGGCAAAAGTTTTCGAATGGGTCGTCGGGAAGCTCGTCGTATTAGAGAGGTATGGCTGCGGCGTCGGGTAAGAAGCTGGGAACAGGATTGTCCCGGTCCATGCCATTTTTAGAAGCAGAGGGAATGAATGAAGCCTGTAAATGAGCCTGGCAGACCTCCATCGGCGAGTGCGATAAGCGCGAGACGCGCTTGGTTGAACCAATGGTTTGGCAAGAAGGGGTGGTTCCTTTTACAACCTTCGGAGGGTGAGTATATAGGATGGTTTACTAGAGGAATGGGTGTTTCTGTTGAAAGCCATGATGAGATGGATAATTCTGCGTTATCAATGTAGGTGATGATAATGTTTATGTGTACGATTAACTGGTTGACAATGATGGACTCTCTTGGCCTGTTGAATCTTTTGCTAGTTGAGCTGGTGATTTAGAAATCTTTTGCCTTGGTCATTGGTTCGAAGGTCACTTGGCTTAAACATGAGCAGTGAGCTGCATGGTATATTTGACTCGTATACTGACGCCATAATGATAACGCTAAAATACAGTTGATTACATAAACAATACTACAGTAGAGCCTGTCCAAACTCATAGTGGGTCGCGTTATAAATGTTGAAAATATTCATTGCAATTTAATCGTTCATATTTTCAATAGCTATCCCTGCACCAAAAATGAATTGTAAGGGTAAGTGTTGTAAAGGTAAGCACCAACAGTTCAATAAATCTTAACAATAACTATACCCGGGACCCACTATGGGATTGGACAGGTCCTACGATACTTGATTATCTAACTCACCCACCTAAATCTCTGCTAGCTCTATAGCTATATGTAGGTATCCAAATCCCACTAGAGATTTCATGAAAGCATATTTCTTTCTACAGAATGTCTCGACATAAGCTCATAAAGAATCTCATCTTGCACGATGAACTTGACACTTATGATGGCGAAGCTGGCTACGATTATGACTACAACTGTGATAGTGATAACGGAAATGGTACAATAAGTCATTCGCCAATTTGTCATCTTTCTAGTTAACAAAGCCTACAGAGCTCAGTGAAGAAGATAAAGGTTGATTACCCAAGTAGACCCTTAGACATGCGATCTATATACTGACAGGCATCCGAGAAAACATGCGTATTGGCACAATTGCAGTGCGCGCTGAACTACCTCCCTCATCGATCAACATTTCCGATCAACAGATACAAGATTCATTGTGGCATACATATTGTGACATTGAAAAAACTGTTAACTACTTAACTCGGACACATCTTGATAAACCGAGAGTGGCAAATACAACTGGAACTAAAAAACTTAAAGGTTCGTCATTTCATGAATTTGGTGATGAGTGTGCTCCAAAATCTGGCAGAGAATGCAAAGGTGTCACAGGTAAGACTCGGAAATTTTAGTCCTTCACAGGCGAGACTGACTTAATTTTCCAAGAAATAAAACTTGAAGAAAAATTTAAATATCCCTCTTTTTCTGAGTTCTTCAAAGGGACGCCGTGGCTTAATATTCCGTCTGAATTTCAAGCTACCTTCGAACCTCCTGTAGCCCGACCGGGCGGTTTATTGGGAGGTTCGGGTGAGTCAACAAAGATGTCAAAATTGCAGACTCTAGCAGCTGCAAGAAAGAGAATGGCTCAAGAACAGAAATCTAGTACTGGCGTGAGCGCTGAAGAAACTGCCAAATTGCGTACGAGTAAACTCGCTGGAGACTCGCAAAGCTCTAGCGGGCCTAACTTTTCTTCAAAGTTTTCCCGAGGCTTTCCTATTCGAAGGCGCAACGTCTCAGATTTTACAGAGCAGAGTTTAAATCCTACCGAAACATCATTGGCAGAGCCAGAAAGAGCACCTCCAAATGACTATGTCCTAGTAGACAAAGCTAAGCCCTCAGAGTTCGCGAACACTATGTTTAGCGGCAATACCCCTGAACGTTCTCGACAAAATTTCACGATAAACTTTGCCACACATGACTCTCTGACGACTGACCCTTTTGCAGGCCCAAGCCCCGATGATGTTGTTCTGGCAGCTCAATCCAAAGGTTTGAGTAAAACAGTTCGTGCAAACAAATAACTCGGCAACTGATGCGGCAACAGCCAGTAACCAAAACAAGACTCAATCAAAAAACAAGAACGCAAAAAAACACGAGCCAATGATTAAAAGTACCGAATCATCAAAGGTGGATGAATTGCCCCAAACCAAAAGCAAAAAACTCGACGTGCTGAAGGAATTCGACAATCAAGTCGCTAAAAATGCTGCAAGTTTTGTCGTTATTGGTAAGCTCGCTTAATAATTTGGCGCAATGTAGTTTTAATGTGTCAGGTCACGTTGATGCCGGCAAGAGCACGATGATGGGACGATTACTGTTCGATTTGGGATTCGTTGATCAGCGCACAATTGCAAGATACAAGAAAGAAGCAAGTTCAATAGGGAAATCTTCTTTCGCCATGGCATGGGTGCTTGATCAAGGCAGTGAAGAACGAACACGAGGAGTAACTATTGATATCGCTTTGAAAAGATTCGAGACTAAAAAGACATCATTTACTATTCTTGACGCTCCAGGCCATAAAGATTTCATTCCTAATATGATAGCTGGTGCCTCACAGGCTGATTTTGCTGTTCTTGTTATTGATGCTAGCACCGGCTTATTCGAATCTGGCCTCAGAGGGCAAACCAAAGAGCACGCATTTCTAGTCAGAAGTATGGGCGTGCAGAGGATAATAATCGCTATAAATAAGCTAGATACTGTCCAATGGTCTCGCGAACGTTTCACAGAGATTGAAACTCAAATTACTTCATTTCTTACTGCTGCCGGTTTCCAGTCGAAAAATATTTCCTTCGTGCCCTGCTCAGGCCTAACAGGCGACAATATAGCTCGAAAATCAACTGATCCAGCTGCCTCGTGGTACGATGGTTTGACTCTGGTAGAAACATTAGATAATTATGAACCAACATCTCGTGCCCTTAATAACCCTTTACGTTTAACAATATCTGATATTTTCCACAGCGGCGCTCAAAACTCTCTCTCAGTCAGCGGACACATTGAGGCAGGTAGTCTCCAAGTATCTGATTCTTTAATCGCCCAACCATCTAATCAGACATTCTCCGTCAAATCGATAGAAAAAAACAACGAGACTGTAAACTGGGCAGTTGCTGGGCAAAATATTATCCTCCAGCTTTCTGGCAATGAAGAAAATTACCTCAAAATCGGAGGCATGCTTTGTTCACCATCTAATCCCATTAAAATTGTTGACAATTTTACGGCGAAAATTCTAGCTTTTGAATTTATACTACCAATGCCAATTGATATCCACAGAGGATGTCTCCATGTCACTGGACGAGTGAAAGAGATCCTTGGTATTTTGGATAAGACAACGGGAATTGAAAAAAGCCAAAAAACCCCCCGATTTGTCAAGCCAGGATTGGTAGCCCGCATAGTGGTTGAATTGGACCAAATAGCACCTTTAGAGGCGCCTGGAAGAATTGTCTTACGTTCTGGAGGGACAACAGTCGCCACTGGAATGTTGGAATGAAATCACTTGATTTTATTCTAATTTTTTCGTTATTTTTCTGTACCACTATCTGGGCATGTAGATCAGCTCGCAAATTTTAGCTTCCTGCGACAAAGCTTTTTGTAAGTGGCTGTGCCAAGTTCAAAAAGCTGCCCAAGAATAGGTCGACTTGCAAGATACAAATTATGAAAGTGTCTGGGTTTAAGGGTTGGTTTTTCAAAAAATGAGAACAAATGATAGGATTTTCTTGAAAAGGCTACAAGAGATAAAGTAATAATATTCGTGAAGTAATTCAATGATGCTTCGCTTCATCATCTCCAGATGATTTTTATTACAAAACTTATAGATAGTCAAATCATGAACAAAATCTTGCGTCTTTTTTCAATTCTTGTGTATTCAGCCTTTAGGCTATGACACATATGACACTTGTACGGTACATGGAACCACGACTAAACTTGAAATAAGCGACACTCACATCCGAATATCATTTGAAGACATGACTCGAAGTCAGGCGCCTTACAGACCTTGCAATCCTCAACCGTTTACGTTTGCCGCAGGAGCGCATTTCAGCAAACCACTGCTTTACAGTGTGCCTACGTCATCGTCATTCACGTGACAAGGCGATATATGTGGTATTGTGAAGAAAGGGTGTAAGATAGCAGTGATGGAGTAAACAAATGTACGAGTGTAGGGAACAATAAGATAGACGTTATTATCCTTATAGTCACAAGACGTATATGTCTACTTGTGTGGTCTAGGATATTTGCAGATTGATATGCCAACTCGCTTTTCTTCATAGATACAGTCGATTCTCGTTATAACAATACCGGTTATAACAATATTCACGTTACAACAATAGCCTCGGCTGTGCCCCTTTTTGTGCAAAGCCAAATTAGCAATATTCGCGCTATTAGGATATATTGCTATGCAGCCCCACATCTTTGGTGGAACATTGTTATAACGTGAAATTGTTTGACAGGATGCCGCCGAAAAGGATGGCCTTCCAGGTCGATGAGAAGGTCGCCTTGAGGGTCCAGCATATGCAGTTTCCGCACCAGTCTCAGAAGGAGCTCGCTCAGTGGTTTGAGACTCAGTTTGGCAAGGCAATCACGCAGGGAACAGTCAGTCAGATACTGAGCAAAGCGAGTGCTCACCTTGATCAGGAGGGAGTCTTATCAACAAAAAGGAAGCGGTGCCATGAAGACTACCCAGTGCTTGAGAAGGCGCTCGCCCAATTCATCATCGAGCGGCAGCAGCAGCTCATCATCAACGGCGACGTGGTCAGACATGCGGCTCGTCAGCTCTGGAGAGATCTTCCTCAATACCAAGTCCTACAGGAGCCGCAGTTTAGCGCCGGCTGGATTACCAGATTCAAGAGCCACCACGGCATCAAGGAGTTTCGAAGGCATGGTGAAGCAGCCAGCGTCGATGAAGGAGCAATGGCTACAGCGCTTGTAAGCAAGATTGCGATATGTGAGGTATTCGCTAACTTCTCAAGGCCTTGATCCAAGCCAGAGTAGCGCAGTACGCTCCGAACGACCAGTATAACTGCGACGAGACCGGTCTCTTCTTGAAGCTCATACCAGATAGGAGCCTGGCTACCATGCAGCTCGCAGGCGTAAAGAAAGAGAAGGCGAGAATCACGATACACCACTGCTGTAACGCGACTGGCACTCACAAGCTGCCAATGTGGATAATTGCGCGACACAAGAGGCCACGTTGTTTCGCAGCTGCTGGCGTGAGGGACCCTGAGGTGCTCGGCATCAAATGGCATACAAATAAGAAGGTGTGGATGATAACAGAGATTATGATGGAGTGCCTACTTTGGTTTGATAGGCAGATGGTCGGCCACAAGGTCATCCTATTGCTTGAAAACTTCAGTGCGCACGCGGCAGCTGTAAATGAGCTTGCAGCGTTGCCACCCGGTTTTGGTCTGTCGAATACGGAGATCTGCTGGTTACCTCCGAACACAACAAGCCGATTACAACCTCTGGATCAGGGCATCATCGCTTCATCCAAAGCGCACTATCGCCGGCAGTGGATTACATATATGCTTCAGCAGCATGAGCTTGGTTATGACGCCCTTCGTACGATGAACGTGCTCAAAGCGATCCGCTTCTCGGTCGGGGCATGGAGCGGGGTTACCCCGACAACAATCGCGAATTGCTGGCGCCATTCTACTGTCAATCTACAGCCCCAAGGAACTACTGTGGACGTTGAGATTGAGGCAGTCAGCGGGCTCCAAGTCGAGCTACAGGAGCTTCACCGGCAGCAGCGGATCCAGCAGCTTATGGACGTCAACTATCTACTCCATCTACCTGAGGAGCTTGTTGAGGACTCAGCCGACGATGTTCATGATCGCCTTGTACAGCTATATAGCCCTGTCGAAGACCAAGAGTCAGAAGAAGAGGGAGTTGAGGAGCTACCTCGTGTACAACCGCGACAAGGACTGCTCCTATTGCAGCAACTTCGGCTCTACGAAGAACAGAAACCAATGCCAAACACGGGGTGGATAAGCAACTTGTACAGCTACGAGAAGGTGGTCAGGAAGGAGTAGACTGAGGGCCTCGAACAGCAGAGTTTGGATAAGTACTTCGTGGTCTCACGTGACCATTCAATATAGCAATATCTCACTATAACAATACAAATCTATGACTCCCAAATTATTGTTATAACGAGAATCGACTGTAGCACTCTCGCCTCACTCCTCATGTTTAACCTTCCCCCCCGCTCGCCTTCCCATCCCCCACCACCCCTATATGCCTCCGCCCCGATGGGTGGAGAGGGGTCGCTGACAGGGATGCTACTGTCAACTACCTCCGCCGCTGATACCAGGAACAATGAAGCCACGCTCATGTTCCAGAACATTGCTTGCGTCCTTGATGATGCACTCAGTGAAAACAACGCTCTCCCTCAGCATCCCCAAAAACCTTTTCGGAATTTTATCGCTGATCTCAGTTCTGTAGCCCGCTGATACTTCGAATGTCATGTCAGAGGCTCCCAAAGACCCCCGATTCTGTATCCTGCCATAAGTACTGTACAAGCTTCAACTTTACAATCTGTAAATCAAAAGAGTTCAATCGATAGTTCTTCCACATACTCTAAATCGTACGCAAATATAGCTATGATCCCTTCCTCAAAGAAATAATCACAAGCTTCCCCAAAAACTTTAAGAGCTCAAGTTCAAAATAGATCCAAAGTTCAGCCTAAAAGTAGACCTGAAGATAATCGTCTTTTAGTTCGGGTCAGCCCAAATCATCCGGCCCTAAGCTTTTCTCCCTATGCCATAATGCTAGATCTCAATGCCTTTTTAAAGAAGAAAATGGTAAGAGAGGTACAATCTACCAAAACTGGATTTGCAATTTGTCAAGTATCCACCGAAGCACAAGAAAAATTGATTGCTCGAATGGGTGAAATTGAAGCTTCTCTCTGTGCCCAAGGCCAATGCAAGGCCGAGAAACCTGGAAAGCACGTAGCCTACCGACTTTCTAGCGTACCCCGATCCTATGCTGTCTTTAACGGTAGCATAGTGAATTGAAACAAATTGATGCATCTGTCGTTGCAGATGCTCTGACAGATCTCACAAATGTCCCTCCTATAAATTTTCTAGAGTCTCGAGGCTCTGACAATTCTGGTTTCTCTCCTAAAAAAAACCGGATCGTCCTATATCCCAAAGGTCCAACGTTATCTAAGATTCTCCCTCTATTTGGTGTCCGTATTCCAGCTAAACTCTTGCCCCCAAGGTCCAGAACACCACAATGCGGACTGTGCTTTGGCTGGCACAACGAGCAATCGTGCTCTCGCTTCCCTCGCTGTAGAATATGCTCTTCCACAAAATATTCAGAAAGTGGACACAAATCAGGTGACCCAAGTGGAACCCACTTTTGTCTGCCAAAGTGTGTGAATTGCCACGAACCCCATCCAGCAGACTCTCTTGAGTGTCTAATTAGACCTAGAAGAGATAACACATTACCTGCTAGAACGCAAATCGCTGAGATCAGGAAAGCTGCCCACTGTGGAATTATGGATAGTCAGCCCAAGATAGCTCCGACAGAATGCTACACATCAAGCTAATCTCTTACTCAAACTCCCCTTCAAACTAGATATCTTTTTGCGGAGTTACCTTCAATTACAGGTGGAAAATTTGCCGTTTTAGCTTCAGAAAGCTGTCTAGATAACTCTACTGCAATGAATGATGACTAAAAGCTCTATCATTAAAACACTCTCCATCAACGTTGGTCGCTGTCAGGAAAGCCTCTACTGTATAATATATATATGGAGATTGCCAGATCATAGTGTTCTATGATTCTGGTCTGGCCTTTTAGCCGAGTGGTGATGCATCTATCTCGTGTATCATGTAGGATGGCAACCTTTAGCCTGACACCCACCTCTTAACCCCTCTCTCTCCCCACGCTGTCTACATACCGCTTATGACAGTCGCTCTTCATCTGCGCACCAAATCGCCCTTCAAACAGCGTTTACATCACTAATAGATATCTTGCTGGTTCAAGAACCCTACATCTCCAGAAATACTAGCCGGAGAATCACGCGCAAGCATCCATCGTTTGAATGTTACACGCCAGTCGATGACTGGACCATCCGACCTCGTGTACTAACCTACACAAGGAAGGAAATCAATCTTATCTTCGCTCAATTTCGCCCAAATTCTCTAGCACAGTACGGCAAAGAAGACGTTTTATTTCTTACTGTTAAAGGCCCAGATAGACTCTGCATCCACATAATCAACGTTTATAATGCTCCCCCTGGGTCTACAAATCCAGGGGCTGGCGTGTCGCTTCTTCTTTCACTCAGGGACACTTATTTCTATCACAAGACAATTCTGGCAGGAGACTTCAATCTCTACCATCCAAACTGGAACCCGTCATATCATGGCTCACCCTCAGCACAGGGACTGGATCTAATTAGCTGGCTCGAAGCCAATGACCTGTTCCTATTATCTGAGGTCGATGTACCGACCCATAATCACGGAAACGTTCTTGACCTTTGCTTTGCCTCCAGCCCGCTACAAGCTGGAGATGCTTCTGCGACCGTCCAACATGACCTTGATGTTAGTTCAGACCACCTTCCTTTGCTCATCAAAATTCCCTGTCAAGCACGGAACCAGCCCCCTACCCCAAGACTCAGATTCGCAACGATTAATCCCGAAACATTTCTTTCGCTACTTCACACTAATATAACTGCCCTAAATTTGCTCTCTGAAAAATGTAGGGCAACTCTAGACGAAAGGGCTGAGATACTCACACAAATTCTCCTCAATTGTTATTCAGGCTCAGCTAAACGGTCCCTCCCACACAATAGAGGACAACCGTGGTGGGACCAGAGCTGCAGAGAAGCAAAGAAAAGTACAAGGAAAAGGCTCAAGCTGGCAATGTCACAAAAGAAGACAGGAAAGAATTTCGCAAAGTTACACGACGGGCTAAGACTTTCTTCTTGCAGAAAATCACCGACCTGCCAGCCAATTCGAAAGATGTCTTTAGTATAGCAAGGTGGCACAAATCAAAGGACGAATTCCGAACCCCTGCTCTCGTAGATCCAAATTCTCCAGACTCACCACCCGCCCAGTCAACTGAAGATAAGAGAGATCTGCTGGTAAGATATCTGCTAAGCAATCAGTCGGAAGTACAGGATATACCTCTATCTGCACCTTATGTACCAAAAATCACTCTCCCCTTTCCCGAGCTGGCGATGAATGAGATTACCAATGCTATCCTTGGAGTTGGCAACACTACCCCTGGAAAAGACCAAATACCAACAGCAGTCCTGCGCCTGGCTTGGCCAGTCATCTCAGATCTAGTTCCAGATCTCTTTCAATCATATATGGACGTGGGACATCACCCTAAATGCTTTAGGATTGCAATCGTAGCCAAAATTGGTAAGCCCAATAAGGTAGACAGGTCTTCTCCAAGGTCTTGCAGACCTATCGCGCTACTGTCCGTACTGGGCAAGTGACTAGAAAGGCTGGTAGCAAAACAAATGTCATGGATAGCTATTAAATATAAAGTGCTGGCTCGTCAACAGTTTGGAGCACTACCTTTACGTTCTAGTGTAGACCTCACTACTTCTCTCACTCATGATATAGAAAGCGCACTGTCGATAACCTGTAATTTTTTGTTCATTCAAAAAGTATATTCCTCTCTCTTCCTAATGCTGCGTACAAGATGATCATATTGTAACGGCCGGTAGTCCGAATAAACACTGTAGCTCACGTTATGCAACGTGAGCCTCTTCGGGTGACCCAAGGGGGATCCACGCAGGACTAGTAAAAGTCGAAGCTTCTAACTTCCAACCAAAACCTGCAGAAGACGGTCAACACCATGCAGGTGATAGAGCGCATGCTATGCAGAATAATCGCTTCTTGACATGCATTAGGCGGCAGGGGAGCGATGACGTTTGCGAGGTGGAAAATGACGCAATAGCACGTGCGGACGGGTATTGGAGGAGAATGTATGGGAATATAAGTAGACACGATTGTAACATAATTAATCTTCAGTAGAATTCGAAATTAAATCTGTAATTGTAACAGTTGTGAACTGTGTATTGTGTGCGCTCGCTTAGTCCAACTATTGCAGGGTTGTACTTGGCTCGGCAAACTAACAAGGTTGTCGCGACACATATGTAAATTATCCTTCGCATAGATAGAGATTCTCTCTTTAGATTATTTGTAAATAAAGATTCAGCCTTAACATTTGTTAGCTCTCTGACAGCAATATCTTTAACATCAAGCTCCAGCTGACATCATTGATTCGTGACATATATACAGAGCTACGTTAAAGGTATTACTTTACGTGCTATACCCAATTTAGCTAACGTCAGATCGAGACCACTCTGCCGAATTGGAACCAACTACTGATTCTCTTATTGATGTATACCAACACGCACTAACAAAGGGCTTGAATGCCACCGTTGCCAAATTTGACATTAAAGGGGCTTTTAAATCTGTTTGTCATAAGCGGTATGTAGACAGCGTGGGGAGAGAGGGAGGACAAGAGGTGGGTGTCAGGCTTAAGGTTGCCATCCTACATGATACACGAGATAGATGCATCACCACTCGGCTAAAAGGCCAGACCAGAATCATAGATGACTATGGTCCGGCTATCTCCATTTATATATTATACAGTAGAGGCTTTCCTGACACCGTTATTCCAGGTAGGCTCGTCAGAAGGCTTAGGGAACAAGCTTAGCCAACTCGGCTATGTAACTGGATATCTTCATTTGCAACTGAACGCAAAGTCTGTCTGCGGCTAGACGGGGAAATTGGAAATCCCAGGCCAATAAACTTTGGACTTCCACAAGGCTCCCCAATTTCTCCGATACTTTTTATGCTTTACATCTCCCCCCTATTCAAGCTAGAAGGCCTAAAGAAGGCTTTTGGGTATGCAGATGACTCTGCAATTATAATGATATCTCCGACATTGTGTTAGAATTGGTTAATATTGATCCGGTTCGGACCGTAATTCTACACCGAATCAACGCACTATGCGACCCGGCATACGGATATCCGATTCATTACTAATCTGTACCAGTCAGATAATCACTAGGTATGATCTCGGATAGTTCTATCTGTAATGGAGGTATACACGTTCATCCCCTTATCATCCTCTTATCATCCTTTGGAAATCCTACAATGATCTCTTTGATTATTAACATTAACCTCCTTCAGGATCTTATGATAGTTTCTACCATATTCATCTGGAGTTAGAAGATTGGATTATAGAATGGACCTGGGCAAGATGTATATATACCACTGTTGTGCTGGCTCGGCTGAGGTGCTGGTATCAGTAATGATAATTGTGCTTGGAAGAGATGGAAGTACATGGAACCTCATGGAAGTCAGCAGAAGCATTGACTCTGTTCTATAGAGAACACAAGTAGATGCTAGAAGATTCCAGGGGTTATGATCAGGAGTAATGGGATGATGTGCAACTATAATCTTAATGTCTATAAGACATATCTTTCTCTCATCATATCATTAGGCAGATTATCAGATCATTCATTATAATACGCATACAGTATTCATTCTATATCTATTCCCATCATCAGTATATACCATCCTCTGTGTATACAGCCATCATCAGTATACACCATCCTCTGTGTATACAGCCATCATCAGTATACACCATCCTCTGTGTATACAGCCATCATCAGTATACACCATCCTCTGTGTATACACCATCATCAGTATACACCATCCTCTGTGTATACAGCCATCATCAGTATACACCATCCTCTGTGTATACTGCAACAGATTCAGTAGCCAACATCCTGTCCTCCGTAAGCTCATAACTATAACAACCACTTGATAAACCCCTAAGTAATTAATTAATTTAATACAAAAATATATCTTACTTCTGAAAACTCTACACTTTGGAAGAAAATTCGGAAAATATAAGTACTGCAACTGTTAAGGGCTGTGCCCTGGATGTATGACTGGTCTGGTGACTAAGCCCAGTCTGCTCTAATCAAGGAATAACTATATGCCGTTAAATATGTATAGTTACACAGTGCTGGTCTTGGTTATGCTTTATGCACAAGGTTGCAGGGTTGTGCCGACAGTCCACGCTAAGGAAAGGGGTTGCGCTTAGTTCTCCGGTTGCGAGTTAGAAATAGCCAGAGGGACTGGGTGAGGAGTGTACGAGCGCAGGTATATGAGCATGTATACGAATTCATCTACACGAATTCATGTATACGAGTTTATGGGTACGAGTCGGTTTGTACGGGTTATGGGTACGAGTTCATGTGTATGACTTCATGTATACGAGTTTGGCATACCAAGGAGTTGGTGATAGAGGAGGGATAAAACAGCCCATTCCCTCGTACATTTGTATCTACATAGACAGAATATATACAATTTGTGGCATTCGCTTGTCGTGCAGTGACCGACGCCAGTTACCCTTCACAGCAAACAATCAGGCGTTAAACTGGGGTGATACAGAAAGTGTAACTTTTGATCCAGGTAAATCAGAGCTACTCGACTGCTCGAGAAAGCATAGACATAAGAACGTTAGTCCGCCGGTCTATACAAATAGCTTTACTATTTCCGAAAATAACCAAAGACCTTACCTAAAATGGTTGGGAATACACTTCGACAAGAAGCTTTCGTTCAAATACCACGTGCAGATACAGACTGCAAAAGCCATTAAAGTAGCCCATGCCCTCCGATGCCTGGGAAATACAATACGAGGTGTCTCGCCAAGACTCTCTAGACAAGCTGCTTTTGCGTGTGTCCTACCTATTGTCCACTTTGGAGCTGAGACTTGGTAGCCTGGCAAGCACAGAATTAAGAGCGGAAAAGAAGTGAGCAACAAAGTCAGCACAAATCTGAAGATCGTAGACAAAGTACACCAAGTCGTGGCAAGGTCAATCCTCCCAGACTTCCGGACCTCTCCCTCATCTCTTTTGAGAGAAACTGGACTCTTACCCGCTGAGATAACATTTAACAATATATCTCAAAGAGCAGCTTTGCGTATACGTCGGCTTGATCGTCATCACCCTCTAATTCTGCGTAAGAAAATCTCACTCACACAGCCTGCCCTGTCCCGCTTTTCCAGGTCATGTAGAAGCATTCCTGACTCAGAGAATTTTGCTCCTCCGGCTAATCCTCCCTGGGTCATCAAGGAAACAAAACAGGAAGCTAACATCCGCATTTGTGGTCCGTCAGGTCCAATAAACACAAGAGCTCAAAGGTTTTCTAACTTTCTGGGCACAATTCCTAGGAGCGATATCCTGATATACTTATGACAGCTGGGCAGCTGGAAAGCCCTGTAGCCTACGCTGGTAAGCGCAGGCGCTAAAGTGGGGGCGTAAACTGGGACCTATGAAACTGAGGAATATGAAACTAGGGTAGTGGTGGCGCTATCAGGTTTCATCCTTGGGGACTCAACTCGCGGCATTGAAACAGACTACGTGGTATCAGATGGTGATCGTGATGAGCTGTATCAAAACTTTACAAGCAACATAGAGTAGGCCAAATGTATAATAGTAGCTATTGTTCTTCGATGAGATTTTCCTTTTACATAGTTAATTATAAATTACTCTGCATTACTTAACAGCCTAAGCAGTTAGTAGTGAACCGTCACAATACTCAGATGGGTCGAAACTATCTGATGGTGATTCAGGAGGTGGATATGTCATTTTTCAGTATGGACTCCAAGTTTGCTCGGAAGCTTTTCCTCTCGGAAAATTTAGAGATTCTTATGACGCCGAAGCTCATGCAGCTCTTCAAGGACTCCGTGCAGCTATCACGCTCCCTTCAGCTCGCTTTGCAAATAATTTATGGCTATTTTTAGATAACGCAGATGTTGCAGGGACAATCCTGACCTCAAAGCCCTCAAAATCATCCCAACCAACATTCTTAAGCTTCTTTGAAGCAGCAAAGATTTGGAAAACTAGAACGAGGCTCCCCCATATTGAAGAGAGACAGATTCACATACGCTGGGTTCCCGGCCACGCAGGAATTGAAGGCAATGAGCTAGCTGATTCTAACGCAAAAAGAGAAGCATCTATGCCATTCCTAGGACTACCTGAATATTCTCTTACCTGTCTAGCACAATGGCACTCCACAAACCTGAAACAAGTCCGAATTAGTTGGTGGAGTAGTCTATCAGGAACTACTAAAGCACTTTGGTCACGTAATGTCATTCGAAGCCTCATTGTGGCGTTGGCTTTTTATAATTAGCCAGAGGCTCGAGACGGTTCGATAATTAGATTTTTGATCTTAGTTCTTCCTATAATTCTTTATGGTTCTATAGGTTTCTATTTACAACCAGTTAGGGGGGTATGTTGAGGGGTCTTGGCATCGATGGGGTTCTGTTGGATTCTTCGGCGTTCTATTTGATTCTATTGGGGTTCTGGATGGTATTGCGGGGATCCTTGTTGAAGAATTCGGGAGCTGTATATGAAGTGGTATTTCCTGTAACTCTCAGATCCTCAGATCTGAATGTTGTATTCTATTCTCGATATTCTGAAGAATCAACTATTGAGTCATCGACCTTACTCTTGCTCCTGCTCCTGTGATTGGTCTTGAAGTTGTTTCATCAGACCAATATTGTTGTTGTGTCGCTGTTGTTATCTGTTCTAACGTTTCCTTGTTGGCCTCTTGTTATTGTTTCCTTGTTAGTCCCTGTCTTCGTCTCTGGCATAGCCATATTCCGGCTTCATACGCCCGGCTAGAAATCAGCACTGCACCACACTTTCCAAAGGAGCTTCTCTTGGGCCGAAAGGCTTTGGGTTACTTAATCGCAGCTAGAACGGGACACGGAGCCTTTGCGGCTTACCACACTCGTTTTAATCACGAAGAAGCTAGATTAAATTGTCTTTGCAGGTCACCTAAAACACTGACTCACTTTTTATTTTGTCGAATCCTCTGGCGCCGAAGGGGCTGCCCTGTAGGGCCTATTAGAAAACTCATACCGGACCTACTCGGTACACCTGAAGGGGCTAGAATTCTAAACGAATGGTTAGGGCAGTCTCATTTCTTTGAAGAAATTTGCACTCGTTGAGGAGAATCCTTATTTTTTTTTTTTGGTCTTATGTTTGTAGAGTACGATCGAGGCAATGGTGGAGCAGGCGGATTGGACTGACTGATCATCAGTCACGAGTTTGGGGAAATCTCGTAAATTATATTACTCTTGGGCACACCTATCTTCTGTCTGCGGTTTCATATAACGCGGCATAGCATTGTAATTAAATCTTAGATTTGTTTAGGCTTAGTTAAGTCCTAGGGCTTCGGCTCTAGGGTCCTATATCCCGGTTGGGATAGATAGCACGTGCTCTAGGGCACATGATTATCACCCCAGACGTTAAATATTAACAACAACAACAACCAGTCATCTCTAACCCTGAGACATCCCCTTTTACCTCGAACCATATTTACGTACCGCTCACGTCTTCCTATTCCTATCCAGCTATTCCCTCTAAATCGATTCCTACAAGTCGATTCCTACAGAAATGCATTTTAGTTCGGCCGTCGCGTTCGTGATGGCCAAATCACAACAACCACCTCCCTTGGCCCAGCGCGCCGCTGACGAGCTTCAGCTCGTCCAGCGCGTGGCAAAGGGTCGAGCTACTTGGGTTCAATCCTTTCACACCAAGCTTTGGTCAGCCGTTGAAGAGGCTGATCCTCTCATTCAGTCCTTTGTGCGCGAGCAAATGGACGCGTTTCTCTTAGCGGTTGCTTCTGGGCACCCTATGCAACCCAACAGCCAGATACAACCCAAATCGTCGGGCTCCTTACCCAAGCCCAGCCAAAGCATCCCACCACGACCCCCCGCCCCTACATCGAAGAAAACTCAAAGTTGGGCAGCGACCGCCGCAGTCCCTCCCGCCAACATCCCCCCGGCGTCGTCGTCGTCGTGACCCAACACAACACATCACCCCTCTCGCGCGCCTGTTCCAAAACAATCTGCAACCACCAAGCGCCCCAAGGCTATGTTCCACTTCTCAGAGCAGACACCACAGCAGTCAAGGCTGCTTTCATTCACATTGTGCCCGACCTTAAGGACGGAATTGCCTCCGTTACTCGCTGCGCAAATGGTTTCAACATCATTTTCTCGTCTGATGCATCGCTAAAAATTGCGATGGACAACGCCGACTCCATAAAGGCGTCTCTTTCCGGTTCCCTTGCTCAACTTGAGGACCGCATCGGGTATGTTGTGAAGCGTATCCCACGCACTATCTGGAATCCGGTCTCTAATTTGGTTCCCACCACGCTCGATGACGTCAAGAGCATTGCCCAGGCACAGACTGGCGTCGCTCCATCTAGCGCCCACTGGTCTTTACATAAAGATCGCCATGATCCACTGCATACGGCAGTTATTTTCTTTCCTAAAGAGGTGTCAACTTTTCGAATTGTTGACAGCGCCCCTTCCTAACGCTATATCCCTAACCCGAAGGTAGTCCAGTGTGATACTTGTTTCGGGTTTCACCAATCCTCTCGCTGCCGTACTCAAGCATTGTGCGCTCGCTGCGGTGCACTTCGCCACCACGGAGAATGCCGTCATCTTTGTCGGTGTATCAACTGCCTGGGGCCTCATTCAGCAGACGACCCTAACTGCCCTTTACGTCCTCGCCCTTTCAAGGGAAAACTGATTCATCCTTCGGAAAAAGCGATAATTGAACTCCGTTCACGGAATCGTAATAATCTCAGGAAAGAGCGTCGCGCAGAGGCAGCTGCTGCCGCTGCTACCACCCCTGCCACCTCCACCTCTCCTAGCAGTCCTAGTGCAGCGACTCTCTCGACGGAAACCCCCTCTGTCCCTTCTAAACGCACGCCTTCTGCCAGCCAGAATAGCTTCACACCGCTTGCATCTGCCCCAGATAGTTCTATGGATGTAGACCTACATGAGCAAACCACCATCAATACTTCTAATAGCAATTCCTATGAGCAATAGAGCCTATTTCAGAAGTTCCCCCCCGCCTCGCCTCCGTTTCCTCCAAGCAAACGTTGGGCGTGGTGGGTCCTCTCACCTCATCCTTTTACAAGCCGCATTTCAAGGTAAGTATGACGTGATCTTTGTCCAAGAGCTCTGGACACAAACAATCAACCTAAAGAACGTAACCAAGTCCCATCCAGCCTACGTCATCTTTGCTCCTCCTAACCGTGACTGGAAAAATTCGCGCCCGCGCGTTATCACCTATGTACGAAAGAAATCAAACCTCCGTCCTATCCAGCTGGATTGTGGTTTCTCACCCGATATCATTATCCTCCGTCTTTAGTGCTCTCCTTCTTTAGAGGTCATAAATGTATACCGTCCACCTCAAGCTCCGATGCCTGAGAGTCTCAGCGCACTCCTAAGTTGGCCGATCAAACCGAATACCATAATTGTGGGAGATTTTAACCTTCACCACGAATTGTGGGAGCCTAACGTTTCCCGTTCGTCTGGCGTCAGCAGCTTTGTTGATTGGATTGATAGCTATTCTCTGAGGTCGGCAGTACCTTACGGTGCTCCCACTCATCGTGCCGGCCATGTACTCGACCTAGTACTTACGAACATGGAAGGACTTTCTGCTCGTGTAGATCCGGAGGCACATTCAACTTCCGACCATGAGACGATATCCGGGTTCGTCCAACTCTTGTCATCTCAAAGGCGGCACGCTACGCGGAAGCTGCCCAAACTCAACGATGAGAACGCTGAAGTATTTAGGTTAGCCCTCTCCGCCACCGCTCCTCCTAGTCTTTCCTTTGAACCAACTCCCTAGCGACTGGACGCGGTGACTTCATCGGGTATCGCCGCTCTCTCGACAATTTTGCTGGCAGCTAACCCTCCGAGGCCTGCATGCGTTCCATGCAAAGATTATTGGAATGACGAATGCTCAGACCAACGATGCCGGTACCTCGAAGCTCGCCATAGCGGTGATCCTAATCTCATTAGCGAGGCACACAATAGTTTCCGAAAATCCGTAAGACAAGCTAAACGAGAACACAAGCGCTCCAAGTTGGATAATGTGTCTTCGATCCTGGAGGCCCATAAAGTTGTTGGATGGCGGAAGCTATCAAGTCGCTTTGGCCCCCCCCCAATTATTCATCAAGGTGTCACATATAGCACCCCGACCAAGCGGGCAGACATATTCTTTCGAACTAAGCTTACCCGCGCAATTGGTCAACCAGATTTACCCAAGGACACTCCCACCTGCCCACTGCGTGCGATCCCCGCACCTCTCTCTATAGACGAAGATGAAGTGCGCCACTGTCTTCTGGAGGTTTCGTCAACCACTCCGGGACACGACCATCTTTCTGTCTCAGCTCTTCGCTTGGTATGGGGAGTGGATACATGGCGCTTGTGGATTGTTAAACTTTACAGCCTCTGCCTCACATATGGTCACCATTCCAGCATCTTCCACCGCGCCGAAGTGGTGGTTATTCCTAAACCACACAAGGACGATCTCACTAACCCCGCGAATTGGCGACCGATTTCGCTTCTCCCAGTCCTCGGGAAGGGGCTGGAACGCCTCCTTGCCAGACGCTTTGCCTTTTGGGCATTGTCAAACCGCATTATCTCCCCAACGCATTTCGGAGCTCTGCCTGGAATATCTGCTATGGACCTCGTAGAATTTCTGGTTCACGATGTCGAAAAAGCGTGGGAAACAAAGCAAGTGTGCACTCTCGCTACCCTCGATATCCAGAGTGCTTTCGATAGCATCTAGCCTGGCCGTCTTCGCATTCGTCTTCGCGAACAGGGATGGCCTTTACCATACGTAAATTGGGCTGCTTCCTTTTCTTGTTGCAAGAAAGCTCGCCTCAGAATAGACAATTTTGTTGGTAACTTCTTGGATATTCCGCATGGTTTGCCCCAAGGTTCCCCCGCTTCCCCGATACTTTTCCTCCTCTATCTCGAGCCTTTGTTCAAATTAGGGTTTCCTACTTATGGATATGTAGACGACGTAGCGATCCTTTCGGTCGCAAAAACTCTGGTCGATACTTCTCGTCTAACCGCCAACAGTGTTGAAAGCATCACCCGATGGTGTGATCAGAACGGACTCTCTCTGGCAGAGAATAAGACCGAAATACTAGATATTCATAGATCCCGTCAACCTCCCCCTCCGGTAACCATTAATGGCGTCTTAAGAACTACCAACTCTACTCTGAGGTGGCTAGGCGTCTTCCTCGATACCAAGCTCCTTTTCAAACAACATGTGCAGGAATGGAGTGCCAAATCGCAACGGATTAGCGCCCACATTTGACAGCTTGGAAATACCAACCGTGGTGTACCAACAACTTTTCTGCGTACTGCAGCCCTAGCTGCGGCGCTACTGGTCCTTTTGTACGGCGCGGAGGTTTGGTGGCGTGGAAACACCTATATCCGGCATGGCCGCTTGACTTGTACCCGATCCCAACACCTTGTATCCATGGTCACTCGAACTCTGGTCAATTTGGCTAGAGCAATCCTACCAGTATACAAAACCACTCCCACTGCAGCACTCCTAAGGGAGGTGTGGCTCAAACCAGCACACATTCTACTCGAAGAGACGCGCATCAACTCTGCTGTTAAAATAGCCGCCGCTGACCACTTTCACCCCCTGGTCAAAAGATCCAATGACTCCCGGGCGCATACCCGCTTAACTGGAAAGGCTCAGCTCGTTCCGCGCTTTCCCCGCCCTCGGCTTGTAACGCCCTCGTATAGAGCTCCCCAAACTCTAACCCGGGCTGAACTCTCCTCTGAAGAAGCTTCTCGGCGTATCAGAAACCTTCCACCATGGGACATCCTCGTCTTCTCCGACGGTTCCAAACAAAAAGATGGATCTGCTGGGGCAGGTGCCGTCGTTCTCCACAAGGGAATAACCGTAGCAACAGTGAGAGTCCCGCTAGGCCCCGACTTTGAGGTCTACGACTCTGAGATTGTCAGTGCTCTCGCAGGGCTTAATGCTGCCATAGCAGGTCCCTCTACCCACCTGGCAACTAATATCCATGTAATTCTAGATAATCAAGAGGCAACGCGACGCCTTCTCGATGCAACACCCTCCAAATCCTCACAGTAAGAAATATTCGAATTCCGAAAACTCGCCTCCCAGTGGCCCTCAAGGAGAATTCTGCCAATTGCAGCCCCTGGTAAATTCCACGTGATGTGGTCACCTGGCCATATGGGGATCCCTGGTAATGAATTAGCCAATAAGTTAGCTGGCGAGGCTGCCCGCCAACCGGCTCCTCCTGCTGCATCTCTCGCTGGAGCCCGGACAAAGATGAAACAGTATATATGGGACCTGACTTCCGCATGGTGGCAAAGTCATGCTCCTTCCACCTACTGTGAATTAGGGATGCCATTTCCCAAGAAGCCCCCCGAGGAGCTACGACTTCCCCGCCGTAATCTTGGGTACCTTATTCAATGCCGAACCGGACATGGAGACTTTCGCGCTTATCACGACCGATTCCGTCACAAAGATGCATACTTGACTTGTTCCTGCGGGGGTGACAAGTCAATTACCCACCTAGTTTTCTGCCCCCTAGTTCGAGAGAGACTAGCCTCAACTGGTCACCGAAGAAGCCTAGGGACACTAGATTTGCTTCTCGGCACCTCCCGTGGTGCCAAGCGTTTTTCCTCTGTTTTGGAGAAGACAAAATTCCTATCGGAAATTTGCCCGATCCGTCCCGTCTGACTTATGTCTATGTGAGAGTCCCGCTGTACAGCGCTCACTACACTTTCACGAATTCAGTTTCCAAGGCCTTTTGGCTCCCCATTTATTGTTAATTAGTTTAGTACATATTTGTCACCATATCCCCCCAGGGACGGGGCCCTAGGCGTAGCTGAAGCCCGGTAGACTTGTAAAAATAAATAAATAAATAAACAACAACAACAACAACAATAGATTGTCCGCCAGTGTGATTTGCTTGGACACCATCCACTCTCCTTCAAAAAAGCTAGCGTTATCATACTCCCGAAGTCTGGGCATCAAAACTTCTCCCTTCCTAATTCGTACAGACAAATCGCCCTCCTTTCCTGCCTTGGTAAAGGGTTCGAGCGACTAATAGCTCGGTGGCTTTCCTACTTAGCTCTCCAACATAGAGTTCTCGCCAAGGACTAATGCAGTGCAGTCTCGCGACGCTGCGCCACAGACCTCACCACTGCTTTGGCCTGTGATATGCAGTCCGCCTGGGCTCAGAAAAAAATTGCGAGCATGGTCACCGTCGACGTGAAGGGCGCTTTCGATGGCATTCAAAAAGGGCGCCTTAATCTATGCCTCCGAAGCCAAGGCTGGCCTCCAAATCTAGTTCGATGGGTCACCTCGTTCATGGAACAACGTGAGGCTAGTATCTCGATAGATGGTTCTAAGTCAACTCTGTTCCAAATCTCTTGCGGCCTCCCACAGGGCTCTCCTGTCTCGCCGATCTTATTTCTTCTAGTAACTGAAGGTGTACTTCGCCTCTCACCGGGCCGTCTCGGGTACGCCGACGACATCAACTTGTTGGCATCAGCACACTCACTTGCCTGCTGTACAAACCTCTTCCAAACCCAGTTAGACCGGACTTTCGAATGGGGACGGGAGAATGGCATCACCTTCGAAATTTCCAAAACTGAGCTCCAGTACTTCCACAGGAAACGTGGCTCACCTGTGGGGCCAAGTCTCTTTGCCAATGGAGTCGAAATTAGGCCTAACAACGTCACTTATTGGCTGGGCGTTTTCTTCGACCGTGGCCTTAGATTCCAAAACCACATTAAGAAGGCCTGTGAAAGATCACTAGCAATAACCCGACACCTAAAGAGAATCTCTCTAACCACTCATGGTGTTCGCCCCCTCTTACTCTGTCAAACTCTCCAAGGAGCAGTCATTGCAACTCTTTTCTATGGAGCTGAGACTTGGTATTCCAATAATACGCCCAGGGATCTTCTTGCCCGAATTCAGCTGCGAATAAACGATGCCGCTCGGGCCGCCCTCCCCGTCTATCGCATAACGCCAGTCCCCGCTCTATTACGTGAGATTGGCTGGGGCCCAGCACGCGCATGGCTTGACCAAATACACGACCGTATGACCATACGAACTGCCTCAGCAGACCCCCGATACCCACTCCGTAGACGTTGGAACTCTACACGTATGCTGTGGGCTCATCAAAGAATAAACCCTGAACTCGCTGGAGACACCATTCCCCCGCCTTGGTCCAGAAGTAGAGAGGAAAACCTCAGCACCATCGGTGCCGTCGAGAGAGCAGCTGGCGCACGAGCGTTTAAAAACTGGCAAACTACCCGCCCCCCCTTAGATCTTTTTGTTTTCTCAGATGGGGCACTAATAGAAGACCGGGTCGGTGCCGGATGTTCCATTTACCGGGGCCTGACGCAGAGGGTTGGACAAGGATCTCTATCCCTTGGATCTTCCGCAGAAGTATACGACCCAGAAGTATACGACCCAGAAGTATACGACCCAGAAGTATACGACCCAGAAGTATACGACCCAGAAGTATACGACCCAGAAGTATACGACCCAGAAGTATACGACCCAGAAGTAGCCGGAGCCACTACGGGCCTCTCCGCAGCTCTCACCAATCCTATGGCATACTACGCCACCAACGTCACAGTCTGCCTAGATAACCAAGAAGCTGCCCTAGGCCTTCTTATAGACACTCCCACAGCAACAAGCTCCGCACGTATAGCTCTCTTTCGAGAGCTCGCATCCTCCTGGACACAAAGATCCCGCAGCCAAAACACTCTCCCAGGATCAGTTAATGTTAGATGGTGCCCGGGTCATGTTGGTATTCCTGGAAACAAAATTACAGACGCCCTTGCGAAATCGATCTGCACGACTCAATCCCCGATTCTCCCTACCTCTATCGCAAGAGCTAGGGGGGATGTAAAAGCACAATACCAGTCACGTCAGCGCTTACTAGCAAGAAAACGCACCTACGAGATATAAGGACCTCGGGATCAACTTCAACGCTAAAATATCCCCAGAACTCGCCTCTTTCGACTGCCGCACCCTTGGCCTGCTTATTGCAGCTCGTACAGGATATGGCGACTTTGCCGACTACCACCGGTGATTTCACCACGAGGACGCCTTACTAGAATGTACCTGTGGAGAAGAAAAAACCCCGGATCACTTCTTTTTCTGCCAGCTCGGCCGCCTCCGGGCGAGACTTGATGGACCTCGACATCCGCCTACAGGTATCCGTTGGATCTTAGGCTCGAAAGATGGCGCACTCGCTTTCGGAAAGTGGGTGAAAAAAACTCTCTTTTTCGACGAAATCCAACTTCGCCATTAAAACGATAGATCTGTAACCGATTATAGAGCCACCCTTTAGATAATCTCCTCCCACCATATCTATATCTTGTACTTTCATTGCCAAGTACTTATCCCCATGTAAATCCTGTAGATATTCTGTACTAGATAAACTTAAAGCGACTCAGAGGAAGAGTTCGTTTCTTTGTAAAATAATTGTAAAGTAAGGCGCTAGATGGATAGACCTAGGCCTCTTTAGAAAATGCTGGATCTTTAAAGACGCCAGCACGTTGGGTAGCTTTCTACGAGGCTGAGCTAACCGGCACGTAGTACCTTGTATCACATGCTGCGCGCATGCACGACGCAAAGGAATGTAAAAAAAAATGCAACAGATTGGCTGGCAAAGTCGAACTCTTCACCTTCAAGCGATGCCGGCTGTGAACGCTCGTTATGTTCGCTGCATATTTGAGATAGCCAAGAGGAGTCGCATACGATCAGGGTCAGAGGTCCACTAGCACTCCCAGTCGGAGCCCTTTCATCAGGTCAAGCGTTCTCTCTGCTATAACTTGACTTCAACCTCACAAGCATCTCTGTCAACTTTACAACCTATCGAGTATCTTCCTACTTTGGACCACCCTAGACGAAATTGACGCGGCGCATATCTTGTTGAGATCCCTAGATATACTCCCTCGATGATATGGATGCCCGACGGAGGATGAAAGTCGCTGTGCACAAATTTGGGAAGGGAGATTGCTCGTGACAATCGAGGAAGGTTACGGTTCTAGTGGGAATTTATGAGAGACGGAAGGACAAGTAAGCAGGATGTGGAGGGAGGATAGAGTTTTTGGAAGGAGAATTTGAGGGGATACTTCAACTTCGAGAGTTTTGTGCGCGCCAAGGCCCCAATCGACAAAAGATAGTGTTGTGGTCCGCTATCTGGGTCATGTTCAAGTTGAAAGTCCTGTGGCTTGAACACCTGCTACGACAAGATACGAGGACGTTGTGAGATCACATCTCGCGCGGTTGCGAAGGACAGGATAATGAAGCATACTTAGGAGTCTGAGGTTTTTTGTTTTTTCCTTGGACAGGTATTCACGATTGAGGGGAGAAGCGGGGCGTAAGTCTCACCAAGTGCAACCCTGTAGTGGTGCCGGCGAATGCCTCCTTAGTATGAGTGCACAGGGTCAAGAATATATTATCTTAGTTCTAGCGATTAAGGCTAGCGTACGCTTTCCGAGGTCTTGCGACCCAATAGGGAACTTAAGGGTGCGTAGCTGCACGTTATACGTAGACCTATAACGTGTTACAACAACAACAGATTGATATGCTGTGTGTGCCGAGATACGCTAGATAACTCAGAAGTCCTTGACAGGTTTAAGGTTCATGCTGGAGTCGAGCTAGTTTTCTCCCTTCTCAAGTAGGATATATATCTCGGCTACTTCGACTTTACTCGAGAGAGCGGCCCAGACGGTGTACCACACCACCATCCGACCCCATCTTGCGTGTGAAGCCTGGGACTATGAAGTAAATTGATTTGATTTGATTTGTTAACGTATAAAGCACAAGCCCTGCATCCAAGAGGGTTGATACGGGTAGTCAATCTCTAAAGATTCTAAGCTACCTGATTTCCTGACTATTGCTAGCCAACAGTTGCTCAAAAAAATTAAGAAAGACATACAATCTGTTTTTTTTATCTATTTAAGTCTTGGGCCGGGGGACAAAGACGGCGTTTCTACCTGTACGTGGTGTCCCCTACGAACCTGGAGTTTATCTTCAGAGCCAACAGAAACACGCATTACTTGGTCACGGAGGAAAAGTCATCCAAATGAGTTTCCGGGGCGTACCCAGCTCCCGTTTTGGTGGTGATGGATCAGACTAAATTGGCCCTTTTTACCAAGATGAATTCTCACGGTTTACAGATATTCTGGCATTATACTGTGTCCCGAGGAAAGAGCGCCGCTACCTGAGCGCTGGTGGTGTCGGTATAAGGAGAATATCTGGACTATGGGATGTTAGGGAGATACAGATGGGGATACGCACCTCGTGTGGCTCTGGTGTCTAGGCCTCGCCTTGCTGGAGTTGCAGGTTTTTTGAGACTTTTTCCCGCGTACCGGTTTCCATGGCTGCTCCTTTTCAATCTTTTTTGAGCAGAAGGTTCCGTAGAAAAGGTGGTTGAATTCTACGGGTAATTACTGAGCTAAATGGCTACCCGTCATGGGTCAATATATCAATGATCTTAGGTTCGAGGTAAAAGGGGATGGGAGCACTGTAAAAGGTGTGGCCTGGGTCAGAGAGGAGCCTTAGTGTTATAATAGTCTTTGACTCTACATAGCACGAATAAATAAAACTACTACTACTATGGACAGGGTCATGGATGAAAATGAGTTGGAAAAGCTAGTTGGGTCGATGCCAAGATGGATCAGAGCCGTTTATGAAGCTTAAGGCGGCCCGACAAAGTACTAGCCTCTATAACTTATTATGAACTGGATAATTAGAATAATGAATTCATAGCTTTATTTGAACCAAAATTAGAAGCTGCGATACACTTTGCGTGAGGAATTTCATATACAAATTTTTAAGGCATTTTTGTAAGAATATAGAATAATATTAGTCGAAAATCATTGTAAACGGAGCTACAATAAGAATAACACTCAAGAATATAACTCAACATAAAATACAATAATCACTGTTATACTATAAAGTATACATATACACAAATAATACATAAATTATGAATATACACAAACAACACAAATATAGAATATATACATAAATTCTACATTAATATAAATTATACATTAATTATCTTTATACACAAATCATACATAAATATACAAATTATACAATTAAATAAATTGGGTATAAATAAATAATTTACTACCACAAGGGTTAACAAGACTAAGATCGGCAAACTTATAATGCAGATCAATAATATTAAAATAAATAGTACAAGAAGTACTAGCACTAGTATGTGCATGGGCTCTAAATTAATACAGCACAGACCATCTCAACACCTTTGTCAAAGAGTTTTCTCTCTTAGTCAAAATATCTTAGAACATTTTAGAGGGATTAGAAACTAAGTTATTTTGGGACTAGTGAATGGCTTCATGTATAAATAGAGGAAGTTTTCCTCTGACAAAAAGAACAACGAAGAACAGTCCAAATATACATCATACCCAATCAACAAAAATTTACACTTTTAAACAAAAGTTATTTCTCCCAGTGAATGTATACGCTTCCACCATGTCTAATTAAACTTTGAATCTGCTACTTGATTTTTTATAATTTTGATAAAGTTTCACAAATTTTCATAGATCAACTGCCAAGCTCTCCAGGTCAGGCTAGCGAAAGCATGTATACCCTGTCTTGACCCACATTTTGAGTGGAGCTGTAAAACTTACCTCAGTGGCACAGTACGTGATAGGATGTGTCGAGGCACCCACTGTAGAACCTGTCCAAACCCATAGTGGGTCTCGGGTTTAAGTATTGTTGAGATTTATCGAATAGATGGAGCTTAGTTCTGCAACACTTACCCTTACAGATCATTTTGCGTGCAGGGGTAAGTATTGCAAATATAAACGGTAAAATTTCTATGAATATCTTCAGTAATTATAACGGGACACACTATGGGTTTGGATAGGTTTTACTGCATACCACTTATCCAATCACTATTTTGTAAGGGAGCCTTTTTATCGGCCAGTTTCTTTACATAACCAATAAATTCTGTGGACCAACTCGAATCTCAGCGCGACCTTAAATTAAATAATTCAATTATCCTACAGACTATCAGGGGCAATTAGATTTACTTGCATGTACAGTAAAACTTCTCTAACACGATAGTGGGTCCCGGCATAAGTGTTGAAAATATTCATTGTAACTTGCATTTTTATATTTGCAACACTTACCCTTACAGGTCATTTTGCGTGCAGGGACAAGTATTGCAAATATAAATGGATGAATCTCGATGAATATTTTCAACACTTATACCGGGACCCACTATCGTGTTAGAGAAGTTTAACTGTAGTATTGCAGTACTGAATGTTTTTACTAAACAGCGCTAATTTTGGCTAATTAGTAACAATCTATAGGGCTGCAATACTAAATGCAAGTAAAACTGATTGCCCCTGATACCCTGTAAACCCATAGTTTGTCCCGGTTTAATTATTGAAAAGATCCATAGAAAATTTTCACTTTGTATTTTCAATCCTTACCCATTCACGGAAAATGGCTTCTAGAGGTAAGTGCTGCAAAAGAACCAACAATCAAATAATTCTTAATATTAATTACACCCGAAACCCACCATAGATTTAGACAGGTTCTATGGTATTACAAATTTCTTTGAATTTCTTGTCCTAGCTTCTAGGCTAAACACAATTTGAATTCTAGAAAGGCCGGGATCCTGGACCCATGACATTCATTTAAAAAATACCGGATTATGATTTGCCCGAGAGTATTCGGTTAAATAAGATTTAGCGCTTAATTACTTTTGGCTAGGCGCTGGGCCAGGAAATTCAGGTACAGGGGCTTGGGGCTAAGTGAACGAAAGCTAGGTACTCTGATACTACGGTATTAATCGTGTATAGGCGCTAAAATTCGACTTTTACAGGGTATATAGGCTTTTACTAACTTGAATTAGCATGACGATAAGTAGATCTCCCCACCTAAACTTTAAATTTGTATGGCAAAAATTTCACAACGAAATATTCGTTGGTTTTGCTTTTTTGGTCCATTATAGCCCTCTATTCACTTTTTAATTCATTAATACATTTCATAAATAAATTATACTTCTATCTAGCTAATAATTTACATATCCGCCTTCAGCTTCGTAAACGGCTCTGATTCTTCGGGGCATCGAATCTATCAGTTTCTCCAAGTCATCCCCATTAAACCCCAGATCCCACGCCTCGTTCACTATTTGACGAAGATGCCCTTGACTCCGCTGCCCCCTTGATCCAACGCTGGATAAAGACGCTCCATGTACGCTTTCATATAACTCCACAAAGTTTCTATCGGATTTAAATCAGGAGAATATGGCGGCCACTCCATTAGAGAAATATTCCTCCTTTCAAACTCACGCATAGTTTGCCTCGACTTGTGAGGAGGGGCGTTGTCCTGCATCACATCTAGTCCTGGTTCCCGAAAGACCGCACTCTCTATGAGAGGCACTATCCTCTCGCAGTAACTGGCCGCAGTGATATGGCCCCACTCCTTCTCCCAAATCAGGCAAGGCCCCTTCTGTCGTCCAAAGAAAGATCCCCAGAACATCCACCCAACTCTCCTCCGCGTCTTGGCTAGGACACAGGTATCTTCGTACTCTTCCCCAATCTTTGACTTAAACTTAGCTCAAGGGAACTCTAAATCTTAGGAGCCTTTAAGGGACTACTGACCTTTCTTGTGACCCAACGATCACTTTGCCGACCATTCATAGCCCAAGTCTCGTCGGACCAGAGGACTCTCATCCAATGTTCCTTCCGCCAGTGGAGATGTATTCTGGCAAACTCATATCTCTTCAGTTTGTTGACTGAAGAGATAGGAGGTTTTAATCGTGCAATCCTGCGTGCATATCCCCTCTTTGCCAGTTCACGTCGGATCACATTCTCGCTCACACCAAAGTGCCGAAATATAAAATGTGCAAGTTGGAAAAATGACATCCGACGATTTTCCGATGATAAACAGACGAAAAATTCTATTTCATCGACCTGGGAACTACTTAGAATAGGTGGCCTACCACTGGAGTACTGAGGCTCGGTATTTTCAACGCTCATGGTGTATTGTACCTGTCGCCATGTAATCCCAAGGCGTTGAGAGATTTTGACGTAACTGTGTCCCTCACTGGCCAAGGTTCTAACCTGCACATGTTACTCTCTTAACCTTATCAATTTGTAGATTTCAGACTTACTTGAATACGTTGAGTTTGTGTTAGGCGTTTTGCATAAGTAGGAGATGCTGATGATGGAGAAGGTTGTTGAGGTGAATCCATCTTTGCGGCAATCTAGTACAGTAAATTAAAATCTTCTAAAGTAGTTGACCTAAGGTTCAGATGCACTCACATGAAGTAAAAATTAGATAGATGAATGAAATAAAAGTATGCCGTTGAGCAAAATAATAGTAAATAGCTGACAATGATTTAAACGAAACGACCTCAGGTGTGCGCGAGTGAAGAAAGGTGCAGGCATGAAGGTGGGCGTTGGACTTCATATACAGATGCATTTCTCTTATGCCTTAGGCCATAAGATTTTAAAATTTGAAGCTAACAGGGATACTGTGGATCTATCGTGAGGTAACCTGGAATATCACCACTTTATCTCCACTTTATCCCCGCTTTAACCCCTGTACCCTATAAGAAGCGGATCAACGAACAATACCCTATCATGAGAGTACAGTAGAGCCCCTCTCAGCTAATAATGGGTCCCGGTGTAATTATTGAAAAGATTCATGGGAATTTGATCGTTTGTATTTGCAATACTTATCCCTACAGGCCATCTTCGTGCATGGGTAAGTATTGCGAATAAAATTTTTTTTTTCTATTATCCTATTTCGGCGCCTGAAGGCCCACGTAGGTATTTTTCGGAAGATACGTATTCTTTGTTATAGAACGACTCATTTTGACGTTTGGAACACTCATACTCAGATTTCATTTGCAGATACCACTACGAGAATAACGCCTTACGACATGTACCCTCTTCCGTGAATACCCACCACAGGGAAAAGCGAGAAAAACCTGTGGCTATCTGAGCATGCTTTCGTCATTCTACGAATACAGTATCACCGCGAGAGAAATGGTGTGAGGGTCTTGCTGGATTCGAACCAGCTTTCTCCTGTCTCAAGTGGGGCATGTGTCCAAGCTACCCAGACTCTACTTGGGAGAACGGCCTGGACGGTGTACCACTGCACCATCCGACCCTATTGCGAATAAAAACGGTAAAATTCCAATGAATCTTTTTAATAATTACACCGGGACCCACTATTAGCTAAGAGGGATTCTACTGTAGTAAGTTCTATTTATTCCGATCGTGTAAACATGAATTCATATTGCACATAACTTATCGTCTAGCCTGCGTTTACTTAGCCCTGAGCTTCTATGCAGTGTCTCAGCCCTAAAGATTGTTAGTGGCTGATATTAGTTTTGTATGTTAAGATAAGTGACTGCATGGTATAGACACATAGAACTAACATCAGCCACTAACAATCTTTAGGGCTGAGACACTATCAGAGAAACACTCCAAGTCATCACCGTTTCATGGGGAGTAGGTTAAGGTATAGGAGTAATGGATTAGGACTGGATAATGTTAAAGGAGTCAGTGGGGTTTGAGTCTCAGATGTTCAGAGGAGTTCTATGTGCTTGGGAAAACGTCAGTTACGGTCGGGTTTAGTCAGGGAGTATTTACGGCGTTTTAAGGGGAAGACGGCTTGTCATGATGGAATTGAGGGATGGCGACTAGTGCTGTCTTAGGCGTTGATATAAGAGGTGTTGATGTGTTTATGTCGGGGAGAATCGGGTTTTTATCATTACTGATTTTGGAGGTTGTACTGTTAAGCTTAGATGCCAGTAGTAACCGTTATCGATTTACTCATCTATCTATATCAATTTCTCTCTGTACATTACACTATGGTATGGGATATTGAAAGTCCCTGTAGTCCCCTTCTGTGATTATTATTCTTATTCATAGTATCATACATATTTTCACTGAACTAGGGAGAAAAATAATCACACAAGAGGACTACCAGGACCTTCGATTTTCCATACCTTAGTGTGCATGTAGTTTAATTTGGACTTGTCACAAAGAAATCATATTAGTAAGCAAGTATTATCTGACAATGAATCAAAATTCGATATGTAAATCACAAAAATTACGATTAAAGTTCCTCTGAGAGACTAGGAAACTTGTCAACGCGGGCAGAATTAAGCTTACATTCTGGTGTACCATTTGTCTTTAGTCTCATGTAGATTTGTGTGATACTAGAGACTAAGTTAATTACCAACGAGGAAAAGATAGACGGAAAGGGGCTTTATCAACACAACAAATTAAGCGGAAACTTCTAGAAATTCTCGGAGCCGCCTTGCTAGTTCAATACTCAGAGAATTTACATGCCAAGTCTGGTTGCATAGAAAAAGGGCTTGTAACTAGTCATTATCAAAAAAAGAACTAATGAGCGACCTTGGCAGGATATCAGGTTTGATGAAAATGTCTTGGGCATTTTTCAAATTTTGATTCGTATTCAGTAGGGATCTATGATATGTGACTGTTATTTCAGCAATGAAACAAATGCCTTTTGAGTGATCATTGTATACTGTTAGTTAATGTACTTAGAGTTTGTTGCATGACAAAGAAATTCAAGGGTCATTGGTTCATGCACTGTAAGAAACTAGAAGTTTGACACTGGAGATTGACTCGGTAGTCTCTGCCGCTGTATTATGGAGTCACCGGTTCATCAAAAGATAAATCGCAATAGAACAAACTAGAAATGTACTAATTCATGTTAAAATGGTCTTCAAGCGGTATTATTCTATCTCGTCTTCGAATATTTAATCATCATCCTTTCTTCGCAATTCCACAGTATTCTTTGCGAGTTGGATCGGCTCACAACAATCTACCATCGGTTTTCGCGATCTGGCCACAAGCGGTTCGCTAATTAAACGAGCCAATCAACGAGTCGTACTCCAAAAAGACCAGATTTCGATTATCGCAGAGTCGCGTATATTCGTATATTACTCTGAGGACCCTCTGCTCATTGTTCCCTCGCAATAACTTCTTGCATCTATCAAAAGCACGCCGTCTCTTTCCCACAAGAGAAAGTCATCATGACTTCGAGTAAAAATAAAAACTTTCTAATAAGCCTTTCAGCTTTTGTTTACTACTTCCTTTTACTCGCTCCCCTCGCTTTCGCTGCCACCAATGGACCATCTAGTCAAGAAATACTTCAGGATAAAAAATATAAAGGTAAGCGATACTACTTATGAATAAATGCTATGAGCTGATTCTGATTGGTTAGTTGTCGGTATTGACCTTGGGACTACATATTCCTGTGTTGGAGTAATCCAGCATGGCAAAGTCGAAATTCTGGTCAATGACCAAGGAAATCGTATCACACCATCATACGTGGCTTTTACAGACGATGAACGTTTAATGGGAGATGCAGCAAAAAATCAGGCTGCTGCTAATCCAAAACGCACTATTTATGATATAAAGTAGGCAGCTCCGTCACGTATAATATCATCATTACTGACTTTATAGGCGATTAATTGGTCGAAAATATGACGATAAAGATGTCCAAACCGACATCAAGCATTTCCCATTTGACGTGGTCAACAAGGATGGTAAGCCAGTTGTTCGGGTCGAGGTTAATGGGTCTCCCAAGAGCTTCACACCGGAAGAAATTTCAGCGATGATCCTTGGAAAGATGAAAGAAGTTGCCGAATCTTACCTTGGAGATAAGGTAACTCACGCTGTTGTTACAGTTCCGGCATACTTCAATGATAATCAGCGACAAGCTACAAAAGATGCGGGCACCATCGCAGGCCTCAATGTACTTCGCATAGTTAATGAGCCCACCGCCGCAGCTATCGCCTATGGTCTTGACAAGACTGATGGGGAAAGACAGATTATCGTGTATGATCTTGGTGGAGGTACTTTCGATGTCTCATTACTGTCCATTGATCGTGGTGTTTTTGAAGTATTGTCAACTGCCGGTGATACTCACCTTGGTGGTGAAGATTTCGACCAACGTATCATCAACCATTTCGCTAAAAAGTTCAATAATGAAAACAAGGTTGACATCACTAAAGATTTGAAAGCCATGGGCAAACTCAAGCGTGAAGCGGAGAAAGCCAAACGTACCCTTTCTTCCCAAAAAGCTACCCGTATTGAAATTGAGGCCTTTCACCTTGGCAAAGATTTTTCAGAGCCATTCACTCGTGCAAAATTTGAAGAATTGACAATAGACCTTTTCAGGAAAACTCTGAAGCCCGTTGAACAGGTCCTTACGGATGCCAAGGTTAAGAAATCCGAGGTCGATGATATTGTTCTTGTTGGAGGCTCTACTCGTATCCCTAAAGTCGTTGAGCTCATTGAAGAATACTTTGGTAAGAAGGCTTCCAAGGGTATCAATCCGGATGAAGCTGTTGCTTTTGGTGCTGCAGTACAAGGTGGTGTTCTTTCCGGTGAAGAAGGCACTGAAGACGTCGTTCTCATGGACGTTAATCCTCTGACACTTGGTATTGAAACAACTGGCGGTGTCATGACGAAGTTAATTCCCCGAAACACCGTCATTCCTACTCGAAAGTCTCAAATCTTCTCTACTGCCGCCGACAACCAGGCAGTGGTGCTTATCCAAGTCTTCGAGGGAGAGCGAACAATGACAAAGGACAATAACAACCTCGGAAAATTTGAACTCACTGGAATACCTCCAGCACCCAGAGGAACCCCGCAAATTGAGGTCTCATTTGAACTTGACGCCAATGGAATCCTAAAGGTTTCTGCCGCCGATAAAGGAACAGGAAAGTCGGAGTCTATAACAATTACTAACGATAAGGGCCGTTTAACTCAAGATGAGATTGATCGCATGGTACAGGAAGCCGAAAAATTTGCGGATGAAGACAAAGCAAATAAGGAGAGAATTGACGCTCGTAATGCCCTTGAAAATTATGCTTTCTCGCTCAAAAACCAAGTAAACGATAAAGATGGACTTGGAGGAAAGATTGAAGAAAGTGATAAAGAGACGGTACGCCGGATATATCATGTTGACATAACAACCAGCTAACTCGTAACAGATTCTTGAGGCTGTCAAAGAAGCTAATACCTGGATAGAAGAAAATTCTAGTGACGCTACTGCCGAAGACTTTGAGGAGCAAAAGGAAAAGTTGTCTAATGTCGCCTATCCTATTACCAGCAAACTTTACTCGGCTCCCGGTGAATCGGGTAGCACTGACGGAGAGGATGTTCCTGAGAGCCACGACGAACTGTAAAGAAAGCTCGACCTGAAGATGATGACAAGCTTGTGTGTTTTTATAGTATTACGTTGTAACAATTGGGCTTCAAATTTTCACTGCTTTTCTGGTTTAGTTTTTACCGTGCAACAAAAGTCGTCCTGCTTGTTAAATATTTTGCCTTAATCTACAAAGGCCTAAATCTCATGATGTCATGGTCATAAAAATCAGCGATACATAGATCTAAAGAGATGTCTTCTATGATATTGGTATTTTCTACCTGTGTTTCGTACGAGCCTAACTGTCTCGGGTGTCGTACATTTGCGGATATTCAAAAATAAAAAATCCCCTTACATGAAGTAAAACATCCTTTCTCAAGTAGTAACAGATTGCCGGACAATCCTAATTATGTAGAATTTGACGCAGAAAAGAGTCACTATAGGGTCGGATACTGTAGTGGCACGATGTCAGGGCCCTGCTCCCGTTTAGAGCATGAGTCACATGGATACATTCCTCACCTGAGATAAGATGGAGCTGGTTCGATTATAACATGACCCTTAAACCACATTTCTCGCGGTGATACCGAAGTCATAGGATGATGAAAGTTTATTCAGAGAACCATAGGGTTTTCTCGTTTTTTCCTGTGGTGAGTATTCACGGGAGGGGTTACATGTCGTAAGGGTAAACTCTGTAGTGGTTTCCGCGGATGAAACCTGAGCACGAAGCCTCCAAACGTCAAAACTGAGTCGTTCAAAAGATAAGAGTAGTGATGCAATCCCCCCTTGAAAACCCTATTCTGCCTAGAAATATGGATTTATCGATTAGCCCGACAACATTTACGAAAAAACTGTCTAATTATAAACTGTAAATAAACAATAAACGCACGTACAATTAATTGTGTGCTTAATTAATTTTGTACATCTTTGTTGAACAACATCACGAAATTTTACAGCCTCTTTAATACGCTAGGTTTTGGGGACAATGTGCAGACTTTACTTCATTTGGATGACATTAAATCAGATACTCTATCAACTTGGTGAATCTGCTGCACGTGTGAACTGTTCGGCTATCTATTATCAAATAAAACTTCTTTATGTTCAAAGTTCGATAGAATTACACTAAACAATTTCGCTCCGTAGCATCGTTTCAATTTAATGTGAGAAATGCCCCTAATTGTCAGGCCATTCACTACGAGTATGGCCAGTTGCCCTACATCTTGATGTCTTGTTTATGTGTATCCGAACTCAACAGAAGCTGTGCAATATTGTAAAACTTTTGGCATGGTCTTGTGTTGAGACAGGCTCGACCAGCTGCCTATCATGCGCCCTAATCTGTGTGTAGTTGTGTTTATTCGTGCTATCTTGAGTCTAAGACTATCATAAGACTAGGGCTCCTTTCTGGCCTTAAATCTGAAAGGATGGTTTGTATTTTGCGTTAATCTACGTCGTTTCCTGCATGTCCTGTCCACTTCGCTGTGAAACATTATACTTTTCTAACAAGCTGGGAGTTTCTTTCTTCGCCCTTTTATCTATTCTGAATTGCTGGTGATAATGGCATATCCAGCAGAACTAGCGTGGTTTTGGACCGCCTCACACAATTTTTCAATAGAAACGTAAGATCCGGGTGGTTTCAATTTCGACGGAGTAATTCTGCCTTTGTTGGTTTTAGAGCTGGACGTCGATTACGCTCAAGTTAATAACAACGTACATGGAAACAGATAGAAGATGAATTAGTAATGAAGGATTACTAGAGAGAACCTTTGAAATTGAGAGACTGTGGAATTAGTAAATGGCCTGAAGTACATGTGTTTTGTGAGTCTTTTATATTTAATATTCCTTGATTCATCTTGCAATCAGCCTGTAAGTTACGACAAGTGTTTAAAGAGTTGAAGGTAGCCAGAAACGGTTCGCCGGATTCTCTGTACGCGATTGTTCAATACAATTTGCACATACTTTTACTGGTCGTGATTACGTCTGCTGTTACAGTGACGCGGATATCAAACTCAGTTTAAAAAGAAATTTAATTTGCGTTCACCGATCGACGGATTCAGCATCAAAAAACCGTTGCAGCAAATTTCAAGGGGGGGGGGGGTTTGTATCACGACTCAAGGACAATACTTGTCTTCAAAATATCTACGTGGGCCAATGAGGCGCCAAATCGGGTGACTAAAACATAAGAATAGGCCAAAATCATAAATCAGTCAATTATTTTAATAAACTGAAAAAACTTCGGGATTAACATTGTTCTCAAATACTTGTTCCTACATCTTCATCACCATCTCCTGACCTCGCTGGCGAGATTGATTGGTAATTGGCACAAATTTTTCACTGTTCATGTGACTTTTATGATTAATTTTGATTGATTGATTGACTTTATTTTACGTCTACCGAGGCCCATGCGAAGCATGGGCTCTGTTTATTTCTTAACGGGACAAAAGACGCCAGGGAGTTACTCCTGGGCTTCAATAAAGTGTACAAATTTACAGGTGTGAAAGAGCGCGTTCCCATAGCTGCTCCTCGCAAATAAATTACAGATCCCGAATAAGGATGAAAATAGATTAATCGCGCCAACCACACACATCCTCCGTACGCCGGACCAGACTCCCATCACCATAACCTCCTCTGAGTGGCCTTTTTTAATTTTTTAAATTTTTTTTTTAATATTTTATATTATAAGAAACTGTTGAACGAAAGAAAACGAAATGTTTTGTAGATGGGACTACGTTGGTGTAGTCCTATTAGTCAGGCAAGGAGTCACGGGTGCATATGTCCGAGTAGAAACAGGTTTGTTTTAACCACTTATCCAACACGAGGCCTCCATCATGAGTGCCAAGTAGGTAAGGAAGTAGTTTAGAGGGGGGTCCTTGTGGGCGCCTGGCTCGCCTCTTGGCTATATGACAAAAAAAGAAGTGTAACGGAGCTTTGCGGTGCCCGCAGCGGCAGAAAAGATTGGCATCCCGATGTGAGAAACGTTCATGATAGTCCGCGAAATCCCCATGACCAGACCTTATAGCTAGGATTCGTCCTAGAGTGTCACGGGGAAGGCGGAGTTCTTTTGAGTTGCTGGGTGCCGTGCTGATCTCCAAATGATGGTAGGTCTCTAAATGTGGAAGGAGGCATCTCCAGAGCCTGCCTGTTGCCTGTGGTACAAGCGACTTAACCCAGCGTTTTAATCCAGCATTAGAGTATGGAGGTTCTGATGCAAGGGGAAGGTGGCATGCTTCATTCGCTAACTTGTCTGCAGCCACGTTTCCAGGGATAGACGAGTGACCCGGGACCCAACGGACGTTAAATTCACCTTGTGTGATGTGAGGTAGACGGAATCGTCGTTGCCATTCAGTTTCTAGTTTAAGGAACTCATCGAAAACAGCCTGTGATGAGCCAGAGAAAGGAGTAAGTAAGCGGGAGGCGACTTCCAGGTTATCCAAAAATACCCAGAGATTTGTCGCGAATTTTGTGGTTGAAGAGGCCAGCGCAGACTTTGCTCCTTCTAAAGCCCCTATGGCTTCGGCGTCGAAAACTTCCACACCTTTGCCGAGAGGAATGCTTTTCTGAAAGATTTGTACCCCTCCTTGGTAGGCCACGTAACCGGCGCCTGTGAGGCCATCGGATTGTTTTGAGCCGTCTGTATATAGAGCAATATCACCAGAGGGAATTGTGGCGAGAAAAGAGTTGAAGGCTTGTTTGGCCATTTCCTTGGATTCTCCACGCGGGCCACCCACTCTAGCATAGGTCACCTCACGGTCTTCCCCCGGGGTCCAAGGAGGGAGGGCGATTAAGTTGATTTGCTCGGCCTGGAGAAGGGCTAGTACATTGCGAGTGAATCGTGAAGTGGGGCGATTTAGAGAAATAACTCTATTTGCTCGGCAAAGTAGAGGATGGCGGGGATCGAGATGACGTAAGCGGGCGGTAGCTGCTGTAGTCCGTCCATTGAGTGCGATTTCTGAAGGAGGCAGTCCAGCTTCACGGTGAAGTGCAGCTGATGGAGTAGTACGATAAACAGGGAGAATTGCACGCGCAGATTTGAGTCAAACTCTATCTAACATTTGGAGTAGAGAGTCTACACGATTTGAGATCCGGTCTCGAGGGCCTTGACGGGATCTTCCCGGCCACCAGGCTTCAGATCCATAGTAAGCAATCGGAAGGACACATGTGTTGAAATTAGACAGTTCACGACCACATCTTAATTGACTCATTGGTAGAAGTGACTAATCTGGTTGTAATGCATATTTGGCGAGGTTAAGCGAGGCCACTATTCTCGCACACAAATATAGGGTTCAGGAGTTTATGGAATATTATAATAAAATTGAATCACTTCTTTGTATAATAACATAGAAATACAATTCACGTTGCTAAGAACTCATACTCTTCTCTTCTCTGTACTTACTGATACTCCTCCCTATCATCAAAGCATCACAATCGCGTTTCAACCTTACAACAACATGCAACAGCCACCTGGCGTAGCAAGTGAGCAGGAACACCTCGGACTGTGTTACCCAAAGAGGAGAGAGCGTTGCTGACTTTGAGGGCCTTAGAGGCTAAGGAGCGCACGTGCCACTTGAAAGAAAGCTTTTTATCGAATAAAATTCCAAGCCAACGTGTGTAAGGATGAGAAATATTTTCCGAGATCGTAAGTGGCCCTGTCATAACCTTGGGAGTAAGCCTCGGGTCTTGATCAGCTCTGCGACGAGAGAAGTGAAGGAGTTCGTATTTTCCAGGGTCGAAGGTTATTCCTTCCTCCTGCCCCCAATTGAGAGCCTCTTGCAAGTCTCGGGACAATAATAATGCATTTTCTTGAAGGGAAGACGATGTTCGGAGAAGAGCAACGTCATCAGCATACCCAAATCTATTTCTGGTCGGACCTAAGAAGAAGAGGGGAGAGAGGTAAAACATGAAAAGAATTGGCGATGCCGGCGAACCTTGGGGTAGGCCGCAGAGGACCTTGATTATAGGCCCGGTTGAGCTGTCAAGTCGAATCCTTACAGTACGGTTAGTGACAAAGGAGGTAACCCATCGGAAAACGTTGTCAGGCCAGCCTTGCTCTCTGAGACGGCGCACTAGTCGTCCAGGGAGAACGCAGTCGAATGCGCCTTTTACATCGAGAGTTAGTACTGAGGTGGTGAGCTTGCTGTTTAAAGCGGTTTCAACATCATGGACTAGGCAAAATGCGAGATCAGTCGCAGAGCGAAGAGGAACGGCTCCGAACTGTTGTGACGCAAGTACCTTCGCATTTATCGCGACCCAAGAGAGTCGGCGAGCGACGAGGCGTTCTAAGCCTTTGCCTAAAACAGAGAGGACTGTGAGGGTTAAGGACCGAGATATCTAAAAAATAGATAGGATGGAGCATAAATCAAAGAATATATTAAATCTACCGATCTAAGTCTGCTCCTCTACGTCTTTATGAATAAGTTAGAACCCCTTTCTTACCGCCAACGCCTTCCCAGTCTGATACCTTTTTAATGATGATTTGCATGTTGCAAGTTAGGCTTTTCCGGAAGCCATATCCTTGACGCGCTAGCGAAAATAGATCGGCGACCAGCACCCCCCCCCACATCACTAAACACCTCAGGCATCAGCCTTTAAATCTTCAGGCACCAGGCCTGTAACAAGGAGGGCTATTGGGCGGTATGAACGTGGATTAGACTTATCCAGTTTGTTAGGCTTGCTTAACATGACTAAAATGGCTCTTTTGAAACAGACAGGATGATGTCCCACCAGTAAGCAGCTCTTGAAGAGGCTGAAGACTGAAGATTCAATTAGGGGCCAACTTTTTTTGAGGATTGCCGTGGGAATCTCGTCTTCGCCAGGCGCCGTATTATCTGCACCTGGTATTGAGGTCCCTACCTCCGGAAGGGTGAGATCCGGGAACGGAAGAGCGGAGCGTCCCACTGCGGGTGAGACAAGCGGTATATCATTAGCCTCCGATGTGTTTTGGAGGAGGTTTCTAGATAACACGTCCCGCTTATCTTCTAATGAGACCGCGGGAGTAGCGGTAGGGTTCAAGGGGTCTTTCAGAGGTGGCGAGCGGAATGACCCAACCGAGCGATGCCAGTTGACCATCTTAAAGACATCTTTCGCTGAAGAAGATTGATCCAGTAAATTCCGGAAGAATTGTCGTTTAGCCCTGCGAACAGCGGTTCGGAGCTGTTTCCTTGAAGCGGCGCAAGTTAATGGATCTTCCCAATTTCTTCGTGCAGCTCTGTGAGCGCGAGCCGCCTCTTTGCACTCGTCATTCCACCAAGGCTGGCCAGTTCCCCTCCCAAGAGTTCGCTGAGCTGATCCTCTGAATGCATTCTGGAGGGCGGTGCAAAGACTTTCTGCGTATGTGTCTAGAGAGTTAGGTTGTAAGTTGTCCGATAGGCTAGATATGCTTGTTATTCCTCCTTCGAGGAGAGACAGAAAAAGTTTTTCACCCAGAGTTTCGAGTTTGAGTCGAGCCACGGACTCATGAAACTGACTGTCTGTCACGGTTCGGAGGAAATTAGCTTGGGCGTAATTTGCGGGAACAATATTTAATATTTCTTTCTGTGAGGAGGAAATCTAGATACAGGAATTTGCGTTCGACTTATACTATACATTGCTCCACTTCCTGCCTCAACATATCCCTCCCCATCCCGTGCTATCGCGCCATTATAGTTGAGAAAAATGCCATCTCTACAATTCTGCCTTACATCTGTTGAATGGGGATTATTGCTTATGTTATAGAGCACATTACCACCAATAGCGGTATTGCCCGCACGGTATTTGACGCTCTCCCTAGATCCCGATCGGCCCGGGAACGTTCCGTCAATTGTGGGTCCATCAATTGTGGATACCTCGATTGCAGGCCCCTCACGCGCTCCTCTTATGTCTGCGGGTCTGATTTGAAGGGTAGAAGTTCCGGGTATGATCAACCCCACGTGGACCTTTGAGTTCATCAGAGAGGCTCGCGTTGAATAACGCGAGCTACAGGCTACATCCGGACTATCGGCCGTTACACTGTCCCAGGGTATGATGGTGGCAATCGGGGAGTGATCAGATGTAACGTCGAGCTCTGGTACGATAGCAGACTCTGCGCCTGCGAGGAAGAGTGAATTAGAGGCAAAGGTGAGGTCGAGTACGTTTCCCCTGTTATGGGTTGGGACATCGGCTTCTGAGATAAGGGAGATAGAGTTCATATCTATCCACTCTAACAGAGATTCTGCTGCATGCTGATTAGAAGCTGTTGAAGCCTGCCATCTGGTATGTTTAAGGTTGAAATCTCCGGCTAGAAGTATACGCCGACGTAGTATAGAGCGTGGGAGGTCCAGGATGGCTTTTACAGCCTCCCCTTCTGCCCATGAGCCAACTGGTGCATTGTACACATTGACTGCTAAGATATTTGTGCCGGATGGGGCTCTAATTTCAAGGAAGACGAGGTCTTGCGCAGCAGGGCTGTTGTGGGGCAGAGGTCAGAGTTGGTGTGTTTGGAGGCCTGTACCCTTTCGGACGTAGGTGAGAACCCTTGGGCGGATTTCCCAGTTGTCAACTGGAGCAAAGCACTCATAAGAAGAAATTCGTTTAGTTATCCGGCGTAGCCGGTCGCTAAAGATGTAGGGTTCCTGAATGAAGATAATATCATATTTCTCTTCATTAGCAAAAGCAAGGGCCAGTTCATGGGAGGCTGCTCTCCTACAAACGTTTACTTGAAAAAGACGTAGCGGTTTCTTATTCGTGCGGCGTCTATAACTCATCGGGAGTAATTAAGGGAGTGTACGGGTTTGCTGAAGTGAGCAGGGAACTTGGTGGGGAGGAAGCCGATACCAGAACAAGCTGAGTTGAATTGGGTTGTGTTGAAGGCACATTGGAGCTAGGTTCAGCGTGATTTTCGGACATAACTTGGTCTTCAGGTGTGCCTGAAAGCGGGTTACGATGGCACCCTACTGTAGTGCAGAGACTTAGCCTTGCAGCAGCTGAGGTTTTCCGGATCTGTGAAACTTGCTCTTTTGTGGGTTTTTGCCCGTTGCGACGCGGTCGGAGGAGACACTCTGGAGCATCCGCTGGATGTGGCCCATGGCAGTGTATGCACCAGGGCGGACATGTATGTGGGTGGGGGCTACAGGAAGGGTGTGATGACTCCATATGTTCTGTCGAGCCGCAAAGTCGGCAGCGGGGAGTGTGGGAGCAGATTCTCACATTGTGCCACTGAAAACAACGGCTGCACTGGATTATTGAACTTTTTTGTGATAGACGGCGTGATAGTACCTCGACACCAAGTATTCGAAGCCTGTTAGGTAAAGTTGAGTCCAGAGGGAAGCGGGCTATGTACCTCGCAGATGGATCATGTGGAGAATCGATGCTCCCCTTTGTTTCGAAGGCAGCTGTAGATGTCAATCCAGTTTCCTCTTTAATCTATGAGAGAACGAGCTCTGCTGTGACGGAGTAGTTAGCAATTTGGTTGTTGTCATCTAGAGCGGTGATCGTGCGTGGAACGTTCTTTAGAAGATAGGTAACCAGATTTTGAGCTTTCTCAATACCGGTAGCGCCGTTGATCTTTCCTTGTTGTACAGCCTCAGAAAATAAGGATTCTAATCTGTCAGCTACAGCGCTTGAGGCTGGCCGGAGGGCGAGGCCTGAAGGGACATGCTGGACTTCTTTCAATAATGGGGCGTTATCGCCTAGAATTCTGCGTAAATGAAGGAGTAGCGGGTAAGGCGAGAGAGAGCGTTTTATGGCCTCTGTGTTTAGACGAAGGAATAGCCTCTCGTCAGTTGTAGGTGATTGAGCACGGTATTGCGAGCCACCCGATTTTACGGGATTACTTTTTGGACCTTTTTCTTTAGCCTTTGTTACAACGTTTGCGTATGAAAGAGGTTGAGTTGATTTTATGACAGGGGGTGCAGAGTATCTCATAGCAGAGGATCTCATTGTGCTTGTGGATTTTTTTTTTTTTAAATCATTTTTGCGTATGCAGCCTGAGGCTATGACGCGAAAGATTACGGAAGATATGTATGTGACGCAGAATAACTCTGTTTGACGTTTGGAACACTCATACTCAGATTTCATTTGCAGATACCACTACGAGAATAACGCCTTACGACATGTACCCTCTTCCGTGAATACCCACCACAGGGAAAAGCGAGAAAAATCTGTGGCTATCTGAGCATGCTTTCGTCATTCTACGAATACAGTATCACCGCGAGAGAAGTGGTGTGAGGGTCTTGCTGGATTCGAACCAGCTATCTCCTGTCTCAAGTGGGGCATGTGTCCAAGCTACCCAGACTCTACTTGGAAGAACGGCCCGGATAGTGTACCACTGCACCATCCGACCCTGCTTGTGGATTGAGGAGGTACAGATGTGCCCCTTACGTGTCTTTCGAAAAATTCTTGCGCCACATGTTGGAGGCTTGCGAGAAAGGCCTGATATGTTGTCGTCAAGTGTTGGGGAATCAAGGGGGCATTTGGTCCACGAGTTGCATCTTCGATTGCGGAAGCAATACCGCCAAAAATTAGAGAAGCCTCGTTAGTTCTGGTATTCGCGGTGGTTGTTGCGTGTAGCAAAGTCTCTGCTAGAGACCTCGTCCCGCCCCCGGTTGGGTTTGGGTTGGGGTCAGGAGCTGGCATGGCTCCAGGCAGTCAACAGAGAGTAATAAGTCACAAGTGATCTTCTTCGAAATAATAGGAGATGATGTTGTATATGATTAATTTATAGAACCGTAATCAATAAACCTTCTTTACTGGTCACCTGACTGACTTTTCTTCTCATTAGAACTATAACGCACGACCCCGAAATCTAGGGAGCAGCCTAGTTCATTACAAATAAATTAACTGGTAGGAAAAAGGTAAGTCCTAGAGGCACGCCATGCGCGATCCACAGAAAACTCCAAAGGGCCCAAAGTAGTTTAGCCATGCAGATAAGAAGCGAGCATATCGGGCTCAATTCTTATCTGTACCGACGAAAAGCCCCCGGAGTCGACAGCCCAAGATGCCTATGTGGATACATATCTCAAAACGTCCAACACATTATAATGGCATGCCCCCTATGGCCCAAGCGAGAGAACAAAAGTCTGGCGTAAGGCCAAGAATCGGTCATTTGAAGTAATGATGAGCAACCCAGAAGATACAGTAGAACCCCTCTTAGCTAATAGTGGGTCCCGGTATAAATGTTGAAAAGATTCATTGTAACTTGGACTTTTATATTTGCAACACTTACCCTTACAGGTCAGTTTGCGTGCAGGGGTAAGTATTGCAAAAATAAAAGGTTAAATTTCTATGAATCTCTTCAGTAATTATACCGGGACCCACTATTAGCTAAGAGGGGTTCTACTGTATTGGAAGAATCACACAGTGGATCTTAGAACTTGGACAAATGTCTGATTTGAGACGGGAGAAAGCTAATTCAAATCGAGAAACACCATTACATCTTAATCCTTCGCAGCGGTAATATATTATTAGAATGATGATCGCATATTCGGATAATCATGAGTTTTTCTTGCGTTTCCTTGTATTGGGTAATCCCTGATGAAGAGATATGCCGTGAGGCCAACTTTGTAGTGGTATTTGTAAATCAGATCTGATTTCAGTATGGGTGGTTCAAACGTTAAAAACTAAGTCAAATGAAATTAAAATACTTGTCCTACGAAATACCTGCACGGTTAAACTGGGGCGCCCATATAAAGAAAGTTGAGCAAAAGTCGCACACCCAGGTACAGTCAATTAGCAGACTGGCACAGTCTACCTAGGGAGCGACATTTAAGAAGTCAAAGCTTTTGTACAGCACGTTAGTGAGACAGGCCCTCACGTACGGGTCCCAGATTTGGGCCGAGGCCGGGCCAGGGGGTAAATCCCCGAAAGGATAGTTAAACCCCTTCGAAGTATTTAAAGGAAATGCTTAAAGCTAGTCACAGGGGCATATAACTCTACCAGCAGTAGAATACTTGAGCACGAGACATTGGTGCTCCCGATAGAGCTCTACCTGAAGCAAAGGAGGGTCCAACACGCCGGACTATCAGACAAGCTACCTGTTCGAAGTGTTGGAAAGGATTACGAATACGTCGTGTATATTAATTATTCTCATTATAATCTAATAGAAGGAAAATAGCGATTTATTTAACATACTTCCAATCAAGAAGTAGACAAAGGAAAAAAATAATAACCCCCATGATGCCTTCAGTTATTCAAACTGGGACATGACAAATCCGACAAAACTGCGCAAACAAGAAATACAGTAATGAACCCTGTTTGAGAAAAAACCATGATCTTGTACAAACAAGTTCTATGAAGTTGGTCTTGACGGGAACTTACAGGAAAATGCAGGGAAATAATTATGCATTCCCAACACGAAGGACAATCACTTCGGCGTGTAATCGAATCAAGCTGCCCGTCCGAGGGAGAAAGGAGATCCACGACATGAACAGAAGCGATGATGTGGCCGAATGGATTCGAATCTGCGCAAGGGAAGAGCAAACTGGGCGACAGAAGACGGCTGTAAAGATTGCAGCACTCCAGGAATGGAAACATTCTTGGACACATCAGAAGAATTCTGGACACTCGACTCCAGCGAACCCTGAGACTTGGAAAGCAGCGATTATCACCATGGATAAACAAACAGGGAGATTCACAATGAACTACAGGGAAGCACCAGTTCAAATCCACCAGAACCTTAGCAGGGCCCAAAGCAGCATGGCCATACAGATAAGAAGCGAGCATATCGGGCTCAATTCTTATCTGTACAGAGGAAAAGTACCTGGAGTTGACAGCCCCAAGTGCCAGTGTGGGTATCCGTCATAGAACGTCAGGCACATGGTTATGACGTGTCCGCAGTGGGCGAGGGGACGAGGGGATTTCCTGCGAAAAGCAAAAGATAGGTCCTATCAGGCCATGATTCAGAGCCCGGAAGATGTGGCAAGAATCACAAAGCGGATACTAGACGAAGGATACTGTTATGGGCTTTGCCCGATTGTGGAGCCGGTTCAGGGGGCCACCCCGGTAACTCAAGTGGGCCCACGGGGGGGGGCTTAAGCGAAAGGCAGTACTTCTAGCGCCGAAACCCAAAGGGGACTTAGCGCTCGGCGGCTATCATAATTAAACAGAGGATGCGCGTACCGCGACGGTTTCAAGGTGAGCAGGGAGCATTGCTCATCACAATAGTTTAGATTGGAGCCGGGGAACCGGGAGTCTAGCAGGGACGATGAGGGGTTAGGGAAGAGGACTCGGGTAGTTTCTAGAGGGTTCTATCTAGGGAAGGAGTAACTGTAGGCAGCGGCGTCCTAGGAGTATATTAGGGGGGCTGATCTCTTATGGATAGAACCAAGTTAAGATAAATAAATTATCTATGTGGTATTGATTCGTCGGGTTTACTCTAATCCTTTGCCCTCTTACAGATACCTAGAACAGTTTCGACTTGTCAGTCAACTTGAGTCAACCATGCGGCTAATGATGCACAGAGCAGGGAAGAGGTGAGACGGATCACACACTGGACGTACAGTGTAAGGCACTTTTTGACGGTAAACTGAAAACCAGAAAGATACCAGATTGCAGTTTTGTGGGGTTTTTACCGCGAGGTTTCCTCCTGTGTATATATAATAGTTAGACACCTGCATTGGCCCTTGGGGTTCCTGAACGGGTTAATTGAAATAAAATCAAATCAAAAATGCCTGCACGGGCCTACAGGATACCAATTCAGTCTGATTGTAATAACCAATAAATATATTGCCGGAAGAATAAGAACTCGTTTATTGAGAAACCTGAGTTGTCGCCATTGCGCCACTGACTATCAGTCCGGAAATGCTAAATCGAGGTATCAGAACGCTAAATGAAAGGTACCACTAGACGACTAATTGTTGCGAATAGCGACATTAGAGATGTGCGAGGTCCATGAATAGGCGCGGATGATCTGTGTGGACGGGTGCATCAAGGCATGAGGACCGAGTCGCGTAATTTGAGTCGCCTAGACTAGATTAGATAATACTAGTCAGGTGACACGAGTCGTGTGAGGCAGACATTCCCTTGGTCGTAATAGATTAAGTAGTATTCATGAATTGACTGACTAGACAGTGGTAGATTGGTGCAGTACCTAAAGATAGTTGAGAGAAAGATATGACAAGTATTGCTTTATGTATATAAGTAGGACGTCTTACCTTTATAGAAAAATGGACAAGTCAAATCTATTTACAATTACACACCTCTATCTATTCTCATTCATTCCTCACCTTAAGAAATCATACATTATACTCGCAAGTCAGAACATTGCATCTACTCCTCATAAATGAAACACTAATAAGTTCTACTAACATGACGTCTCGAGCAACCCTGATCCATGACACGAACTGGTATCTGTACATTAAAGAAGCACTTACATGTTCATGTAAAACTTCTACATGTTGCATCTTCCAGTAAATTCTCAGCCGGAAGCTTACATTTATATGTAATGTGAAAATCTATGCAAGAAAACCATGAGATGATGAATCACATATTGAAATTTCTTAAGTAGCTACCCTACCGTACAATCTACCATAAGCGTAGTCTTACATATAGCTGCCAAACACTTGACTCTAGTGAAAATGATTCCGCTCTTCATTCTGTATAGCTTCAAATGCACGGCAGTACGGTTAGTTACTTGCAATTTGACTTGCACCTCTATAGTTAACTGCTCGTACCGATACTAAGTCATGTTGTCAATCCATGGAAACTCTTAATCTCCCATCTGATCAAAAAGTCCTTCGAGCTCAGGGTCTTGAAGTAAGCTATGGAGTTCGTCTCGAGTATGAATCGAGGCGTCAATGTTGGTGGATATGATTGACATTGGAAATTTTAGTTGTTTGGTGGTTAAGTTGAGGATCTTTGTTTACTTTCATGGTTACACTGGATTGAAGTTCATTCACTCACCTACCTGACTAGCAACTGTTGCCGTGAATTGATTAGTCATCTAGAGGTACAGTCCAACCTCATCTATAGCGATAGTGGGTCCCAGTATAAGTGTTGAAAATATTTATCAAAATTAAACAATTTACATTTGCAATACTTATCCCTGCACGAAAAATTACCTGTAAGGGTAAGTGTTGCAAATATAAAAGTTCAAGTTACAATGAATCTTTTCAACATTTATACCGGAGCCCACTATCACTATAGATGAGGTTGGACTGTACCATTCTTTTAGCATTTCCGCTAACGATCGTGAACACTCCGCCAAGGAGATGATCAGTTGCCGTATCTAGAAGTGATTCGAGTCAGTCGATTCTGCGACTCCTACAATTTATGTATGAGTAGAACAGAGAATCGCATATAAATCCGTGCTCCACATTCGTGAGATCATAGTCCAATTTTTTATGAAAAAAATGAAGAAAACTGTGAGCAAGAATTTGAACTTCAGCCACATGACGTATGCCAAGCTCTATCGAATTATTTGGAATCTTCAGGAGAATTCTGATGACGCAATCTTCAGCCCGTCTCTGCACGGCGACAACCTATGGTTGACGGACGTAGAAGTACAGTCATCGAGATTGCGATCTACAAAGAAGCTTCTAGAAAAAATTTGTTTCTCATCACGCAAGACATGCGCCAGATTCTGATGGCGAGAAGAATATTCGAGAATCTCACCGGAGAGAACTTTGTGTGCTTCTAGCAAGTGTTGGAAACTATGGACGGAGTATAAATTCAGGAAGGGGACCTGCTCTCGCAACTCCAAAAGCAAAAGTTAAATCGAAAAACGAATTCTCTAAGCTATCTTCCATAAACCAAATCTTAACTATTCACATACTCTGAAACAAGATGTCTCTCTCACTACAGTCGTCCCTCTCTAACTCGATAGTGGGTCCCGGTATAAGTGTTGAAAATATTCATTGTAACTTGGAGTTTTATAATTGCAACACACACCTTTACAGGTTATTTTGCGTGCAGGAGTAAGTATTGCAAATGTAAATAATTGAATTTCAATGAACATTTTCAACACTTATACCGGGGTCCACTATCGAGTTAGAGAGGGATGACTGTATACTGAACCGAAGAATCTCACGTTCTCGATCCCCTTTCTTGAAGATAACGCCTTCCTAACATACATCATCATGAGAGCCCTAACTTCTCTTCTTCTCGTGACTTTTGTCAGAGGTTACAGCCAACTACTCCTTATTGCCGTTATCCTACCGTTCTAAAACGCCTCCACTCGCTATGAAACTGACACAACCCAGGAATATCCCTTCGTTTAAACATCATGCCTCCTGATGACATGCCCCATTTGGCAAACTCTCGTGCCTCAGAACATCTCATTTTACCCGGTCGTTTAATTACGCGAATGACTACGGAAGACATGTGTATTTCGCAGAATGACTAAGTTTGACGTTTGGAACGCTTATACCCAGATTTCATTTGCAAATACCAGTACGAGAATAACGCCTTACGACGTGTACCATCTTCCGTGAAGGCCCATCATGGAGAAAAGTAAGGTACACTCATATTTATCTGATCATCACTTCGTCATCCTACGAATACGATATCACCGCGAGAGTAGTGGTGTGAGGGTCTTGCTGGATTCGAACCAGCTTTCTCCTGTCTCAAGTGGGGCATGTGTCCAAGCTACCCAAACTCTACTTGGAAGAACGGCCCGGATAGTGTACCACTGCACCATCCGACCCTCACGCTTTTGCTTGTACTGCTAAGTATTTTCTGAATTCGATTCTAGACGCGTCGATTTCTCACATTTTATGGCCTACGTAGATGTCTCAAACTCTCTATCAACAGAAGAGAAAAGCGTAGGGTGACCATTCCCTGAATTTTTTTTTCCCCATTTCTGTGTATGTAGCCGTTAGGCTATGATACGAATAACACTGGTACAGTACATGGAGCCATGACTCAAGTTGATATAAGAGGCACTCTGTAAGCATCGAGTGAATAAAATATATGATCAAACTCCCTCGTCTCCTATTTACAAATAACAACAATAAATATCCCCATATGACGTAAGCAACTAGCTAGGATATATTATGCCTGAGGCAAATTATGAGTAAATTCGCAACACACTCACTCTCAAATATCATTTGAAGACAAAGTTTGAAGTCAGGCGCCTCGCAGTTCTCCAACCCTCAACCGTTTACAGCTGTCGCAAGATTGCACTCCTACCACCCACGGCTATCCAGTATGCCTCCGTCATCGTCACATACATCACCACGCGAGAAATGTGGAAAGAGTCTTGCCGGACTCGAACCAACTTTCTCCTGTCTCAAATGGGGCATGTGCTTCGGCTATCTAGACCCTACTTGGGGGGACGGCCTGTCCGATGTACCACAACTCTATCCGACCCAAACCTTTCCTAATCTCTACAGGTGGATTCTGTGCTATTTGAACTTTCCAATCGGCAGCGTGTCCACATTGTTATCTCCAATGTTGATTTCGTCCTATCTCTCCTGTATCCGCTCGTCTATCACTTCCTCGAATTTTCGAGTGAGCCGAAACAGTTTCGTCCATCCTTCGTAAGATCCGCTGTGTGATTCTAGCTACGCCTTCCGGGCTTTCCCTTATTCTCTCCAGTGACTTATTCTGGGCCTTTCTCCGCACCTCCCCTCTCCCCCTTCCCCTCAGCCATGAAGGACACACCATGACCGTATGCTTGGCGTCTGGAGACGGATATCAACATTAGCATCTGGGGTTTCCCCTCCGGCGACTCGTCTTCTGTCTAGAGTAGCGTTGAGTCCGAGATGTTTGCTTCTTATCTGTATCGCGACACTACTCTGGGCTCTCTTCAGCTTCAGGGGTAAGAATGCCAAATCAAACTTCTGAAACTCACCTCAGTCTTAACAATTATTATACCGGATCCGCGATCGTTAGAGCCCGACTATACTATACTAATTCGATCGATTCACGCGCCCCTTACGTCCCTTGACTTGTCGGCTGGATTGCCTTGCAGCCCTAAAGCCCTATGAGCATGGGCACCGTCAACAAAACCTTAACGCTAGCAGGTTGCTAATCTCGTTCTAGGCCACGTGAGTTCGGAGTTGCGGAATCCAACCAGCTTTTAAGTTCACGGTGAGACGTTGGGCGCGTCTACAGCCGCTTGAAACTCTATTACTCCCTGAGATCCTGTGGGTTTCGGAATAAAAGTCGCTGGCTATATCTGTCAACGCGGGGAGACGAGTTCAATAGTGAGGGTGGAGGGTGTTTGATGCGAATGGAACGCGTCACCTGGTTCGGCCTGGATCTTGCGAGCAAACAAATGAGCGAAAAAATTTATATACTAATAAGCCATATGTACATGCTTGAAGAAACCATCAGACCAAGAATTGAACGTTAATAGTAAAAAGATAGAAATGATGGTCTAAAATCTAGCAAATGTCAGGCTTCATATAGCTTCCTCACGTAATCAACATTAGAGACTTTAAACGACCCCAAACTACGGCGGGTCAGTAAGGTAGACCTTTGATATCCCCATTTAATTCATAACCTTGTACTAACACCAATTGACTCCAAGGGACTTGCAACCCTACTTGATATCCCCATTTAATTCACATCCTTGTACCAACACCAATTGACTCCAAGGGACTTGCAACCCTACTTGATATCCCGCCGGCACCAAACACCTAAATTTAGAATAACCCTTCCAAGTCTATGTTAAGATTTTGCTTGCCTTTGTAGAAATATCAATGAGATCTCAGAAGGATCAACTGCTACTACATTAAATGGCTTCACTATCCTATCGTTGAACATATGCCAAGCACCCGCAGGCTTGCCGGCTGCTAGCTGGTCCAGGCTCCTGGCTAGCATCCTGTAATGGCCTGAGGCCAATGTATTTCCAGAGTGAAGTCCGAGTCCATATACATCATATATGAATGGTCCAATACCTCGTACGTCTTGATTCTTCGAATTATGTTGATTGACAACGACGTTATTATCGAGTCTTACGGTTAGAGGTACAGAGACGCGAGTTTTTATTTTTGATAAGGCGTTTGTCATACGCATAAGCGAGATAATGAGCGTCTCGGGCATGTAGACAAGATATATGCGACCCTCTTGAGGTGTCTTCTTGCCACATCGAGAACATTCTAGTGACTGATATTCAATAAGTTCACTATGGGGACCATAGTTTGCGTCCAAAACTTCATTAAGAGTACAAGAGCCGTCTGGAGGAATGGCTAAAAGAAGCTGTTGGAACTGATCAAACACTGGACGTATTTTACCGCAGATTTTGCATGTTATTATCCGAGCAGAAATACCCTTCATTCTTTGGGTTATTGGCGATCCAAGATTAGATGTCCAGTCTGCCCAGTAAATGGCTGCCGCATCAAGTACTGTGGGTGCTTTCTCAAGTGAGCTCTCTATTTCTTCAATAGGTCGACGCCCCGGGCGATCACGAAGGGGGTTTAGCTCATCATCTAAAATATCGATGAGCATTACAAGAAATTCGTTGCAATCATGCTGCACTTGAGTTCCACCAAACCCTCCCTGTCCCCTGTTGTGAACAGCATTTACATACGCCTGGAGTGAAATATTAGCAATAAAACTAAATCTATTGTTCAAGGAAGGAGCTAACTTGAAAGGTACTGGGGTTGAAAAATTCATAGTGTCCAAACCATAAATGAGCGAAAACGCTGCTGAGATATTGCACCATCAGCTGAGGGGGATCAGTACTCTCTCCTGGTCTTTTGGGGATGGGAGGATCTGCAGGATGAACGTAGTTCCGTATCAGTTCACGAAACCAGGGTGTAGCACTCAGTCCCTGAATTACAGTATTCATGTAACATAAGACTCCTGGGTTGAAGAGACCAGTAAGTCCAGCCGGTCGCCGATTATCAGAGATAGTCGAGTCGGAGACGACAGTTGTGCTCGGATAGGAAACAGTTTCGCTTTTCTCAGAAATTCCGCTAGCCCTTTGACGTGGAATAGCTGGCGCTGGCCTGGCAGGAGGTCTTGGAACGGCACTAGCTAGTTCATTTTGATAAAGATTCGCGTCGATCGACGAGACCATTGACTCCTGCAGAGGATTTTCTGGATATCGTCGAACAAAATCTTCAACTGTCCGGGTATAAACTAGTTCATCATTTGCATCGAGTTTCCCTATATGATTGTTCATCAAATCTTCCTTGACCGTGCTAGCCCAAATTGCTTCTTGCTCGGCCGTGAGAGGTCGAGAATTGTGTATTTTCTGTTTCGAGAGCAAAGAGTCTTTGTATCCACGAGCCGTAGGTCGAACTAAATTTCGCGCTAATCTAGACCCAGAGTGAGTGGCTTTAACAGAGCTACCAGTTACAGAAGTCGCCAGCGAATTTGGCCCCAGCAAATCTGTCCATCCACCTAGGCCAGATACCAAGAATAAAGGTGGACGTTTGAGCTTTTTATCATAATCATAGTTATAGACAGCATTGGAGAAGTCCATGAGTTTACTAGTTTCAGTAATATTTTCTGATGACTGATCGTACATGATTACTAAGTCAAATTCGTCTCTCTTCTCATACAATTTAAGTTCCGCGTCGGGTGCAATAACCATACTGTCGGCTAATTCAGCTCCTGATATCCCATGCCGCAAGGTTATAGGTTCCACACATATTATGTATTGAGACATAATATGACCATTATCAAAATCTTCACGATTTCTGACGTCAACAAGTAGGATTTTCAGAGGCTGTACTTCTTGAGCAAGGAGTTTAACGAGTTGCTCAGACGTGACACTTTTAGAGTCCGGTGTTATAATTTGATTCTTCGTTTCAACGGGAGCGTCTATTTCGGATTTGGGTTTGTAAATCGACGACTCAAAATTTCTTCTAGTGTCAATAATAAACTGTGAAGGTGCAACTTTTGATATTGGGGGAGCGCTTTTTTGACCATTACCTAAGTATGAGTTGTTCCGTACACTCGAGGGCAAGTTAGAGATGGCAACTGTCTCTGTTCCTCGTGCAGGACTGTAAATAGCATCGGGAGCTCTCGGTAACTCTGGTATTTTAACATCAATAGGAATTTTATTCACATGAGGCTTTACTTTTGGTATGAGTGGCATTTCTTGAAGCTCGCTGGATCGACCTACAAGATTGAGATGATGTGGCCCAGAAATAAAATCAATTGCTGAGGTAGGTATGTGAGAGACTATAGGTTGGGTTCGTATTCGAGGATCCTGTTGAAGCCCCATCGGACTTGGGCTTGAGCTTCGCAATCGAGCAAATCGAGCAGCCAGATCGATTTGATCAAATTTCCAGTCTTTTGTCAGATTTTGTATGGATTGGCCTTGAAGAGCCTCCGGCTTGCGTTGTATAGCAGGTGGTTGTCTTTTTACATATCCATTAGTAGCGGAAGTACCGGTAGCCGAATTGGTCTTTAGAGGAGCAAATCCATCTTCAACACCATTACTAAGAGGCTTAGAATTTTTGTTTTCCTTGGAGATGACTGACTGAGTCTTGTGGAGCAAGTTATTCTCTTTAATTATTTTTTTAACCTCCATGAAATTTGCAGTCTGACTTTCGATCTTCTTGGTCAGCGAAACATAAACCTTCGAAAGTTTTGGGCGATCGGCCTGTAATACTGGAAACTCTTTATGTCGTGGAATGATTTCTGTTACAATCATTGATAACTGTAGATAATCCTTCAGTGCAATATCTGGCCGGTTAAAGTTTAGAGATATATCTGCTGCTTTAGAGAGTAGCTCGCAGTCGCGCAAGATTGTCTCAATGGGCGAATTGATGTCAACGTTAGGGGTTGTTGCAACCAAGTCATCATGATGCATCATTACCCTTTTAGCCACTATTGGAAGGCCTGATCTGGTGCTCCTTGCACCGCCATTTATGACTTCAATTGACTTCTCTCCATCGGAATAGTTCGCCCTATTGTAAGGTGGATCGGCAGTTGCAGGAGGACTCATGATGATTTTGAGCGCATCAGACGTCTATGCATCTCGACAACTTCATTGCAGTGTGAAGACAAAAGCGAGAATGGAGGTGTAGCGATACGTCGTCAATTGATCCGGAGACTACTTGTGCATCGGATTTTTTTTTGTTGAATCTTTTCATGGGAAGCCGTGGTTGGCATGCGCCTAATCGAAAGATAAATGGCAAAGTTGTGCAGTTGCTGAAATGCAGAGGGTACAGTGATTTGAAACGGGAGTAGATGGACTTATGTGATAGCCGCGCAGAAGACTAGGCACTCGGCAATCTTCAAGTGACTTCATACAAAAGCCTGGTGATTTTGAAGCATACCAAAGACAACCGTTAAATTCGATCTTCTTTAGCTTAAGAATATTATCAAGCCCACTAAAATTACATGAAGACCTGTTTGAGTCTATTCAATACCTCAAGATGATGACTGGGTGGTTTGCGTCAGGCTCGCAGCTTGATGAACAGATTGAAAAGGCTACATCTAGCTCCCTGTGAGATTCCTTTTGATCCAAATTGATCAACATGACTGATCAAAAAAGTGAGGATATAGCACTGAATCTAGAGATATCAGATATTATCCGCTCCAAGACGGTGGGGTCAAAAGAGGCTATGCGGTCTTTGAAGAAACGTCTGGGAAATAAGAATCCAAACACACAACTCAGCGCTCTCAATGTTAGTCGTTTTTTGAAGATGAATATTCAAAATTAATTAACATAGAAATAGCTAACAGATACATGTGTTAAAAATGGGGGTTCTCATTTTTTGGCTGAGATCGCATCCCGGGAATATATGGACAATCTCGTCTCTATGCTCAAGGCCTACGGGACAGCCACTACCAACGAGGGCGTAAAAGCCAAGATATTGGAACTAATTCAAAGCTGGGCAACAGCTACAGAGGGCCAATATGAATATTCCTACATTGGAGAGACATACGAGAGCTTACGGAGAGACGGGTTTCCTTTCCCACCAAAAGTTGATGTCGCAAAAAATATGCTAGTTAGCAGTGCCGTAAGAATTTCCACTTTCTCGAATAGTTTATAGATTAACTCTGCATTAGCCCCCCGAGTGGAACGACTCAGATGTTTGTATGCGATGTCGAACTGCATTCACATTTACAAATCGAAAACATCATTGCAGAAATTGTGGCAATGTGTTCGACCAACAATGCTCCAGTAAGACTTTGCCACTTCCTCATCTTGGAATCATACAGCCAGTTAGAGTTGATGATGGCTGTTACATAAAGTTAACTAGCAAGTCTACAAGAGGGAGCACTTTTGCCGATGAACGATCCCCTACATTTAGACCTCTTCAAAATCGATCTTACAGCTCAATGCAGCCACGTAGTGCTCGGGTAGATGATGGGTATGATGAGGATTTCAAAAGAGCCCTTGCTATGAGCCTGGAGGAAGTCAAAGATCATACTGGAATCGAACACGCCCCACTTTCGAACTCTAGTATTTTGAATGATACCAAGAAAAAACAAAAACAGAAAGCTGTCGAAGAAGAAGACGAGGATCTCAAAGCGGCCATTGCCGCATCTCTATTAGATATGGAAGAGCAGAAAAGAAAACATTCGGGTAAAATAAAAGAACATGCTGAGAATTTGGGATCAGGAAATACACTAAATAACCTGTTACCAAAAAAAGATCATAAACTTACTCCTATAGAGGCGGAGAATATCAACCTTTTCTCCACATTAGTTGATCGACTTCAAACCCAGCCGCCAGGTACGATTCTTCGGGAACCGCAAATTCAGGAACTGTACGAGAGTGTGGGAAAACTTAGACCTAAGCTCGCAAGGACGTACGGAGAGACGATGAGTAAACACGGTAATTCACTCAAACTAAATGCGCAACTAAGGCTGATACATAATAGATGCCCTTTTAGATTTACATGCCAAACTCTCAACTGTTGTTCGACACTATGATCGTTTACTCGAGAAAGATCTTTCAAATGCTTACAGCAAACAAAATCTAGGTCGATATAAACTACCGCAAAGATCGACACCTTTTGTATATCCTTCGATCTCCAATTTTCCGATCAACCGCACTGAAAGCTTTTACATCAATAGCCCTCAAACCTACAACCCAGCTCAGCAGTCATTCACGCCGAATCTTTACCAAAATTTACCTCAAGCTGACAGAGGACTCGCTACCAACACCATACAATCTGGACCAGAACTAAAATATGCACAGTTTGTCCAATCAGCTGAAGGTGCAAATTTACAAAATCCCAATCCCTCAGTTCCACATGGCTCTCGTCCATTTGAAACCAATATACCTACTCATTCAAGTACTTCACAACAACAAATACAACCAGTCATTCTATCCCAGCAGCAAGCGCCTTCTGCTCACCTAGATAACGTAAAACCATCCTTTCAGGATTCAGATGCCGCATTCTATTACAATTCGCCGCTGTCTCCAGTCACATACCAAAATAGTCCTCCATCATTTCATCCGCATCCCTTGGTACAGTATCAGCCTGGCATCTTATATACAGAAGGCGCTCAGCAAATTCAAAATCAATATCAGCCTCAGGAGATCGATCTACAGCAAATGCCGCCACAACAGCAAATTCCTCCACAACAGCAAACTCATCCACAACAGCTAACTCATCCACAACAGCAAACTCCCCCACAACAGCAAATTCCTCCGCAACAACAACAACAGATCTTACCACAACAACAGATAATCACGCAAAAACCGGCCTTAACAAACCACCAAACTTGGCAGGTGCCGTCGGCAACTTACGCCAATTATACCCACGATAGCTTCCCCCCGGCTCCCCAGCATACCTTACAACAACCTGTCGTTGAGGAATGTCTAATCGAACTATGAAAGCTCAAGAACACACAAATTATATGAAAACTCATCCATTAATGAAAAAACAGCACAATTGTCGTAGACAATTCTAGGTATGTCTATAACGAACTGGGTCAATTAGAAAACAGTAATGAGATATGGTGGCTTTGTCGGTTATTTCTATAACAGGTCGGTAACGTTACTTTTGATAGGGTTGGCGTCAATCGTTTTTGTTGTTTTAGCGAGAAAATGAGCGTAGTCTTCTAGTGAGCAAAAAATGGTTGACTTAATCTGTCGGGTGAAGTATTCAAATATGAATATGATGGTAAACTAAAGATTTGATTGCAATTGTTACTTCTAAGACTGAATCTATTCTCCAGTCGTCAAATCTATAACTAGAAAGGAAGTATACGCGCACGAGCCAGTAGCTGGTATGTAACCGTATACCATGCGACTAACCCTTTGTCTACCCATATATTGCAGTGAAAACAACACTATTCCATTCTCTTAATTCTTTGGCTCACAGCTTCACAAACACAGCATATCATTTTTCCAAGTTGTTATCAGGTAAATTTAAGCACCCTGGCTAATCAGAGAGTCCAATTCTATCGGAAAATCCAAAAGTTCGAGGTAGTTCCAAGGAGTTTAAGTTAGGGCCACAGATCAACAATCTTTTTGCTCATGATTCCTACGTGCGGAATATCCCTGTTACCCAAATCACAGTAGATCACTTCTCTGTTGGAATAAACAATATTATGTTTGCAACGTTGAAAGGAAGAACATCACTTCGGCGCATTATCTTACATGTAGTTCAGATCATGTTTTTTTTTTAAAAAAATCATATTGTATTCAGCCATCTAGCTACGACAAGAGATTTAAGTACATCTTTTTTTAATACAGTTATCCGCTTCCCAACTCCTTGAACTCCCCTTGGCACCAGTCTAGAGGCTCATAACATAGGGCTAGACTGTCCAACATTACTAACAATACCAAACTGACCCTAAATTCGAACTTAATGGCTGTATCTTGTTTTCTTTTTTGAATATGTTTCTTTTGGTATTCTTTTTATTTTATGTTGCTTTATTAAATTCAGATCATGTTGATAAGGCGACCTTGTAATATTGAGCAATGAATTCACGTCACTTATAGAAGATACCCATCAACTTATTTAGGTAGATGCACTGGCAGAAAGAAAGGGAGATACTAGTACGATTTTTATCATTAATTATTTACGTTTGTGTTTCTGTTTTTTTGTGATACCTCCATACCCTGGTAGAATTTTGGCATCCTCAGATCACTCCTACTTTGTAACTCTAATTCCCATGCATTAATCAGTTGACGCATTAAAAATGGGGCATCTTGACCAAAGCATCTATCCTACACACTGCCAACTCTCTTCTGAAAAACTTGCTCTGATTAAAAATCTGCTTGAAAACAACCACTGCAGTCGAGAATTAGTTTCTTTAACGTGTGTACACTGTTCCACGAGCTCCAAATTTTGCTCTGAGTACCACCCAAGTTTCTTGGGTCTCACGGCTGATACTCATGGAAGCCATATTCAGCCAACGTTCGCCGTGAGATGCTACTTGCTACCATTAGTAAAGCACAGGCTGCTGATAAAATGGCCGAGCAGCTCAAGAATATTATCAGAAAAACTTTCATTTCGCAGGGAGTTAAAAGTTGCGATGAAAATGTCTAGTCAAGGCTGATCTGACGAAAAGAAAGTCGTACAAAAGGGTATTTGGCGACCGAGTAAATTTAGCGATTGCTCGCCAAAATTAGACGATGGGCGACTGGTAAATAGCTTTTATTAAGCATATCGTGAATAATCGGCTTGACCCAGATGGCAGGCATTGAGCGTAGCAAGGTGTCACAATCAGAGGTCTGGGATGTCACCAGGGAGTCTGGGGTTGTATATTTAATATTCTTACTATTTTACAGAATTGAATATGTAGAAAATCGGAGTTTGTGGGCGTCTATTTATACATTATTTGAGGACAGTGGGTCCAACAAGCGAGAGAGGTTGAAAGTGCAAATAATACAAACATTCCCACGTGACCCGGGATCTATGTAGGCGCAAGTCGGCTAGGTTGGCTAATCTAGTCTACAGGCGAAACACCGGTCTACCGACCGTTACAATCCCCCCTCTTAGGATCTTTTTTTCTTACGCTGTCGACGTTTAGCTTTCGTGTGTTCTTCTGCAGGCCCCACGAAGGCACCTGATTCGTCAATTGAGGGTCCGTCGTTGGATTCGATGGGACCGTAGTCGTGTTCGAACACGTCAAGTGCTTTGGTGTCCTTGATATATTCGATTGGTTCCCAGGATGGCTCGGCCCAATTGGAATATTTCACTAGGGCTTGCCGCATGAGACCCCTCCCGCGTCGTACTGTCCTTGCTCGAATAATTTTATCGATTTCATACTCCAGTTCGTTACCTTCGTCTATTAACGCTGGATTTTGCGTGTCGTCACATAGTTGGGATGGTAGGGGATCATTGCTAGCTCTTTTGACCAGCTCGACATGGAATCGTTTGTGTAATTTCCCCGGGACGTTTAATTCCACTGTCAATGGATCCGGGACCGCTGTTACTTCGTATTTTGCGTGCAGCCAAGAGAGTTTCTTGGACAATTGAGGAGTGCTGATATTTTGGAGGTTGAGCCAAACCTTGTCCCCAACCTTGAATTTCTCCGGTTGCCTCCGCAGCCGATTTGCATTTTCCTCATAGCGTTGTTGAGCGGTGGCGATAGCCGCCTGTGCGAAATCTTGAGCTTCTCTAAGACGATTAATCAGGGTTTCGGCGGAGGTCTGTCCTGGGTGACGACGTCCAACTTCTCTTACTGGTTCTTGAATAGGATTTATATTATACCCGTGTCTCAAAAAAAAAGGACTCATACCTCCAATTGCTGAGTTTGGACGCAAGTTTATGGCCAGCTGAGCCATTGGGAGCAATTCGGCCCAGTCGTTTTGGGCATAACACGTAAATGTACGTAGATACTTATACATTTCCTGGTTGGCTCTTTCGCTCGCGTTCGACTGTGGATGGTAGGCAGTCGTAAGGCGTTGGGAGATACCCACCGATTTACAAAAATATTGCCAAAAGTTGCTTAGCCAGTCGCTACCCCGGTCACTCGTAAGGTTATAGGGGAACCCGTGGTACCGATAGTATCTGTCGATGAAAATCCGAGCGCACGACGCCGCGTCCATACTTTTTGCAGCAAAGAGGAAAACGTCTTTTCCCAGGCGGTCCGTAATAACCATTACGTTGGTGCAACCGTCAGATTCGGGAAGATCAGTTACAAAATCGATGGTTAAATTGCTACCCAGCCGTTCGGGGATTGGGAGTGATTTCAAGAATCCATCTTTGGCCTACCTCCAGACCGATGTTCGGCCACACGTGTCACAATTCCTTACGAATTGGCATACCGATGATCGCATTTTTGGCCAAAACCAACGCTGCAAGAGGATGCTTAACATGGTGTCTCTCCCCGGGTGCCCTGAGAGGTGACTGTCATGAGTACGTTGCATAATAGCTGTTCTTAGTGGCTCGTAATTTGGGACCCAGACACGGTCCTCCCTTCCACGTAATACACTGTCCGACGCTACTGTACATTCTGAAATATTTGCTGTCATAATCTGGGCTATGTCGGCCGGGAAGCTTCTTTCACCCGACTTGACTGCATCACGAGCTCGTCTCCACGTCGCGTCTTCCTCCACCCCAATACTCCACAATGTTTGGAGTATTTCGTCCTCGAAGAGTTTTGCATTTGAAGCATCGTCCTTGAACTTTTTTTTGAAATTGACAGATTTTTTGACACCACCCGGATTCAATGAATTTAGCTTTGGACCACAAATTAACTGCTTTATCCGTCCCATATTCCGTTCGTCGTCTAATCCCGCTGGCTTATCTTGATCTCGTCGGGAGAGTGCGTCCGGTCGGTCACACGCGCGTCCTGGTCGCCATTCTAGATTGAAATTAAACTGCTGAAGTGTCTCGCTATATCTGATTTGTCTTTCGTTTAGAAGTTGCTTTGTTGTAAAGTAACTCAAGTTTTTGTGGTCAGTTAATATAGTAAAAGGTTTTGAAACTGAGGTGAGTTCCGCCTTTCATTCCTTTAGGCACGCAACGATAGCGTGCATTTCCTTATCATGGATGGGATAGTTAACCTCCGAACTATTCAGCCGCTTAGAAAAATAGGCTACAGGGCGGAGCCTGCCTTCGTCGTCTTTTTGAGATAGGCACCCTCCCATGGCGTACCCAGAACAGTCCGCCTCGAGAATAGTGTCCTTATCTGGATCCCATTGGGCTAGTGCTGGTTCTGAGGCGAAGGCGTTCTTTAGCCGCTTGAAAGCATCGTTTTCTTCTGGGCCCCATCTCCATTGTGTATCTTTTTTTGTTAGGTTAATTAATGGGCTAGCTACTTCGGAAAACTTGTCGATGAAGCACCGGTAAAAATTTGCGAACCCAAGAAATGATCTAACTCCTTTGACTGATGTTGGCGCCTGCCAGTTCTGAATGGCCTTTACCTTTGATGGATCGACAGTTATTCCCCTTCCGGCACGTATGATAAATCCCAAATATTTCACCTCTTGGCATAGAAATTCGCATTTATCAATATCCAGGTACAGTCCTGCGTTGCTTAGTTTGGATAAGATACTTCGGACCGTTTTCCAATGTTCCTCTTTGGTCCCACTTGTATAGGCTAGTACGTCATCCATATACGCGGTTGCGTCGCAGTCCAGATGTTCTTTCAGATGCTCGTTTATGTACCGCTGGAACGTAGCTGGCGCGTTTGACAAGCCAAAGGGGGTGACCAGCCACTCGAAGAGGCCGAGTCGGCATCTAAAGGCAGTCATCCATTCGTCGCCTTCCCGGATTCGTATTCGATGAAACGCCGATTTGACATCTAGCTTGCTGAACCACTTCGCCTTAGACAACTGTCTAAGGGTTTCGTTAAATAGTGGAAGGGGATACCGGTCCGGGATTGTGATCGCGTTTAGGCCTCGATAGTCTACACAAAATCGCAGCCCTCCGTTCGGTTTCTTTGCAAATAGGACGGGTGCGGCGGCCGGAGAACTGCTCGGACGTATCCACCCCTTCGCTGTGAGGTTTGTCAACGTTTTGCGTAGCACCAACAACTCTTCTCGAGACATGCTATAAAGAGGGCCCCAGGGCGGTTGTGAGGGCTTACCATTGTCGAGACTGAGGTTGATGGCGTGGTCCAGCCTTCCTCGATGTGGGGGGAGATCATCCGCTCCGACGTCGTCTGCGAAAATGTGCGCGAAGTCTTTAATCTCATTTGGAAGTTGGAGACGAGCTCCTTCTTCAGTGAGCCGTGGCTTGGTTCTCAATGCTTCGCTAATGTCCTCAACCGAAGCCTTGAAAATAGGTACTGAGGTTAACAATTTCTTTAGATCTCCAATCGATGTAGCTATAGGCTTCCGTACTTGTCTGAGATTGTGACGCCACCGTTTGGTGCTATAAATGGACCCGCCTAACTTGCGTAAGTGAAGGCGTTGGTCCTTGGAGATGATAACCGCGTCTTGGTCTTCGAGCCATTTTTTCCCTAGGATAAGAGGGTGTGTGCTCCCTGGTACTACGTATAACGATAAGTCGTAAATTACATATCCGTCTAAATCAAGATTAATCTGTGTCAAATATTCCACCATTGGTTTATTAAGAGTCGCTTTTTCAGCTGTCTCTAATGGACGTGGGGGAATTGGAATGCGCGTTAGTTTTAGTCTAGAGGCCAATTCATCGCTGATGATGCCTGTACATAAGCAACCGTTGTCAACGAGTCCTTGGACCATTATCTCGTCATTTATAAGAGCATTTACGAGAAAGGGAGAAGATTGCATTTGTATTTCTAGACTAGTACTAACATTACACTCTTGTAGGCGACTGTCCACAAGAGTATCTAGTTTTCCGCCAGCGTTTCGTCTATTTCTTCATACATGCTTGGATCAATAGCCGGTAATGCCGTCGCATTGGCCCGTACACTGCCCGTGACTGGATTAATGGCAGGAAGCAATGGGCAAATTCTCGTATTACATCCTCGTCTTTCGCAACGGTAACACTTCTTCTCTCGTTTTAAGCGAGCAATTTGCTCAGGTGACTTCCATCGTGATTGTCGACCTGCTGGGTGATGATGAATGTTATTAGGTTCGTTGAAATGCCCACGTTGTACCAGAGCCGTGTTCACGCCACCCATAATAACATCGCCAGCCCCGTCAACGTTGCCTTCGTTATTCCTTATATCAAAGTAATCATTTCTCCTACCTCCGTGAAGTCTGAGGTTGACATCACCACCCCGCCTTTCCTCCGGTCGCTGCTCATTCCTTTGCTGCCTGGAATCGTCATCTTCCACTTGCTGGGCTACTTGACCTACTATGCGGACCCACTCAGAGAAATTAGATCGAGGCAGTAAGTGGTTTCCTCGGAGAGCGTGTCGTAACCTGCTGTTCATTGCATTTTTAAGCATCGTGGTCTTTGTTCGATCATTCCAGAGATCACCTTCAGACTCGGTCAGCTTGGATGCCCACGTAGGATAAAAGGAGGCCCATACCTGAGTCTCCCCCATCTTAAGGCCGTATAGCTGGTCACAGGCTTTGTCGGTTCTTGTAGTGTCGAGGTTAGAACGATCGAGGAATTCAAGAAAATCTTCGGGCCGCCGAGTCCCGTCGATGCCGCCAGCTTCGAAAAACGCTCCGGCTTTCGTTTGGGCGTCGCCTTTGAGAGCCGTATAGATAGACAAGAAGGCTCTGGTGTCAGTATAGTTAAACGCGTGCCAATCCATCCGAAAGATCAACAGCACTGCGCTTCTCCAAGCTGGGTAATTGTCACGCCTACCATTAAATTCGGGTAGCTCCGTAGGCCGAAATCTCAGTCCCTCAGCTGGAGCTGGGTCTTTCTCTATCACGACACCCGTAGTGGTGTCATCGTTCAGAGTAAGGCGCCTGCGTAGCTCGTCTATCTGTGTCTGGAGACTCGTTAGCCTCTCCTCGTCAGAATCAGAGTCCTCTATCGGGTTTTGGTACGACATAATGTAGAGTTCTCTCTCTCAAAGAAGGAGGTTCAGAAAAAGATATTTGAAGGGCAATTTTGTAAAATAGTAAGAATATTGTCACAATCAGAGGTCTGGGATGTCACCAGGGAGTCTGGGGTTGTATATTTAATATTCTTACTATTTTACAAAATTGAAGATGTAGAAAATCGGAGTTTGTGGGCGTCTATTTATACATTATTTGAGGACAGTGGGTCCAACAAGCGAGAGAGGTTGAAAGTGCAAATAATACAAACATTCCCACGTGACCCGGGATCTATGTAGGCGCAAGTCGGCTAGGTTGGCTAATCTAGTCTACAGGCGAAACACCGGTCTACCGACCGTTACACAAGGGACGAGAAAAAAGCAGGGACGGTTGCGAATTTCTTCTCTTAGTCATGCTTTTGTATGCAGCATTATGGTTATGACACGAATGACACTGGATCGGTACATGAAGCGATGACTCAACTTGATATAAGGGGCACTCACATCCCAATATCATTTGAAGACGTTCCTCGGAGGCGCCTTGCGGCCCTGCTACTCTCAACCGTTTACGTTTGCCGCAGGAACGAATTTCAGCCACCCACTGCTATTCAGTGTATCTACATCATCGTCATACACATGCCCAGGCGAGAAATATGGTGTAAGGGTCTTGGATTCGAACCAGCTTTCTCCCGTCTCAGGTAGGGCATGTATCTCGGCTACCTGGATTCTACTTGGGAGAATAGCTCGGACGGCGGACCACTGCACCATTCAACCCTATTATTATACTTATTTAGTTCCATAAAATGAGCCAGCTCAGCTGCTCTAAGTTTAGCGAGTCGTAGACTCGTCTTAATATCTCTCTGGCCATGAGTCTTGATTTATTTTGATAATTGATGACTCATTACGTCATGCCGCGGTTTCTCATTTACCAACTGCCCTCCTTGAAAGCCAATCCAGATGTGACTCCTCGACCGGAAACCCTCGAAACAAAAAACAGATCGACTGGGGTGGTGCCGCTTCATGAATGTACTTTGCCAGCTGAAAGAGCACCAGTAGTCTAGAGCACAGGGCGTTTTAGAAGCATCTGATTTATGCCGGTATTAAGGTTGTCGGCGGCACTTGTTCATACGTTGCTCTGGCACACGCACAACGCATCACAGTCCAATTCTTCATGGTTCCCTCTCCAAAATCCTTTTCTTCTTTTCCCGCATCTCAGTACCCGTCCATCCCTATCTTGTAGAGATTTTGTTGAAGTTCCAGTAAATAAAGGTATATTGTAGCGAAATATCGGGTATCGTTAATTGGTGATATCATAAGCGATATTAAGGAAGTCTTTCCATTCTCAATAGAAAATGTTAAATGTAGGAGGAATCTGCGAGTACATTTTCACCTCATGAAAACATGGTCTCGTGTATATAAATAATATCTTATTCAGATAGCAGAAATATTCAAGCAAACAATAACAACCGTTTTTAAACTTCAAAAAATTCCTCCAGATCTCTTCCCAAAAGTGAACCGTATATCACATCTTCGTTCCCAAATTTGTGCGCCACGACTTAATCCTCCATTGGGTGCCCATAACAACAGGAGCATGTATGTAGGTTCCTTGCGGGCCTCGAACTCCGAATGAGTTTCGACTCTTCTTGGGTATCCTAGATGTGCGAACACTGGGCGTTTACAGCCAGCACTGCGTGTAGGTGAAAATTTCGTCTTTGCTAGCCTCTCCTAATAAGGGTGATGTTGTTGTTATTTGTTTGACGTCTAGCGGGTCCCTTGGCTAAGTGCCAAGGCCCCAAACTACCCGAAACCGAGGACAAGAAGCCGGGTAGTAACTCCCAGTATACGAAGGTCTTTTTTACCAGGAACTAGGTACATAACCCCAACGCACTTATCTGGCTGCTCGGGCTCGACGTTCAACTCCGTAAAACGACTGTGAAATAGAATTTAGTTCCGCACATCTTCGCGGCGGGCCCGATGATTAAATGAAACCCGAACTCTTCTTAGTTCTCAGTTCCTATTCTACCTTTCCCAAACCTACATAACGCCCTCGAAGAGGAAAAAACAAGATAGAATGATGCGAGACAAGAAGGGAATCCAAGACAAGAGGTAAAGTAAAGATGGAAACGACTGAATGTAAAAACCTGTTGGACTGCTGTGTCACGGTTTATCTAATAATGCGTGTGCAACTAGGAGATCAGAAGTGGTTTATATTAAATCTATGGAAAACTCATGCATCCCAACATGCTACAATTATTTATACCTAATGTTTTTCATCTAGAAGATTCCCTTTGGCCTTCCTGAGGTTCCCGAGGCTCTTCTAGATGCTTCCAATTCAAGGGTAAGCATGGACCCTTTGCTGCCCCACAATAATCTACGTTGCATAATTATGCATACTGTATAAAAGCCTATGCAGATAATAGGCTACAGGCATAATTCAGTTCACCAGCTGTTACATGCTGCTACTCTTCCGTTCCGGACGTGTGCGGTCTTCAGTGGCATATTTGCGAAAAGAACTCAAGTCTACCACCCTAGATTCCGCCACCCTTCCCCACATGAGATCACATCATCAAATTTACGACAATTATCTAACAGATTGATCTAATGAAAATTCAAAACAATGATCCTGTAGAGAGGAACCTACACTACTTGCTACAGGAGGATTGGCTTCAAAATGAGCAATTCTGGCCTTTTCTGCAGCATCACGTGCAGATTCTGCCTCTTTCGCTAGGTGAACCTGTTCGAGTCTCGCAAATGTCTGATTTGCATCAATTATTACTCCTCTTTGGTCCTTTCGCTTCAGCTGCTCAAGCTGTATATCTTTGGAATCATTTTTCTCCTTCTCAAGTTGAAGTTGGAACGAGATCTTATCAATTCCCTTGTAAGCTTTTTGGAACATTAAGCGCTGTGTACGTGAAGAGCTCCCACCATTCTGAGCGGTTCTAAAAAGGTCACGAAATTGGCGTGGGATACATGGCGTGGTTATAAGTTCAGTCTCTGATAGTCGGCGCTTTCTGTTTGGGGGTTTCGGGTGTTGAATTTGTACAGAACTTGGTGTCTCGAGGACAAATCGGGGTTGAGCCGCTGTAACGGGATTCCAGAATTGAATTCTTGCAGCCATCCATCCATTTTTTATACGAGCACTATCTAGACTTTCGCAGCTAGCTTTAGAATATAGTTTTATAAATGTTTGCTTCTTTATATCGCTCGCATCGTCAAATCTGCTGAGCTCAGCGATTTCTGTTCTGTACTTAGGTTTAACCGATGAGGAACACGTCAAATCAAGTGGATGAAGTATATGACTTGAATGGGGTATCAAGTAGAATATTAAAATCTTATTCGTGTAACATTTCCACCTGAACTCGTGTGTGGCATGAGATTTATGCCCATCTAGTAAGAGGAGTCGATATCCTTCAGTTGGCGTTGATGGGATGAAAACCTGCTCTAGCCACTTGAGTGCTATATCATTCGACGTCAAAGCATTTGGAGAAGAGCAATAAGCCCAGTCTGGAATAGATGTGGCCGGAAACCAGCCAGAACTGAGATTTTTCCCCTTAAATATCACAAGAGGTTTCATCCTCTGTCCAGCGGCTGATATTCCCTCTAGAACTGTCATCCACTCCCTATTTCCAGGCTGCTTGAACACAGTAGTTCTTGAAGATGAAGATCCAACAACTCTGCTATTAGATCCAATGCCTAAAGCGAAACCATGCTCATCAGCATTCCACATATCATCCGACTTGATTGAATGTTTGTCAATCAAGGCTTTTAGTCGGTGAAACTATTCTAAAATTCCCTCTTCAGTCACAGAATTTGCTCTCTGTCTTTCCAGCTTTATCCTGTAAAAGGGTCGGCTAGAAAGATCTATATTTCGTTAATGTCTCAATTTATGTACAGTTACATCCCTTATATATATAGATGTATCATGCTTCTCTGAGAACATGGAATTCGAGAAGGTTCCACCTTATTCCTTCGACAATAGTATAGAATCTGGGGAAATTCCGTGATCCTCCCTACGCACCATAGAAGCTTCCATGGGCTTCTGGACGATACCAAGAGTTCCCTGGCGCCATACGCGGGTCCCTGCTTCTTAAGCGAAGTTATGCGAAATTATGCGAAATTACGCGATGGTATATGGGATCCGGCTGAGCGCAGATAAATAATTGAAGGTGTAACTTTATAAATTGACTGGACACTCTAGATCCTAAAGATAACAATATGATCGCACTGAACTGGCGATACTAGAATAATAAGTTTAGACACCACAGTCTCCCCAAAACCCCCCCCCAACTCCGAGGTCCCAGATCTCTATGTATACATTCACTAATGTCCTTACTCAGGCCCTGGACTTCTGCCCACCTTGGCCTGTCTCACGGTATATCTCTATCTGCTTTCAGTCCTCCGGTTACAAAACTTCGTCTGTTTTATAAACACCGACCCGAGTCTCATATCTATTCATTGTCCTGACCTACTGTTGTCTCGGTTTCGTCTTTCGAGACCGGCTTAATCTGGCTCTGAACGAGTGACTCACGTTAGCGCGTTTTACTACTCCCGGGCCTCACCAGGAAGCGCCCCCGCGACTCCAACTCGGTCCGAGAATAAAAAAAAAAATAACTGATTTAACTAAGGTTGTTGGCTTGCGGCCGAGCATTTCTCGGAAGATTGAACTCAGATTTCTGGAGACGAACATTTTGGTAAACTGGTAATACTTCCTCCTTTGTTATCAAATATCCTTCTCGAAGTCGGAACTTCTTCAGCGAGTCGCCGTGAAAATGTCTCGGGATCTTCTTCCCGCTAATTTGCCGGATCGTGTAGGATTTTCCCATATCCCCTCCGAATCCTGTTATAACGAACGGTCCTCTCCAGGAGGGCCTCAATTTCTTCCCGTCTTGCCGATTGTCAAGCGTGGTACTGGACTTGATGAGCGTGACGAGAACGTGAACGTGAACGTGAGCTGAGCGTGACTATGACAAGAACTAAGTTTGCGTGGCGTGAAGGGTTGGACAATGAGATAAACGAATTAAAAGTAGCTAAGAACGACTTAGAGACAAGACTCCAAACTGACCATCTAATGTACAAGAAGTACAACAATATATACTGCTTCCAGCCCCCCTGTAACTAGAACTCCTTGGAAATACGTAGAAACAAACCGAATGCCTTAGAACGCCAGAGCTTGGCGGAAACCATCCATAGTAGAACTTTCCAGAATTTTGAGAAAATGCAAAAACAAAAGAGAAAACAGAAGACAATTGAAGATGCTGGAACCCACGGTCTCATCAATCATTCGGACTAAATTCCTTACAGTCCCTGACAACGATGGTCAAGCAACATAACTAACTCACCTGGAGCACGCAACATACAAAAAGAGATGGAAATTGTTATCGAAAGTCCGGCTCCTTCGACGGATAGAAGTCTCCCACCTACTACCCCTCCTGATCCTTCTTCCTTGCCCTCCCCCCCAATACTGCGCCACCATCACCTCCGTCACACTCAGTGCCACCGAACAATCCAGCGGCCGATAGGCACATCCTTCAGCCTGTTCCACCCTCCAAGTGGGCGCCAACCGATACGCTACCTCGAAGCGAAAGCGTTGCGTCCGAAGCCATGAACTCGTATATCTCACGCGAGCTTGCAACAATTGTTGAGGAAAGACAACGTCGCGAACGTGCCTGGCATGTGCGCATGATGATATGCACGAGTGTTATAAGCAACATTGACAGTCTTCTTGCCAATTTCAACGAAGGAATCGAGAAAGAGGAAGGAATAGCGTTTCAAACGTACTTCCGTCAAGCAATCTCGCTCTTCGCAGCTTCTGAAGCAGCTCCAACTCCCCCTCCCGTTCCCACACATTCTCGCCCATCAAAAGGCAGCAAAGTAAACAAAACAAATTTTTCGAACAAATCAGCCGTGGTCGCAGTGCCACAAGTCGCATTGGCTCCAGTTCGAGCTGGAAAGCAGACGCAAACCAGCGTACCCAATATACCTAGTAAGCCTGTTGCCACTGAAAACTCTTGGGCTACTGTTGTTCGTAATGGACACAAGAAGGTAAGAGCTGCTACGGCCGAAACATCAAGTGCTGGAAAAAATAAACCGAATTAACAACAAAATTTATCAACACCTAAGAAAGTTTCTCACCAGTCATTTCGATCAAACGTGAGTGGAATTAATGGCAAAAAACAACACGTTCCAACAAAATTTGAAAATAAAAGGCTTTTTCTCCGACTACCTTTGGAGCATGATTGGAGGAAATTATCACCCGCAGGGATTCAAGAGGTAGTTGTGAAGAAAATGGCTATCTCACCTGCACATATCGGGCTGATTAAGCCAATTCGCTAAGGATTTGCCCTGAGTCCTAGCAATCCCAATCCCCGCGAAGTATTACTGCAAGCTGCAAATGGGCTCTTTTTGACAGGTGCCAAACTCGTTCCTGCTGAAAATTTTGTGCCTTTCCTCATCCCGGCAGTTCCCGCTTTTATTTACACCGATAAGGGGCGTGTTGTGGCAACTCACGAGATGCTGTCAGACGAAATTGAACGCGTCTCTTCAGTACGCCCAACCGCAGTAAAACTGTTTGGCAGCGTCAATCATGACGCCCTGCATAGAACATGGCTAGGACTGTTCTCAAAAGCACCTCGACCAGGTTTTCGTGTGTTTGATGAATCTGGCCTGGCAAAAGATTTCAAAAAACAAGATCTCATAGACTTTTGCAAAAGATGCAATGGCCACCACTCAACAAAGAATTGTTCTAGAGCACATTCTTGCGGAAACTGTGGCTCGACAATGCACACACAAGATGCATGTCAAGCTCTCACACGATGTCGGAACTGCGGAGGTCCACACCGCTCTGACAGTCATAGATGCTTAGCTCGGCCAACTCGCAGCGGCTCTCCAACTAAGGAACAGCTAAAAATCTTTCGTCAGGCTGGAGATCGCGAATATCAGGCAGTGGCTCGAGCTAAAGCTGCTGAAGCGAGGGCGTCAACTGCAGAGGTAGCAGCAAACGCTGTAAATTGTAGTCAAAATCTTGAGACCACGAATAATGAAACCCCAGAGCCACCCGCCGATGTGTCGACGGAGGACTCTATGCAGTTATGAAGGGCTCACCTCAGAGCCACTCGCTGCCTCCTCTCAGGTTTATGTCAATAAATGTGAGAAGAGGGAGCGCCGCGCGCGATATTGCGCTTTCGCGAGCCTGCGAATTACAGTTAGATGTTTTGCTAGTTCAAGAACCTTGGTGGACTGGATGCACCAAATCACATCCTTACTTCAATTTTCACATGCCCTATGGAGGCGTCGACGTCCGACCACGTGTTGTCACCTACACAGGGAAGGATGCCAAAACTATCCAGGCAGTTCAGGAATCCCCTTCCTCAAGGCCTACAGGAGACTACTGTTGGGTTAAAGTGAATGGAATTACAATTCTAAACGTCCATAAAGAACCTCATAACTCTTCAGCCGTGGAACCGTTGTTGGAGTGGAACCTCCCTTCTCAGACAATTGCTGCTGGAGACTTTAACTCCGTTTACTGGGCTTGGCAACCCAGCGCTAGAAGCTCCTATGGCCAAGGAGAAGAAATAGAAGGACGGGCAGACAAACATCGGCTATCGTGTCTAATTCTAGGTGAACCGACGCATCGTGCCGGGAACACTTTGGACCTTGTATGGTCAAACATCTGCGGTGCTTCTGCATGGGTAGACCGAGATGAGTGTATGACAAGTGACTATTTTCCAATTTTTGGAATTAAACCCTGCTACACTCGAGCTACCAATAAACCGAAAAGCCCACTCAGAGTTTCAAAAGATAAGGTTCCTCTGTTTGCACATCTAGTTTCTCCATGGATCCCCAATGTTCAGGAATTAACAGCGACGGAAGAGATCGAACAATTCGTCCAGGATCTGTGCAGAGCTCTAAACGATGCTCTGAAAGCAGTTGATAAAGCTTCCAGTGGGGGATCAGGCAGGTCAGCTCCTTGGTGGACCCCAGAATGCAAGGCTGCCCGCCTCCAATATCGAGCAGCCTCCACGGAGGCTGACCGCAATCAATATGCAAGGGTCTATAGTAACACTATTGCTGGGGCAAAAAGAGAATATTGGAAGAGGCGCATAGAAGAAATGAAATCTTTGCTGGATATATACAGGCTCATGCGATGGACCAATCCACGGCACACAAAAATTCCTCCACCTCTGCTTTTTAACGGGCGCCTTGTCTCAGAACAAGCGGAGCGTGCGGAAATTTTACGAGATAGCCTTTTGGCACGGTTTGAAGCATCTGATGATCTCCCCGACCCCACAATAACTACAGATAGCAGGATCCCATGGACGATGGAGCTCAAAGACATAGAAGTACGAAATTGCACCATAGGCAGCGGCAATACATCCCCTGGACCAGATGGAATTTCGGTGGATCTGCTCACTGCCTGCTGGAAGACTATTGGCCCAATTGTTTCCCACCTGTTTCGCGCCTGTTTTAGGCTAGGTTATCATCCTTTGTGCTTTAAGTTAGCAGAAGTCGTTTTCATTCCAAAAGCGGGTCGAGATCCATCCTCTGTCAAAGGGTGGAGACCCATCGCTCTCTTATCGTGCCTCGGGAAAGGATTGGAAAGGGTTACTGCAAAACGCATGTCGACTCTAGCTATAACGGCTGGCGTTGTTGTACATCAACAATTTGGAGCTCTACCTAAACGCTCAGCATCCGATTTAGTCTCTTGTGTCGTGCACAACATTGAAGAAGCTCGTACTCAAAAATGGACTTCAACACTTGTAACCCTTGATGTACAAGGTGCCCTCGACGCGGTCCTCCACAATAGACTATTAGTACGAATGCAGAAACAGGGTTGCCCAGAACCGATTCTTCGGTGGACGGCCCCCTTTTTACAAGATCGAAAGGTTCAAGTTCGCTACCCAGGAGGGGTAACGCACCCTAAGAAGCTGGTCTACGGTGTTCCCCAGGGATCTCCGATCTCTCCACTTCTTTTTCTTCTGTACATTGCTGAACCTATGCGTAACGGGAACTCCAGCGCTAGGTTCAGTTACGCAGTTGATATTGGCATCCTTGGAATTGGGCGTACAGCTGCTGAATCCGCAGCTATGGCTCGGCGTGAAATGGATAACTTACTAGAATAGGCTAGTAACAATGTCATTTCATTCGATACCGGGAAATCGGAAGTGATCTAGTTCCCAGGGCGGCGAGGAGAAAATCTCACCGGAGTGAATGTAAACAGTACCTGGATCGAACCGGCTGAGAAGATTCGCTAGCTTGGAGTGTACCTCGACTCACAGCTCACATTCAAGCATCATGTAACCACATGGTGTGGGAAAGCACTTAAAGCTGCTCAACATATGCGAAAACTCAGCCCAGTATCACGCGGGGCAGCCCCTGAACCTCTGGTAGCAGCGGTTGATTCTTGCGTTGTCCCGGTGGCGACATTTGCTGCGGAATTTTGGTGGCCCAGCTTGAAACGCCCAACAAAACGCGGAGATGTGACCCCTCCTACGGTTTATCTCTGCAACCTTATTGATAAAGCAGTTCATGTAGCTTTAAGGGCTGCACTTCCAGTATGGAGAACGACTCCCAACGTAGTTCTTCATCGAGAAGGAGGAATTCCACCTGCGAACATACTCCTAGAAGGTAATCGCCTGCGACTCGCCGCGCGAATAAACTCTCTAGACACTCATCATCTTTTTCGCAGTAGAGCAAGCATATGCCCTAATGTAGGCACGCTTAAGTACAAAAGAAGGGCCATACTTTCTAAACATCCAGAATCCCAGATGTCACGCTTACAGAGGGTCTTTCGACAGCTACCACCATCATCAGAAAGTGCTGAACCCTTACTTGCACCTTTATATTCTCATCCGCAAGCAACAAAAGCACAAGGTATTAAAAACCACGAGAATTGGATCCGAACAATTCCGTCTTCTGTCATCTGCGCCTACTCTGACGGCTCTTCAGAGGGACATGGAAGTTCTTCCTGGGGATTTGTCCTGCAACGCGGGGGAATAACTTTTAAGAAAGATCAAGGAACTCTACACGGGAGAGAAGTGTACGATGCAGAAATTATTGGGGCAACCATGGCACTCCGAGCTGCGCTCTCCGTTAGACGAAGCGGTGAGAAAATTTATGTTCTTCTGGACATCCAAGCTGCAGTCCGGGCCCTCCAGACTGGCAGGACGTCCTCTTGCCTTAGGCTAACTCGGATTTTTCACGACGTTTCCCAAAAAGCCAATTCAGAAGTTAGATAGGTGCCAGGGCACTCAAAGATACCTGGGAATGAAGAGGCAGACGCGGCCGCACGAGCTGCACTTCAATCGCTCCCCCCTTGCCATGTTGAACCAAACTTCATCACGCTAGCCTATGTTCGTCGCCTTATGCAACAGCGCCGTCAGCAGCTAATTGACAATTGGTGGTCCAAGGTATGTCCGGCTAGATACAAAGATCTAGACCTACAGATGCGCCGTCGAAAGCCTCCAGCGCTCAAAATGCCGCGGCAGCTTCTGCAAAAGCTTATATCAGCAAGAACCGGGCACGGTGACTTCGCTGCATATCACCGCAGACTACATCATGAAAATGCAAATTTAGTCTGCATCTGTGGACAAGAGATATCCCCTACTCACTTCGCACGTTGTCGGGAACACGCCAGCCTAACGCGTAGGTTTAGGAAAGGAAGGACAATGGGCGATCTCATTGACCAACTTCTCGGCCCAAAGTGTGTCAGAGAATTTACAGAATTTGCAAAACTTACAGGCTGTTTCGGCAACCATTTCGCAAGCTCGTCCTCTGCTGGAAGCGGGTACAGCATTTTATAAAAAGTCGTGGAAGGCAGCGACATCGTGGAAACAGAGTGTGTGAAACGCTAGGTTGACTCAACAACTATCTATTTTTTGATGTTTTTTATTTTTTCCTTTTTTTTATGTTCGGGTACCTTGTTTGGCCTTTTAGGTTGGAAACCTTGTTGGGGAAGGGAACCAGGGAGTTCTAATTGACCCAGGCGTTTCGTGGGGTGTTTTTATGCGCGTGTAAATATTCTAGAGAGGTGCGAACGAGTTGGGCATACCCTCAGGTACGATCCCCGCCGGCTCCACCAGCCGCGAACCAATTGGACAAAGGGCTCTGACCGGGACCTAAATACACAAACAAACAACAAACAACAAACAAACAAACAAACAACAAACCAACAAACAACAAACAAACAAACAAACAACAAACCAACAAACAACAAACAAACAAACAACAAATAAACAAACAACAAACCAACAAACAACAAATAAACAAATAAACAAACTCACCCGGAGCATACTGTACATTACCAAGGATACCCAGATCGTGTCTCTCCGCCGATCTGTCTTCCCTTTGGTCCGATCTTTCCAGCACTTCCAACTGTCCCCGAGGTCTTTCTACGACGTAATCTATAACTCTGCTCGAGTGATATATCTCGTCGAGTTCCAGATCCGTATTGTCACCTGACAGAGCTGCTACCAGCGCTTTCTGACGTTCGACCAAAAACTTTTTCTCTATAGTCCCAACCGGATTAGATCCCAACAAAATCTGTGCTGAAGAGTAGCACAAGTGAATAATCTCTCTTTTATTCACCTCCAAAGTCGCCGCAGGTGTAATGGCTGTGGACTTGGACAAGAGCAATGGCAAGGACAAGATAATCAGGACAAGATAATATTCAAGAGGCTAAGAATAATCTAAGATAACAAGACTCAGAACTGAAGAGTGCTGAGAGCAAGGGAAGACTGCTACTTATACACCAAGGAGGCCCGGACCTCTATCTCTTAGCTAATTCAGCAGAACCTTCTAGAATCCATATAGTAATCCAAGCCTTCCAGAGAACCTTCTAGATAATGTACAAATATATTTGATAGAACTACAAAGAATAGGGCTTTACATAATCCGCTCAGATCATGGAAGCATGGCGAAATTAATGGAAGCAGGACTATAATGTCACGTGATAATTAGCCTGACAGTTGTAATTAGGCCCTAACAGACCTGTTTCTGACATTACCCCCCCTCAACCTAGCCGAGCTCCTGCGAGGCTTTTGTTTGGTCGGTTTTCTCCTATAATTTTCTGCCACGTTGCTGGGGCTAGGCCCGTTGGGGTTTAATTCGTGATATTCTTTTACCAAATTTTCAAATCCATTAACTTGACTTGCCGGGATGCTCCAGTCGTCTTCCGGTCCATAGCCTTTCCATCGAACCCGGTAATGCAACTCTCCATTTTGCCAGTGGGAACCAATTATTCTCTCAATTTCGTATTCCGGGTCATCATTCTCGGCATCTAAGACTGGGAGAAGACCGGGAGTCTGTCCTGGTAGCGGGTCTGTGGCCACTGGAGAGAGTAGGGACACATGAAAAACTGGGTGTATTTTTACTGACTGCGGAAGTTCCAGTCTAAAGGCGTAGTTTCCTACGGGTTCAATAATTTTAAATGGACCTCCTTTCTTAAAGTCTAGTTTGCGGCATGGTCGTAGAGTCTTGATATTCTTGTAGTTTAGCCAAACCATATCCCCAGGTTTGTAGCTACGAGCAGCCTTCCTTTTCTTGTTGGCCTGCTCCTCCTGCTCGGCTGAATTATATTTAATATTTTCAATCAAATATTTTTCTACCTTGCTAGCATTTTGAACAAGCTCATCCGCATCTAAACGTTCGAAACGCACCGAAGCTGGAATAGGAGGTCCAGATATGGGAGCGGAAAGTTCGGATCCTGATCTTGGGTGGAGTCCATAAACTGCTAGGAATGGCGACACACCTGTTACCTGAGAGTCGTGACTATTCAACGCGAATTCGGCAGAGGGTAAGTAGCGTACCCAATCGTCTTGTGCGTAATTAACATAAGCACGAAGATATTGTTCAATTCTAGCATTCATGCGTTCAGTCTGACCGTCGGTCTGTGGATGGTAAGCGCTAGATAACCGATGGTCAATCCCAAGAAGCTTACAAAGCCATTTCCAGAATTCTGCAGTAAATTGAGCTCCTCGATCCGATATAATTGAGTCGGGTAGACCGTGGATTCGGAAACATTCTTTATAAAACAAATAAGCTGTGTAGCGAGAAGAAAGGTCGCGGCAGGGAATTATGTGTACCTGCTTAGTCATTCGATCCACAACCACAAGAACCGAGGTATATTCAACATCATTCCAGTCCTTGCTTAATGGTAAATCAACCACAAAATCCATTGCAATATGCTTCCATCTCTCTGTTGCCACTGGTAATGGGCGAAGGAGGCCTTGTGTTCCTTCTCGAGATGGCTTTATTCTCGAACAGGTATGGCAGTTTCTAACATATCTCCTCACCTGTTTTAACATTCCATGCCAGAAGAAGTCTCGTGCTATTGCAGCATAAGTAGCAGCCGCCCCCGGATGACCTGCGACAGGGGGGTCATGATACGAACTGATTATATCTGTTGTCAAGCTATTGTCACCACCGTTTTGAGGAACCACTATACTTCCGCGATATCTGAGTAATCCGTCGTTCCATGTACACTCTGCTAGCGTGTAGTTCTCAACCCTAGGTGCGGTTGGGTCATCTAAAGACTTTACAACGGCCATTAAATACTTATCCATAAGTGTTGACTTACGAATCCGTTGTACAAAACTTACTGGGTCCAACACAGCATCTACTTCTGTGGGCTCACTGCAGTCGCTCATTGACTGCATGTCACCATTGCTTTCAAAATTATTTGCTGATAAATCTAATTTTTCCATTCCAGGCGACAAATTTTCTGGTTTTAACAAGCGCTGTTCCAGAAAGTTCTTTAGCATTGGATCCGGAGTTCCGCTCGGACGAGAGAGCGTATCAGCTGGACCATTCATCTTTCCCGGTCGGTAGCAAATTTTGAAATTAAAACGAGACAAAAACTCGCTCCAGCGGGCTTGTCGGCGACTTAATAGTCTTGACTTCATAAAGTATTCTAGCGCCCTGTGATCCGTAATGACTTCAACTGGATCGGCGGAGCCTTCAAGTTCCGGTCGCCATTCCTCAAACGCCTGCACAATTGCAAGGAGCTCTTTGTCATAAATCTCATAGTTTGCTTCGGCAGGGCTCATTTTTCTCGAGAAGAAGGCTACAGGTCTCCAATTATTTGAGTCATCTGGTTGAAGTAGAATTCCCCCAGTGCCTCGATCGGATGCATCAGTTTCAAGTCGAGCCGGTCTATCCCAGTCAAAATGCCGCAGCACTATTTCCTTCTTAAACTTTCGTTTGATTTCTTTGAAGGCTCTCTCTTGTTCAGGGCCCCAATAGAAAGAAGAATCTTTTTTCATCAGGTCAGTGAGCGGCATCACAATTGAGCCGAACCTATGTATGAATCGACGGTAAAAGTTTACAAATCCAATGAATCGCTGGATCTCCTTAGAATTCGTTGGTGTTTTCCAGTCTTCAATTGCTTTCAGCTTGACTGGGTCCATCTTTATACCATCAGTGGTAATTATCAGGCCCAGAAACTTAACCGACCGGACATGAAATTCACATTTTTTGATATCGATCTGCAGGCCAGCTTCTCCGAGTCGAGCAAGAACTTTCTTCACATGTTCAATGTGTTCCTCCAGGGTTTGGCTGAAAATAAGAATATCGTCAACATACGCTGTACAAAATTCGTCGAGATACTCTTTTAGCGTGTCATTGATGTAGTTTTGAAACGAACTCGGCGCATTGGCTAAACCAAATGGCATGACTTGGTATTCAAAGAGTCCAAATCGGGTTCGGAAGGCTGTTAAATATTCATGTCCGTCTGCAATGCGCATGCGGTGAAATGCAGATATCACATCTAGCTTTGTAAAATACTTCGCTTTTCCAAGGAGCGTTAGAGTTTCATGGATCCTTGGTATAGGGTATCTATTCTTTACTGTTATATCATTGAGAGCCCTGTAGTCGACACAGAAGCGAAGACCACCACCTGGCTTCTTAACAAAGAGGACAGGAGAAGACGCGGGAGAAGAACTAGGCCTTATGAATCCTTTTTCCAAATTCTCTTTGATATATTTTTTCAAGACCATCAACTCTTCACGAGACATGCCATAGAGGGGCCCCCATGGAGGTTCGGTACCTGGTTTAAGGATAATTTGATGATCGCTAGGCCTATGCGGAGGCAACTTTTCAGCTTCATCTTTGGAGAACACGGAAAGAAACTCATGGTAGATCTCCGGAAGCTTCTGTGCAGGGTCGATTCTTGGTTTTTCTTTCAGAGCTTCTTCGATATCTTCGATCGAAATCGCCATAATGGCAAGGTTTTGATCAGTGATGGAGCCCTCAAAGGTTTTCCAATCACAAGCCTCAATTTGGAGAGATTTGTCTGGGTACTTAGACAAAGGACTCTCACGAATTCGTAACCTAACTTGATTTTCAGGGATAGCGCAAACCATGGTAGGATGTTGTACTGAATGATTTCGGCAGGTCATGTTATTGAATATCATGAATCCATTTGCCCAGTCGATCTTTGGATTGTGTAAGCGAAGCCAGGGTAGACCAAGAACGAGGTCGAAATGGGCAAGGCTTGTGACAAATATGGAGATAGTTTCGTTGTGTCCATTTATTTCTAAGACAGTTCTGGCAAGGTGAGTTATTCGACCGGACGCTGATTCAGAGCCATCAAAAACTTGTAACGTACGCGGTTGTTCTAGTCTTATTAGTTCGAGATCGTGGGATTGCGCAAACTCAATGTCAACAAATCCATACGCGGAAGCACCACTGTCAATTAGGGCAAGAGATTGAATAGTTTTAGAGTAACGATTTTTAATATAACAACTTATTACAAAATGCCCAGTTTCTTCCCAAGAGCTTCCACGAACACTTGACGTTGACAAAATAAGCTTTGACACGCCCTCCAGGCGACTTTCTGAAGAGCTCAAACTTTTCCCGATTCAGCAGAAATATCATCATCCCGAACTTCAACCAATCGACCTGAAACTGAAGTCTGGGGGCCTTTTACTCTACATTCTATTGCTCGATGGCCTCCATTACCACAGTAATAACACAATCCCAGCCTTCTTCGACGGTCCTTTTCTTCCTGGCTAAGTGGAGGTCTGGGACGCAAACTAGACGCTGAAAGATCCATTGCGTCCCCTCCTTGTGAGGTTGTCAATTGAGTATCAACTGGTTGTGAATATCTGGACTGCGGAGGCAAAAATCTGCTAGCACGATGCTTTGCTGCTACTTCTGCAAAGGCACGTCGTCGGTTGTCTATATCTTGCAATCTTGCGACTGCTGCATCAAGATCCATAGTGTCAATATCCTTCTCATGGATCAACGCCTTCTTCAATTCCATACTTATATTTAAAAATATAACGTCTCGGAGTACATCTGGTTTCTGGTCATAACCACAAATAGCTGCGTCACGACGTATATCAGCAATCCAAGACGAGAATGGTCGATTCTTTTGATGATTCCCTAGGAGTCTGGCCTTTGCATCCCTCACACGATTTGGGTCCCCAAACAAGGTCGTCAGGTGGTCCATCATAGCCGAAAGAGAAGCGAATTCTAAACGGCCATTCTGTACAAATCCATGCAGGTGTGCTTGGCAGTCGCTGTTGAGAAGTGAGTACACGTATATCATTTTAGACTGCTCCGTTGGGTAATGATCCGAATTTGCGTTCAATTTTAAAAGGACTCCCTCCTTCCAAGTTGGAAACTTCTCTTTGTCCCCGTGGAAGGTGTCAGTCCCGGTGACTGGGAGGGCAGCTGTTCTAGGTGGATGTGACTGTTGACGGTCGAGCACTTCAGCTATTTTTGAGAGAATTTCCGTCTGGTTAGCGCTGGACGAGGGTCTCTTTTCTAATCGGCGGATTTTTTGTTGCGCAGATTCAAGCTCGGAGGTAGTACTGACCAATTGTTCAGATTGACTAAATATGGTTTGCTGAGCCCTCTCTAATTCGACAGCGGTAGAGCTCAACTCATGATTTCGCTGAGCTAGGGTCCTTATTGCATCCAGGATTGCATCAGGATTCTGTTGAACCCCCTGCACAAATTGTGACGGGTCGGCTATCTCCAACAGACTACTCAAGAACTGTTGAACAGCCTCTGATGACGATGACGATGACATGACTACTCCGAACTATGAATAGACTTGGAGATATAGAGTTCTGAGTAATGTAATGGCTGTGGACTTGGACAAGAGCAATGGCAAGGACAAGATAATCAGGACAAGATAATATTCAAGAGGCTAAGAATAATCTAAGATAACAAGACTCAGAACTGAAGAGTGCTGAGAGCAAGGGAAGACTGCTACTTATACACCAAGGAGGCCCGGACCTCTATCTCTTAGCTAATTCAGCAGAATCTTCTAGAATCCATATAGTAATCCAAGCCTTCCAGAGAACCTTCTAGATAATGTACAAATATATTTGATAGAACTACAAAGAATAGGGCTTTACATAATCCGCTCAGATCATGGAAGCATGGCGAAATTAATGGAAGCAGGACTATAATGTCACGTGATAATTAGCCTGACAGTTGTAATTAGGCCCTAACAGACCTGTTTCTGACAGCAGGAATCTTGTCTACCCATTCTTGAATATCTTTTGTCGATTTTTTCAGGACTTTTTGCAGCAGGTCAATTGCCTTCTCGATCATTCCAACCGCCTTTTTCGCAGCAACTGGGGAGTTACCCCACACAACTCCATTTTCCTCGGCGAACCTGCGCGCGCTTTCTCCGAAGTGAGGACCTGGGTCCATATACAGCCTGACGGGAGTCCCGAACTTCTCAAATATTTCTGACTCTAAAAATCAAATCACTGTTTCTGAGTCATTTTGTTGCGTTGCTCTTGCCCACACATATCTAGAAAAGTAATCAATCGCAACAAGTATCCATTTTTCACCCGAACGCCCGACGTTAGGGAACGGGCCCACAAAGTCAATTCCTAGCAACTCCATCGGCTCACTCACTGTGACCCGAGTGCTCAGTTGGGATCGTATGGCTGTTCCATACTTGGCACATACCAGACAGCCAAGTATGTAGTCCTTCACATCTACCGCCAGTCTTGGCCAGTAGTAATTCTTTAATTTCTTTACTGTAATCGCATGCGAAAAATGGCCACCGTTGCCGTGCGCCTCGCAGAGTATCGCCGAGATTTCTTTCTCTACCAGAAATTTCTTCCGTACTCCTTTTAATTCGAAGTACAAGTCGCCTTTCATTGCAACCGAAATTGCGTAACTTTCCGCACTAGTGCGGCTTTCTGGATTTATGTCTGACAGCTTATTGGGAATCTTCTATTCATCAGATATTCCGCTATCTCCCGATACCACTTAGATTCGCTGAATCTAGCATCCAATCTCTTGTCCGCGTCGCTATCTCTCCCTGCCAAATTCGCCAACAGGACTACTTCAAGGTCCTGCCTCTCTTCTGCACTCAATGTCGCCGTCATGCTTTTTATCTTCCTTTCAATCTTTCTTTCGATTTTTTCATCTTTTTCATCTTTTTCTTCATTTTCTTCATTCTTTTCTTCGTCTCCCATCAGTCTTCCAAGCCATTCTTGTGGTCCGCCACAACTAGCAAACAACTTTTCCATTTCTTTTCTTCTTATCGGATCCGCAATGTTCTTCAATAAGCTCTCAGATCCCCCTTTTCCATCCTTCCATACCCACAGCGGGTCTCCTTTTTCGCTCGTCGTCATCTTTCCGAACTAATCAAGAGACGGCACCTTGTTATTGTCATCTGGGAAGATTGTGCGTGACAACGCATCTGCCACAACGTTCCGATGACCCGGGATCCAACGTATTTTCACACTCAGGCATCTTAACTCTGTCGCCCAGCGCGCATAGACACCTTCCAAGAGTGACAATGAGAGGAAATATGTCAATGGCTTAGGGTCAGTTAGAATAACCAATCCATCAGAATTCCGAAGCATGTGTTCGTACCGGCGGGCAAACTCAACAATCGCACACAGCTCTTTCTTCTACGTTCCGTAGTTGATTTGCGTTTTTGAGAACGTAAACGCATCATAAAGTATTGGCACCTCGGCCTCTTCTTGCCCTTCGGTCTGGGTCATTCTTTGTTGTGTTATAGCGGACCCGGCGCCATAAAAACTTGCGTTACTGCATAATCGGACCTACTTGGATGAGTCCCAGCCGTGCATCTCCACCGATTCCGCACATTTCTCCTTCAAAATTTGAAATGAGACCTGCTCAGCTGCTGCCCATCGGAAGTCCACTTTCCCCGTCAACCTCGATAGCGGTCTCTTTATTTTCGAAAAGTTCTTCACCCAATTTCGAGTTTTGCCGATTACCCCAAGGAATTTCCGTATATCAGATATGTCTTTTGGGACTGGAAAATCCCGAATCTTATCACATCTTTCTGTCTTCGTGATCACAATCCCTCCTGCTCGATGTGTTACCCCCAGGGCAACTGTTTCCGTCACAAACAATTCAATCTTCTTGAATGATAGTTGTAATTTTGCCCAGTCCAGCCTCGGCAGCAATTGTTCTTCCAACAATTTATATCCTTCTTCGAATGTTTTGAACCCGCTGAAAATATCGTCAATATAGAATGCTGCACCTGGCAACTGTTCTGGTTCTTTTGGCAATAAAATTGAATTCATCCCTGGAAACGTGTCTGTAGGGTGTATGTGACCCAGCACCGAGTTCATGAGCTCCGTGAAGCTAAAACTCGCTGAACAAGATCCTTGCGGCATGCGGGTTGGCTGTAACTGTCCCATGCCCGGCATGGAGAATACAAAATAGTGCCTATTGTCTGGGTGAACTTGGATTGCCAAGTACCCATTCTTCAAGTCCAATTTAGAGAACATCTTGTGTGATAGCTCACCCGAATAGTCGCGGCATCTCGACATCAACTCAACAAAGCAACCAGGCTTGTCCTCCACAACATTCTGATAGTTGAACGTCAATCTAGGCTCATCTCATTCGCCAGGATTGTCAGACTTGTCAACAAGCTGTGCTATGGCGTTCTAGTCCCATAGTTTTCCGTTCGCCTTGATTGTCGATTCGTATAATCCACACTTTAGACCATCACTGATGATCCTCCTTATCAAAAATTCTTTCCCCGGCGGCCAGCGTCGTTGCTTTAGTGGTGAGAAGGGCTTCGTGACTTCCTTTAATCGCACTCGATGGACGTGCAGATCAGTAAACGGTAAATTCTCGAGGTCCGTCGAATTTAAATCTCGGTATGTATACAACAATCTGATCAACAGATTTCTCTTCTCTGTTGGCAGATCGCCAATCTTCACTCCTGTCTTGGCAAACCACTCGTCTATTTCTTCTGTCGTAGCACACGACAACTTCCTCTTCTTGGGCCGACGTATTTCAGGGTATTTCGGTGCTGTAGCTTCCAACTCGTCGTTAATCCCGCTCGAATATACCTCCGGCCACTCCCGGGCCTCACATGCTTGCTGTTTTTCATCTTCTTTTCTTGCTCGAATTCGTTTCGCATTCCTGATCTCTTTGAATTCTTCACCTATCCTTCCTGAGATAGTAACACTATCGATTGTGGGTCGACCTGAGTCCAACTCAAAGTCATAATTCGATTTTTTTCTTGCGTGTGCCTTTTTATGACATGCTGAGGTTGCACATCTTTCCCGCAATCTGTTCATGAAATAGCTCTGAGAGGTCTTTGTCGGATGATTCTTCTTCATTGGTGTCCGATTCGCTCTCTGATTCTTCGCTACTCGATTGCACAAAGACTACTTTCTTTTTTCACTTTGGGCACAAAATCAACTTGTGCTCTGTTCCTTCGACAAACGTTGGTCCTTGTAATTTTATAATTTTTTCTCTTGTCAGGGTCCCCAATTTTGATAATAGACTCCTTTACCCAGATCTTCGCACACACCATGTGTAGCCAGGGAAGTCCTAGCAGTAAGTAAATCTCCTCTGAATTCCTCTCTGAAAATGGACGTACAAACGCTTCCACCTTCCTCCAAATCCCAATTACTCCGATCTCAAACTGGAAGTAGTGAGTTAGTCTGGCTGACGTACCATCCGCCACATTCATTGTCAAGCCGTTTATTCCTCTACTCGATAGGGTCTTAACCGGTAGGACGAACTTCTCCAGGAAGCCCACCGTCACGATCACCATGTCTGATCCTTGATCAGCCTGGGCCACACTAATAGGGAGTGTGACCTTCACGGGCTTTCCATCTTTCTTCGCTTTTACTGTCACAGGTATTCGAAAGGCTCGTTCTTGCGACATCTCTGGCGGTCCGGCCGCCTTCCCAAACAGCACCTCAGAGTTCTTGTCGCCATTTATTTCGTTGACCGTTTCCCTTCTCGTTTTCGGTAGTCTATTTCTCATTCGTTCTTCCATTGTCCGTTCATTAACCCCAGTAGACAATCTTCTGAAGGCTTTTGACATATCCGACAATATCTGAAATAAGTCCATCAAGGATACTTTCACCTTTATCTCCTCCGCAAGCTTCCTATAATTGACCGGGCCTTTCCCCAATCGCCCAACAATCTCCCGAAGTTGCCTCTCAGCTGGCTTAGTTCTTTCGACCCTTTTTTCTGCATTTTCGCACTACTCTCATCATTTTTCGAAAGGTTGTCGATGTCCATTGGTCTCCCCCTTTTCTTCGAGTTACTAATATTCAGGTATGACTCCAGAGTCAGTCCTTCACCAAAATCCTCTGAGTCCAATTCTGATGACTTCTTCTCTTTTTCATAACCAATTATAACACTCATGCACCTGGCTGAGGTCGAAGTCTGTTCAGTACATGCCTTTCCGTCATATTCCTCGCATGTCAAAAGTGGGATCCCGTCCTCTTCTCTTGAATTTGACTGATGTTGCTCCGGATTGTTTCGTGGCGGCTAACTTGCCATTTCTGTAGTTGATCGTTCCCTGTTCTCTGTATTTTCCTCTAACCGGCCTCGCCAGTTGCTGTTCTGTATATCTCGGTATCGAAGACCACCCAGGTTTCCCCTGAATCCGAAAAAGTTTGACTTCAGCCCCTGGAATATAGTTTCCTTCAAGTATTGCTGTTCCCATGTATCCATCGGTCTTGAGCGACAATCAGGTCTCCTATGCCCAAGATCTCCGCAGCGAAAGCACAAATCTCCCATTTCTCTTTTATACGTCTTGACCCATTGATGACAGGGTATCTGGACAGGTGCCTTGGTCGAGTAATTTTAGGCTCACTGGGCCTGTTCGCTTGCCCCTGGAAGTCTCTACCAAAAGGAGGTCTCATATCCCTAGGACTGATGTTGCTCAAATTTTTCCCAGTATTTCCGACTACTAGAGCTCTTTCTTCCTGTTCTGCGGGTTTCAATTCATTCCATGTTGTATTTCTGGATGGCCTACCATACTGCTGTGGTCGTGGTGTAATATTTTTCGCCATCTCTGTCAGTTGCTGGTCGAATGGATCTTTCCTCGAGCTTTTGTATACTTCCGCCAAAACTGATCTTAGAGGTCTCCCATGTTCCTCGACATAGCTTCGCCGAAGGATATCCATCTCCATTCTCTCAAACTCTTCCTTCTCCGCTGCCTCAAACTGCTTCATACCCTCAGTCACCTGCTGAATCGTCTCAAACGCGTCAAGTAGGCTAGTCGGGCGTGGTCTTGTGAGTAATATTTTCCTGAGCTCTTTTTCTCTTAACCCTCTAACAAAGGCTTTTATTGTCATCTGCAAGAGAATTCTTTCTGCAGCGCTTAACGGTGGACTTCCGACGGGCAGTAGCTGAGCAGGTCTCATTTCAAATTTTGAAGGAGAAATGTGCGGAATCGGTGGAGATGCACGGCTGGGACTCATCCAAGCCGGTCCAATTATACAGTAACGCAAGTTTTTATGGCGCCGGGTCCGCTATAACAAAACAAAGAATGACCCAGACCGAAGGGCAAGAAGAGGCCGATGTGACAGCTAGTGAGCCGATTTTCACCTGTAGCCTACGATAGCCAGCGTAGGCTTTGTTACAATTAAGGGAAGGGATAGACTCATAGCTCCTGGGATACTTAGGAGTGTTCTAGAATATTCTTCGAGACCATTATGTAAACACCAGTAAGCGAGCACTGGAGAATCTCAAGGAAGGGGATAGAATCAGCTAGAACCACTAGAGTTACAGATGGAAGTATTGAGTGGACAGAACCTTCTAGAAGAGACTGTTGAGCAAGGGATACTAAAGATGCATACATGTTACTGCCAAATTTTCCAGATAGATCTTCATAGTTGAATTATTACTTTACCATCTCCTAGACAAACGCCCATTGCTTTCTACTAGTTAATCTGTGACAGCCAAGGTGCCAATACTTTATGATGCGTTTACATTCTCAAAAACGCAAATCAACTACGGAACGTAGAAGAAAGAGCTGTGTGCGATTGTTGAGTTTGCCCGCCGGTACGAACACATGCTTCGGAATTCTGATGGATTGGTTATTCTAACTGACCATAAGCCATTGACATATTTCCTCTCATTGTCACTCTTGGAAGGTGTCTATGCGCGCTGGGCAACAGAGTTAAGATGCCTGAGTGTGAAAATACGTTGGATCCCGGGTCATCAGAACGTTGTGGCAGATGCGTTGTCACGCACAATCTTCCCAGATGACAATAACAAGGTGCCGTCTCTTGATTAGTTCGGAAAGATGACGACGAGCGAAAAAGGAGACCCACTGTGGGTATGGAAGGATGGAAAAGGGGGATCTGAGAGCTTATTGAAGAACATTGTGGATCCGATAAGAAGAAAAAGATGAAAAAGATGAAAAAGATGAAAAAGATGAAAAAGATGAAAAAGATGAAAAAGATGAAAAAGATGAAAAAGATGAAAAAGATGAAAAAGATGAAAAAGATGAAAAAGATGAAAAAGATGAAAAAATCGAAAGAAAGATTGAAAGGAAGATAAAAAGCATGACGGCGACATTGAGTGCAGAAGAGAGGCAGGACCTTGAAGTAGTCCTGTTGGCGAATTTGGCAGGGAGAGATAGCGACGCGGACAAGAGATTGGATGCTAGATTCAGCGAATCTAAGTGGTATCGGGAGATAGCGGAATATCTGATGAATAGAAGATTCCCAATAAGCTGTCAGACATAAATCCAGAAAGCCGCACTAGTGCGGAAAGTTACGCAATTTCGGTTGCAATGAAAGGCGACTTGTACTTCGAATTAAAAGGAGTACGGAAGAAATTTCTGGTAGAGAAAGAAATCTCGGCGATACTCTGCGAGGCGCACGGCAACGGTGGCCATTTTTCGCATGCGATTACAGTAAAGAAATTAAAGAATTACTACTGGCCAAGACTGGCGGTAGATGTGAAGGACTACATACTTGGCTGTCTGGTATGTGCCAAGTATGGAACAGCCATACGATCCCAACTGAGCACTCGGGTCACAGTGAGTGAGCCGATGGAGTTGCTAGGAATTGACTTTGTGGGCCCGTTCCCTAACGTCGGGCGTTCGGGTGAAAAATGGATACTTGTTGCGATTGATTACTTTTCTAGATATGTGTGGGCAAGAGCAACGCAACAAAATGACTCAGAAACAGTGATTTGATTTTTAGAGTCAGAAATATTTGAGAAGTTCGGGACTCCCGTCAGGCTGTATATGGACCCAGGTCCTCACTTCGGAGAAAGCGCGCGCAGGTTCGCCAAGGAAAATGGAGTTGTTGAAATTAGTTCTACTAATTGGTGTGATCTGCAAGGAATGTAACTTGTAGAGACATTACCACTCTGGTTATCATTCTGCGCTATGACCGTTGTATGTCATATTATACGCTAGTCCGTATTGACACACAATCACCAACTAGTTTTATTAGATAATTTTGTATATAGTTAGAGCTATAGTTTCGGGGTGGGAGTAATAAACAACTCCCACTTTACTCCTCTCTACAGCCACCAAATTGTTCCAACTTGATATACAGTGAAACACGAAGCCTAACACGCGTTAAGATATTCCTCAATAGCGCATACAATATTTTTACAGTTGTGTGGTATAACTCCCCAGTTGCTGCGAAAAGGGCAGTTGAAATGATCGAGAAGGCAATTGACCTGCTGCAAAGAGTCCTGAAAAAATCGACAAAAGATATTCTAGAATGGGTAGACAATGTCACAGGCTAGTACCTGACAAATTTTAGGCTGATGCCTAAGGCTAGAACAATGACTTCTGAGCGGTTCTATGTTGACACCTCCCCGGCTGACACGTCTCCCCATACATCAATAGATGACACGTCGCCCCATACATCAGCGGATGACATACAATGAGACTATGGTTTCGTACGTGAAAGAGATTGAGTCATCCTGAGAGATCAAATCTCAGCAGAAAGGACTCGGAAGCGGGATGGAGTTATGGAAACTAATGGAGGGAACAAAGACTACGCAACATTCACTTGGATCATGTGAAGCAAGACAGGGAAGTAAAACATGAGAAATAGATAAATGAAGTTTGCTCTCAGTCTCCTTTTGTTCTTTACTTCAAGATTTTCTATTGTACGTAGCTCTGGATAGCTTGTGAATAACAATCATCTTAAGACTTTTACAGACAAGATTCCCGCGGCGACTTTGGAGGTGAATAAAAGAGAGATTATTCACTTGTGCTACTCTTCAGCACAGATTTTGTTGGGATCTAATCCGGTTGGGACTATAGAGAAAAAGTTTTTGGTTGAACGTCAGAAAGCGCTGGTAGCAGCTCTGTCAGGTGAAAATACGGATCTGGAACTCGACGAGATACACCACTCGAGCAGAGTTATAGATTACGTCATAGAGAGACCGCGGGGACAGTCGGAAGTGCTGTTGTAATCGAGACAATACATGACTTCATCTCTCTTTTGCAAGGATCAATACTGCAATGAAGTATATCTTCATTGGTAGTACTCAGAATGGGTGCTACTAGATTCTATTTAATTCTGGCTGATTCTATGATATTCTAGCGCCTTGAACGCTAACCAAACTTTCTTTTTCTTTTGTAGTTTCTGTTCTACATGCTTCTACACTATTCTATGTGCGTCCATCTCATTCTATTCAAGATATAGCTATATTTAAACACATCAAGTGATCAGAGGATCAAGTGTATATATAGAGGCAGAAACTTGCCTATTAGATAGAATAGACTCAATTTCTACATACTTTTCATTTCTTCAGATATCTTGGGATAGATATCAGATTTGTTTATCGTTTCCGTACACTTTCTTTCAGACGACTCTTCACTACTCCTGCTATTCTTCAAACACTACGTCTTGCCGATTATCGCTCATAACCTTCATTAGGATATGAGCCCGGGCTTGCAGCTTCTCATCCCTTTTCCGTAACCATGTCCTCGGCCTCTGCGTCAATCTCTATTGGTAACATCAAAGCCAACCTTCCTATTCTTACTGGCTTGTCTAACTTTCGTCGTTGGTACAACACTTGGTTTGTGTTACTGCGAGGGGCAGAATACTGGTCGGTTGTGAGTGATGGAGATGATAAGGAAACACGACCAGTTTCGAAAAATAAGGATGGTGCTGATAACTTTGAAGCACGACTCAGGGACTACGATAGGCGAAATGATGCAGCCCACGCTGCTATTCTGGCTGGGGTTTCCGAGGAATTGCAAGACGTTGTCAGTTCCTGCGCTATGGAAAAAGACTCTGCTCGGGTTGCCATGAGGATACTTAAAGAAAAGTTTGACCACGAAACGACAACTAGCACTCTTGAGCTCTTCAACAACTTCTTTGGACTTAAGATGGAAGAAGGAGAAAGTCTAGTTGACCATCTTTCACGCTTCGAAGCTGCCTTCCAGCACATTGTCTCACAATGCTCCGAATCGAAACGACCTTCTGCTGTTCCCCTGAAAAATTTCCTTTGCGTTGAAGACGTGAAGGTTATGTGTCTCTTCCGATCCTTGCTGGCTTCAATGGAGAATATAATCGACAACCTTATGACAAAGGATAGCATCAAATTTGCCGATGTCAATAAGCGACTTCTCAATCTTCAATCTCAAAAGACGGCAAATGGTTCTAACTCGAGTTCTAAAGCTTATTTTGCTGCCAAGGATTCTTTGCTGTCCCAAGTCAAGAAAAAAAAGGAACGTAATTGGTGCAAAAAGCGAGGTGAAAATTATCAGGGTCATGTACATTCGGAATGCCGAAAGCTCAAAGCTTTCAAGGAAAAACAAAAATCCGATGGAAATGGCAAGTTTGACAATCCACGCATGAAAGCCAATCTAGCAGCAACATCTCCGACCTACTCCTCCCCCGACGTTGTTTCGATGGAAGACTTTGCTATCGAAAAGGCTTTCACAACTTGCTTCTCAGCCTCTAATATTCCGACTCATTGGATTCTGGACTCTGGCAGTTTCTCGCACATGACTTCTCGCAGGGAACAGTTTGTCTTGATGAATAACTATAGAAGTACTGTTACTGTTGCCAATGGTGAGCAAGTTCCTGTCCTGGAATCGGAACAATACATTTAGATCTTCGAACCAGTTCTGGAAAGACGATCGCGGCAACTATTAAAGATGTTTTGTACGTCCCAGGACTAAAAGGAGGAAATCTTCTATCCGAGAGCAAACTGGTAAAGGAAGGCTTCACAATTTTTTCTAAAGATAATTATCGTCTTGTATTAAAAGACGGGAAAGAATGGATGTTGGCGTATTTGGATTTATCCGATCAGTTTGTAGCTCAGGTTCAGAAAAATAGATCATCGTTTGTTTCTTATATGGAGGCACATCAGTGCTTTGGTCATCCTGGTGAAAATGCAATGCAACAATTGAAACGGCGATATCCTGACCTAATACCTCACATACCAGAACAATTCCATTGCCCTCCATGTATACTCTCTAAGTCAACACAGCAAACAGAAAAACCAAAGCACGCTCAAGCAAACAATCCTTTTGATATCATTCACTCTGATCTTTCTGGAAAATTTTCTGTTGAGTCACTCGGCAGAAAGCGGTACTATATTTCGTTTATTGATGACTGTACTCGATATGCTTGGATTTACTTCCTAAGAGATAAATCCGATACCTTTCAAGCTATTAGAGACTTTCTCAAACGAATACAGAACCAGTACAATATCTCTATCAAGAAACTCTTCTCAGATAATGGAGGAGAATATGTTGATGGAAATTTTGAACGTTTCTTGGCAGAAAATGGTATTAATTTGGTTAATTCTCCTCCCTATGAACATGAGTCAAATGGTATAGCGGAGAGATTCAATCGTACGATTATTACAAAAGCTAGAACAATGCTACTTGATTTTCCGAAATTCCTCTACGCCGAAGCGATAGCAACATCTGTCTATCTGTACAATAGAACACCTCATCGAATGATCGAATACCAGTCACCGATTGAATTACTAGACGGATCACTCCCACCAATGGTATCGCACCTTCATGTCTTCGGTTGCAAGGCTTATGTTCATATCCCAAACGAAGCCAGACCAAGCGGTTCTGTTGGAAATACCGGGTATAAGTATATAGTCACGTATCGATACGTATAAGTCAAAAGGTTATTCCGCTCTAATTCTACTTTTATCTAAGGCTCTTAGCTATTTGTATGGTTACCTCGGTCACGTGCCTTTATCTACATGTAATCGTGACCCATTATGACAACAGGTTCCAAATTGCAGCCAAGAGCAGTTGAAGGAATATTCGTCGGATTCACCGAATCATCAAAAATTTTCCGAATATACATACCAAGTAAACGGACAGTTCAAGTCACTCGACAGGTTAAATTACCGAATGCTAACTTAGGGGAAGTAACTCTTGACCCAGTGGAATCATTACAACCTAAAGATTTGCTGCCTTCTCCTCCTCCTTCTAAAGTGATACAAGGATCAAATACTTCTCTATCAGAGCCACTTTCTAGCAATCTTCAAATTCCTGTTTCACCGCAAATTCCAGGAGCATTTATTGAAACTTCTGACAGTCAACAGCCTTTTGCACCGATGACGCCATTCGAACTTACACCGGAGCCTGAAGGTCATCAAAAATTTATGGAAACCCCTACTTCATATAAGCCACAAGAATTTCACAGAAGAAGTACTAGGGAACGACGTGAGGTTAATCCTGGTCCTGGAATGGTGCCAAACACTCAAAGATATCGGGCAAACGCTGTCACAAATGAACCAGTTACTTACAGTCAAGCAATGAAAGCAGATGATTCGGAACTTTGGAAGACTGCAATAGAAGAGGAAATAAACGCGCTATGCCGAAACAAAACCTGGGAAGTCTTACCGCGACCTAAGGATCGTAATATTGTAGGAAGTAAATGGGTTTTCGGGATTAAGCATAAAGCCGACGGGTCAAGTGACCGGTACAAGGCTCGCCTCGTTGCTAAAGGTTTTTCACAACAACCTGGAACTGACTATGACAATACTTACGCCCCGGTCGCTCGATATGATTCCTTACGCCTCTTACTTGCTCTGACTTCACACAGAGGATAGACTCCAAGACAGCTCGACGTTAAATCGGCATTCTTATATGGAAAATTAGATCGTGAGATATACATGGAAATACCCGATGGGCTTAAGGAATCTGGTAAAAGTTACCTCTTGCGAAAAAGTATCTACGGCCTAAAGCAATCTCCTCTCGTTTGATACAGCACCTTAACGGCGACACTAAACGAAGACGGATTTACTTCTTCAAACTTTGACCCATGTATCTTCGTAAATTACAAGAAGCAAGCCTATCTTGCCATCTACGTAGATGACATTTTGATATTCGGCCCTGACGACAAGACATTAGATGACCTTGAAGAAAAACTTCATTCTGCATTTGAATGCACTCATCTAGGTACTGCTCATTTTATTCTTGGGATTCAAGTCGATATCACTGAGCACGGAATATTGTTAAGCTAGCAAACATACATACTAAAAATCCTAGAACGATTTGGAATGGTGGACTCTAATCCAGTTGGTACTCTTCTCGACCCTGGAGCCCAGTTGCGAACAGGAACACTGGAAGAACAAATAGAAGATCCAACCATTTACCAATCCATTATCGGATCTTTAATGTACGCTTGTATCGGAACACGGCCAGACCTTGCTCATTCTGTTACCCTTCTCTCTCAATTCTCCTCATGCTCAAATCACTTGCATCTTAGTGCAGCTAAGAGAGTACTCAGATATCTCAAGGGAACTTCAGATTGGAAGCTACACTTTCCCAGAAATAATGATACGATTCTTCATGGATATACTGATTCGTCATATGGTAACTCCAGTGATGACAGAAAATCATTTTCAGGGTTTATTTTCCGCCTAGGGGAAGCTAGCATTAGCTGGTGTTCAAGGAAACAGAAAACAGTTGCATTATCGACGACTGAAGCCGAATACATGGCCATGTCTGACGCAGCTCGCCATATGATCTGGACACACAATGCTATTTCAGAACTCAAACAGCACTATCAAGCGACTCTTCATGCGGACTCAAATGGAGCAATTTACTTATCTAAAAACCAGAAGATTTCTCAACGCTCAGAGCAAATTGACATAAGATATCACTTTATTCGGTCTCATGTTGATAAAACTTTCAAGGTTGAATATATACCTTCCCAGGATAATATCGCAGATCTATTGACTAAACAACTCCCCAAGTCTACTCATCAACGACTCTCGTCCATCGTTCGATGCAGTCATGAGGGGAAGTGCTGTTGTAATTGAGACAATACATGACTTCATCTCTCTTTTGCAGGGATCAATACTGCAATGAAGTATATCTTCACTGGTAGTACTCAGAATGGGTGCTACTAGATTCTATTTAATTCTGGCTGATTCTATGATATTCTAGCGCCTTGAACGCTAACCAAACTTTCTTTTTCTTTTGTAGTTTCTGTTCTACATGCTTCTACACTATTCTATGTGCGTCCATCTCATTCTATGTAAGATATAGCTATATTTAAACACATCAAGTGATCAGAGGATCAAGTGTATATATAGAGGCAGAAACTTGCCTATTAGATAGAATAGACTCAATTTCTACATACTTTTCATTTCTTCAGATATCTTGGGATAGATATCAGATTTGTTTATCGTTTCCGTACACTTTCTTCCAGACGACTCTTCACTACCCCTGCTATTCTTCAAGCACTACGTCTTCCCGATCATCGCTCATAACCTTCAATAAGTGCTGGAAAGATAGGACCGAAGGAAAGACAGATCGGCGGAGAGACACGATCTGGGTATCCGTGGTAATGTACAGTATGCTCCAGGTGAGTTAGTTATGTTGTTTGTCCATCGGCAAGCCGGGAAGAAATTGAGGCCCTCCTGGAGAGGACCGTTCGTTATTACAGGATTCGGAGGGGATATGGGAAAATCCTACACGATCCGGCAAATTAGCGGGAAGAAGATCCCGAGACATTTTCACGGCGACTCGCTGAAGAAGTTCCGACTTCGAGAAGGATATTTGATAACAAAGGAGGAAGTATTACCAGTTTACCAAAATGTTCGTCTCCAGAAATCTGAGTTCAATCTTCCGAGAAATGCTCGGCCGCAAGCCAACAACCTTAGTTAAATCAGTTATTTTTTTTTTATTCTCGGACCGAGTTGGAGTCGCGGGGGCGCTTCCTGGTGAGGCCCGGGGGTAGTAAAACGCGCTAACGTGAGTCACTCGTTCAGAGCCAGATTAAGCCGGTCTCGAAAGACGAAACCGAGACAACAGTAGGTCAGGACAATGAATAGATATGAGACTCGGGTCGGTGTTTATAAAACAGACGAAGTTTTGTAACCGGAGGACTGAAAGCAGATAGAGATATACCGTGAGACAGGCCAAGGTGGGCAGAAGTCCAGGGCCTGAGTAAGGACATTAGTGAATGTATACATAGAGATCTGGGACCTCGGAGTTGGGGGGGGGTTTTGGGGAGACCGTGGTGTCTAAACTTATTATTCTAGTATCGCCAGTTCAGTGCGATCATATTGTTATCTTTAGGATCTAGAGTGTCCAGTCAATTTATAACGTTACACCTTCAATTATTTATCTAGCGCCGGATTAAGTCCCGGGGCTCTAGCCCCATGACATATCCCGATCTTTGATTTGATACTAGAATATCGTTTTATGAACCGGATCATCCAATTCTTTCCAGGTAAAGCATCTGTAGAATTTCCACATCGAATTACGGAGGTCATTGCTTTAACGCTAACGAATTAGGGGGCATGTCCTGCCTGATCCAGATCCATCATCCACTGCACCAACAAGTTCTCCTGCTCGTTACCCAAATTTTGTTGGATTTCTGCACTTAATACATGGGAAACTTCACCGTTATACCTTTCTTTAAGAGTTGTTATGGGCACATCTTCTGCTCTCGCGGCCTCACTAAAATTGCAATATTTTCCGGTTTTTAGGCCGTCCAATGCAATTTGAATTCGGATCTCTGAAGATTTCATAATGGTAAGTATGGGTGAGGAGTTATTGTGGATTGAGATTATGGTTTCACTTAGGTGAAGGGTTGCGGAATCTAGGGGTTGCGGAATCTAGGGTGGTAGATTTAGTCCGTTCTGGCCAGTTGACAAAATTATGGGCGCCTTCACTAGTGCCAAGAAGATTAGCATAAAAGTCACCTGGGCGGAGCGGTGAAGGATTGAGTCTTCTTTTGGCGATACGAAAATAGAAAGGATGCAGCGGAGACTCCAAGCGTTTACGACGGCACAGAGAGTGGGCATCTTCATATTTAAAACGTTCATGATAGTTCGCAAAATGTCCGTGACCACTCCTAGCAGTATATACGCGGCCTAGGAGCCCTCTTGGAAGCCTGAGCTCCTTAGTTTATAAGGAATATTCCGTAATTCCGAGATCATGATAGCCTTTTGAAGTATTTTGGTTCCAAAATTGCCGAATTTTGTGATCTAAAGTACGCGTATTTAATCGGGCAAGCGTTGTGCTGAATCGGCTATGACTCAAGGATATATGGAGTTTGAAGCTTATGGATTATGTGTCAAGTGGGTCGGATAGTGCAGTGGTACACGGTCCGTGCCGTTCTCCAAATTAGAGTCTGGGTAGCTTGGACACATGCCCCACTTGAGACAGGAGAAGCTGCTTCGAATCCAGCAAGACCCGCAAGATAAATGTATAAAGGTAAAATGATAATAATAATAACTGGCTCTACTGGCCTAAAAGTAATAACTGTTGACCACCAAGATCAACGACGATAGAAATAACAATATACTGATCCGAAGAACCTCACGTTCTCGATACCCTTTCCCAAAGATAACGCCTTCCTAATATACATCATCATGAGAGCCCTAACCGGTCCCCTTCTCATGACTTCTGTCAGAGGTTACAGCCAACTGCTCCTAGTTGCCGTTATGCTACTGTTCCAAAACGCCTCTGCTCGTTTTGAAACCTACTTAATCACGGAATACCCCTTCGTCCAAACATGATGCCTTCTGATAATATGCCCCAATTGGCAACATCTCGTGCCTCAGAACATCTCATCTGACCCGGTCGTTTAACTCCGCACACCACTTCTCTCGCTGTTACGGGATAACCCAGTGAGACTAGTTCTGGCGCAGCCAGAACATTAATGCACTTACTACTAGTACACAAAGCTAGTGATTGCGAGGCTGAGGATAGTAATACCCGCGAGGCTGGTGTTACACATTGCCAAGGCCAATTGCCGTGAGGCTGACAGACGAAACCCGCGATGCTGGATGTTCACCTGGTGGAAATTCAAATCACATTCGTGAGGTTGGTATGCGAAGGAATGCAGAGTTACGAGCAGGCTCGGGGCAAGACAACGAAAATGTATATATACAAGGACATAGATGCTTCTTAAAGTTCTTTCGGTAGATTAGAATAATTAATTGATTTTACCTTTGAACTTGCTCTGGTGTTTACCACCATCAATTGATTCCGCAACACTCGCGGTGATGTTATATTCGTAGGATGACGAAAGCATGCTCAGATAACCACAGGTTTTTCTCGCTTCTCCCTGTGGTGGGTATTCACGGAAGAGGGTACATTTCGTAAGGCGTTATTCTCGTAGTAGTATCTGCAAATGAAATCTGAGTATGAGTGTTCCAAATGTCAAACTGAGTCATGCTACGTCGCATACATGTCTTCCGTAATCATTCGCGTCATAGCCTCAGGCTGCATACGCTAAAATGATTTAAAAAAAAAATATGTGCCAAGTACTGAAACTAATGAGTCATGTATAACAGCTTCTTTTTTATACAATAATAGAACTCGCATTGTAGTTTCATGGTAGACATTGGATATTTGATATTAGAGAAAAGATGTATATAGATACTGCCATATTCAGAGCATCAACAACAATAGTCTCTATTGTGACCGACAAGGCGATATTCCATCCACTATACGCATTCAGTATAAAATTTTGTATCGTACTTACCATTCATTCACAACATTGACTATTCCATCAAAGGACAGCACCATCATTAGATAAGTCGCCAATCACTCCACATCTCCCATCAACCCATATGAGCGAGTGATGCTGCAGATTGGGCTGCATGGTGAGGCGCATTTATTGAAAACTCTGCTCCGCGTCCGACGAAAGTGTCAGCTTTCTTGTTACCTTCGACTTGACAATGGTCGGGTCCATCTGGTAATCGCCAAGCCCTGAATAGCATATGGAAGGCAGCTCCAGGTGAGCCAAGAAACGACCAGTTCTTGAATTTTGGAGACAGTCGCTTGTGAGGAGCCAATGTAGTCAACTGTGAGTCGTCGTGTAACTTCGATATTGTCGATCAAAATCCAGAGATTGTTGGCAAACTGGATCGCATCCATAGATGATACATTGCACAGTGCTGCTCTAACAGCAAGCGCTTCAATATGGAAGGGGGATGAGTTTGTAACCGATAAGAAAGCTATTTCGTTTTCTCTCTTTGTCGACTTGATTGACTACGTAGTCGCATCCTGCTGGATTACCCGGATTTTCGAGGAAGGAGTCATCCGATTTTATGACATTAGCGCCAGGAAAATTCAAAATGTAAGAGATTCAATCCCTCAGGCGCGAGTCGAACGCGCGACATTCCGGTGTGTAATCCATTACAGCCGGACGCCATAAACCAACTAGACGACCGAGGGCTACCAATGAACCAATTAACGTGCCATATAGCAACTAATATAATTTATGAACGGCACTAAACTAATTGTTTGGATTTTCATTTGGTGTCTGATTGCTCCAACTTTGAAAAAAATCTACGTGTTGAGATTGAGACTAAAACACGGTGTATATTTGCGTCTACAACTGGGTGGTGATTTACTCCACCCCCTTGAAAAAATTATTGGAGTTTTTTTAATTAAATCATATTGTATTCAGCCTCTTTTTTTTTAAATCATTTTAGCGTATGCAGCCTAAGGCTATGACGGGAATGATTACGGAAGATATGTATGTGACCCAGTATGACTCTATTTGACGGGTCGGATGGTGGTGTGGTACCCCGTCCGGGCCATTTCCCCAAATAGAGTCTGGGTAGCCAAGGCAAATGTCCCACTTGAGACAGGAGAAAGCTGGTTCGAATCCGGCAAGACCCTATCCACATTTCTTGCGTGATCATGGCTGTGACAATGACGAAGGCTCGCTGGATAGTCGTGGGTGGCTGAAATGCCTTCCTGCGGCAGACATAAACGGTTAAAGGTTGAAAGGGCTGTAAGGCGCCTGACCTCAAGTTATGTCTTCAAATGATATTCGGGTGTGAGTGCCCTCATATCAAGTTGAGTCATCAATCCATGTACCGTACCAGTATCGTTCGTGTCAAAGCCTAAAGGCTGCACACTTAAGCATGAATCAAGGAAAAAAGATTCCCATCGACGTTTGGAACAATTATACTCAAACTTCATTTGCAGAAACTACTACGAGAATAACGTCCTACGGCATGTGCCCTTTTCCGTGAATATCCACCACAGCGAAAAGTGATATAAACATGTGGTTATCTGAGCATGCTTTCATCTTCCCATGAATATAGTATTAACGCGAGAGATATAGCGAGAGGGTCTTTCTGAATTCGCATCAGCTTTCTCCTTTCTCAAGTGTGGCGTGTGTCTATGCTACTCAGACTTTAACTGGGAGAGCGGCCTGCATAGTGTACCACTGCACCGCCCGACCTCGCGTTATTTTCACTCTGGTATCTGCAACTAAAATGTGAGTATGAGTCTTCCAAACGTGAAACCGAGTTGTTCTGCGAAATACACATGTCTTCTGTATTCATTCGCGTCATAGCCTCAGGCTGCATACGCTAAAATGATTTAAAAAAAAAAAAGTCTAGGGTATAACTTAAATACTTCATCACGCTAGTCTTGATTATGTAACTACCAGAGCTTCCCTCCAATTCCAGTGGACCTCGTCATCGGCGATTGCATTTAGGGTGGTTCAAGTATTGAATACATGGAAAGCTTCGGAAATTTCTTTCTTAAGACTGGTGAGCTCGAGTATTGGAGTATTTGACAAGTCTGTGAAAGGGTTAACTACATTGAGAGAGCGCAGGCAAGTCACCGGGAAGATCTATCTTTCAATAAGCTTTGAGGCGAGGTACAAGTGCGCCCATGAAATATCCCGCCACTCACATGTATCCGAGGTTCTGGATATTTCGACATGGATCTTACCATTGCGAGAATGATTCTAGAAGATTCTGTTCCCCTCCCTCGGGATCATAGGAATTTCCATAGACCCCTGGACGCTTCTTCGAGCTTCCGCTCTCGTGGTGTATAAGCGAGATTAGCCGAGATTACTAACATGTAGATCTGGTATACAGCTGGACCGAGAACTGGGGACCTCAACCCCATGATCAACCCCATGATACATCCCATCTGTTCGACTTATACCTTGCGCACGATATGTCAATCGAACGGACCCGATTTATTCGAACTAGGGAAGACGCTGTGGAAACTTTGAGTGGGTCTGGTGTAATTGTTGAAAATATTTATTGTAACTTGGACTTTTATATTTGCAACACTTACCCTTACAGGTTACTTTGAGTGCAGGGGTAAGTATTGAAAATGTAAATGGTTGAATTTCAATGAATATTTTCAACACTTATACCGGGACCCACTATCGAGTTAGAGAGGGACGACTGTTCACTAATTTTTTCCTTTTTTTAAAAGGTTATTCTGATGTATGTTACTTTGAGGTTATGATAAGAATGATACTGATACGTTACATGGAGCGATAACTCAACTTGGCATGAGGGGCAATCACACTCGAGGTCAGGCGTCGTACAGCCCCTGCTTCCTTTTGTTTAGCGCAGGAATGCATTTCAGCCAGCCGCAGCTATCCAATGTGCCATTGTAATCGTCGCATACATGGCCACGTGAGAAACGTGGAGTGAGGGTCTGGCTGAACTCGCACCAGCTATCAAATGACTGTACTGAGGGATACACCTCGGCTACCCCGACTACACTTGGCGAAACGGCCCGGATGATGTACCACTCCACTATCTGACCCAGCGACACGGAATCGCTGGCTCAAACAATTTTATTCACTTTAAATTCGTATCAGTTTGTTCATAACTAGCTATGGTGTCAGAACTTTGTTCCCCGCCCTCATGAAAATATCAAAACACCACATTTTCAAAAAAAAAACGACAACCTCTACAAGCTTTCAATTACAAAGAGCTGGCGTGAATCGATAGATAACCATTGGATGAAAAAATACATGCGTGGATTAAGCAATCAACGCGAGCGACGCGGACTTATTGTTGTTACAAGTGGGACCTAATTTGGTGAGGGAAAAAATATTGGACCCCCCAGCGCCACATAGAGCAGCCAATGAGATCGCACCAAATATGGTTATGTAACCCCAAATTCTCACAGATTGACAACGGCAAAATGTGCCATGAACATGATTAACATGCCCTTCGCGCTACTACCTATCCTCCCAAACTGTGAAGGGCTTATGATGCGTGGTTCTGAGTTTCCACTCTGTCGAACCAAAATCAATCCCTTCTCGACACAACTTTATCTTTCTCCTGATCTATCTTCTTAGCCAAAAGAACATTCAGATCTGCTAAAGCAACTCGTGTCCGCTCCTCTTTAATGGCTTGGGCGGATTGTGGAACTGTATCACCACTTGGCAATGATGAAAGAGGGTGGGACTCGACAGGCACATCGTCATGCATCGTGGGAGATGATAAATTCAAGTCACGTTGACGATTGAACAATGCTTTGATACTGAAATACTTTGCAGCCTCAGACTGCAATTCTTTTGCATGTTTTCTAGCTCTCTTCCCAGCTGAACGAGATCCGTTGCCATAACTTTCCCTCAAATGCTTGTCAGCATCTGCAGCCCAAGACATTGTTCTCTTCCCTTGGGTGTTCGTCTCGGTTTCAATCTCAACATCATCTGCACCGGCTTGTTAGACTTCTTTCAAGGCTTGCCGCTTGCGACCCATGATTTACTAGACATATCTTCATGGTCCATGTCCGAGTCTCCACCCAAGTCCTCAACTTCAGTGTCCGTATTGCATTCTTCGGCGTCAGAGTCCCAGAACTAGACTCCATTATTCTCTTCTCCTAGGGTTTCTCCACCAGAGTCTTCTCTAATACTGCTGGTGACTGAACTTTCTGAGTCTAGAAGGCGAGGAGGTGAGCCCTCAGAAGTGGTTGTTTGCGTTCTGACGTGTCGGTTCGTGTCTTGTCCTTGACGAATACGCTTCATATGCGCTTTGCGTGCCCTTGATATTATGATGAATTCTGCGTGGTTAACAAGTGTAGGTAGTTACAAGTAATGGAAGCTCTGCAACGGATGGTAACTGATATCACGGCTTGAAAAACTTATCGTGAGTAGCTATGTACTTAGACAGGTAGGTATCATATGATGATTGAACAAGAAAGATCGCGACAAACTCGAAACATCACGTACCAGGACGCGTCTATCAGACAGTGGTACCATAGGTAATTAACCATGAAATTCGGAATCATATATGCTTCCCAATTAAGACTAGCGTCTTCTAATCGGGACTAGTGCGGTCGCCAGCATCCACTAGCGCATAGATTAAGCGAGGTTTGAATGAACCCCAGGGCGGGGAACAAAGTTCCGATACCATATGAATCAACCCAGTTTCATTAAAAGGATTCGTACAAATATCGTCATTCTCTCCATACATGCCTTTTCGAATCCTCAGTCGTGTCTAGATGTTGTCCAGTACAATTCTCTCTCTCTTTTCCATTCTTTTAACCTTTGCGACCGCTGAAGACGGAGCGAAATTAATCGGGCCTGGAATGAAATGTAAACACGCCAACGAAGACCATTATGCATTCTTCAGTCGAAAAAATATCCTCGACGTACTTGGTAAAGGATGTAGAAGATACCTTGATTCACAGGCACCAGGATTTGCTCAGTGGACCAAAAAAGTAGCTTTTCCTTACCGAACAGCCCCTATTCCATTTAAGCCTGAAAATTACGGCCTGAAATTTACCCAGCCGGGGCCGTTCCTGATATGGCGTATTCCACCCGATAAAGAACCCGATGTTAAAGGTACGTCATGGAATGAATGCTTCTTGGAATTGCGAATTAATTGTGACAGACAAGCACTTTATTGTGTTGTCATATCAGTCGAACAGCCCACGGCCGTGTGATTTTGCTGCTATTGTGACGAAACATTCGAACTGGTATTTCAAATGTGAACAAATGAAGGTTTACAATGTCCATACCAGAAAATTCGGAAACAGTTATGGTTTAAGATATGATAGCAGCTCTGACACGGATTCCTCTCGTCGGTCAGGAGAGGGCTCGACTAGTAGGTACCAAACGGATTCCTCTCGTCAGTCAGGAGAGGGCTCGACTAGTAGGTACCAAACAGATTCCTCTCGTCGGTCAGGAGAGGGCTCGACTAGTAGGTACCAAACAGATTCCTCTCGTCGGTCAGGAGAGGGCTCGACTAGTAGGTACCAAACGGATTCCTCTCGTCGGTCAGGAGAGGGTTCGACTAGTAGGTACCAATCGAAACCCCGCTCAGATAACAGATAACCTGATAGTTCTACAAACCAATCCAGGGCAAGTCGATTAATGTCCCCATCTCCCCAGTCTGAAGGCAGTACATCAAGACCACCGGTGTATCGTTCATCAGGTAAATATTCTCATGCCGAATCTAGTCACAGATCAGAATCCGGCTCTTCGAGGCCCCGAACTCCACCGCCGAAAACGCCTTATCCTCGTGAGAAATTGAAATTAAAATCTGGTGCCTTCAACTCATTCATCTATCCGGACAACACATGACCCTGAGTAGGCTTAGGAAAGGAGTTCTCATTCTGGAATTTTAGCTCATAGACCTGAACTGCTAGAGGTTAGACAACGATGCAAGGATTAGAAATTGAGTTTCTATTGATTTGTTAAGCGTAAGGATAAATACGATCGAGTTCAGAGCTGTGTGAGATTATCATCTGTATATTATTACTTTCCCCAAACCTAGATACATCATGAAAGCAGTGCTTTCATCCAAACTGTAGCCACATTAGATCATGCAATACGTTTCCAGTCCTCTAGCCGCAACTTAACATCCTCAACACTGCGCAAGTAAATCGGGTGCTCTATGAGAGGACAGTTCAAAGGCTATTCGCGAGTGAGTATCCAATGGTAATTTAAATTTTAACTACAGAAAGAAGCCTATGTTTACACAGGAAATTACTTAGAAACCGTCGACGCATGATTTCCGACCCTAATGCCTTGTTTACATGTAGAATGCGCGTCGCGTCACGAAGCCGAAGAAACTCCGGATAATCCCTCTTGTCGGGAATTGCTGATTCATATAGTAGAAGCTCGGCATACAAATAATATTACTGTCCTCGATACATGTATAATAATTATCTATTCTTATGACAGTATCGTTATACATACTATCGTATTCTCTCTGCTACCTCTACTTCATCTTTATACTCATGTGACCTACTCTCATCTCCCTGTACACTCTTAATACCTCTAAGGCTACGGCCTATATCTTAATCTATCCTGAGTGAAGTTGGATGGCTGGATTTTAAAATTACCCTTGCCACAACAAATGAAAACAGTATCATCATCAACATCATCATCATATAGCGTATCATCATCATCAGCGCGGCGTCATCGAACCCTTCCCCATGTGGACGCTCTGCAACTCCACAACTGAGGAAGACGCCATAATGGACCATAATGACTCTTACGCGTCATCATACACCAACTTTCATCCTGACCACTTCAACCCAAACAAGTACCCGCCCCCCCCTCTGTATCTCCGAATATAAGCCCTCCGACCGGTGCAATGGGTTCTTCCAGCGCGCCGTCATCATCGTCGCCTGTCGCTCCAAGCGACAATCTACATCCAAGCCTTCAGGTCATTGCCGCTGTAATTGAACAAGCTGAACGCCAGACAAAGCAGAGAATGGGCCTGGCTCAAGAATTTCTGCAAAACATCGACGCCTGGGCTAAAACCAAGGCAGGAACTGAAGATGCATTACTACTGGCGCCATTCATCGAAAAGATTGCACCAATCGTGACTGCGTTTGCGACGCGTAATGCTCAAGCACCCGCAGCACCCTGTAAGAATCCTCCCCCAAGATCAAGCACGGTAACAGCTGTCCCTAGGGTGACGAGCCCGGGGGAGGGTCCCAATCTGGCTCTCCCCAAAAGGCCGGAGGCCAAGTCTCCGTGGGTCACAATAGCCAGGAAAGCGGCAAAACTCCCAACACCACCCGCCGCCACGCCAATCCGTAAGCCCGCTGTACAGAAAAAGTCGGCCATGCAAGACCCCCCGAAAGAGGACAAACGACTCTTCCTTCGAATCGAACAAGATCACCTGTGGCGGAAACTTTCACCTGTCACAATAAAGAAAATTGTAACCGAGAGAGCTGGGGTCGCACCCTCAGCAATCATAGCGATGACACAAGTTAGGTCAGGCCTAGCAATCGAATGTGCGTCAGACGCACTCAGAGATACAATACTGAGGGTAGGCCCTTCTTTTCAAAAGGAAAACATGACAATAGAGCCTGCGTCAGACTGGACCTCGGTTATTGTCCCACACGTACCCTTATACATCCGAACAATGGATGCAAGATTAGAGGTCACAAGTGATATGGTGAAAACAGAATGCCAGGCAGTCTGTGGGGTCACGCCCATACAGGTGCGCCCTAATTATGTCAAACTAGGGCAGTATTCCACTAGCTGGATTATACACTTCAAACAGGTACCAGCAAACCTAAAATTCAGACTCTTCGACGAAAGCGGCCCGGCGATGCCATTCTCCCGTCGTCGCCCTATTGAACAGTGCCAGCGATGCTGGGGTTATCATTCAACAAGAACATGCGTCAAAGGACAGCGATGCGAGAAATGCTCGGGGACGCATGAGAAGATAGAGTGCACTGCCAACCTCCCCAAGTGTGCCAATTGTGCTGGACCGCACGAAGCCACAAACTTGGACTGTATGGCCCGACCAAGCCGACAGCATGGTCAAGTAACGCCTCGCACACCGGCTGAATTACGAATAATTCGAGAACGTGGTCACCCAGATTTTAAAGCGGCGATTACGAGATCCGAAGAGAAAGGTAAAGCCCCTGAGGCCACCAACACATCAGCAGAAAAAGGTATGACTCCTGAGGTCATAAGCATACCGGAAGAAGAGATGCGTGATAATGAGTAGGACACCAAATCCTCATAACTTCTACGAGAAACCAGACACCCTTCTATTTCACCAAGTGAACGTTGGAAAGGGTGGATCAAACATGGATATAGCACTCCAACAGGCGTGGGAAGCAGAAGTACATGTAGTCATGATACAAGAACCTTGGACCGTGCGGAAAAACGGAGAATTCATTACGAAAAGCCACACAGGTTTCGATAGTTTCATACCCTTCGGAAATACGGCACCGAGATTACGCCCACGCGCTATCACCTTCGTGAGAAAAGGACTCCAAGCGACTCAAATGAGTCCATCGTCATCCAGCAAGACGTCGGACTACTGTTTCGTGCAGGTAAATGGACTAACTTTTGTAAACGTCTACCGTGCTCCTGGCCATAGTGGGACCTTAGACCCTCTATTAAACTGGCAGCCCCCAGGCCCCTCGGTAGTGGGGGGCGATTTCAACTCCGTTTCTCAGCACTGGCAACTACTTACCGAACGTCAATACGGAAATGGCGATCTCATCATGGAATGGGCCCGCAATCACCATATGCAGCTAGTAAGTACCATCGGGGAAAGCACCCATCGAGACGGGAATGTGCTGGATATCACCTGGAGTAATACGACGGCACAAGCAGCAGTTTCATCTCGCTTCCAGTGCACATCGGACCATTCGACAATCGAGGGATCAGTCGACACACCCGGAACATCGAAACTAGCTGGGATCCCAAGACTAACACGGGTGAGGGATTGTGATCTTGACAAGTTTGCTGGATGCGTGAAGCAATGGATACGGCCGGGACCCCTCGGCAGCCCAACCGAGATCGAAACATACACGACGGAATTAATCCAGGCTCTCCAGGACGCGGCCACAGTCGTGGGTCGAGCCCCCGCAGTCGGCAGGGGAAAAACAGCGCCTTGGTGGAACGAGAACTGCAAGAATCGACACGTTGACTACCAGACTGCTAAAAACTCCTCGGGCAACGTTGAACTAACGCGCAGGACATTCCGAGCCGCGGTAAAGGCGGCAAAACGCGAATACTGGACCAAGCAAGTTGAAGCAGCGGAGACCGAATCACAAGTGTTCAAACTAATGCGATGGGCCAAACCGAAACCGGCGAAAGAGCCCCCTCCTCTCCAAGTCGCACCGAACCAGTGGCTTTCAGACCCTCTCCAACGGACGACCGCACTTCGAGACTCTCTTCTGGCGCGATTCAATTCGAGCAACGATATCAGTACGTGGGAAAACGGACAATCCGACTCTATTCCATGGGACGGCGTTGTCTCAATGGAAGACGTCACAGCAGCAACGATTGGAAGCAAAGAAACGGCTCCAGGACACGACAAAGTAACGGTACGACTCTTGAAGGCTTGCTGGGGCACGATTGGAACGCACGTCAGAGACCTCTTCCAGGCATGTTTGGACCTGGACTATTTTCCAACACCCTTCAAGGTGGCCGAAGTTGTGCTACTCCCAAAGACAGGACGCGACCTCACTAGCCCCAAAGGATGGCGACCGATATCTCTACTCTCCAGCTTAGGTAAGGGACTGGAACGACTGGTGGCAAAGCGGATGTCTTGGTTGGCAATAAAGTATAAGGTGGTACATTCACAACTGTTCGGCGCACTCCCAGGACGCTCAGCAGTCGACTTGGTATCTTGCGTTATACATGACGCAAAAGCGGCAATGAGATCTAACAAAGTCACAGCAATAGTCACGCTCGACATTCAAGGAGCTTTCGATGCAGTTCTACACAATCGACTGCTCTCACGAATGCGAGGTCAGGGCTGGCCGTTATCACTCTGCCGCTGGGTAGAGTCCTTTTTGGCACAGCGGAGGGTCATGGTAAGATATAAGGAAGGTGTTACCGACGAGAAAATAGTCGAGTGTGGAGTCCCACAAGGATCACCACTATCGCCACTCCTATTTATGCTTTACATCTCAAACCTTTTCGAGGATGACACATCTAACAGCAGATTTGGCTACGCCGATGACATCGCCGTTGTCAGAGTAGGCAAGAACCCACGTGAAGCAGTGGATGCGGCCCAGGAAGAGGTGGATAGAATAACCCAACTTGCTCTGACACACAAGATACAATTCGATGCATCCAAATCGGAACTGCTTATCATCGGAGGCGGACCCAAGAAAAGATTAGACACATCGGACCTCACAGTACAAATCGGCGAACAGCAAATTACACCTTCTCCGCAAATACGATGGCTTGGAGTCTGGCTGGACTCACAACTAACATTCAAGCAGCATGTCCAAGAATGGAGTAGTAAGGCTCAACGAATCTCAAATTTTCTACGCAGTATCAACAAGGTGCAGCGAGGGGCGGCGCCGGGACCACTCGTTCGTGCGGTGAACGCGTGTGTGGTTAGCACGGCACTTTATGGCGCTGAGGCTTGGTGGCCGGGACTTACCCGCATCACGACGAAGCGAGACAAGAAGGTAAGTACAGGTGTGGGATGGCATACTAAACTTCTAGATCGAACGATTTTGACAGCAATACGAGCTGCATTACCAGTCTGGCGGACGACTCCCAACATAGTACTTCACCGCGAATCGGGAATTTTGCCGACAGAGATAATTTTACAACAAAAACAACTTCGTAGCACCGCTAGAATTCGCCGACTCGACACTTATCACCCGCTGTCATCAAGGGCAAGCGAAACAACAAAGGATGCAATCAAACGACTAAAGCTCCGCGTGGGCCAGAACGAACGAGTCTTCCGAGTTCCTGAGCGCTATCAAACACGCCTCCAGAACGCGAATCACACCCTCCCCGCATCGGAAGCACCTGGAGAGCTTCGACAACCAAGGAACACAAGGGTCGCCGCCAGGGCCAAGTGCAACAAGAAAGATAAAGCAAAGCTGTTCAAACTTTGGCTTAGAAACCTACCCGCAGGAACTGTGTGTGTTTATTCTGATGGGTCATCATCCGGTCCAGCATTCTCAGCATATGGCTACGCAGTATATATGGACGGAGAACTCACAGCAAGCGGCGGAGACCAACTTCCCGGGGCAGAGGTCTACGACGCAGAAATCGCCGGGGCTGTACGAGGTTTGGAGGTAGCATTGGGAATCAGGGGTAGTACTGGGATCAAGGTATTTCTGGACAATCAAGAAGCAGCTGAAGCATTGGAAAGCGGGCGCACAAACTCCTCGCTACCAGCAGTCAAGAGATTTAAGGAATTGTGCAGCACTCAGCACACGGTTGAAGTACGCTGGATACCAGGACATAGCGGTATTTTCGGAAACGAAAAGGCCGATACATTAGCGAAAAGGGCACTGGCATCAAACACCAGGATCCGAAACATATCTGCATCGGAAAATGTGTCTAGAGAAAATAAAAACACTCTCACATTTGCAGCACTAAATCGACAAGTCTCTATCAACTCACAAAAGTTGGCAGAAGAATGGTGGATTAAAAATAGAACGGACAGGTATGAAGACCTCGATCTTTTGATGCGACGAAAACGACCACCAGAACTCGGCCTCCCTCGATGGGCATATCACCGACTGATTGCGGCAAGGACAGGGCATGGCGATTTCGCAAGCTATCACAGACGCTTCAAACATCAAAACGCGGAAATTTTATGCAAATGCGGACGAGAGAAACGACCATGGCATTTAGCGGAATGTCGACCGTCTTTACAGAAATGGAGGACGGAAGCGATGGAACCACGACCTAGGATAAGGGAGATGATTGGGCAAGAAGGATGGCAGATATTCTGGCGTTTTTTGACTGTAACGAAGTGTTACGGTAAGACCTGAAGTCTTGAACTGGATTTTGAACAGGGGTGCGAATACTCATCTGTAATATCTCTTATGCGCCCCCACTTATACGGCGCGAGGATTAGGGTGTTGTGCAGGGCACTAACTCCTTAGAAATAGTGAATTCACTTGCATTTCTACTTTATTATCACTCATGTAGGTAGCGAAGATTTCATGTATGTAGATCTGGCCTACCCGTGCCATACCCCCTGGGTGCAGGGCTTGTGCCCGGTCACGTTAAAAATATCAAATCAAATCAAAATGAAAACAGTATTATGACCAACATTGTACAGTAGAACCCCTCTTACCTAATAGTGGGTCCCGGTATAATTACTGAAGAGATTTATAGAAATTTTACCGTTTATATTTGCAATACTTACCCCTGCGCACAAAAATTACCTGTAAGGGTAAGTGTTGCAAATATAAAAGTCCAAGTTACAATGAATCTTTTCAACATTTATACCGGGACCCATTATTAGCTAAGAGGGGTTCTACTGTAATCAAAGATCTCACGGCGTCCCTAGTTTGTTTGAATGGATCGACCACGATTGCGTGGCTGTCCTCGGTAGATTCCAAGACGGCAGGAATATCTATAGAAATTTAAGTAGCAGATTCAAGATCTAATTAGTTATGGTGGAAGCGTATACACTTACTGGCAGAAATAACTTTTCTTGTTTAAAAGTGTATAGATTTCTAACCAAGAGATATTGTGGATAAATAGTTGTGTAAATTGGGTAAGGTATATATTTGGGACTGTTTTTCTTTTTTATGTTATCCTTGAAGGGAAACTTCCTCTATTTATACATGAAGCCATTAACTAGTCCCAAAATAACTTAGTTTCTAATCCCTCTAAAATGTTCTAAGATATTTTGACTAAGAGAGAAGCTCTTTGACATAGGTGTTGCTATGACTGATGATCTTACCACTTGTAGGGGATAAATTATTTCTAATAATCTTTGAATGTCAAAGCATTGATATTAGTATCCCTGGTGAATAAACGTAGGTAGATCTTAAGATTGTAATAGTCTTTAAGCTATGATCTAGGATTTAAATATCCAAGGGTTGTTGTGTCTGTGCACATCTGAGTAAAGTCTTAAAGATGTTGATATGGTCTGTGCTGTAAATATTTAGGGCCCATGCACAGACTAGTGCTAGTACTTCTTATACTATTAATTTTAATATTATTGATCTGCATTATAAGTTTGCAGATCTTAGTCTTGTTAACCCTTGTAATAATAATTTATTTATTTATACCCAATTTATTCAATTGTATAATTTGTATATATATGTATAATATGTGTATATATATTATTAATGTATAACTTATATGCATATATAATTTATGTATGTATTCTATATTTGTGTTATTTATGTATATTCATAATTTATGTCTTATTTATGTATATGAATACTTTATAGTACTCTATTACAGGGGTAAGAAGTGAAGCCCCACATTCTGTGTAATTTACATGGGCTATCCTTGACATTCCGACTTTAGCGCTACAAAAATGGCTAGACTAAGGCAATAAGGCAACCGAGGCATTCCTTCTTCCTTGAACCTTCTCTCTTATGTTCGATAGTTGCACGGCATCCTCGTACCACACTAAATCGGTTGACACGACATATCGAATAACCTATATCCTCACGATAAACTGCGAAGAAAAATGAGCACCCCAGCATTTCCCACTACTCCAAGATCACGGAGCCAGCTTCCTAGGGATCAGCGAGTCCAGATATATACGTTACGTGGCCTTGGTTTTACTCATCTCGCCATCGGTAATCAACTCGGTATCACCGAAAGAAGGGTACAATATGCCCTTGCAAGGCAATGTCTGACGCCCAAAAAGCGAAATGGCCGACCCCACGCCTTGAACGCTCAGCAGGAAGTTGAGCTTGAAGAGTGTCTCACGTCTTCAAGTGAGGCCCGCCAGATGAGCCACCTGGAGCTTGCTGCTAAGTTTTCCCACTGGAATTGTGGCCAAATCGCAATCAAAAGTGCTCTTGAGAGAAGAGGGTTCAAGCGTTGCATTGCTCAAGCGAAGCCTACTCTAACGCCTGCACATATGAGGAAAAGATTAGAGTGGGCGGAAGAACACTCTTCTTGGACACCTGAACAGTGGTCCCAAATTCTTTGGTCTGATGAGACTTGGGTCACTGGTGAACGTCACACAAGAGTATGGGTTTCGAGGAAGGTGATTCCAGATCTCAGCCATGTATCAACTGCATTAATCTAATTTTTTAGCCCGAGGAGACATATTATCACACTTGCCTGGTTCGAAAAGGTCCTCGAAAGCGTGGTTGGATGTTCTGGGGCTCCTTTTATGGGAACCAGAAGGGCCCTGCCCTCTTCTGGAGTAGGGATTGGGGGACTATAAAAGCGGAGAGTTACTGCCAGAGGATTGTTCCTTTAATTCACGCGGGAACACAACCAATTGACTCTCACGGCCCTCTTCTCTTTATGCAGGATGGTGCTCCTGCCCATTCTGCTCAACGTACGAAAAGAGAGCTGTCATCAAGGGGGGTAGATTTCATAGTCTGGCCGTCATATTCCCCAGACCTGAATCCAATTGAGTCAGTGTGGGATATGATGAAATCCCATATTGAAGAGCACGACCCAGAATTTGATTCTGGTAATCCATCTGAGGAAGTGCTCCGTAATGCAGTCCTAGAGGCATGGGAGTCAATTTCTCAGGAGCAACTGGCTACGCTTGTAGAGAGCATGCCAGAAAGGTGCCAGGCAGTCATCAGAGCAAGAGGAGGTTCGATTCCTTATTAATGATGCTTAATTATTGGTAAAAATGTATTTAATACTTGATAAAAGCTAGCACTTTTGAATAGAATATCATCATTTCAACGAGTTACAGGGATCTCCTACACTTCTTTTATCACGCAAAATTTCCCATACAAATAAGGTTCAGCTATTGTCGGATTTGGTATGGTCAAAATATTGCAGCCAATGGCATATTGTATAATCCCTGTCAGATCTTGGCATTCAGGGGTTTCCTTCACTATTAACTCCTGCAATAGAGTATGTGTCCCTTGCGCAAATTATATCTTGTGTATCGACGCAAGCATGGGTGTGACACTAGGAAACTTTAAATTGTATAAAATTCATCTACTTCTTCTAAATCCTTTTCCGAATCGGAGACCGATCACTAATACTCCGTTAAACCCGAAAATCTAATGCGCGTTACGGCTGCATCTTGGAATGCAAACGCCCATCGTACATTTGATATACACAGTTGTTCATGACAAGGTTAGAGGAAAGTTTTGTCACGACGTGTTGTCATTATCATAGGTGTCAAGTTTAGAATTCATCTGTAGATGTAATTTATTGCGAAACTGTGAATGCGATAATTTGACCTTTAGAGTAAAAGGCGACGAGGATGAAAATGCATAAAAAGGGAGTTTGAGCGGTGTTCCGCCCCTTGCGAATAGTTAGCGGGGCTTTTATCAGCGGAATACCCTCACACGGATATATGGTTAAGGAGGGGGATGAAGACGGCGTTTCTACCTGTACGTGGTGTCCTCTACGAACCTGGAGTTTATCTTCAGAGCCAACAGAAACACGCATTACTTGGTCACGGAGGAAAAGTCATCCAAACGAGTTTCCGGGGCGTACCCAGCTCCCGTTATGGTGGTGATGGATCAGACTAAGTTGGCCCTTTTTACCAAGATGAATTCTCACTGTTTACAGATATTCTGGCATTATACTGTCTCCCGAGGAAAGAGCACCGCTACCTGAGCGCTGGTGGTGTCGGTATAAGGAGGATATCTGGACTATGGGATATTAGGGAGATACAGATGGGGATACGCATCTCGTGTGGCTCTGGTGTCTAGGCCTCGCCTGGCTGGAGTTGCAGGTTTTTTGAGACTTTTTCCCGCGTACCGGTTTCCATGCCTGCTCTTTTTCATTTTTTTTGAGCAGAAAGTTCCTTAGAAAAGGTGGTTGAATTTTACAGGTAATTACTGAGCTAAATGGCTACCCGTCATGGGTCAATGTATCAATGATCTTAGGTTCGAGGTAAAAGGGGATAGGAGCACTGTAAAAGGTGTGGCCTGGGTCAGAGAGGAGCCCTAGTGTTATAATAGTCTTGGACTCTACATAGCACGAATAAACACAACTACAATATGGTTAACGATCCAACAACGCGGCAGATCTCCACTCACGATTTCACACGACCCAGCATTATTAAGCGTGATGCATCATGTTTAAGCTAAGTTCCGCTCCATATTAATAGTAAGCATTGCTGGCATAAGTGTAATAAAATCACAGATATTATGCTGTGGGGCCCTCTACTCACCAGATCCACTTAAAGTCTATGCATTACCGCTGAAGCGGTACTGGAGATCAAGGGTAAATCATTCCCATGCTAATTTGAGCTGGAGGGGTATTAGGTCAAAAAATCAAAATGGTTCCTTTTTTTGCAAACCCGTCATCGCAATAAAAGGACTTATAGGGATGCACTATTCTGGATCCGTCTACGCGTCTTATAGAAGCACAATGTTGGAATTTGGAAAACCTATCACGACGTCATTACACCACACCTACTAAATATGGCAATTTGTAGATTAAATATTTTTTAAAGTGATTTTGTTACGAAAATACTGTTACATGGCAATTATACATCACGAGAAAGGGCTGTTGAGTCGCCAGGCAGCGACGCACAGACCAGGAGTTATGTTGGAGCGTTATGGATTGGAGTTGGGCAAAATGGAAATGGGGATACCCTGTACCTTTAGGTCATCATTAGTTAGCGACTTGTACGCATAGAGCCACTCGCTAGAGATATAGTCTGGGACTTCTGCAAGTAGGAGACTTTCTTAGTAAGTTGTTGAAAATATACAGAAGTCGAACTCCTGCGCTTTATTGTGCCTCCATCGAGTGATCGTTACACGAGATAGGAGGTCTGACAGCAATAGATTATGACCACCGGTGCCCAAACTTCTGTATACCTTTTCAATTAGCTGGAAGTACTAGACGTACGATTACTATACGCACGAAAACCATACGCACGAAAACTACACCAACGAGTATTGTACGCACGATTAATATACGCACGAGTACTTTTTACACGAACGAAATTACCACTGGAATAATCGAAGACCATCGCAAGTATGCCGCAAGATTATGATAGTCGGCCGGAAGCCTTTATCCTGACATGAAGCAATCACGAAAGATGGTTTCGCACCTTCAAATTCAAGGCTCAATCGAAAGGCTACTTCTATGTAGCCGAGACCTCGAGGGAAAACTTTGCGTGGATCAGCAGGGAAGGCGGATCGACTGCGAGAGAAAAGGGAAAGAAAAAGGAAGAGCCTAGCACGTCTGAGGGACATGATAGTGAAAACCTCATCGACGATTTAACATCAAAATACGAGAAGGTGGGAGGATCTTGGAACGTAGAAAAGGCAAGAACTTTTGATCAAGACACCACAAAATTCTTCTCACGTCTCATTGAATGCCTCGGAGATGACGACCAAGACGTCTTTGAAGAATTCACATCTGCGAAGGAGATAAGGGAGCACTTGAGATCAAACTACTGTCGGACGATCAAATTGACAGTCTTCACATATGTTAGCAAGATCCAAAGTTTTCCGGAAAATTTTGATGTCAAGAGTGAAGGAATAGAAAAGGCCTGGGCCAAGTTAAACAGCTACAAGCGAAATCTTACAGCTGCTGACATAAGCATGAGGAGCATCTATCCCCCTCCGGCACTATCCCTCATCCTATCAAAAGCACTCCCTTCTAGGTACTCCTCAATCATTGATGGCTTCCGCACAAACCCGCTTACGTCGATTGAAGAAAGGATTACCATCCTCCTAGAAAAAGAAGATAGTCTTTAAAGCTCGGAGCATGCTCATCCTGCATATAGCAAGCATCAGCCGCGGAAAATTTGCAGAGATTCTGATGTCTCAATGCCAGATGCACCAACTGAACAACTTTGCTATAGATGTGACGCCAATAATCATATCTCCAGGGACTGCCCTTTTGCAATGGAAATAAAGGCATTTGGCGTGGCATTACGTACGAAGCAGGAAAGATGTCAGAGGAGGCTGCTTCAATCCATGAGACCTTCAAAGCGAACAACATCAAAATCCGACATCGCCGCCCCACAAAAGGATGAAAAACCAAAAAGCACTCGAAAAAGAATAACATCCAGGAAAGGTTACTTGGTGCATGAAAATTCTGATGAGCCCTCCCAAGATGAAACCAACAATGAGACAACGCAGTCATCAAGCTCAGACTCCGACCAGCCGCACACCCAGAAAGTCATGCTCTCCAAAGCCTTGATTAGTAAGAGCACCCCCACCAATTGGGTACTTGATACTGGCGCAACTTCACCAATGACTGACCAAATCCACTTGTTCAGGGGACCACTTAAAAAAATCCGCAGCACCACTATTCAGGTTGGGGAAGGAACATTAAAATCAGCTTTTTGGGGAACAGCTGTCGTGACATGTGCAGACGGCTCTTTGGGTGTCGTGAAAAAAGCCTACTATGTACCTAATCTTGGTGTAAATTTACTGTCGGCAAAATAACTATGTAAATCAGGCATGAGAGGTATCTTTGATGAAAATAATATTTGGATTAAAGATGGGAATAGAACAATGATCCATGCAATTCAAAGCGACGGCCTTTACATTGTAAACCACACTGCAGCTAACTTAAAGGGATTACCGCTTAACACGAGGATAGGCGGACAAACTGCTTGCTCAGCTGTCGATCAACAGGAGAAACTCAGCCTCCAAAATTTAGATACAAGATACCAGACCAAACATCATGGGTGCAACCCAGATCTCTCTGATAAAGACATAGATCAATCAGACAATGACCCAGCTGAGACTAAAGAAGAAAGAGCAAGGCACCGACTAATTCATTGGCGCTTCGGTCATTACAGCCCCGACATCATCAAAAACCTCCATAAGATCTCCAATTTTCCGAAGGTCAAAATTCCCATTGCAAGCAAAAGAATATGTAAATTATGCAAGATTGGAAAGATTAGAAATAAGATCAGTAAGATACTCGCACCGCACAAAAAGGGGCCCCTCGAACTTATTTCTTTTGATATCGCTGGCCCCTTCCCAACTTCTCTGCAAGGCAATAGATACTTCTCGCAAGTAATTGACAATTGGTCTAGAAGGATATGGTCGATTCTAATGAAAACAAAAGACCAAGCTACTTCTGAATTACGGAAACTAAGGGCAAGGGAAGAGCTGCAAACAGGAAAGAAGCTAAAGTCGACTAGATCAGACAATGCACCTGAGTTAAAACATGTCATGGAACAATGGGAACGAGAGGACGGTGTTGTAGCTAACTTCACAGCTATCGCTTCGTCTCACCAGAATAGACCCGCCGAACGGAGCATCCAGACTGCCGAGATGTCGATTAGGACAATAATTGATGATACAGAGTTGCCAATTAAGTTTTGGGACAAAGCGGTTGAGTATGACTCATATGTTAGAAACAGACTCCCACTCGGACCAAATATTAATGGAAACCTCACCTCCCCAATGGAGGCTTATACTGGAATTAGGCCAAATTTCGACCATATCATACCATGGGGTTATAAGGCGTATGGATATGTCAACCCGAAAGCCTTAGAACCAAAAGGAAGACATGATGAATTTGTTGTGCGAGGAAGGGAAGGGGTATTTAGGGATTCGCAGAAAATACCGAAAAACATACGAAGATCTATGCACCTGACCTTGGACGCGGCGAATGGGTTAATACAGTATTGATTGACAAAAAAGTTAAGAGCGGAAAAATTGACCTGCGGTTGAAGGAGAGCGCTGCTACGACCCAAGGAACTACAAACCAGTTACCGCAGCGAAAAAAACAAGGGCGTCCTCGAAAAGATAATGGAGTTGTCAATGCTGAAGACATAATAATGACCGATATGCATCCTACAGAAGCGATGCAGGTTTTAAATTAGTCTAGCCCAAAACTACTTCCTCCACCAGTTCTAGATCCTAATCAACTGACTCTAGAACCATCTCCACCAGTTCTACAGCCTGATAACCCACAAACTCCAGAACTATCTCCTTCACCAGCTCTAGAGCCTAATCATCAACTGATTCTAGAACCTCCTTGTCAGGAAAGCCTCTACTGTATAATATATATATGGAGATTGCCAGAGCATAGTGTTCTATAATTCTGGTCTGGCCTTTTAGCCGAGTGGTGATGCATCTATCTCGTGTATCATGTAGGATGGCAACCTTTAGCCTGACACCCACCTCTTGACCCCTCTCTCTCCCCACGCTGTCTACATACCGCTTATGACACTCCTCCACCAATTCTAGAGCCTGGTAATCCACCAACTCTAGAACCATCTCTTTCTCCAGTTCTATAGCCTGGCCGTTCACCAGCTCTTGCACAAGTTACTTCTCCAGTCCCAGAGAGTACTCCAGAAATGCCCACAGAACTAAAAATCGACTCAGCTTCTAGATCAAAATCTAGGAAATCAAGATCTAATGGGAAGAAGGTGAAAAGTAAGCAAAGAAAAGGAGATGAAGAGAAGGAAGATGAAGAAAACATAAAAATTAAAATAAAAAATGAAGAAAAAAGAGGAGAAAAGAAGAAGATGAAAAAAGTAAGATTCACAATAAAAGATACAGTCTGAATGTTGGTACCATTGACAGGGTCAGCCTTCGCTGACATCTTACGGCACGTTACTATAGGGCTCTACTAATATCACGTGAAAACCATGCTATGTAGATGACATTAGATAACGTAGCCTAGAACTGTGGGAATACAAGCACAACAACAGATATTAACGGTAACCCATAAGTTGCAACTGATATCACACACCTGTGATACCAACACTGATCAGTGGTTAATTTAGCGTGCTAGGGAGCAGCTAATTAATCACAGAACAGCAAGGTAAAAAGCGGAAGAGCTGACCCTGTAGGCTGGTATTAAGCCGCAGCAAAGCTATTGTGCCCAACCTGAGAGTGTTTATCTTACTATTAGCAAGACAAAGTTGCTGGTGTAAGCACCGCGTTAAGCTATTGTCTAGGTCTATTTTCACACACCATTTACTACTACCTATATCCTCATTCCAAGACCTTATATATACCCTTACTTTTATACCTACCCCTCTACCCACCTATTGACTACTCAACTACCCATTTCCGACTTACCCAACCTTTCATCTACTATATAAAACTATACCTCTAACATCAAGACGAGCAAAATTACCGAAGACAGCAGCAGCAGTAGCGCCCAAATTATGCCCACATGGCTCGAAAAAGCCTTCAGACAGGCAGATATTCCAATTAAACATGCTGCAAAAATTGATCCCACCCTATGAGGTAAGACAGTGGACTACGAGCTTAGCCCTTCCACGTTCGATTCTACCACTGCAGACACTCACATACTATACTGTGTGTGTGAATATGAAGAGAATGACTGGCTAGGCAGCGAGCTATGGGAACACTTCTATGAGCACTTCTGCGACTGGACAAGCAATGCTTTTGCAAACGCTAGTAAGGAGGTTCTTACTACTCTTCGCAACTGTATACGTGACCGAGGGATATACGTCTCCACGGCCTCAGGTCACTCGATGGCCAAGCATCTAGGAACTACTATTGACAGCGGCAAAGATGGTGCCTTTCACTTCTGGTCCCCGGAAGAAGTCGAAGCCGTCTAACAGGCTAGGAGGAAGTTCCGTCAGAGGCTCAGGAACGTCTCGGATTTATATGCCGACCTCACCGACCCGGGACCGACTGCTGAAGAGGCCAGGGAAGCAGCTAGGAAACACTACACAGAGCTGAAGGAACGACGTCTCCAGGCACTACTGACGAAAAATCCATTGTCCGAAAAGCCCACAACTGAAGAGAATGAAAAGGATAAGAAATTTGACAATGAGCTTCCGCCCGACCTTATCCAATTTAACCGACCGAATAACCTGCCTTCGCCACGGTAGAATACGTCGATTTCGCAATGCTTTTCGAGCGATGCCTCCAAATACGGTGGGGACAAACATGAGGCTATCAACGAGGCTCTTTTTATTTTTCATCGCAACTGCGACATCAACGACGTCCCCTACCCTGCCCGTGGCTACCTCTTTCATCACATGCTGAAGGGCGAAGCCCTAACTTTTTTCAGCAACAAAATGTGCCAATTTACTGAAATTGACAAGATAGTGCTATTAATGCGGGAGTATTTTCAGCCGGAGAGTAGTCGGCATCAATATCTGCAAGATTGGGAAAGTGTTAGCTTACAGCACACTATGCAGCAGCACCCAGATAAATCGAAGGCAGACTGCTTCGATATTATGCTACAAAGATTGCTTAAAATCAAGAAGCTACTACCGTCCGACATGCAGACAGACAGCCACTTACGGCTTAAGCTACAAGTTGCCTGCAAAAGTTACCAAAATATTCATCACGCCCTACTGAAAGACGCGTTGAACTTTCGTGCAATGACGAACAACATCTGATCCTCGATTCAATTGTTAGATTCGACTACTACACTAGCACCCTCCACTTATATCACTACGCCTTCAACTACCAATCTGCAGCAACGATCCTCTGCGCCTGCTACGTCCGACGATAACGTTAATGATGTGTATTAGACCAACCGAAAATATAACAAGACGTCCTACCGCAGTTTGTTCAATAAGGATAAACAACGCCGTACTAGGTGCTACGTGTGCAAAAAGCTAGGCTGTATTTCGTACAACCATTCTGATGGTGACCGAGAGGCAACATACCAAAATTATGCTAATCGTCAGGCCAAGAGGCAAGGAGGAGGACGTCCCTCTAAGGCTCAGTATGAGGCTTTCCTCTACCATGTTGAGACTTTCGACGACGATCCTACAAGTGACGAAGAAAACCAAATTGAAGATAACAGCGATTCTGCGACTCCGGAGGTCTGTTTCAATTCAAGATTTTTCTCTCCTACACACACACCTACCGCGTTAGACGGGAAAAAGGTCGCAAATTGTGAAGGGGCGAAGCGGTCTCGCTGTCGCGGAATACGGTGCCACAAACTATGTATATTTATCTACGGATATTCAAGAGTTACAAAGTGAGGGGGTGCGCTTTATAAACAAAACCCGTGACGCGCCGCGGTCCCTAGTGTTACCCCACCAACCAATAGCCACAACACAGCCACTAGCCACAGCATAACCAGGGCGCAGCCTGTGACATTATTGATGAAATTAAAGCAGTTCATTACTGCATCTGGTCTAGTATGTTCCCACTCTTATAGTGGGACGTGCACTATGAGTCATAAGCATAGAGGATCTTATTAATCATCTGCATAATTAAGCACCTTCTAGAAGATACTACTCTCTTGTCCTATCTTACAGAAGTTTCTCTGAGATATCATTATGTTTCCACAGTATTCTACTTGTTTCTTGTAACTTCTATATATATTCATTAGGGTATTCACGTCATGTATATATACATATATAGGAGTTCTATTTCATAGAATGTACAAGTAGAGAGAAAAAGAAGACAATTAAGAATATATCTTTGTTCATACTATCGCCTGTCCCCAGAATCCCTTGAAGCATTAGAAATACGCTTCAGTTCCCACATTTTCTTCAACTATCCCCTCTTTCTCCCGTTAGAATTGTCTTTATTTCATTTTTTTTTGATTTTTGATTTTTTCTTGACTTTTGTAACTCCAGGACCTTACCTAGCGTCTTCCTCTTCTCCTACTCCATCGCCTAAGCCAAAGCGGGCCTCGAATTTGTCCAGGGCCTCTGTCTCCTCCATGTTACTGCGGTCTTCCTTATTTGGTTCTATAAAATTTTTCCACTTCACTAACACCCGGCGGACTGATCCTTTTCCTCGTTGTACTCGCTCTGTTCGCAGAATTTTTTCGACAAAATGTTCTGGAGCTTGTTTTTGAACATTTCCGTCCAAAACCTCAGGGATTACCGGAGGGGGTTGCTCGTCATCTTTTGACTAGGAAGGAAGAGGATCTTTGCTAGCTTTTCTGAGCAATTGGACATGAAATCTTGGCCAGATTTGTGAGGGTACATCCAGTTCGACAACATGTGACGAAATGATTTTGGTAATACTGTACTTAGCGTTGACCCATGATAGTTTCTTCTTTAGCTGGGGCGTGTGAATATTCTTGAGGTTCAGCCATACTTTATCCCCACCGCAGAAGATTGGGGAAAGATTTCTAGCTCTATTTGCCTGCTCTTCTATTCGCTGCTGAGCTGCCGCCATTGCAGTCGCCGCGTATTCTTGTGCCTCCCAAATCCGGTTGACGAAAATTTCCGCCAGTTTTGCTAGTGCTGAATGATCTTCGTTACATAATTTATTATACTGTTGCACTGGTTCCACATGATAACCATGCTCTATAAAAAAAGGGCTCAAACCTGTGCTTGAGCTATCTCTGTTGTTGATCGCCAACTGGGCCGAGGGAAGTAGACTTGGCCACTCATATTGTGCAAAGGATATAAATGCCCGTAGGTAGGCTAATACTTCTTGATTCATACGCTCTGTCGATCTATCCATTTCTGAATGGAATGATGTTGATAGCTGCTGTTCAATATTTGTCAATTGACATACGCGTCTCCAGAAATCCCCAACCCAATTGGACCCTCTATCTGAAGTTATTGAGTGAGGAGACCCGTGGAATCTATAATGGCAATTTATAAACCGCTTTGCACGATCTTCGGCATTCATGGGCTCCATTGCTTCTAGCGTAACACATTTTAACAATCGGTCTGTAATCACCATTAAATAGCATGGGTCGCCTCTTTTTTTTGATGGCAGATCAGTCATGAAGTCGACTGATAATTCACTGTGAAATCTATTCAGAATTGGTAGAGGAAGTAGAAATCCCTGTCTTCTAGAGCGCCACACATGAGAACGGCCGCATACATCGCAATTCTGAAAGAATTTCCTAACCATTATGCTCATCCCTGGCCAAAAAAACAATCGAGATAAAATTGCCAATGTATTGTTACGTCCTGGGTGTCCCGTGACGTGAGAATCATGTGTCTTTTGTATTAGCGCCGTCTGAAGCGGCTCCCAGTTTGGTATCCACAACCTTTTCCTGAAGCATAGAGCACCCCTTGGATCTAATTCACATTCTGCCAGCGATACCGTAATTCCCAGGCCAGGTAGCAAGGCTCTTTCGTTTTGCCATATGGCTTTGTATAACTCCTCAAACATTGAAGCATTGTTTGCTTTACCTTCATTCCATAGATCCTGGAGGACTTTTTCCAAAAATAATTGTTTTCCCTTGGGAATATTTTGCGCTTCCTCAGGGTTGGCAGATGAAACAAGGACTATAGGGGCTAGCAGTGTTGCCTCTTCAGGCTTTTCTTTGTTCAACCATTCTTTTCTCAGAAGCTGGAACTCTCGTTCTTTAAGGCGAGGGTTGTCGGGGTTCTTTGGAAGATCCTGTGCGCGACGTGATAGCGCATCCGGACGCACCGCCTGTTTGCCTGCTCTGAACTTGATTTTAAAATTGAACTGTGATAATGATTGAGCCCACCTTACTTGTCTTTCCGACAATTTAAGAGCTGTCATGAAAAATTCCAGTTTCTTATGATCTGTTAGAATAATGAACAGCTCGTGGAGTCCTATAAGCTCACCTCTCCACACTTCTAGACTACGAACAATACTCAGAAGTTCTTTGTCGTGTATGTCATTATTACACTCAGTGGGGGTTAGCTTTTTGAAATGGTATGCTACAGGCCTTAGAGATCCTTCTTTACTATACTGGGATAGGCATGCCCCAGTGGCCCATCCTGATGAATCCGTTTCTAGGACTGTGAGTTTATTTTTATCCCACATGGCCAACACCGGTGCGTTACTGAATCGACGCTTTAACTCTTCGAAAGCTTTCTGATGTGGCCGACCACTCATATAAAGTTCCTTTTGTTGTGAATATGGTATGATGGAGGATGTGGCTACTGAACTTAAGATGATGATATTGCCCTTCTTTCACGCAATTGAATATATGATGAGAACGATTAGATTGATTGTATATACTAAATATGCGTATATCTCTGTCACGGGTCGTAGTATATAGGCTGAAGCAACTGTATACCTAATGGTAGTTTATATTCTATCTAAGGAAGAAATCTATGTTTGTAATTACAATTTGTATAAATGTTCAATGTCATGGTTTCTGGAATGTTCCTCAGACCACTGAAGTGTGTAGCCACAGATATAAATATACACACAGCATACTCCACCATTCTAGAAAGCTCCATCAGGTTTAGGATTGTGGATTAGTCCCACTTATATATGTCCAAGCGCTACTACTCGCCTATGCTAGTTGGCATAGGCTACAGGGTTACTGCGGCTAAACAGCCGTCACAATCTCTGATGAATCGGTAATGAATCATCTGACCTATTACTGACAGGTGAAAGATGGTACTATATAAATTATAGTGAATATCTCTTGATCGAGATGGAATCCGTTTTGTCAATGTACAAAGCTCGTTGGTGGCGTTCCAGGTTTCTGTCATGATACAGTATCTATTGTTAAGATGTTTCGGATCTAACTTTAGACTGTTATTTTGAGATATGGCAAGGAAATAATATAGCTACTAGCGGGTCTTACATGTAGATAAATAGCCTCTTGATCCATCTAGTTGAGAGGGGTGCGGTTTAAGTTCTTTCTTAAGAAATGTACTATAATCATCATTATCATAATTTATTCCTTTAGTGATTTATATTGTCTCGAGTACCACCGTCACCAAATTTATAACTTCGACTTTATATATCACGAATCGTTAAAACATACATCGCGATAATAAACTTTTAAAGTCGAATATCTCTATATCATTCTACCCTCTTCTACCTCATTCCATCTTATTCCGTTACCATTCCAACATTACAACTAGATGTTTCTATGATATTCCTTTATGGAATATGGTGATCAACAATAATGATTGTTGTCTCAGTCACTTCATTATTCCGTTCCGTCAAATCCCTGCTAGTCTATGTGTAATATCCGAGCAAGCATAACTCCTTTCCTCGTCAAATCGTGGAGTGGAGCCGTCAACTGAGCAAAATTTTTGATAAAGTTTCGATAAAAGTTAGCAAGCCCTAGGAAACTTCTGATTCCTTTGATATTGATAGGTCTTTCCCACTCAGTTATTGCACACACTTTTTCTGGGTCAGGCTTTATGCCTTCTGTTACAAATATTATAAACCCAAGGTACTTAATTTCTTTCTTTGCAAATTCGCATTTCTTTGGATCCAGCTTGAGTCTAGCCTCAGCAAGTCGTGAGACTACTTGGTTGACTTTTATCCAATGGTCTACCAAGTCACCATTGGAGAAGATCACGACATCATCTAAGTACGCCGCGCAGGTATCCCTCAAGAGGCCTCCTAACATTTTGTTGATCCAGCGTTGAAAAGCTGCTGGTGCCCCTGCCAGATCAAATGGCGTAACTAGCCACTTATACGCCCCAAAACGCGTGCGAAACGCCGTTTTGTACTCGTCTCCCTGAGCAATACGAAGCCTATGGAACGCTGCGCGTACGTCTACTTTAGAAAGCCAAGTTGCCTGAGCCATCATTCTCAAGGCCTCTCTTACTAATGGGAGAGGGTATCTGTCACGTTCCGTTACAGCGTTGAGAGCCCGGTAATCGACACAGAATCTTAGCCCTCCCCCTTGCTTTCTTATGAACAAGACTGGTGCGCCTCCGGGAGAGCTGCTGGCACGAATCCAGTTTTTATCCAAGAGTGTGATGGAACCAAGCTGGTTATAATGAATTCAATTGATTAATTAACTATACAGAGGAAAGCTACGTTAGACTTAGATTAAATATAATATATACATGTCTGTACGCGTTAACGTGTCCACACGTGATAGTACAGTTGCTTAGGTAACCACCTAAGCCCAGTCCAACAGTCGAACTGTAACATCACCCCCCCGCTTAACTTCGCCGTTTATCCCGTAATGGGGGCCCGTTGCATGATTCAGCTGAGTCCCATTTACTTTCCCATCTGTCCAAGGCTTCTGTTTCTTGATCATTAGTCAATGATGTCCACTCTGGCTTCGGATAACCGCTCCACTTAACAAGTGCTTGCCGCTCACCTCTCCAGGTTCTGCATCGTAATATTTCATCCACCAGGTACTCTTCTTCGCCTGGTTTGTTACTGCTTGCCACTGGTCCGGGCTCCTTATCTTCAATTTTCTATGAAGGTAACGGATTGTTATCAGCTGGTAAAAGCAGATCCACGTGAAATCGATTATGAATTTTCCCGAGGACATTTAGTTCTACAACATCAGGAGAAATTATTCTGGTAACAGTGTATTTTGCGTGTTGCCACCCTAGTTTCTTTGATAGCTGACCATCCAATTTGATATTGCGGAGTAGAAGCCAAACTCTATCTCCTACGACGTAACGAGGTGCTGGTTGTCGTCTTTTGTCAGCTTGCTCTTTAGTGCGTAGTTGTACCGCTGCCATCGTCGCTTGCATGAATGTGGTAGTTTGATTTAAATTTTCAACAAAGTTTTCTGCTCTTTCTTTTCCCGTTGAAACTGGCACTAACGAGTCCGGGGTAACTGTCTGTATAGGACTCAAATGATATCCGTGAGTTGCATAGAAAGGACTTACACCCCCTAAAGACATAACGTCTCGATTATTAATTGCTAGCTGAGCTGCGTAAAGACATTCGGACCAGTCATGTTGAGTATATGCTACATATGCCCTTAGGTACGTCTGAACTTCTTGGTTTGCCCTCTCCGTTGCCCCGTCAGTTTGTGGGTGATACGCAGAGCTTAATCTTTGCTTCATTCCTGCTAGTTCAGATAAGCGTCTCCAAAACTTACTTGTCCAATTAGAGCCACGATCGCTCGTTATTGCTCTTAGGAATCCATGAAATCGCCAGTGGCAATTTAAGAATCTTTCTGCACAGGTCTCAGTGTCCATTTTGTCCATAGCTTCGAGGGTTGTTGTAAAATAAACAGTTCAGCATCCGACGCGATGCGCATCTCACACCGACTCGTACATTGTCACGTGACCGTCATCATCTCATGTTATATTTAGATTTACCACTTAATGTCTATTTAGATCATCTATAACTATGGATGGTACGAGCTAACAGCTACACATATGAGCGTCTTACACCTAAGTATTCTGGGGGAAACATTCAGGTTTAGGACTTACTCATACCATTATAATATTGTTATATTGCGACATCAATATCTATCATGAATAATGCTAATTAAAGTCCCATAAGGGTTACACTCCTGTATATAACGAGCTCTCTTCTCCCTCAGAATTCTTCAGTCAATCACATTGCTGAATATCTCTGAAGGTAAGATCTCATCCAGTAGCTAGCCCAATAAAGTCAATCACATTGCTGAATATCTCTGAAGGAATCTCTCTCTTTGTCATCTCACCTATTCTATAATAGCCTCACTTATCTCAAACACTACGCTGCTTCTCTTACACAGATATCTTGACGTCTCGCCTCTCCGATTTGTCCCCATTACATTAAGGGTGACAGATTTCAAAATTCTATCAGTTATGACCATAATATTTTTAGACCCATTAGATTCTGGTAGATCTACCATAAAGTCGATTGAGAGCTCCTGGTGAAATCTATCTGGAATTGGTAATGGTTGCAGAAGCCCCTGTTTTTGGTGTCTCCATATTGAGGAACGGCCACATACATGACAGTTTCTACAGAAACGTTTTACCGCATTACTTATGCCTGGCCAAAAGTATTCCCGTGCTACTTGTGCCAATGTCGCATCTCTGCCTGGGTGGCCTGAGCTAGGCGCATCGTGAATATTCTGAATTATTGCGGTCGTCAATGGTTCATACATTGGCACCCAGATTAGCCCTTGATAACGAAGTATTTCACTTTCTCGATTGAATGTTGATGACGCAATTGTTGCTTTGAGCGGTTTCGGTTTGTCTGAGCCCTCTATCTGTACCTTAAGATCCCTAGGCCATGCACGCTGCTCATTCTGCACTGCTTCGATAATTCACCTAAAGTTTTGGTCCTGCCTAATTGCTTGATTCCATAGAGATTGGAGGTCTTCGTTTATAAAAATATCTTGGCCCTCTGCTACCTTCATATTCTCAAGCCATAACTTAGTAATACTTAATGAATTTAAGAGTTTTCGTTCTCGGCTCGAAAGACGAGGGTCTCCTTCCTTGGGCTTGTCTTGATCCCTCCGCGATAGTGCATCTGCACGTTCGTTCTCTGATCCTTGACGACATCTAAGGTTGTATCTAAACCTTGACATAAACTCTGCTCAGCGCACTTGTCTCTCTGTTAATCTTCAGGAGGTTAAAAAATATTTCAAATTCATATGGTCGGTTATTATTGTGAAGGTCCTTGCAAGACCTCTCAATTCGGCATCCCACTCTTTCATGCACGAGACAACTGCCAGTAATTCTTTATCGTGTATCTCGTAGTTCATTTCGGCTCCTGAAAGCTTCCGTGAGTGGTATGCTACTGGTAACCATGGACCTTTTCCGTGTCTTTGAAGTAAACAGCCCCCTAGAGTATATCAAGAACAGTCCGTTTCTAGTAAGGTTTCTCTATCGGGATCCCATTGTGCTAGAGTCGGCTCTGAGATAAATTTCTCCTTTAATGTTTCGAACGCTTCTTTTTGTGCTAATTCCCACCTCCAAGGGGTACCCTTGCCAGTTAGGCATGTTAATGGTGCGCAAATCCTAGAAAATCCATCAATGAATCCCCGGTAAAAGTTCGCAGACCCTAGGAAGCTTCGGAGTGCTTTGACTGTAGTTGGAGGCTCCCACTCCGAAATTGCCCTTACCTTGGCCGGATCCATCCTAACTGAAGAGGTTGGACCTTCTGCTGATATGATAAAGCCTAGGTACTTGGTCTTCTTGACACTGAATTCACATTTATCGATGTCTAAGCCTAAGCCAGCTTTCTGCAACTTTTCAAGAACTAAATTCACATGTTTATTATGCTCTGCTAGATCACCATCTGTGTAAATAAGTACGTCATCAACGTATGCTGAGCAGAAATCGTCCAGATGTCTCGCAAGGTTTCATTTATATACCTTTGGAACGACGCAGGGGCACCATTTAAACCAAATGGCATTACTAACCATTCGAATAGCCCAAAACGTGTGCGAAACGCAGTTTTCCCTTCATCACCTTCTTTTATGCGTAACTTATGGAAAGCAGCGCAGACATCTAGTTTCGTGAACCATTTGGCTTTGCTTAGTCTTGCGAGTGTTTCTTTGATCAGAGGTAAGGGGTAACGATCAGCTTTTGATATTGAATTTAAAGCTCTGTAGTCGACACAGAACCTTAGCCCACCCCAGGCTTTTTCACGAACAGAACAGGCGCACCAGCGGGGGAGCTACTAGCACGGATATAATTTTTATCCAGTAAATCTGTCAATGTTTTCCTCAGAACTAACAATTCATCTCTTGAAATGCTGTAGAGGGGCCCCCAAGGTATTTTTTTGTCCGGCTCTAGCCTAATCTCATGATCACTCCCAGCTCTATGTGGTGGGAGCTTGTCTATTAACTCTTTTTTAAAAAGATCTGCAAATCTCGCATATTGGGCCGGTAGCTTCTCAAGTCTTGCGGATGATCTTTTCTCTGGAGCGAGAGCCTTCTGAATATCTGCTAACGTTACGGAGAATATTTGTAAAGTCTCTTTGTTAGCCTTTTTTGCTCTCTTCACTGTTGCTAAAAATACCCCAGCCGACAAGCTCGCGATATTTGAGACCCTTAATTCATTAATTCCGGTTTTTCCTGGCCTTTTCTCCCAGACTCGCAAAGGTTCTCCTCCTATCAGTGCTTCTCTTATTTCCATGAAATGATCCCTTGCATGGTAAAGCACGTCTTCTCTTTCCATCCAAGGCTTGCCCAAGATCAATTCCTGGGATAACCGAGGTATGATGTAGGCATATAAAGTTTTCTGATATCCATCAATGTCTACTTCCATTTTGGTCATCTCTGTTATCAATTCTTCTTTTTGAATGTTGTCTGTGGCTTCAGCAGATTTTCGAGGGGTTACTTCGATCCTTGGCAGATTGGCTTTGCGCACTAGGGAATTGCTAACGGCAGCCAGACAGTCACATCCACTATCGATCAAGGTAGGCACAGTGTAGATATTATTATTAAAACGTCTATTAAGAATGAGTTACCATTCATTTCTTTTTCTGCCTTTTGGTCTTCGAAAGACTGGGACTCTGCTACCGCTTTACAAACCCCGCTTTTCAGCCCCTGAACACGACTTTGTTCAGGAGCTTATCTTTTAGCGACTCTGTCTCTGTTTGGCTATCTATAGATAAATCGTGATTATCTTCGCCAAGGTTAGCTTGCTTAACCGCAGTTTCAGGACGAAGAGGTGGGAGTTGGGAACAATGTGGTTTTCTATGTCCAGGTTTCCCACAACGAATACACAGGCCGGCGGCTTTGCGCCGTTCTATCTCTTTTTTTGTTACCCATCTCGCTCGTGTCTTGTTTACACCTGTCATCTTGACATCACCGTCAGCATCCTTTATGTCAGCTGATACGTCTGAGTTTGAATAGTTTGCGGGAAAGGGCGCAAAAGCTAGTGTCGAAAGGTTACCCCTGCCAGTACCTCCTAATGAGTTCCCTCCAGCCACTCCACGCGTGCCATCGTCAAAAGTACCTGTTTGTCCTAAGGCATAGAGTTTAGTCTTAACTAAGCCTACACCTTCAATCTGTGAGCCAATGACGGACAACTTTTCCATGAACTCCATAAAAGAACTTGGCAAAGTATGACCAATCAAGTGGTTCCTTGTTGTTTGATTCAGCGCATTGTATAAGTCAGTCACTTTGTGGATATCTTCACTGGTTGCTTTAACGCTAATAGATAGGAGTTGCTGGTATCTAGGTAGAAAAGATGACAGAGCTTCATCTCTGAACTGCCTGCATGCATGTAGAAGGGCTGAGGTTTTTTGATCCGCATTCCGATCCCGGAAAGTATATTGAGTTATGAGAAGGAGTAGATGCAATGATACTAACTTTAGAATAAAATGTGTGATTCCGTGAGGGTAAGAAGTGTATTGGTAAGATACAAGGTATGTATTGCTTTACTTGCTCGTCCATGTAGGTAATGCACTCTCTTTATATACACAAGCCGTTGTTACCCTACTGCGCTCATCCTATACTTGCGCCCAGTACCTTCTGAGTACCGAGTCAAATCTACTGATATCTATTTACAGAGTTGGAGACCGCTTCTGGTACCGTCTCCTTACAGGGTTTCATTTCGCCATACGACTCGTGTCACATAACTCGGTACATCTGACTTGATATCCTCGGTACATACGACACGTACATGCAAGTGCCTATTCTTATTGTTTTATACCTACACTGCATAAATCCAATGTCGCTATGCACAACAAACTATCGTCCATTACTTTTAGAAGCCCCAGTGGATCAGATATTTTTCCTAAGTTCAACATTGATTGGAACGCCCCTGTTATCATAGATTTGGCCGTACCAGTTACCGCTTGGGTATATAGGTCCATAAAGAAGTCAGATGGATGGTATAACTATCTATCGACAACATCACGTTGGTATTTGTAGCGTAAAATACCATAAGTAGTGGTCCATTCATTTTGGTTTTTGTGGTCATATGAGGCTGGCCACTTGATTGCTTCTTGCTTTGTTGAGGGTCGTTTTCCAGAAAAATATTCTTTTTGAGGGTGATTTGTAGGGCCTATCTGTGGTGGATTCACCATCACAGATTCATCTTTTGATTTCCCTTTTATGTAGGAAATCATGGACCTCATGTCCTCTCTTAGGCTATTAATTTCCTCCTTTTGTTTAGTATCTCTTTCCCTCATTTCTGCAAGTACTTGTTTAATCGAAAAATTCCCCTGTTCTTCATGTGATGACTTCCCCGTTTGCTCCGTTAAACCGTGGTTAGACATATCACTCTCGGTGGATACGTCAATCATGCGCAAATCCATTAGATTGTCCCGTTCCTCTGCGGTTATGTATGAATCTGAACTTTCTATACTTATGGACTTCGTTGAACTGCTAGCGTCGCTTTCAGATTCCGATGACAAAGAAAATCGCATAAAATTTCTTTGCTGAGCTTATCTTTTGGGCCCTGAGCTGTGAAATGAACACAATACGCTCAATGACGGGTATAATGTAAGGAGATAATTAATTAAAGTGTGATGGAACCAAGCTGGTTATAATGAATTCAATTGATTAATTAACTATACAGAGGAAAGCAACGTTAGACTTAGATTAAATATAATATATACATGTCTGTACGCGTTAACGTGTCCACACGTGATAGTACAGTTGCTTAGGTAACCACCTAAGCCCAGTCCAACAGTCGAACTGTAACAAAGAGTTTGGTTAGGGTTTTTCTTAACACTAAAAGTTTGTCTCGGGACATTCCGTACAATGGGTCCCAAGGAATTTCTTTCGACCTGCCGTGTTCGTCTTTCTGTAGGGATATCTTTGTGTCAACCCCAGGTCTATGAGGTGGTAGAGCGTCTTCTGATGGTAGATCGTCCATGAACGTGTCTATAAATTTGTGGACCTCCGGGGGAAGACTACGCCTGATTTCGTCTTTGGAGAGCAATTTCTTTTGCTCTAACGCCCTTGTAATATCGTTAACAGTAATAGCCCCAATATAAGCATTAGCGTCCATCTTTGCACTATTCAGCAGCGCAGCGAAAACTGACCCAGATGTCAATCTTGCTTAGTTAATGCTAACATGAGAGACTTTCAATTTGACTATCTGGGGGGCCAGTTCCTCATGCCATCCACTTGCTCTTACTATACACCCATGTTTACGACTTCTGAAACGTAGGTATTTCCTTTTCGCTACGTAAACTACGTCGTTGTCTTCTAGCCAAGGCTTGCCTAGTATTATGGAATATGCTAGGTTAGGGACTACATACCCTCAAATTTGCTTATGTCGGCCGTCGATGTCCAGCTTTAGACGGCCAATATGTCTTATTTTTGTTTCTTTATTGCCGTTTGCTAAACGCAAAGAAAGCGGGCTGATTTCCTCTGTTCGGATTTTAAATCTGCGCACCAGGTTTTCATCAATTACGGAATAACAGAGACAACCCGTGTCCACTAAAGATTGCACGTAAAAAGATTTATTAATTAAACAATCTATTAAAAAAGGTGGACTATGCATCTTCTCGAGTGTCTTGTCACCTCCTAAAACCTGGCTAATATCCCTGGACGCGACTTCGCTCAGGGTTCCTCGTTTCCCAAGTCTCCACTGAACTCATTTGTTTCCACTTCTGCTAAGCTAACTCCTATTTCCGGAGGTATTGCTGGACGGTATTGCTGGACGGTAATTTTGACATTTAAAAGAACCGTGTCCCGGCTTTCCACACCGCGTGCACAACCCCTTGTCAAGCAACTTCCGAAATTTGTCTTGCGATCTCCATGGGGCCCGGGGTTTTGATTGACTGTTTTTCTGGCCTTTATTCCTTCCTTTAGAGTTCACTGCTGTTAATGTGTTAACCCCGCTCATTATCTTATCTCCATCAGGATCACTCAGAGGTTGCTTGGCAATCGAGTTGGATAAATGAGGAATAATTGTACCTCTTCCCGGGATGAAGAAGGTCCCCGTCTGCAATTTAGAAGAATTTGGCTGGTAACTATTCATGGCCTCTACTTGAGCGGCGATTTGACGGACTCTCGAAACCCAGGATTCGTATCCCATGCTTAGCGTGAGTTTCTTACCCACTAAAGCCGCACGCAGTTTTTCGTTAATGGCAGCATGAACAAAAATTAGCTTAGGGCTTGAAGACCAATTTTCTCCGTCGCAGCGAGCAAGCTGGTTTTCAAAGTCCTGAATGAAATCTTCAAAGAATTGATTCTCTCCTTGGCGCATCCTGACAAGGATGTCTCCTGCTTCCAAGCCTGCTTGTTTGCTCTCAAAATGTTCGTCGAAACAATTGAGGAATTCGCGCCAATCATATTGACCTTTTGAGCCCCCTTTTATAAACCAATTAGACACTAGTGGTTTTTTTTATTTCCGGCAGTGATTCAACCATACCCATACAGATAGCCCTGTTTGATCCCAAAATTGCTAGATCCTCCTCGATCTTGACCTGTAGTTTGAAACAATAAACAGGATACGATTCTTTCGAACCATTCCAGCAGGGCCATGGAGTCTCTTTCCTGGAAATCATTGTTGTCGCTTGGGGTTGCGTATGTAGTGCCCCAGACTCCTCTCGACGCTTTAATTCCAAGAATTTCCGGAGAAGGAGAATTTCTTCCTCTGATCTGTTTGGCATGTTGAGCTGGAAGGGTTGCTGGTTTGGCCTTGGAAAATTCTGTCCGTCTGAGATTGATCTTAGCTGTAAATAAGCTTGTCTAGTTGCTCACTGTGGAATGGAAAGAATCCCTCGAATTTCTGACAATGAATCTGAAATCACAGGAACCTCGTACAACATTCACTGGCAGATCCTGTACGGGGATCACGAGATTAGATTAACAGTCTCTACCGGGCCAGGCCTCACGGAGAGAAAAAAGTTAGAATAAGAGATAAATATGTGTCAAGGGGCGAAGCGGTCTCGGCGTCGCGGAATACGGTGCCATGAACTATGTATATTTATCTACGGAAATTCAAGAGTTACAAAGTAAGGGGGTGTGCTTTATAAACAAAACCCGTGACGCGCCGCGGTCCCTAGTGTTACCCCACCAACCAATAGCCACAACACAGCCACTAGCCACAGCATAACCAGGGCGCAGCCCGTGACACAAATGCCCTCAATGAGTACTCTGCCCTACATGCAGTAACAGGCTCAACACCACAGTTGCCGCCTTCTGACCTTAGCCCTATCTCTACGCTGCCCACGAATTTTTTGTTGGATCGATACTCAGCTTTGATATTTCAGGGTATTACACCTGATAGCGGCGCCGCCGAAATTTCGACGGCCGGTGAAGCCCAATTCGAAGCGCTATGTTGAATCAACCCTACCATTACCCTCGTATCCCCTCAAGATAAAAGTACGGTCCGATTTGGCAATACAACAGCCCAAACACCACTGAGTATAACAGATATAGACACACCTTTTGGGCCCGTACGATTTCACGTCCTTTCCACAAAAACGTCCTTCCTGCTAAGCGCCCGAGATATGGCCAGATTACAAATCGACCTATCGCTTCATATTAGCTCACTTTTTCGCGTATCCGACGGCGTAAAAGTCCCACTGGTTGTAGTGCTTCACGGATCAGGAGCGTAGAGCGTCATGAAACGGCTTTCGATTGTATTTCTAAGATGGAGAACTAAACTTAACTGCAGATAATGCTGCTATTATATACAAACAAATGGGGCTATGACGCTAGGTTTAGAAGCCAAGAGAACATGACAGAGACAGAGAGGAGATGATAGAAACAAAGAGAAAGTAACAGAATAACCTGGGCCTGTAAGCAGCGCAGTTATTGTCGTGGAAGTAACCAGAAACTAAGGGAATCAATTAGAGGATGGCAGTGACAGGTTGCCTGGCGATAGCAGGGCCTGAGGCATCAATATCCCGTGGATCATTACACTGGTCTGGAAATGGGGTCATCCCTGGTTTTTATTACATGATCTCGAAAAGGCAGTGGTTCACAGCCAAATGCAAATAGAGACAGAGTTACGTCAAATCAATCGCCGATTCGGGCACCCGTCGGTTGGTCGGCTTCACAAAATACTGTCGAAAGCCGGCCACGACAGCGATTCACTTTTTGGCTCCATCAAAGCTATTACCAAGTTCTGCCACCATTTTCAGATGAAATTCAAGGCACCAGGCCACTTCAAATTTAAGCTACAGGACGACGATATGGGTTTCATCTATGAAATAATAGTTGATGTCTTTTATTTAGAGATGAACTCACCCGTCCTTCACGTTGTCGACGCTGCGACGGCTTACCAGGCTGCCCGGTTTTTGAAAGATTTATCAGCAGCTCATACGTGGCAGGCTCTACGTCAGTGCTGGATCGATGTCTATCTCGGCCCACCCGATTTTATAAGCCATGACTCAGGACAAAATTTCTCGTCTAACGAATTTCGCCAGTCCGCAAAGCTGATGGCTATCGAGGTACGAGAGCAGCCCGTCGAAGCTCATAACAGCGTTGGAAAGGTAGAAAGATACCATGCCCTGCTGCGTCGAGCATATGAAATCATATGGCTAGAAGACCCGTCAACGCCTCGAGACGCGGCCCTTCAAATGGCGGTTAAGGCTATCAACGATTCTGCCGGCCCAGACGGCTTAACACCCACGTTATTAGTATTAGGCGCCTACCCACGCCTAACTAACTGTCACGGGTTAACCGATCTTCGAGCTTGGGTGGTTACCTAAGCGAGTACGAATAGGATAACTTGGAGTTATCGGACTTAACGGAGGTTAGCGGAGTGCGCGAAGAGAGATGTGCAAGACGCGTGCGGTAGTCCGAACTACGTCGTGTGGTCGTGTCCGAAAGTACGAACTGACATTGGACGACGTACTCTAGCTGAGGATATCAGCGTCGGACAATCAAACCTATTGCTCTAATACTTATATGTACATATTTCCGTTACATAGACTTTTCTTTTCGTTACACGAATTTATTCAATCAACTACATTCTGACCAACTTGGTTTCTGTGACATTATAAATTCGTATCTTTATTTATTTCTTTTTTGCCCGTTATTAAGCTATCAGAGTTGGTAGGCTTAGGGCTTCTTAAGGGGGAACGTTAGAAGTGGATGCCAACAATTGAAGTACCGAGTGATACTGCTAGTGAAGGGACAGCATCATCACGATCAGTTAGTGAGCGAAGTCAGGATTCCTTCAGAACACCGGAAGAGAACAGTTCGACGCCGATGGATTCGAAATTATTTAGCGGAGATTACGTTGGGAACGTTGAGTCCAATCAGTCTAACATGGGAAGTGAATCGAGCAACATATACAGGGATATCAAAGGATGGCTCGACGAAATAAGAGAAAGGGATAGGACTAGAGAAGTAGAACACAAAGCAGAGTTGGATGAGCTTCGTCAGGAAATAAGAAAACTATCGACGCAAGAAGTCCCTCAACAAAGACTACAAGACCTAGGACCAACGCCAGTAGCCGAATCGTCTCAGGGTACAATGACCAAATTTAAGCCTTTAAAATGGCCAGAGGCGTATGACCACAAGGACCCAAGCCAATGGACGACCACGCACAGTATCTTATGCTACATCTACCAGCGCGATGTGGTAGAGAAAAGGCTACTTGACCCTTCAGACTTTTTCATGAACTTGTTTAGCCATTCGGTAACTGGAGCGGCAAAAAATATGGTGACTGGGCAGTTCCAGGAAATGATAGCAAATGGGAGGTCGACGGATGCCTTAGGATTTTTGCGCGCCATGGACGAAACTTTTCGAGACAGAAATGAAGAAAAACATGCAGCTGCACTCTTTTACGCATGTAAGCAGTTTAAGGATGAATGTATAGCGTCCTTTCTACCGCGGTTCCAACAGCTTCTCGCTCGCAGCCCAAGTTCTTCCACAGAAAATAAAAATAAGATTTACCAGCTGTACAATTCGTTAAATCAGACAACCCGGAATTATCTTGTCGGGAGATCTGCCCCAAATATCTTCAATGAGCTGGTTGAATTGTTGTCGGGTGTTGGATCACAGATCGAAGAAGTGGGTTTAGTAAGAACGCGGAGTTATGCGATTGGCCAGACGGGAGGGTTTGATGACGGTACTAAGGGCATCTCTGGAGGCAGATTATTAGGTACAGCTCCGTCGTTGCTGGCATATCGACCAAAATTCGTTGCACCCAATAATAACAACAAAGATGCTGACGGCGACACAAAGATGACTGGTATCAATAGAGTTCGTGCTCAATGGGTCTCTCAGGAAGAATTAGATCGGCGAAGAGCAGCGGGAGAATGTTTGCGGTGTGGGAATAAAAGTCATCGCATAGCGAAGTGTTATTTTCTACCAGCGTTACGACCAGAAACTGCCGTTCAAATTCTAACTAACGTGGATGAATTAACTCCGAGTGAGACGACTTGTAACGAAGAGTTAAAAGGTTAGCCTCTGACCAAAGTCGCGTTCAGGGGCCAGGAAGTGGAGTTTGTAGATCAGACATGGGACAAAGCACATCTGGAGATCGAGATGCAGTTGAGATGCTGAATGGGCCACCATTTGTTATAGATACGTTATTAAATTATTCTTATTCAGTACCTGCCTTGATTGATAGCGGATGTGATTGTCTCGCTGCCGTAAGCAACTCCCTAGTGCGCGAAATGAATCTCCCGAGAATAAAGGTAAAGCCTCGTAAACTTACGGAGGCCACTGAATGTAAGCAGAAGAGCGAGGAATTCATAACGGAAATGACGAAAATGATACTTGATATCGACGGCTATCAAACAATGTTACACGCTTATATTATACCTCATCTCTCACATAAGCTTATTCTCGGAAAGCCTTGGATGGAACGAGAAGATGTCGTGTATCATGCTAAAGATCATCGGATGGATATACGCAAAGCCTTAGTTGACGAAACCCCCTTGTCGGTGTGGGAGAAAGGATTTCAAGAGAGAAGCAATGATGCTTCACGATTTGTCACGAGCATAGCTGGTCTATCCGCAGGAGTTTTCCTGGCAACAATTAAGAGAGCTCAAAAATATGCAAGTAATAAGGGGGTACAATTATTTTCTATAACCCTCGCCGATATCCAGAAAGCTCTGGCTCCTGCCAAGAAGTCAGATAAGAGTCTAGAAAGATTGCCGAAAGAATACAGAGACTTTATCAATATTTTCAAGAGGGATTTGATAGATAGATTACCGCCTCATCGCCCGGGTCACAATCATGAGATTAGAGTTGAGCCTGAGAAAGAAATACCCTGGGGGCCGTTATATGGTATGTCAAGAGATGAACTATTGGTGTTAAGGAAGACTCTTAACGAGCTGCTTGATAAAAATTATATCCGTGCAAGTAACTCTCCTGCAGGAGCACCGGTACTATTCGTCCGTAAACCTGGAGGTGGATTACGCTTTTGCGTAGATTACCGAGCCTTAAACGCTATTTCGAAAGCAGATAGGTATCCCCTACCCCTGATTAAGGAAACCTTGACCAAATTAAGCAAGTCCGTTTGGTTCACGAAGTTGGATGTACGAGCGGCTTTCCATAAGCTTCGAATTAAGAAAGGAGATGAATGGAAAACTGCCTTCCGCACCAGGTTTGGGCTTTTCGAATGGTTGGTGATGCCCTTTGGTTTAAATGGAGCCCCAGCATCATTCCAGAGATATATCAACGAGACCTTGCGCGAGTATCTCGATGATTTTTGTTCAGCTTATGTGGATGATATATTAGTATACACGGGTGGAAGCCGATCAGATCACGAAGGAAAAATTCGTCTGGTATTAAAAAAATTGCAGGAAGCGGGCCTAGGCCTAGATATCGACAAGTGTGAATTTAGTGTCAGAAAAACTAAATACCCAGGGTTCATTATATCCAGCGAAGGAGGATCGTCATCAGTAAGAATGGACCCGGAAAAAGTCAAGGCCGTCTTAAATTGGGAGCCACCGACAACCACAAAGGGGCTACGAGGGTTTCTAGGTTTCGCTAATTTTTATCGAGGCTTTATAGAGAAATTTTCAGAAATCTGTGCACTGTTAACATCTTTGACGGGGAAAGGTACTCCATGGAAATGGGGTGCAGAGCAAGAAAAGGCTTTCAACATGCTCAAGAGGAAATTTTTAGAGGAACCAGCTCTCGCCCAATGGGACCCTGACAGAGAAACGATGCTGGAAGCAGACTGTTCAGGCTATGCTCTAGGAGGTTGTCTCCTTCAGAAACAGATAGACGAATCCTGGAAGCCTGTGGCCTACTATTCCCGGAAGCTGAGTGGAGCAGAAATGAATTACGAAATTCATGACAAAGAGCTTCTGGCTATAATAGTGTGTATGAAAGAATGGGACGCAGAATTAAGGGGCCTCGGCAAGATTTTTACGATACTAAGTGATCACATGAATCTGAAGTACTTCCTTACTAGAAGAAGATTGACTGAGAGACAGATACGCTGGGCAGAGTTCATGTCAAGATTCAGATATAGCCTAGTATATCGGAAAGGAGTAGAGAATGCTCGCGCTGATGCTCTTTCCCGCAGGGACCAGGATAGACCGAAGGAGGGTGACCCACGGTTACTGAGCCGAGAGCGACAGGCATTAGATCCGATTAAAATCACCAAGATGAGCTTGGGCGGGATAGAAGTAGGGGAGGGTCATGAAATCTTCACGAACGAGGATCTACAGGCCCTTTGGAATCAAGGAGTCCGAGAAGATGTCGATTATGTTCGGATCATCAAGGCCATCCAAGATGGCGAGCGTGCATGGCCTCGAGACCTGAAGGTGCGGACTGAAGGTTCTGGCGAGTTAAAACCTCTACAGGCAATGATCGCAGCTTGTAGCTTCGATCGTGAGAAGGGAATTCTTCGTTACCAGGATCGGATCTTGGTACCGCTGTTTGAACCACTGACAACAGCTCTCATACAGAATATACATGATGCAGCTGTATCAGGACATCCAGGAAGAGACTCGACGTTAGCTCAAGTTGCAAGGAGCTATTTCTGGCCGGGTATCAGCAAAGCCATCAAGCGATTTTGTAAGAACTGTCACATTTGTGGAAGATCATCCATTTGGCGACATCAGAAACAGGGTCTGTTGAAGCCACTGCCAGTTCCCGATAGATTCCACCAAGAACTATCGATAGATTTCATGGTAGATCTTCCCGAATCAGAGGGAAAAACTAACATAATGGTTATAACGGATAGACTATTAAAGTCAGTTACTTTAGAGAGCATGAAAAAAATGGATGCGGAGTCATGTGCAAAGCGATTTCTAAATTGTCACTGGCGCTTCCATGGATTTCCAAAAGCCATTACAAGCGACCGAGGATCGAATTGGACAAGCCAATTCTGGAAGCGTCTATGCGAACTTGTTGGGATGGAGCAAAGACTGAGTACGGCCTACCACCCACAAACTGACGGCGCAACAGAAAGAGCGAACCAGGAAGTCCAAACATACTTGAGAGCATATGTGGCATATACGCAACACGATTGGTCAGCTTGTTTGCCTGCGGCCCAAATAGCTATCAACAATCGGAATATAGGGGCTATGGGAGGCGTCAGTCCATTCTTCGCTACTCACGGATACCATGTAAGCCCTATTCAAAGTAACGTCGTTGACTCATCCGTCCCTCCGTCTTCAGGAAAAGAAAGGGCAGAATACTTCGTGGAACGGTTGAGAAATGTAACAACTTTCATGCAAGCTGCCATGGCTGCAGTGCAAGAGAGAAATAAGGAAGTTTATAACAAAAATCGACAACCCGCCCCGCGATATATGGTTGGTGATAAGGTATGGCTTCTTTTACGAAACATCAAATTGGAGGGTCAACCTTCAAAAAAGTTAGGGTGGCAACACGCAAAGTATAAAGTAACAAAGGTGATATCGCCGGAGGTTGTTGAATTAAACGTGGCTGGGAAAATTCACAACCGATTTCACGTGGATCTGCTACTTCCCGTCGACAATAAACCACTACCTTCACAAAAGATTGATGATAACGAGCCCGTGCCAATTGCAAATATCGACGGGGAAGAAGAATATTATATTGAAGAAGTGATTCGATGCCCAACATGGAAAGGCGAGCGTCAAGCGTTGGTCAAATGGGTAGGATTAAATGAACCAGAATGGACTTCTCTCTCCAATATACAAGACGCTGTCGCATTGGATAGATGGGAAAGTAAATGGGGCTCTGCAGAATCAAATAATGGGCCAAGCAAAAAAAAAAAAAAAAAACGGCATTATTAATAATTAAAAATTGTGGTGATTAAAGGGGGGGGTAATGTCACGGGTTAACCAATCTTCGAGCTTGGGTGGTTACCTAAGCGAGTACGAATAGGATAACTTGGAGTTATCGGACTTAACGGAGGTTAGCGGAGTGCGCGAAGAGAGATGTGCAAGACGCGTGCGGTAGTCCGAATTACGTCGTGTGGTTGTGTCCGAAAGTACAAACTGACATTGGACGACGTACTCTAGCTGAGGATATCAGCGTCGGACAATCAAACCTATTGCTCTAATACTTATATGTACATATTTCCGTTACATAGACTTTTCTTTTCGTTATACGAATTTATTCAATCAACTACATTCTGACCAACTTGGTTTCTGTGACACTAACGACTGTCCTCGATTGCCTGAGCTACGCCATCGGGCTGCTGCTATATACAAAGCCACACAAGAGGTCCAGCGACTGCAGCCCTCCACCAGCGTAATGGCCCAGATACGCTGCCCACATTAAATTTGCCCCTGCTGTCGAAAGTTCGTGTATGGCGCGAAAAGCAGGGCTGGCAGGGCCCATATACACTGCTGTCGATAGAGGACAAAGGCTGTATCTTGCAACTGCCACATGGCCCTCGAAGATTCAGATCGACGGCAGTGAAGCCATACCACGACAACGATGAAGACCTGTCTGCAACACCTAATGACTTACCTAACGAAACTGAACCTGAAGCTCCACCACGCACGACTCAAGGCCCTAGCCCTAATATTGCCGCCACAGATGATATTGCTCATGACGGTGCTTCCAAAGTTGTCGACTCTATTGCTCTACCTACAAGAAGACGTGGCCGCCCGAGAAAATCTCAGGTCGCGCAACCCCCGGGACAATACCACACCTGGCCAGAGATGCAACCGTATATTCTCTATTTATCGGCACGGGAACGGGCCGATATATTGCTGGCACACGAGCTTCGTGCCAAAAGAGTGATTACTACGCCTGGCGCACTTTTTGAAGCCTCGATACGTGCTGAAATCGACAGTCTAATAGCCCGTGGAGTTTTCGTTTTCGTCAAATTCTCACCTAACCTACACAAAGGTATACGGATCTTTCACTCTAGAATAGTCAATGAAATCAAGGACAAAAATAGCGGAAGAACGTTTGAGAAATCTCGGCTAATCATACAAGGGTACGCCGACGAGGGTAAAGACAAGATTTTGACGCAATCACCCACTATCCAAAGGGCAAGCCAGAGGCTTATTTTCTCGATAGCTTCGACGCTCCTACGGCAAGGCTATACCCTTTGGCTGCGCGACATTACCCAGGCTTACACACAGTCGGCAACACCTTTGCAACAAACCGTGCTTGCGTATTTACCTACCGAACTTCGCCCATACCATCCCGATGGCACAATTATTCAAGTTATCAAACCACTATACGGGATCGCGGAAGCTGGGACCCATTGGTGGGCGACGTATATCACTCACCACAAAGAAAATCTGTCCATGGTCACTTCAACCTTTGATCCTTGTTTATTGACAACCACATGTAAAGGAGAGCTTGCGGTGATAGGTATGCAGACGGACAACACGATCGGTCTATCGACAAGAGCTTTTGCTGACGATGAGGAAAACGCCTTGAAAAAGACTGAGCTGCAGGCCAAACCGAAGCAGTTTCTCGATTTCGACTGTCCAATTACCTTCAATGGTGGCAAGATTTCCCTCGAAGTCGGGACCGGCAACGTTGTATTTAAGCAGAAGGGCCAGGTTGCTAAAATTACGCCTATCAACCCTACCGCCGCCGACGCCAAGCAACAATATATAGAGCAAAGAGCCCGCGGGGCGTACATAGCTTTCATCTGCCAGCCTAAAGCTTGTTTTGACCTTTCGACGACTGCCCAAAAGCAGCAAAACCCTAGCAATGACGATATTACTGCCCTTAATAAACGGCTGCGATGGCAAATAGATAAACCGGGCCGTGGATTAGTATATGTACCAGTCAAGATGCAAACCGCGAAGATTTTTGTTTTTGTCGACGGATCGTTTGCAAACAACGTCGACTACTCCTCCCAACTGGGGTTTGTTATCGTCTACGGCAATGAAACAACCAATGGGACGACTCACGATAACTTCTTCTTACGAGGCAATATCATACATTTCTCATCCATGAAAAGTAAGAGAATTGTATGTAGCACATTGGCATCTGAGATCTACGCTATGGTCGCTGGGCTCGATATGGCGTATGCCATTCAATCTACGCTGGAGTTGATTTTAGCGGCCAAGATGGACTGGGTAACATTCAGATAGTCGTCTGCACGGACTTGTACTTGTTATATGAGTGCCTCGTGAAGTTAGGCTCGACAAAAGAGAAAAGGCTGATGATTAATTTAATGGGGCTGCAACAGTCGTATGAACGACGGGAGATTGACGAGATTAGATGGATCAATGGGAAATATAATATGGCAGATGGGCTGATGTCATAAGCGGTATGTCAACAGCGTGGGGAGAGAGAGGGGTCAAGAGATGGGTGTCAGGCTAAAGGTTGCCATCCTACATGATACACGAGATAGATGCACCACCACTCGGCTAAAAGGCCAGACCACAATCATGGAACACTATGATATGGCAATCTCCATATATATATATATATATATATATATTATATAGTAGAAGCTTTCCTGACAGCTGACCAAGACATCACCGAATACAGCACTGGCGGCATTTGTGACAGGTAACGAAATTGCGGTACATATGGAGGGGTGGGTAACGCGCGGTGGCAAGCAATGAGGCTATTCAAAGTTCTATCTTTAGATGCTGGAAGCGATAAAGAAAAGATTGCCTGTGTCTGAATGTTGGTACCATTGACAGTGTCAGCCTTCGCTAACATCTTACGGTGTTTCAGTTATGAGAAGGAGTAGATGCAATGTTCTGACTTGCGAGTATAATGTATGATTTCTTAAGGTGAGGAATGAATGAGAGTAGATAGAGGTGTGTAATTGTATATAGATTTGACTTGTCAATTTTTCTATGAAGGTAAGACGTCCTACTTATATACATAAAGCAATACTTGTCATATCCTTCTCTAAACTATCTTTAGGTACTGCACCAACCTACCACTGTCTAGTCAGTCAATTCATTTATACTACTTAATCTATTACGACCAAGGGAATGTCTGCCTCACACGACTCGTTTCACCTGACTAATATCATCTGATCTAGTCTAGGCGACTCAAATTACGCGACTCGGTCCTCATGCCTTGTGATGAAATTAGTGCTTCTAATTGAGATGGCTGAGGAAGATTGTGCAAGATTGAATCCCCTAATCGCACACCCATTGACCTTAAGCCTAAAGTGTATTATGAGCATCAATACGCTAATCCTTATTAGTAAGATCACTCAATCACTGTTAGTTAGTTTTATTAGTAGATAGCACTCTGTTCGAAGTGGGAGAAATAAACATCTCCAGACACTACGTTAACAGACTCTTACTTGTTCCAAGTTTACCCTACGATTGATAAGTGATCCTATCCAGTCTAACAACTGAACTTTAAATCTTCCATTTCAATACCTTGATGCACCCGTCCACACAGATCATCCTCACCTATTTATGGACCTCGCATATCTCTAATATCGCTATTTGCAACATACGGCACGTTACTACAGGGCTAAACTAATATCACGTGACAACCACGATGTGTAGATGTGTTATAAGTTTAAATGGGGATGTGGACTGGTTGGCGACTTGTCTAGTGATGGAGCTGTCCTTCGATGGAATAGTCAATGGTGTGAATGAATGGTAAGTACGATATAAATGGTTATACTGTATGCGTATAGTGGATGGAATATCGCCTTGATGGTCACGATGGAGACTATTATTCTTGCTGCTCTGACTATGGCAGTATCTATATACATCTTTCCTCCAATATCAAATATCCGATGCCTACTATGAAACTACAATGCGAGTTCTATTATTGTATAAAAGAAGATGTTATACATGACTCATTAGTTTCAGCAACTCTGTCACTTGGCACGTTATCCATAAGCTTCAAACTCCAGATATCCTTGAGTCATAACCAAGTCAGCACAACAAGATAACATTAGATAACGTAGCCTAGAACTGTGGGAATACAAGCACAACAACAGATATTAACGGTAACCCATAAGTTGCAACTGATATCACACACCTGTGATACCAACAGATACAAAGAAGAGAGAGGAAAAGGAAAAAGGTGAAGAAAAAATGAAGCTTCAGATAAAAAATGTAGAGAAAAAAGAAGAAAAGAAAGAAATTAATGGAAAATGTGAAGAGAAGAGGATGACAAAAGACGTGATATCAAGTACCAAACCAATCTCGAAATAAAGGAGACTAAATATGAGCTCCAAGAAGATGACGATGAAGATATGCCCGATACAAATTTGACAAGATTTGTGGCCCAACATAATCTGATCGAAAATGACACTGAACCCATGGACGTAAACTCAACAACAGCTGTCGTACCGAGAAATTTTTTTCGACAACGGAAACGAAGGTTTAGTACAAATGACCATTCCGAAAATCAAAAAATGAAAAGAATCCGGTTGGCGTTACTGTCCAAAATTCGACACAACATCAGCAAAAATACAGACGACATTAAGCATGCATTCCACGTGAGACATACCTTCTCTAAATCCACAAATGGCCGTAAACTCGAGGATAAAATTGTTCGTGCATTCTTCACTGTTGTTACCATTGAATTTTGGAGGGTGTATATTGTATATGCACTTGGGGGCTTCAATCAGAGGAGGACTACTTGCTTCGAGGGGTTTGGAGAGTGCTTGGGTGGTGATGGCTGAGGTGTTTGTAGGGACGCGAAAGTTATCTCAAGTTTTTCTTATTTAACTAATCCAACTAGATACAGACATATTTATATATAAGATCCACCGATTCTAGAAGCTTCGTAGCAAATCCATAACTAACACATTTAAGCCAGTTACTTCTAGAGCATTCCAGATGATACTATTTCTGTCGGTGGTTTAAACTAATTCTAGTCATACTTACTTATGCCGATCCTAACCGAGATCAGTGTGGTCAGCGCATTGTTACAACAGTTACAGCCCAGGAAGATGAGACCGATTATGCCCTTCCTGCCAAAGTTGTTAATGGAGTACCAATTCCCAGAACTTATAAAGAAGCTATTCGCGATAAAGTTCATGTAAATCTGTGGAAAGACGCCATTATGACTGAGGTTGAAGCTTTGGTCTGAAACAGAACTTGGGAGGAACACATTTTACCAGACGGAGCCAATCTAGTCTCTACTAAATGGGTCTTCATTGTAAAGTTAAAATCGGATGGCTCAATTGAACGGTATAAAGCCCGCCTAGTTGCATGAGATTTCAGTCAACTGTACGGAATTGACTACAATGAAACATTTGCTCCTACGGTCAGAATGGATACGCTCCAACTTTTCTTCGCCCTAGTCGCAAAATTTGACTTAGAGTGTCACCACTATGACATAAAGAACGCTTTTACAGAGTCAGCCCTAAACAAAGAAATATGTCAGGATTTCATAATTCATTGTCTCGGGCTTATATTTTCTTTTGTTTCTGAATTTTCTTCTAGCCTTATGTTCTCTTTTGGAGTATAAATTTGGGTATAAGTAGTTCACTCTGGTCAGCATAGAGTCGCTACGCTTTGTTTTCTGTCTCCACTGTTTAGGTTAATAACTTAAAGACCTCTCCACATTTGTCCCGTCACCTCTTCGCTCCCCAATCCGTTGAACGCTATCCGCGTTAACCTCGCTTAAACTACCCTCGAGTATACTTTGTGCTCTCTCCTGCCTCTCCAGCGACCTGTGTGTAGTGCCTCTTACCTCGCCTTACACACCGGCGCGTCACATTACAAAGCGTCAATAATTAAGCAACATTCTAGTTTTATATTCATATTTATACCTATAGATCTGTATATAGTTGTATTGATAGTCATCAAAACTTTCCTCCACCATGTCCCGATCTATTCCTGGTTCCAGTGACCCTATGGACACCGACTTCGAAATAACGATGCTCCCCCCAAATCTTTGGAGCGTCGCCTATCTAAATGCTCCCGGTATATTAAACTTAGCCACCCAGATGAATGAAAGGCGCGTTGCTGAAGTCTACGCATCTGCCTCCAATCAATCATTCTCTCCACCTTGTTCTGAAAATACCTGCAATACCACAACTCCAACTCCTCTCCGTCCATCCGCTCCGCCAATATCGGCATATGATGGAAAGTCTTCGAACCAGCGCGCATTTTTGTCACAATTAATGAATCAGCTTCAGGGCCAGGATGAACTTTTCCCTAACGAAGCTTCCAAGATACGCTACGCATACCAGTGTCTTGATACTGGCGCCCTGGCTAAAATGCGTTCACATTTTCGCTGCCTCGAAAATCCCAATGTCAAGCCCGAAATCACTACTATGGCAGAATTTGTCAATGCCTTGAAGCAGCGCTGTCAAGACCCGGCGCTAATCAATCGCGCCAGCCGTACGGTTGAGACCCTACACCAGGGTAATATGAGGTTTCACGACTTCATCACGCTTTTTGAGGATAGTGTCGCTGACTCAACATACTCCAATCTTGACAATTCTTATTGGATGCCTACTCTCGAGCGCCGGCTATCAAAAAGCTTGCGCACACTGTGCAATACTGCGAGTGATGTACCAACGGAGTACCACTCGTACATCAGCTACTTGCGAAGGAAAGATGCAGGGATCGAGGCAATTGACTCTTCCCCCTCGTTCGCCACCCCTACCGCGGGAAAGCCGCAGATTAACCCCTCGATGCCGCCAATTTACAACGCCCCAGCATCAGCCACAACTGCGGTTCCCTCCCCTGTCCACTTTGAACTTCCAGTATCTCAAGGAGGATCTGCCATGGATCTAGATTCGATCTCTCACCAACGACAACCTAACGGTCGATTAACTCAACGCGCGAAAGATGCACAACAAACTCTTGGTCGGTGCGTTTGATGCAACAAGTCTGGTCATATGACTCAAGATTGTAATCTCGCCTCGCGCGTCATAGCAAATATAGCTATGGAGCCCCAAAGTGAGGAGCAGTTAAAAGAGTAACTCCAACAGAAAATCGCTTGTTGGAGTCTTTTGACATAGTTCACGTTAAGTTTTCTGAAGTTTCTTCCCGACACATGTATCTAAGTGCAAAAGTAGGAAATGAAAACTTAGTTGCTCTCGTGGATACTGGTGCGTCCGGTTTTGCTTTTGTCTCAACTAATCTCTGTGATCGCCTTCACCTAAAGTCCCTAGCCCTCGAATCACCCATCGCTATCTTAGGATTTGAAGGAAAATTGAGCTCTCGAGTTACTAACTCCGTAAATTTCCCCTTAATCTTAGGCAATCACAGTGAAGTGGCTTCGACCTTTGTCATCCCAAACAGCAAGCATGATCTCATACTAGGTCTTCCATGGTTGGAAAAACACTGTCCGTATATCGATTGGAAGGAACACAAGATTACCTTCGGTGAGCCTTGTTTAAATTCGGCCTGTTGTTGTTTTGAAACGACGATCTCATACTATAATAAAGCTGACAAAGCCCTTGCATCAGTCAAAGAGCCCATAGCTCAACTACCTCCTCTTCAGCCAACTCCGACTACTGTATCCCAGCCATCTCAACTCTCGGCGGGAGCATTTATCATGGTCACTCAACAGCCAGACTGCCAAACCTTCACGCTCAGCTTACGGGACCTCGATGTGATATTAGAAGATCTACCCTCGCGGCTCCCTAGTATGCATGTAGGCAACACAACCATGATTGTTCCCAAGGATGCAAACCCTGTAGATTTCCTGCCTCCCCAGTATCACGAATTTCTAGATGTTTTTGACAGGCAAAAAGCTAACTCCCTTCCACCCCATCGCTCCTGGGATCATGGTATAGACCTCCACCCAGAGAAGCAGCCTCCGGTATCACGCCCTTACTCGATGAACCAACACGAGCTCAAGGCCCTCCGTGAATATCTCCAAAAAGAGCTGCCAAAGGGTTTCATTCGCGTCTCTCGCTCCCCTGCTGCAGCTCCTGTTCTTTTTGTGAAGAAATCCAATGGCGATCTTCGGTTCTGTATCGATTACCGTGGATTGAATGCAATAACTATTCGAAATTGACACTCTCTTCCCCTAATATCAGAAACTCTAAGCCAACTGTCCCGGGCAAGATATTACACTAAACTTGATGTTATCTCAGCATTCAATAAACTCAGGCTCAAGGAAGGAGACGAATGGAAAGCGGCTTTCACGTGTTGTTACGGTCTCTTCGAGCCTCTCGTCATGCCCTTTGGACTCTGCAACGGTCCCGCATCTTTTCAGGCCTATATCAACCACGCGCTCCGAGGACTTCTGGACAAATTTTGTACAGCCTACATGGATGATATCCTGATATACTCTGATAACCTATCTGACCACCGACGACACATAAAAACGGTTCTCCAACGCCTTCGTGAAAATGGGTTGCAAGTAGATATATCAAAATGTAGTTTTGAAGCCACTGAAGTCACCTATCTGGGTCTCATAGTATCTACCCAAGGTATACGAATGGATCCAAAGAAAGTTGCATGCGTTCAAGAATGGCCGACCCCTCGGACTCCACGCGATATTCAATGCTTTCTGGGGTTTGCCAACTTCTATCGACGATTCATCCCAGAATTTTCTCGCATAGCAGCACCCCTTACTAATCTCACCAAAAAAGATGTTTCGTTTTCCTGGAATGACCAATGTGAATCTTCATTTTGTCAAATAAAACAGGCATTTAACGACGACACAATGCTAGCTCACTTTGACCCTCGTCGCCAGACCGTCATGGAAACTGATGCTTCTGATTTCGTAACCGCAGCGATCCTTTCCCAGTATGATGATTCAGGAACGCTCCGCCTCGTGGCCTTTATGTCAAAAAAAATGCTTCCGGCAGAATGTAACTACGAAATTTTTGACAAAGAACTCCTAGCAATCGTCAACGCTTTCGAGACCTGGACCTCAGAGCTCGGCTCTGTAGAAGCATCCACGCTTGTTTTCACAGATCATAAAAACTTGGAGTATTTCACCACCACCAAAAAACTCAATCGTAGACAAGTTCGCTGGAATGAGCTACTTGCGGGTTTCAATTTTAAAATTGTCTTCCGGCCCGGAAAATTTGGGGGTAAACCCGATGCACTGACTAGAATCAATGCCGATAAGCCCTCCAGTGACGACGACGCTCGCAATTCTCAACAGTTCCAAACACTTCTCAAGCTATCGCAAATCCTTCGCCGTCTCGAAATCAATCCGTTAAACCATCCTGACTCCGTGGAAGTTGAGCAGCTCACACCTAGTATAGCACCTCTAATCGAGGAATGGGAGCAGCAATGCGTCTAAGATAAGTATTGTCAAGAAATTTGCTCTGCACTAAAGGACCCCAAGGCGAAACGTACAGATATTCAATTAGCAAGCTGTGCCCTAACCCAGCACTCATTTTCTCTCAACAATAAAGAATATGTCCCCCAAGCACTTCGCGAAGATATATTGAAACAGCTTCACAACCCTCCCCTATATGGTCATCGTGGAGCAGCTGCTCTCTACCGTATGTTGAGTGTAACGGCTTGTGAGCCAATATTGTCCTGTAGCCTACGCTGGTCAACGTATGCAAATCCTTTAATGATCCATGGCGATCATAATTGTGGAGAACATCTGACAGGGAACGTTTCATAGTGCTCTGATCTCGCCACATCTCAAACCAATGTATATTTATAAGTCACGTCACAAAATACGGGACTCAAAGTCAGGGCTAAATAGCTCGAGCGATTTGGCTTGTATATAATGATAGTTTATCATGTAATTAGATTTGATTTCCTTAGAAGATTTAATATTAATTACGATTACCTACATTGTCACAATTGTGTCTAGCACAATTGCTTGTAGGGTGAAGATAATCGCTGGAAACGTGGTTCGTGGTTTGTGTCTATAGAGTTGATCAATGGCGTAGTCTGTGGGGACGCGGGGATGCAGGGGTGATGGGGTGATGGGATGATCACGGGTAGTGCGGGTGCTAGTGGAAGCTAGCGGGCACGAAGATGAGTGAACGAAGTATTGAACAAAATGGTAATTGATTGACCGAAGACAAAGCGTGAGCGTCTAGTGAGTGGCCTAGAGCACTATTATATACATCTCAAGGAAATCTCAAACAATTGAAAGGAAAGTGCATAGTAAAGGAAATTCACTCAAGGGGACACATCAACCCTTATGATCCCAAACGCCACGGTATTCCACTCAAGAAGACACACCTCCATCCGATAATTACAATCCGAAACGCCATGATATCCAAATACAACAAGTCAAAGGTACATCATCCAGGATTAATTTGTGGTTGGGCGGACTCTGACATTACCCCTCCTTTTTCTAGATGCGAGCTCCTGTGAGCGTGGAGCTTCAGGATAAGAAGCGTGAAATTCAGAGACTAGCTCTTTACAACCTTCCAGGTTATTGGATGGTTCCCAAGTGGTATCCTCGTAACCTGTCCATCTTACTAAGTATTGGATTTTATTTCGTCTTAATCTAGAGTCCAATATCGCCTCAACTTCGTATGTCTCGGGTTCATATGATCCTGGCTCAAGTGAGGGCGGCTGGGTTTGGCATTGTGATGGGTATCCTATACTCGCTGGGCGTAAGAGACTTACGTGGAAATTATTATTTATCTTAAATTGTGGGGGAAGCTCGAGTTTCGCGACGAGAGGTGTCTTCATAGCCGTGATTTTCCAAGGACCAGCCCTTATATGATCTAGTTTCTTTGTGGGTCTTGATAAAGCAATATTTTTGAGTGACAGATAAACAAAATCTCCAGGTTGGTAACGAGGAGCAGGAAGGCGCCTTTCATTTGCGTAAGTAGATTGATAGGCTTGAGCTAAGGTAATTTGCTCAGAGCAGTGCTCAACAATTTTTTTCATCTGGATGACGAATTCGGGGATAATCCGTGGAGTCGGAGCTAGGTCTTCTGGTCGAAAATCAAGACGTGGGTGATGGCCAAATGAGGCAAAGAAAGGGGTTATTCCTGTTGAAGAATTAACATGATTGTTATAACAAAATTCTGCTAAAGGTAAGTGCTTGACCCAGTCATCTTGGTAGTAGTTCACATAATGTCGTAAGTAGACCTCTAGAGTTTTATTTGTTCGCTCTGTCTGTCCATCCGTCTCTGGGTGATAGGATGTTGACAGCTTATGGTTTATGTTGAGATTGGAACAAATTTCTCTCCAGGTTTTGTCAATAAAAGACCGCCCTTGGTCAGATACAAGCGAGTCAGGCAGGCCTGCGAAGCGAACAATATGATTCAAAAATACCTCTGCAGTTTCCTTGGCAGTTGGTCGTTCTATAGGTATGATCCAGGCCCTTTTTGTGAGACGATCTACTACCTGAAGAATGAATCGGTAAGAAAAACCTCTGATATTGCATATCGGAAGTGGCCCAACATAGTCGAGGGTTAGATGTCGAAATGAAGCTCTCGGCGCGGGTAATGGTTGAAGGAAACCCTGCGGCTTTTGATTAGACGGGTTGTTTCTTTGACAGGATTCGCAGCCTCGAGCGTACTTTTTGACATCAACGTGACAACTCGGCCACCAGTATTGCCGACTTAACAAACCGTAAAGAGCAGCAGCTCCACGATGACCATAAAGAGGATTTTCATGTAGTTGTTTGAGTATTGGCTCACGAAGGGGTGGCGGTATATATTCTTTATTGTCAATTTTGAATGAGTGAAGAGTTAGCTCGCAATTTGCTAGTTGGATATCATTTCGAACAATGGCTCGATCCCGTAGAGCCAGCCGGATTTCCTGGCAGAATTTGTCTTCTTTGCAGTAGTGGGTCATGTTTTCAGTTGTTATCTCTGGTAAACAGTTTTCCAAAGTGTCGGTGGGTGATAAGCTAATATTGCGCAGAATTTGATGTGGTTTGAGTAGTTTTTGATTTTGATGTTTGTTTCGTTCGTCCTCAGCATCTAATGGTTTATCGGCACTGATACGAGTTAGAGCATCAGGCTTTCCGTTTTGCTTGCCTGATCGAAAAACAATCTTAAAATCAAAGTCAGACAGTAGTTCGTTCCAGCAAACTTGTCGTCGGTTGAGCTTTTTGGTCGAAGTAAAATGCTCGAGATTTTTATGGTCCGTTAAAACTAACGTTGATGCCTCCACGGAGCCCAATTCGGCAGTCCATGTTTCAAAGGCTTGGACTATTGCTAGAAGTTCTTTATCAAAGATTTCGTAATTGCATTCTGCTGGTAGCATTTTCTTTGACATAAACGCTATGGGTCGAAGAATTCCAGAGTCATCGTATTGTGATAGAACAGCAGCTGTTACGTAGTCGGAGGCGTCTGTTTCGAGGATTGTCTGGCGGGTGGGATCAAAGTGAGCAAGCATACTTCCGTCCTTGAATGCTTGTTTTATTCCAACAAAAGACAATTGGCATGAATCATTCCATGAAAAGGGGATCTCCTTCTTGGTTAAATGAGTTAATGGGGATGCTAAACGTGAGAATTCGGGGATGAATCGTTGGTAGAAATTTGCGAATCCAAGGAATCCTTGGACGTCACGCACCGAGCGAGGTGTGGGCCATTCCTGAATGCAGGCGACCTTTTTAGGATCCATGTGAATCCCCTTTGTCGAAACGATAAGGCCGAGGTAACTGACTTGCGTAGTCTCGAAGTTACACTTGGAAATATCAACCTGTAGACCGTGCTCGCGTAGGCGCTGTAAGATGGTTTTTACGTGCCTGCGATGTTCCTCTAAGCTGCTGGAGTAGATCAAAATGTCGTCCATGTACGCGGTACAGAATTGATCTAGGAGGCCACGGAGGGCATGATTAATATAAGCTTGGAACGAAGCGGGACCGTTACAGAGTCCAAAAGGTAAGACCATAGGTTCAAAAAGACCATATCGACAGGTGAATGCTGCCTTCCACTCGTCTCCCTCCTTGATTCTAAGCTTGTTGAATGCCGATATCACATCAAGCTTGGTGTAATATCTAGCATGGGAAAGCTGGCTAAGGGTCTCTGAAATTAGTGGGAGTGCATGTCGGTTTTTGATAGAAATATCGTTTAAGCCTCGATAATCGATACAGAAACGGAGGTCCCCATTTGATTTCTTGACAAAAAGTACGGGCGCCGCGGCAGGGGATCGGGAGACACGAATAAACCCTTTTGCTAATTCTTGGTCAAGGTACTTACGCAAAGCTTCGAGCTCATGTCGATTCATGGAGTAGGGACGAGGAACAGGAGGTTGCTTCCCAGGTTGAAGATCAATGGCATGGTCCCAGGGTCGATGGGGTGGAAGAATATTAGCCTGCTTCCGGTCAAATACATCGAGGAATTCGTGGTATTGATGGGGTAGGAAATCTTTGGGATTAGCATCCTTGGGGATTACCATTGTTGCGTTACCCACGCGTAAGCTAGGCAATCGTGGTGGTAGGTCGTCTAGTATTGCGTCGAGATCGCGGAGGCTGAGAGCAAATTGGGTATTTCCTGGTTGCTGGATAGTAGTAATAAAAGCTGTGGCAGTTATTGGGTGGATTGAAGGTAGAGCTTTATTATATAAATGGTTAATAGGAGGGGGATTCTTTACTGATTCCTCTTTTAGTTGTAGTGCTTGGCGACTTGAGTTGTGATAAGTGACAGTGGTCTCAAAGTTGCAACATGAAGACTCGAGACAAGGCTCTCCAAAGGTTATGGTGTGTTCTTTCCAGTTAATGTAAGGCGAGTGCCTCTCTAGCCATGGTAAACCCAAGACGAGGTCGTATTTGCATGGATTGGTAACAAATGCAGATAGGTCTTCATTGTGACGTCCAAGAGAGAGAGAAGGTTACCTGGTGGGTGATCTGAGCTCCTTGTTTACCTTCAAAACCAATGACAGCTAACGCTTTCTCTAATCTTTTTGATGGAAGGGATAGACGATCACAGAGAGACTCGGAAACAAAGGCAAGCCCCGAGGCGCCGGTATCAATGAGAGCAACAAGAGTTTCTTTTCCTATCTTAGCTTTTATATACATATGACGGGAAGAAAACAACTCTGCTACATCTCCATGTCCTACCGTTAAAGACTCCAACACGCGACTTATTGTTGGAGTTGCTCTTTTAAATCTTTTCCCTGAAATTCAGCTTCCTCAGGCGCAGCCAAATCAATGCTCCGAAATTCTGGTGAACAATTGTTTGTCGAGTGGCCTAGTTTGTTGCATCGAACACATCTGCCCAGAGTTCGACGTGCATCTTTTGCTTGTTGGGTTAGGCGGCCGTTCGGTAATTTCTGTCGTGATACCAAGTCTAGATCCATGGCTGAGCCGCCCTGCGAAACTGTCAGAGTTGAAGGACCTGATAATGGTGTCGGAAAAGGTAATATCCGAGGAGCAGCAGAAGGAGTAGGGGTAACTGTGACAAAAGGAGGTCGATGAGGAGCATGTGAAGAGGGTACTCCTGGTGATGTCTTAATGGATTGATTTACTGCATCCTTTGCGCGCAGGTAATTCACAAACGTATGGTATTCGGCAGGTGCATCAGAGGCTGCGTTGAGAAGAGTCCGAAGCTCCCGTGACAGACGTCGATGCAGCATTTTTTTCCAATGCGTTTTGTCGAATTCACTGTAAGCTGAATCAGCCATGTTGTCTTCAAAAATGGTGATGAAGTCATGGAACTTCATGTTTCTTTGGTATAGCGATTCAACAACTTGTGTTGCTTGGTCCTCGCGAGCTGGATCCTGGCAACGCTGCTTAAGAGCTGAGATGAACTGCGCAAGGGTGGTGATCTCTTCAGGGACCGACGGATCTTCAAGACATCTAATAGAAGAACGCATTTTGGAAACTGCGCATGGTCCAAGACATTGATAAGCAAAATAGACTTTTGCTTTTTCTGAGGGAAATTGATCTGGTTGGCTCTTGATCTGATTTATCAATTGTGAACAGAAGGAGCGCAAAGTTGATGGCTGTCCATCGTAGGCTGTGATTGGTGGGGCTGATGCGCGGTATAATGGTAGGGGTTGGAACGACGGGGGGTGTTGCATTTCCCTGGCACTTATGTTTGATGCTATTTGGGGCGGTTGCTTCTGTTCGCCAAATAGACGACTTACCCGCTCTGGATCAATAGAAATTGCGGCGTCTAGCGTCTCAGGCGAATGAGTTATGTATGGAAGGTTCCAAAGCTGAGGTGGTAACATTCGAGATTGGGGTGGTGATGATACTGAAGGCTGACCAGCATTACTCTCCATATCGTCATCGGAAGGGGGTTGATATTTATTGGCCATATCTGCCTGTTGGCTAAAAATATTTATAATTTGATTGAAAATTGCGACGCTTTGTAATGTCACAATTGTGTCTAGCACAATTGCTTGTAGGGTGAAGATAATCGCTGGAAACGTGGTTCGTGGTTTGTGTCTATAGAGTTGATCAATGGCGTAGTCTGTGGGGACGCGGGGATGCAGGGGTGATGGGGTGATGGGATGATCACGGGTAGTGCGGGTGCTAGTGGAAGCTAGCGGGCACGAAGATGAGTGAACAAAGTATTGAACAAAATGGTAATTGATTGACCGAAGACAAAGCGTGAGCGTCTAGTGAGTGGCCTAGAGCACTATTATATACATCTCAAGGAAATCTCAAACAATTGAAAGGAAAGTGCATAGTAAAGGAAATTCACTCAAGGGGACACATCAACCCTTATGATCCCAAACGCCACGGTATTCCACTCAAGAAGACACACCTCCATCCGATAATTACAATCCGAAACGCCATGATATCCAAATACAACAAGTCAAAGGTACATCATCCAGGATTAATTTGTGGTTGGGCGGACTCTGACATACATCATTGTCCATCTCTGCTGTATCAACCCGTCACATATATTAAATCTTCTCAAATACCGTTATCTAGTGAGCTTAATGACAGATAGAAGGGGCTGGGCCTCTTATTAACGACGACTTACGTGGTTCGAGAACGATTGCGGTTCTTGACAGACGACTTACGTGGTTCGAGGACGATTGCGGTTCTTGACAGATGACTTACGTGGTTCGAGGACGATTGCGGTTCTTGACAGACGACTTACGTTACTATGAGTCTAGCCATGGTTAATACCAGCATGGATAAAACCCTGGAAGAGACAAAAAAGATGCGGTACCGAGCCAAATGGAAGACGCGTGACCAACTTGCTCATCTCCGGAAAAATAAAAGTTGTTTTAGATGCGAGAGAAAAGGTTGTAACACATTTATCTGCCCTCTATTACCAGCAAGAAATCCTACGGAGAAGGATAGTGTGGATGTTAGGGTATTAAGTGGTGGCAAGGCAATGTATTTTCCAAAAGAGAATGATAGAAAAATATACTGAGCAAAATGGAAGACTCAAGATCAGCTGGAACGCCTTCGAAGAGATAATTGATGCTTCAGATGTGAGAGGAAGGGATGCAAAGCCTTCATTTGCCCGTTGCTGCCTGCTAAGAGACCAGCTGGGAGAGAGGACCAACATAAAGACTCGAAAGCACCTCTTGATTTTAATCTATCGAATATTGAGACTCGGGAAGATAGCTTCAGGAAAGAAATCTCAGAAAGGGAGACGAATCGGAAGGGCCTCGGGCAGAAAGCGGTTTTGAACCAGGAGGAAAAGATGAATACCGCCCCGTTCCTAGTCAACGCGCTCATCAATGATACTAATATGGTACAGGCCTTAGTGGACAATGGTTGTTTGTGTTCTGGAATTATTGATGATACTTTGACTTCAAGGCTACACTTACCTCGTATACCAATTCATCCGCGATCTCTCGAGACAGCTGAGGAGTCATCAGACGACAAGCCGATTGTAAAGGATATCACGTATGTCTCCCTTGATCTGGATGGATATGTGACAGAAAGGCTGTGGCTTTACGTCGTTCCTCATAGTACACATCAGATGATTCTGGGAAAAAAATGGCTTGAGGACCAGGACGCAGTGATACACTCAAAAGAGCAACGGCTAGAGCTGCGTAAGAATGGAGGGAATATTTCAAGCGTTGAAAGATGGCAACAAAGGTTCAAAGAAGTGGAAGTACCTAGAACAGCGCCAGAAGATGTTGTAGTGTCAATGATCAGAACAGTTCCAGTTTGCAGAGCATCACTCACCGATATTAACAAGGCACTCCGTACTAAATCGAAACTTACTATTAAGGAAGCTCGTAGACAGTTACCAAAACAAGTAAGAGACTTCGCACATTTGTTTGCGGATGAGGGTGGCGCTGAGGATCTACCTCCCTCACGAGGTCCTCTTGACCATGCTATAAACCTGCGCCATGAAAATGGGAAGACTTTGCAACCACCGTGGGGTCCATTATATAACATGTCTCGAGAAGAGTTGCTAGTTCTGCGAAAGACCCTAACTGATCTCATAGCTAAGGGGTGGATCCGATCGAGCAGCTCACCGGCTGCGGCTCCAGTCCTATTCGCAAAGAAACCAAGCGGCGGACTGCGTTTTTGCGTGGATTACCGTGGACTTAACGCAATTACACTGCCAGACCGCTATCCACTCCCGTTATTTAAAGAGACCCTGCGTAATTTATCCAAGGCAAAATGGTTTACGAAATTAGACGTCAAGTCAGCTTTTCATCGAATTCGTATTAGAGAGGGAGATGAGTGGATGACTGCTTTTCGTTGTCGCTTGGGTCTATTTGAGTGGCTAGTAACTCCATTTGGTTTAGTCAATGCGCCTGCAACGTTTCAGCGATATATGAATGAGCATCTCCGGGAACATTTAGACTTTGATGCAACAGCGTACATGGACGATGTACTAGCTTACACCAATGGCAGTGAAGAGGATCATTGGAAAACAGTACGGAGTATTCTCAAGAAACTCGAGAATGCTGGTTTATACCTAGATATAGACAAGTGTGAATTTCTCTGTCAACAGGTGAAATATCTGGGGTTTATCATTGTAGCTGGACAGAGTGTCACGGTGGATCCAGCCAAAGTCAAAGCAATCTTGGAATGGCAGGCGCCGACGACTGTGAAGGGGGTCCGGTCATTTTTAGGCTTTGCAAATTTTTACCGGTGCTTTGTAGATGGGTTTTCTGAAGTCGCTGCACCACTAATTGATTTGACAAAAAAGAATAAGACGTGGCGATGGGGACCGGAAGAGGCTGCTGCTTTTGAACGACTAAAGAAGATCTTCGCGTCAGAGCCGGTATTAGCCCAGTGGGATCCGGATCGAGATACGATTATGGAAGCAGATTGTTCGGGCTATGCCTTGGGAGGTTGTTTGTCTCAAGTGGACGATCAGAAGAGGCTAAGGCCAGTAGCGTATTTTTCAAAACGATTAAGTGGGGCTGAATCCAATTATCCGATTCACGATAAGGAAATGCATGCAATTGTTACTTGTCTACGGGAATGGCAGGCAGAGCTCATGTCGGTATCTAGGCCTTTCACTATTTTAAGTGACCACAAAAACTTAAATTATTTTACGACAAAACGATTACTAAATGAGCGACAAGTACGTTACAACGATGTGTTGCAGCAATTCAACTTCACTCTTAAATGGAGACCTGGTAATGCTTGCGAACGGCCCGATGCTTTATCGCGTCGGGATCAAGATAAACCAAGCGGCCTGGGTGATGAGCGGACGACCGGTCGAATAATGCAGCTTCTTCCACTAGTGGCTGCAAACCCGGCCAACGTAGCTTTAGAAGGAAATGATCAACATTCTTTCGAAGGACCTTATCATAATTCATTAGAAGACAAGGAGAATTCTCACGACGACCCAGCAGCTTTGACAGTCATTTTTGACAATGAGGAGCTTCAGACACTTTGGAAACGTGGGGTAGAGACAGATCGAGATTGGCGTCGCGCTAGGGATGTAGTACAGTGTAAAGAGAGAAGTTTCCCATCAGATCTGGCAGTTAAGCTGTCAGCTAACATTGCAGAGTGTAGCGTGGCTGCTGATGGCATCTTACGTGGAAGAGAAAATAGGATTTGGGTACCAGAATACGAACCTCTTCGAATGGCCATCATACAACGAACACACGATAGCCATCTTGCAGGTCATCCAGGCAGAGACACCATGGTAGGCATTCTCTTAAGAAGATGGTTCTGGCCTAAGATGAGAGAATCAGTGCGGCGCTTTGTTCGGAATTGTGATGTTTGTGGTCGTACGACTGTATGGCGGGAGGCAAAAGCGGGATTCTTACGCTCTCTTCCTATCCCTGAAAGAATTGGCAGCGAACTAACCATCGACTTTGTCACAGATCTTCCATTGTCTCAAGGATGTACAAATGTAATGGTTATCACAGACCGCTTGTCCAAGGATATTTTTTTGTTTGGAGCCAACTCGATGGCGGCCCCCAAGTGCGCCGAATTATTCGTAGATCGGTACTACCGCTATTTTGGGTTTCCACAATATCTTACAAGCGATAGAGGAAGTGACTGGCTAAGTTATTTCTGGAAAACATTTTGTGAACTAACAGGAATAACTCAAAGATTAACCACAGCATATCACCCTCAGTCCAACGCAAGTGAGAGGGCAAATCAAGAGATGTACAAGTACCTGCGGGCGTTCACTTGCTACTCTCAAGATAATTGGATGGATCTTCTCCCCTTGGCTCAGCTAGCGCTAAACTCGAGGCCAAATTTAGCCATAGGCGATCTGAGTCCATTTTTTCTGCGAAACGGTTACAATTTAGATCCACTCGGAGAACCTGCTCCAGAGAGCGAGAACGTTTCAAAACATCCAGGGATAAGTTCAGCCCAAGACTACGTGAAAAGACTTCGAGACGCACAAGATTTTGCCCAGGCAGCGATGGCCTCTGCCCAACAACGTAGCGAGAGGAATGCTAATCGACTTCGACGACAGCCGGAACGTTTTCAAGTTGGTGATAAAGTTTGGCCCAATTTGAAGAACATAAGTACACCTCAACTGTCAAAGAAACTTGCGTGGCAGCATGCAAAATACGAGGTCACGGCAGTTCCAGACGCGTTAACGGTGGAGTTAAACGTCCCTGGTAATATCCACAAACGATTCCATGTTGAACTAATCAAACGAGCCGGAAATGACCCACTGCCTAGTCAAATTAGAGATGATTCACAGAACCCGCCAGTCATCGACGACTTGGACGAATCAGAGTACGAGATAGAATCCATTCTTCGGGCTAGAACAGTGCGACGTGGCCGTGGAAGTTACCGACAAGCATTGGTTAAATGGGTTGGCTGGATCGATCCTACTTGGGAACCAATAGAATACGTCAAAGAAACAAAGGCTTTGGAGGATTTCGAGTCGCAATATGGATCGATTTCAACAAATGATGGCCCGACCGCTGAGATCGCTGGAAAGTTTGTGGGGCCGGCGGAGGCTCAAACAAAGCAACGACGACGACAGAGAAAACGAGCTACATAACTTAGACGTTCCTTTCTGGAAAATCAGGAGGGGCATTGTAACGGCTTGTGAGCCAATATTGTCCTGTAGCCTACGCTGGTCAACGTATGCAAATCCTTTAATGATTCCATGGCGATCATAATTGTGGAGAACATCTGACAGGGAACGTTTCATAGTGCTCTGATCTCGCCACATCTCAAACCAATGTATATTTATAAGTCACGTCACAAAATACGGGACTCAAAGTCAGGGCTAAATAGCTCGAGCGATTTGGCTTGTATATAATGATAGTTTATCATGTAATTAGATTTGATTTCCTTAGAAGATTTAATATTAATTACGATTACCTACATCATTGTCCATCTCTGCTGTATCAACCCGTCACATTGAGCCGCCGTTACTGGTGGCTCGAGTGCCATAAAGACTCATCTAAGTATGCTCGGGGGTGTCAGGCATGTCAAAGGAACAATCCGGCGACTCAAAAACCCCATGGATTCCTACAACCTTTACTGTCACAATATGAGATGGTAATGTATCAAAGGATAAATAAGAATGATAAACTAAGACGTCGCACACCGTTAAAAGGGTGCGATGGACCCGCTAATTATACACAGAAAAGACACTAACGCCTTCCGGGCGGACAAGGGGAACCCTTCAACCCTGAGATCCAACAGAACGCCAATGCATAACGCTTTGTTCCCAACCACCAGGGACCCTAGTCTTATCCGGTCGGACTTACGCAGACAAGACGGGGAACTAGCCGAACCCCCGGAAGAACCATACCTGAACTGAATTAATCCAGTCCGTGACATTTACCCGCTCCTCAAGCTTCTTTCCGCCATCTAACTCTTGACTTCTTTGGCCCTCTACCCATATGCCAAGTGAGGGGATTTTCTTATCGATTCATCTTGCAAATCGTAGACCGCCTCACAAAGCGAGTCTGGATTATACCATTAGAAAGACCGTCAGCCTATGACACAGCCGAAGCCTTTCTTAATCATTTCATCCGCTTCGCTGGTTTACCTGACTCCCTCATCTCCGATCAAGGCCGCACCTTCATTGACAAGACTTGGAAAGAAATCTGTTGCCGACTGAAAATTGAACACAAATTGTCAACCTCATATCACCCGGAGACATATGGTCAGACCGAGCGAGCAAATAAAACCTTGGAAGTGTACCTACGCCATTATGTAAACTACCACCAGGATGACTGGGTAACACATTTGCCGCTAGCCGAATTTTGTTGCAACAATCATGTAAATTCATCCACAGGCGTAACTCCCTTCTTCGCCTCTTTTGGGCATCACCCTCGTCTTGATTTTAGACCAGAGTCAGAATGCTCCGAGTCTCGCGGAACCCCAGAATTCATAGCCCGCATGGAGTCCATAGTCCAACACTGTGTAGAACGCATTATACTTGCCCAGGCTTATCAGTCAAGCTATGCCAACGATAGACGTCTTCCTGCCCCAAGATACAAGGTAGATGATTTAGTGTACCTCTCTCTCAAGAATTTAGCCCTCGCAAGACCATCGAAAAAACTTGACCATGTCCGGGCTGGTCCATGGCGAATAATCTCTATGAAAACTCCGCTTGTCGCGAAACTCGACCTACCGTTTCAATTCAAAATTGATAATAACTTCCACGTTAGCCTCCTGCGTCCCGCCCACGTTGGATTTCCGTCCCAGCAAACCTCAGTACCACCACCACTGGAGATCTCTCCCTCGGGACACGAAGTCCATGTGTCACAATCGATGTCGGCTTGGTAGCTTGGAGAATGATATTTTCGAGAATTACTAAGAAAGCAAGAGGCGGCGTGAGATTGGGTCTGTAGCAGGGAGTAACAAGGCGAAGAAGGAAGTAAGGATAAAGGACTGGGACTAGGAATAACTGAAATAAGGAACTAGGTGAACTGGAGGGTCTAGGGTAACTAGGTTCTGGGATTCTAGGGTTCTAGAAGAGACAAGAGACAAAGCGTAAAGAGCTATCCTCTGAAGGCCGAAGGTACTTATATACATTATTTGACCAGAGATCATATCAAACCAAATCAAACAAAATAAAATATATTAGTATCGTGAAGCGTATGGATCCATGGCAAAGCGCGAGTCGGCAATATGGATGAAACAAGACCCATGTCAAACCCTCAAAGGAGATACGCCGAGATAGAAAATTATCCAAAGCTAGACGAAACGAAGCGAACCGAAATGCAACCTGAGACAACCAAGGTAGTCTTATTAGGACGTGTCAAACAAATAAAGGACAGACATTACAAGGTCAGACGAAATCTGACATTACCCCCCCTCTTTTTCAGGCGCGAGCTCCTGCGAGCGTGGAGCTGTCGGATAGGAGTTATGATACTCGTAAACAAGTTCTTGGCATCCGGCTAAATTTCCGGGTGGTTCCCATGTTGTATCTTCACTTCCTGTCCACCTGACAAGATATTGTACCCTTTTTCGCCTAATTCTGGAGTCCAATATAGCCTCAACTTCGTAGGTTTCCTGTCCGAAAACTTCTGGGTCTAGAGGCGGTTGAAGGTGTTGCTGAGAGATGAATCCTGTGTAAGCGGGGCGTAGTAGACTCACATGAAAATTATTGTCTATTTTTAGTTGGTTAGGGAGGTCCAACTTTACTACCAGCGGAGTCTTTATTGCTGTGATTTTCCAAGGTCCTGCCCGGATATGGTCTAATTTTTTTGTTGGCCTTGATAAAGCAATGTTTTTTAAGGACAAGTAAACTATATCTCCCACCTAATACCTAGGGGCTGGGAGACGCCTTTCATTGGCATAGGTAGATTGATATGCCTGAGCTAGACTCATTTGTTCTGAGCAGAGTTCGATAAGATTTTCCATTCGTTTGACAAATTCGGGGGTATCTCGGGGTATTGGATTATCGGATTCCGGTCTAAAATCCAATCTAGGGTGATGGCCAAATGAAGCATAGAAGGGAGTAACACCCGTAGAAGAGTTAATATGATTGTTGCAGCAGAATTCAGCCAGTGAGAGATGTTTCACCCAGTCATCTTGGTGGTAATTAACATAATGGCGAAGGTAAACCTCCAGGGTCTTATTTGCTCGTTCTGTCTGTCCATCTGTTTGCGGATGATAGGAGGTTGATAGTCTATGTGCTATTTTTAAACGGGAACAGATCTCCTTCCAAGTTTTGTCGATAAAGGCTCTGCCTTGGTCGGAAATAAGAGAATCTGGTAGACCTGCAAAACAAATCACGTTGTTGAGGAATGCTTCAGCCGTCTCCTTAGCTGTTGGTCGTTCTAGAGGTATTATCCAAACTCTTTTTGTGAGACGGTCGACGACCTGTAGTATAAACGGTAGTTGAAGCCTCGGATGCTACATGTTGGGAGCGGGCCTATGAAGTCAAGAGTCAGGTGACGGAGAGCTGAGCTGGGAGCAGGCAATGGTTGGAGGAATCTATGTGGTTTCTGAACTGACGGATTATTTCTTTGGCAGCTCTCACAACCCCGAGCATACTTAGTAACGTCAAGGTGACAGCTTGGCCACCAATATCGTCGAGTGAGTAACTTGTAGAGAGCAGCCGCCCCACGATGGTCATGTAAGGGATTCTCGTGGAGTTGTTTCAACATAGCTTCTCGGAGTGTCTCAGGCACATATTCCATTTCATTCATCGAAAAAGAGTGAGGAGTGAGCTTGCAGTTGGCCAGTTGAATATCTTTTCTATTAAGCGTCCGGTCTGCCAGAGCTGAGCGAATTTCTTTGCAATACTTATCTTCCTTGCACGATTTTTCCCAATTTTCGATCGAGAGTTCTGACTGGTCTCGAGGTGCTGAAGGATGTCCAGCAACTAAGGGTAGGGATTCTTGGGTGCGAATGGTTTGGTGGGGCTTTATCAGTATTTGGTATTGGTGCTTATTTCGTTCATCTTCACTTTCCACAGGTTTATCACTACTTATCCGTGTTAGTGCGTCCGGCTTTCCTCCTTGTTTACCCGGCCTAAACACAATTTTGAAGTCATAATTTGCTAGTAGCTCGTTCCAGCGAGCTTGTCTCCTATTTAGCTTCTTGGTGGTGGTAAAATGCTCGAGGTTTTTGTGGTCCGTTAGGATTAGGGTAGAGGCTTCGACAGAACCAAGTTCGGCAGTCCAGGTTTCAAAGGCATTGACAATGGCGAGTAGTTCCTTATCGAATATTTTATAATTGCATTCAGCAGGTAGCATCTTTTTTGACATGAATGCTACTGGTCTTAGAGTGCCGGATTTGTCTACTTGTGATAAGACCGCGGCCGTAACAAAGTCGGACGCGTCGGTCTCAAGAATGATCTGAAGCTTAGGGTCAAAGTGAGCTAGCATCGTCCCATCTTTAAATGCGTTTTTAATTCGGAAGAACGATGATTTACAGGCATCATCCCAGACAAATGGAACTTCTTTCTTGGTAAGGTTACTTAGTGGAGTTGCTAGCCTCGAGAACTCAGGGATAAAGCGACGGTAGAAATTTGCGAAGCCCAAAAATCTCTGGACATCACGAACTGTTTGAGGAGCAGGCCATTCTTGTACACAAGCTACTTTTTGAGGATCCATGTGAATGCCTTCGGTTGAAATTATCAAGCCCAAGTAGGTTACTTGGTTCGTTTCGAAGCTGCACTTTGAAATGTCCACTTGTAACCCATGTTCACGAAGACGTTGAAGGACATTCTTGACGTGACTTCGATGCTCGCTAAGACTCTCAGAGTAAATTAAAATGTCATCCATATAAACTGTGCAAAATTGGTCAAGGTATCCTCGGAGAGCGTGATTTATGTAGGCTTGAAAGGATGCTGGGCCGTTGCAAAGACCAAAAGGCAGAACAAGGGGCTCGAACAGACCATATCAACACGTGAACGCAGCCTTCCATTCATCACCTTCCTTGATTCGAAGTTTGTTGAACGCGGAGATGACGTCCAGTTTCGTGTAATGCTTAGCATGGGAGAGCTGGCTAAGTGTTTCTGAGATCAAGGGGAGAGAGTGCCTGTTTCTCACGGTGATTGCGTTGAGCCCCCGATAATCAATACAAAATCGAAGATCACCATTTGACTTTTTTACAAATAGGACCGGAGCTGCTGCAGGCGAGCGAGATACACGAATAAAGCCTTTTGATAATTCAGAATCAAGGTAACAGCGAAGGGCCTTTAGTTCGTGCTGATTCATGGAATAGAGGCGGACGGCCGGAGGTAACTTTCCCGGTTGAAGATCAATAGCATGGTCCCAAGATCGGTGAGGAGGTAACACATTGGCCTGTTTCCTGTCAAAAATATCAAGGTAGTCGTGGTATTGGGCTGGCAGAAAACTCTTGGGATCAGCATCTTTCGGTATAGACATTAGAGCGTTTCCAACGCGGAATACAGGTGAACGCTGCATAGAATCGTCGATGAGTAGGTCAATTTCGCGCAGACTTAGAGCAAAATTACTGCTTTCGGGCTGTTGGCTCATCAAGACAAAGGCTTGGGCAGATACTTGTACTAGGGGCTGGAGAGTTGATTTGACTGTGGGTCGGTCTCTAGGATTATCGGACTCATGGGTTGTGATGGGGGCCGGGCCCTGATTTGACGAGTTGAGGTGCGGAACGGTAGTCTTAAATTGACAGCAAGCTTTCTCCAGACAAGGCTCGCCAAAGGTGATGGTATGCTCTGTTCAATTGATATAAGGAGCATGCTTTTCTAACCATGGGAGGCCGAGGATCAGGTCATATTTACATCGATTAATTATGTAAGCAGGAAGGGTTTCACGATGATTGCCGATTGAGAGAGAGAGGCAGGCTTTCTGCGTGATGCTAGTACCTTGATTTCCTTCAAATCCTACGAGAGCAATTGCTGAATTAAGGGTTCTGGGTACAGTGTTAAGGCGGTCACAAAGAGCTTTTGAGACAAATGCAAACCCGGAAGCGCCGGTATCGATGAGGGCAAACAGATTTTCATTTTCTATCTGTGCATAAACATACATATGTCGAGAATGTGATAACTCTGTAAAGTCCGCATTTCCTACCGAAATCGACTCCAACAAGCGACTTACTGTTGGTGTGACCCTTTTAACTCCTCCGATGTTTCGAGTAGGTTCTCAGTTGAAGTAGCTACCGCAATGGTCTGGGATCGGAGTGGGCAATGGATAGCTATATGGCCTATCTTGTTACAACGCGCACACCTGCCTAGAGCCCTGAGTGCATCTTTCGCTTGTTGTGTTAATTTACCATCTGGCCCCTTCTGTCGCGAGATCAAATCTAAGTCCATGGCCGATCCACCTTGAGAGACAGTAGGTTCACGGATTGCTGGAGGTGAGACCGTAGGAAAGGGCATGGGAGTCAAGATTTGAGAATGATATGGGGCAGCCTTTGGTGGATTCGGTGGACCGGTGGAAGCTCGGATGGTATGTATTTTTGCATCTTTCTGGCGTAGGTAGTTGACGAATTCATCGTATTCAGTGGGTGCGTCAGAAGCCGCATTCAAGAGGGTTTGGAGTTCTTTAGACAGACGACGCTCTAACATCTTTTTCCAGTGCGATTTATCAATTTCACCATAAGTCGAGTCTGTCATGTTATCCTCGAAGATTGTAATAAACTCGTGAAAAGTCATGTTTTTCTAGTAAAGTGTTTCAACTGTTCGGCTCGCTTGGTCTTCCCGAATTGGATCTTGGAACCGCTGCTTGAGTGCAGAGAGGAATTTGGCCAGGGTGGTTATTTCTGCTGGGATTGTCGGGTCTTCAAGGCAGCGAAAGGAAGGGCGCATTTTAATTAAAGCTCCTGGACCTAAACATTGGTAGGCAAACCTCACTTTGGATGGTTTCTCCAGGAAATACCCTGACTGGATTTGGTTGACTAGCTGCGAACAAAATGGTCGGAGGCTTGTATGACTTCCATCATATAACGTCATCTGTGAGGCTGTTGGGCGAAAGGAGAGCTGAGTTTGGACGGGTGGTAAGTGTGTTGGGTGGCTGTGAGTAACAGATCCTGACTGAAATACTTCACCAACTCGAGCAGAGTTCTGTCGACTGGCAGCTTCCAAAATCCCCTGACATTGTAAATAGGCCATGCTCCATAATTCCTAGGGAATCAGAAATATCCCAGATTCTGCGTCAGTGTACTCTGTTTCCGGAGTCTGGAAGATGTTTGACATTGTTACCTCTGGAGGATTTTGAGAGGCCATGAGTTTGTATATCTGTTTTGACGCTTTGTAGTGTCACAATCAATGTCGGCTTGGTAGCTTGGAGAATGATATTTTCGAGAATTACTAAGAAAGCAAGAGGCGGCGTGAGATTGGGTCTGTAGCAGGGAGAAACAAGGCGAAGAAGGAAGTAAGGATAAAGGACTGGGACTAGGAATAACTGAAATAAGGAACTAGGTGAACTGGAGGGTCTAGGGTAACTAGGTTCTGGGATTCTAGGGTTCTAGAAGAGACAAAAGACAAAGCGTAAAGAGCTATCCTCTGAAGGCTGAAGGTACTTATTTACATTATTTGACCAGAGATCATATCAAACCAAATCAAACAAAATAAAATATATTAGTATCGTGAAGCATATGGATCCATGGCAAAGCGCGAGTCGGCAATATGGATGAAACAAGACCCATGTCAAACCCTCAAAGGAGATACGCCGAGATAGAAAATTATCTGAAGCTAGACAAAACAAAGCAAACCAAAATGCAACCCGAGACAACCAAGGTAGTCTTATTAGGACGTGTCAAATAAATAAAGGACAGAGATTACAAGGTCAGACGAAATCTGACACCATGAAGTAGAAGCTATCCTAGATTCGCAAATCCGACAAAATAAAGTACAATATCTAGTTCGCTGGACAGGGGACAATGATACGACATGGGAACCTCATGAATATCTTGACGGCTGTCCGGATCTTCTAGCAGAATTTCACGACTCATATCCAAATGCTCCACGCTCGCAGGAGCTCGTGACCTGAACAAAGGGGGGGGGTAATGTCAGGATTTCATAATTCATTGTCTCGGGCTTATATTTTCTTTTGTTTCTGAATTTTCTTCTAGCCTTATGTTCTCTTTTGGAGTATAAATTTGGGTATAAGTAGTTCACTCCGGTCAGCATAGAGTCGCTACGCTTTGTTTTCTGTCTCCACCGTTTAGGTTAATAACTTAAAGACCTCTCCACATTCGTCCTGTCATCCTAGTGACCTCCCGTCACCTCTTCGCTTCCCAATCCGTTGAACGCTATCCGTGTTAACCTCGCTTAAACTACCCTCGAGTATACTTTGTGCTCTCTCCTGCCTCTCCAGCAACCTGTGTGTAGCGCCTCTTACCTTGCCTTACACACCGGCGCGTCACAAAATATATCTAGCCCCGCAAGAAGGGGTACAAGTTACTAAAGGGAAAGTTTTGAAAGCCCTACGTAGCCTTTACAGCCTCAAACAAGCTGGAAGAGACTGGAGTCTGCTTTTCAAAAAATTCTTGTTATTGATTAGCTTCCAACAAAGCCTAGCAGACCCATGTTTTTACATGCACCTGGAGAAGAGTATTTGGATCCTAGTGTATGTCGACGATATTGCTGCTGCTGCCAATGCGATCAAAAAACTACATTGGTTTTTTGAAACACTCTCTGGAAGATTTAACACTAAGAATTTGGGGAAGATTGAGAAGTTTCTTGGCGTCCGAATTACAAGAGACCGAAAGCAGCGCTCTATTTACCTCGACCAAGAACAGTACTTATCTGCGACCCTCGACCAATTTGGCATAACCCATGCTTAACACCTAAGCAAGAAAATCCCAGCTGCAGACTATGAAAACCTCCGCCCGACAAGCACATCAGATGAACGCATCAATGTAACCGAATACCAGAAAGCTATCGGTAAACTGATGTATGCGATGATTCTAACTAGTCCTGACATCGCATTTGTACTCGGACAACTGTCGCAATTCATGAAAGAACCAGCGAAACATCATGGCATCGCACTGAAGAATCTCATGCGGTACTTATGTTCTTCCGTCAAACAAAGACTTTGTTTTGGACAAGGGGGAGCACACTCCAAACAAATCGCAGTGTACACTGTTATGGACATGGCGTGATGTCGACATAGTCACGTGAGATACTCAAGGCCTGTGTAACCATGGTTACTTTGTTGTTTATCATAGGTCTGACTGTTACTGGGCAACCAAGTATTGTGAAAGTAAAGAGGCCTGCCTGCCCGATTGCTTGCAGTGTAATATATGTTTTTTGTATCGATTCACCCATCCATCGATCATCATATTGGTTCTCATCCATAAATTCTATAATTGAATGCAATCCTTCCATCACTACAATCTCATAACCTTTAAAATACACAGATGCAGACTGGGCGATAGACAAGACTGACCGCAAAATTATTACCGGGGGAGTTTGCATGTTCTACGGAGGGCCAATTTCATGGGCCTCAAAGAAGCAGAATTCTGTCGCCACATCCAGTGCCAAAGCTGAATACATCTCCTAGGCAATGTATGCAAAGCAAGGCCAATGGACAGCACACGTTCTTCGTGATCTGCAAATGCATAAAATAATAGACCTAAACGTAATGACAGTACAGATGTATGGAGACAATCAAGGGGCCCTGGCCCTAGTAAAGAATCCACACCTCCACGAACGTTCAAAGCACATCGACATCTGTCATCATTTCATCTGGGACTTATCGGAAAAGAAGAAGCTGGTTATCAACTATATACCTACATGTGAGATGATAGCAGACAGAATGACAAAACCCCTGCAAAGAGTCGCCTTCGGGAGGTTTAAGGAACAGCTCGGATTGTGTTGGTACAATCCGGATACGTATACGCTTAGATACTTTAATGATTAAATAGAATGACTTTTCTTTTTGACTTGTAAATTAATTCTGCTGTTCTTTTTTGTCTGTTCTACTCCCTAATTTAACTTGTACAATACATGTTTGTGCGCTAGTTATGCGAGTGCACATGTTCACGTGACATTCTCCTGACAGATTGAATGACGGATCTGGGTTAGAGGAATTGCCCTGAGGGGGAGTGTTGCGAAAATACTGTAACATGGCAATTGTACATCACGAGAAAGGGCTGTTGAGTCGCCAGGCAGTGACACACAGACCAGGAGTTATGTTGGGGCGTTATGGATTGGAGTTGGGCAAAATGGAAATGGGGATACCCTGTACCTTTAGGTCGTCATTAGTTAGCGACTTGTACGCATAGAGCCACTCGCTAGAGATATAGTCTGTGACTTCTGCAAGTAGGAGACTTAGTTGTTGAAGATATACAGAAGTCGAACTCCTGCGCTTTATTGTGCCTCCATTGAGTGATCATTACACGAGACAAGAGGTATAACAGCAATAGATTTATTAATTCTCATCTACGATACGCAGCATGAACGCACGCTGTGAGAATAAGTTAGGAAAATTGAGCATATGTGGGTAAAGAGCCAAGACTCAATAAATAATTGTCGTGTTGCAAAGTTGCTCCATTCCGCCTGCCATTCTAAAAATGTAGTATGTTGTTTTTTAATTGCGAGTGGCACACATTGAATGCTCCATACAACGTGAGTTAGGAACCCAATACTCGAATTCTTTCAACATAAAAATCGTATTATTTCACTGAGATAATTTGTCATAGTACACAGTTGCCCTATTCTACTATTAAGGGCTTTGCCCGGTCTGCGTCTGGCTGGGTCTAGCCCATCTGTAGGCCTGCGTAAGACGTACGACAATAAGGAATCAAAGAGGTAACTAGCGGCAGACAAAGACACGGGGTGTTATCTCGGTTGGGGTGACGCGTCGGAGGTTTCCCAGGTGACTGGATGTCGGATACGCGGCTCATGGTACTTAATAGGAAAATATATTCTAAATTCCAACGACATCAAATCACTTGAATAACTGTGTTCTCTTAGTCCTCAACATCTACAGACAATATCATACGGGTCAGTTATTGATTCACGGTAATAAGATGGCGATGAATTGATTAGATGCCACTTGGCAAGGCATATTCCACATGTGTTACTGCTGAAAAAGTACTAGATCTTTTTTTTTTTTTTACAATTCATATGTTAGATAGCAAAATGATCATGAAACTTTATTAATATCTTTTTCGTTTGTACTATTTGAAAGTCTTATGTAATGATAGCGTATCGCTTATTTTTTGACGATAGCAAGTCTCGCCCGCTGTAAGGTATCCTGAAGTTGTTGTCTAGGTATTGTTGCCTGAGGTTTATGTCATGTTTTGGTCTTGCTTAATATTTCCTTTTGATGTTTACATGTATAAGATGTTGCCTTGGATAGTTTGGGCTCTACGCGCGTTGTCTTCCGTTATGACAGCTGGGCAGCTGGAAAGCCCTGTAGCCTACGCTGGTAAGCGCAGGCGCTAAAGTGGGGGCGTAAACTGGGACCTATGAAACTGAGGAATATGAAACTAGGGTAGTGGTGGCGCTATCAGGTTTCATCCTTGGGGACTCAACTCGCGGCATTGAAACAGACTACGTGGTATCAGATGGTGATCGTGATGAGCTGTATCAAAACTTTACAAGCAACATAGAGTAGGCCAAATGTATAATAGTAGCTATTGTTCTTCGATGAGATTTTCCTTTTACATAGTTAATTATAAATTACTCTGCATTACTTAACAGCCTAAGCAGTTAGTAGTGAACCGTCACATCCGTCTTCAGCTCATTGTTAGATAGATTTGAGTAGATTTTACAATCCTCTCTTCTCAACTTGGTGCCCCTCTGTGACCGCGGTCACCTCCTGTCCCTTTTCCGCCCCTAGCGTGTCTGTGACCACTGTCACCTCTTCCACCCAAACCTTTTCCCAACACTTCGACCTCTCGTTTGAGACCAGCTCGCCAGCCCGCCCTCCAGTACCCAGTACCCAGCTCCCAGCTCTCCGACCCTCCGCCCTCCACTATCCCAGCGCCTGACACCCGCACAAACTATAAATATTTCTCATCATCCGGTCCTCCTATTTGATTACTAAATCGTTGGATGACATTCAAAAATAAGTATATTGTCTAAAAAGTATTCAACCTCTCTCTTCTAGCTATGACTCTAGGTCTCTCTATATATCCTTCTCATTGTCATAACATGCATGTTTATTTAGAAACAAAGGAAATTAGCCAATGCAAGGACATGTTAGAGCTCGGACTTGTTATGACGCCAGTCTAACCACTATGCACTGACCACATACCGCATTAGATAACTCTTGTAAAATATATAGATGTCAATGCGCTTTCTTTCCAACACACCTTCCCAGAAAGTTCAATATTTTGAGCATTCTCTTAGCTCACGGCATTACTTCTTTTCAAGAGCTCCTGGAGGATCTTGTAAGCCAAGCTGATTGACAAATTCTTGGAACAACTGCTTTGGTAATAACTTTGTGAAGCCATCAGCTTGCTGCTCTGACGTCGGGATCCACTTTACTATCATTTTTCCTTTTTCAACTTCTTGTCGTATCCAGAGCTGATGAATATCCACATGTCGCAATTTAGTTTGTAGAATCTCAGATTCTGAATTTGCTATCCGTACAGACTGTTTGTTATCACAAAAAACAGTAGGTATCAAGTCTGTTTCAAATTCCAAAGAAGAAAATAATCTTCTCCACCAATAACTAGAGCTTCCTATCGAAGACAACGCTAAGAGCTCTGCCTCAGTTGTTGACGTAGTCACTGTCTTTTGCTTAGTAGCCTTCCAGTCGACGGCACCGCCAAACATCTTGAAAAGTAGACCTTGTGAACTTTTCCGGTCCTCATTGTCAGCGAAAGATGCATCACAGTATATCTCCCAAGGAGAAGCTCTTCCATCAAAGGAGAGAGCTAGATTTCTAGATCCATAAAGATAGGAGAGAAGGTGATCCGCCAGCTCCAAACATCTGTCAGATGGGTTATTCAAGTATTGTGCCAATACAGCATGTGCCTTAGCTACATCAGGTCGGGTAGATATAGCCGCATATCCAACAGAGCCTACTTTTTGCTGATAACCCTGAATCTGTGACTTCGAGGCTTGGCCTTTGTTTCCAGAGATAGCGCTAGTATTTGGGAGTGGAATTTTTGGGTACAGGCTTCTGCCCTCAACGTTAAACTTAGAACCGAGCTTTTCGCAATATAATTTCTGTGATAGCCATATTTTTTTGTTTAACCTGTCTCGAATAATTTCAATGCCGAGAAACCATTTAGCTTCACCACATGAAGTAATCTTGAACCTCGATGATAGATTGTTCTCAAACTCATTTGCCTTAGCAACATCATGAGACCAATAGAGTAAGATAATATCATCAACATAAATCAAGAGAATTGTATTGTGGCCTCTCATCAGACAATCAACGCCTGGAACATCTTCGTATCCAAAATTATTTAGGGCCTGCTTCAGGGTTCGAGACCAAAGCGAAGGCGATTCACGGAGACCATACAAGGCTCGCTTTACTTTTAACGTCTTCCCCAGATGCTCAAATCCAGGAGGAGTCTTGCAATAAATGGGCGGCGACAGTTTTGCGTTGCAGAACGCGTTAACCAGGTCATATTGCCTAGATTCCAAGCCAAAAGCACACATTAGAGCCATCATTGATCTGAATGTTTTCATGGCTAACGTCGCTGCGTAGGTATCTTTGAGTGTTGGAAGTTGTAAGTCACCTCTAACACAAAGTCGACACTTAAACTTCGTCAAGAAGCCCAGGGAATCAAACTTATATGTCCAAATCCACTTTAAAGGTACAGCATGTCCATCATAACTATTCTCCACCTCCAGCGTATCCTGCATGAGATGATTGAACTCTAAATAAGTTGCTGCCATGATTTTGTCTTTAAATGGATGCTTTATTAACTCTTTCCAAGTCCTTGGCGGCGGTGGAAGCTGATCACGGTGGATTTGTTTTTCTATTGGATCCTGTTTTTGAACCACCACTGAAGAGAATGCCAAAAGGTATTCATTTGCACTCGCCAAATTCACAAATTCCAGAGCATCCAGACTATTACCAAGTCCTATACTTTCTTCTTCTATCTCACAAGTTTGCTCCCTAGATACAGTTGGAGACGGCGTCGGATAGCCATTTATACTGTAAGATGTCTGATTTTTACCAATTAATCGATCAGTCTCACAAGTACCTTCTACTTGAAATAATGGGACACTTGAGGAAATATATGGATCTAGGTCAAGAGGAACATCTGTTTCTGGTATCTCAATTCGCTGTACAGTGATTGTGTGCAGTTTTTCATCCACAAGTTGGCCAAGGGTAATATCCTTCAAAGGATCATACATCTCATCCTTGGATACAACATCTCGAGTTCGTATAACTCTTTTTAGAGCCGGTATCCATACATAAAATATATTTGTTGATGCGTAGCCAAGGTGGTAGCCAATGTTTGCTCGTTCCTCCATTTTATCTCGCTTTGGAATTCCACGAGTAAGAGTGAACACCTTGCACCCAATTTGATGAAGATGTGCAAGAGATGGTCTTTTACCAGTAACTAACTCAAATGGAGTTCGATAATTCAACTTTTTCGTTGGCGTACGATTTAAAAGATAGGCAGCTGACTCACATAGCCAGGGCCAAAGATTTTTAAGTAGGCCAGCTGCAACCCTAAGTGTTCTTGCTGTCTCCACAATCACCTTCCCAGATACTTCTGCAGCCCCATTTTGCGCAGGAGTGTCTGCCGCAGATGATAGCCTTGTTAATTTGTATCTATCAAGAATCTTAGTTGCTTCCTTGCCGATAGACCCTTCAAGATCTGATCTAAAGAAGACGGTTCGAGCCCCGAACAGTTGTTCTGCTTTTGGAAACGAAATTTTGAAATAAGCAGCAGCTTCAGCTTTGGTCTTTGTGCACTTGACATGATGAAACGATTCAGCATCATAGTAGAAATGTGACATATACTTAGATCCATCAAGACTTGTTGTAAACTCCACAATATCCCACGAAACTACAACCATATGCTTTTCTTCGTTAATAGTTGAAATCTCGCGGTTGGTCTCAGAGCGTCGGGAAATAATGGCTTTAGCCTTTGACAGCAAACAAGGTTCACAATCGACAGTTGACAACTTCTCCTTTGAGTTAAACTCACAACCCTCGACATTATCAGACAGAGACTCAATTGCCTTGATGCCAGGATGGCCGAGAATCATGTGCCATTTTGAAGGCGATGCTACTAGGGGTTTCCTGGGTGCTGAAGAAGCTGCAAAACAAGCGCTATCACCTGAAAGAGATAAGTCCTCAAGTATCCAGTGCCCACTCTTACTTGTCGATAAATTGGCCCATGGACGGCGTTGATTGTTAACAAATTGATAAAGTTGTAAAGGATTTAATGAATCGTGATGTATGTTCACTTTATTGAGTCGTTTTAGTGATACCAGATTGCTCATATAAGAAGGAATATATAACGCCTCATTAAGTGTTAATACCCTTGATTTCTCACCCAAATTTAGGCGAACTTCAGCCTGAACAACAGCAGTCGCTTGCAGTATTCCATCACCCGAATAAACCTTGTCGCTTGCTGTGGCTTTTCGAGAATTGATGATGCGATGATACATTGCATCGTTAATCACATGAACGTTCGTACCAGAATCCAGAATCACAGAGCTATATAAAGAGCAAGAAGATGCTGAACCAGAAAGTGTTGCAGCTCCAATATTATCATCTTCGGAATAATCTGCCGTCTCAGTACTTGCCGCAGTATTTCCTGACTCTTTTTTCTTAGATTTCCTTTCGGACTGCCACTTTTCGATTTCATGTTGCACCTTCCCAGCAAAGTCGGGATTATTTCTACAATACCTCTCTATTTTGTCCTTAATATCTTTGTTAGGCTTCCACCAACTTGGTCTTGGCCAATTAGGGTTAAGATAATTGCATCTATAAATATCATGAAATTTTCCACAAAGACATTCAGGTCGAGACCGCTGATTCGGCAATTGCTTTGATGAAGATTTATTTGAATGTTGACGGCCAGTGTGTTCGATATCCTTGCCTTCTAAAGTTGCTGTTGGGAATGCAGCGTTCTTCCCGGCACTCGTCTTTGTCGGAAACTTTACTATGGCCTTAGAGTTGAGAAATGTCTGCCATGCTTTTATTTCGTCCAATAATTTGACCTTTTCTCCAGAATTGACGTTATCATTTACTTTATTTGTCCTGAATATCGCTGTAACCGGATGAATTGGTTGCAGAGCTTCGTGCAACGCAAGAGATGGATCTTCCTCTCCAGTAACAAAAATTGAATGATTGCTTGTTTGACACTTAACACATAAAATTTGCCAACGTGAAAAATATTCGCTGACAGATTTTCTATAGGGAGTTAGCTTAAGCAATTCATATCCCGCTTTCAGATCTGCCTTGAGCGACGCAGCAGTCGGTTTGACTTGTTCATATAATGCCCTCAGCTTAGCTCGTTCAGTTAACTTTCCCATCAAGTGTTGCTTAAACTGATCTCCAACAGTTGTTTTCAAGGTCTCATCAAGCTGCTTTAATGCTAGGTCTTTTTCTCTCCAGATTCTTAGATCATTGCTATAAACTGCATTTTGAATCTGGAAGTTCGCTCTTGTCTCAGAATCCAATACTGCTGGTAGACTTGGTGCCTGCGGTCTGATATTTTCAGGTTAGTCTCCAATAACTTCAGGGCATACATCATCCCAAATTTCATTTCTAGTACACCACATCTTTAATTGATCGTACCACAGGGGCCAATCTTGCCATTTCTCAAGTCTTATAGCTGTTGAACCCTTATAGGTAACAAACGTAGATTCGTAATCCATTTCGTAGTCCGGGCTCTCAAAGATATAATGAGTCACAAGATTTGACGGTTGCTAATGAGTACAAGGAGATAGCGAACTATCTTCGTTAGGCTCCAAGATATCGTCAGTATTCTCTCCAACTGTACGGCTTGATCGAAGTTTCATATAAAGATTAAATTGATTTAGACACAGATAGATGCTACCGGGCTCATAACTATTTGATTACTAAATCGTTGGATGACATTCAAAAATAAGTATATTGTCTAAAAAGTATTCAACCTCTCTCTTCTAGCTATGACTCTAGGTCTCTCTATATATCCTTCTCATTGTCATAACATACATGTTTATTTAGAAACAAAGGAAATTAGCCAATGCAAGGACATGTCAGAGCTCGGACTTGTTATGACGCCAGTCTAACCACTATGCACTGACCACATACCGCATTAGATAACTCTTGTAAAATATATAGATGTCAATGCGCTTTCTTTCCAACACCTCCTTCCTAACGTATCTTAAACTTATCACAAACACGTCTCATTTCAAATGATTTCACCACAAATTTTCAACCACCAATAGGTAATTCTGCATTTCGAGTAAAATACTTATCCAACAAGTTTAATGAGAGTACACCACACACACTTTACATTAATCGAAGCTGTATCGACGACCGCAACTTATCTATCAAATACTATTGAGACCTATCATCGACTCGTAAAGACAGGAAATTCCAAGCTATAAAGACAGCCCACAAACGCTGCAAAGAAACATTGCTCCTAAAGAAAAAACAAGTCCTGTCAAAAAACTAAAAATCACAACAAGTATATTTTTATCCTACATGCCGTAGCTGTGCATGTAGTTGAAACTAATACTTGAGACGTACAATATAAGAGATTAAATCGGACGCAAATAGATTCATACAAGGAAAGAAAAATGTTCTACAAAATCAGAACAGTTTCGTCGGTGTTATCACCAAAAAGAAACATTCTTCATCCACGATCATCTTCCACTCAGCTAACGTCTACCACAAACGTTTTAAAAAAGGCTATGTCACTACAATACTATTTGAGGCACATGATACACAAGCTCAGTTACTATTGCTTCACTGACCTGAACTCACAGACTTTTCCCGATTTGAAGATGTCTTTAGAATTCCACTTCACTAGTGCGAGATCCATGTAGTGCAGATGCATGTTAAGTAATCGACCCTACCGGTTCTCTCCATCCTCCTATAACATCGAAGATCTTACTTAATACCCCTCTTATATCAATTAATCCTACAGTTTACCGCTTTATTTCATCTTCGACAGACACTTTAGGTCTTCATTCGACATCTAAGACCTGAACATACTCTTCACAACGTCAGCTGATAATACCTGTACTGGAAAGAATATACGGCCCTCAACATCATGCAACATGAACTGTAGCCACGCCCTCCACTAGACATCTCACGTTCAGGAAATAGATTAACTTTTCCCTGACGAAAAATCACCTGGATTCATTCCGAACATGCTTATCTGCCGTTATTTTGAAAAACATTCGACATCCACCTAAGTTTGGCCCAAACAAACATACGCCTCTTCCCAAGTAACAGATGGAAGTTAGAAACTCCACGCTTCTCATCTGACTATCATAGAGGCAACATCATTATTTCCATTTCATGTAAATCAAGTTAATCGTTATCTGAAACAACCATCATCTTCCTTCTGCTTCACATGAACTGATTATTACTCACCCTTAACTTGATGAGTTGCTTCATAGCTTTGATGGAGAAGAACTAACGGCTCTCATGAAGATAGTAAGACATGTATTGAAGACATGCTCTTCGATTGACATCTTTAGACGACGAGACTAACTAACCGATTTCCCATCTACATGTTTTCGGATGGGTCCCAAAGACTCATCTGTGCCATTCCTCATCTTGAGAATAAACCAACTTTTACTTAGGTATAGCTAAAAAAATTTACACGCCTTTCCCAAGTACCAGATGGAAGTTACATACTTCACGCTTTTCATCTGACTCTTAAAAGGTCAACATATCTCCTTTCATTCCATGATAACCACGCTGACTGCCGACATTTGAAACAGCCAACGTTATTCTTTCCATCTTATATGAATCACGCAAACAACCACAGTTTAAAAAAAACTTGACATCTGCCGCTCTATTCCGAGTCTATACATCAGCTTACCATAATTTCATATAACTAATTTCCCTTCTGCTTCATATGCCCAGGAAACTTTACATCCACAGCATAACACACCCAGCCAGAGGGGGTCGGATGGTGCAGTGGTACACTATCCGGGCCGTTCTTCCAAGTAGAGTCTGGGTAGCTTGGACACATGCCCCACTTGAGACAGGAGAAAGCTGGTTCGAATCCAGCAAGACCCTCACACCACTTCTCTCGCGGTGATATTGTATTCGTAGGATGACGAAAGCATGCTCAGATAACCACAGGTTTTTCTCGCTTTTCCCTGTGGTGGGTATTCACGGAAGAGGGTACATTTCGTAAGGCGTTATTCTCGTAGTGGTATCTGCAAATGAAATCTGAGTATGAGTGTTCCAAACGTCAAACAGAGTTATTCTGCGTCACATACACATCTTCCGTAATCATTCGCGTCATAGCCTCAGGCTGCATACGCAAAGATGATTTAAAAAAATAAAAAATAAAAAAACACCCAGCCAGAGTCCAAGTCCCACTTCCGAAGCGACGCGAGGAACCCTGCCCCGGAGCGAAGCGCAGGGCTGCAGGGCCAGGACCTAGTCAGAGCATTTGTGAATACAAGATTCTAACTTTGCGCAACGCTGATAGGGTGGGGAAGAGGGAGGTGGCGTCTGGTTGGTCGGGCGGGAGTCGAGCGACGTCGTTTCGTTTGACCGCCCAAAAACGGCAGAAAACCGACTGAATGATTGGCCCGCGGAGCGTCGCGTTACTGACTCAGCTCATAGGGCTAATGTGGATACGATGATAAAATTGTTCATCGTTGATTGGGTGGTGGGGGAGAGAGGCGCTACCGCGACACGTTAGGTAGAATTAAGCAGCGATCAGCAAGAATGAAGCAATACCATTGGTCAACTCAACATCGTTTCGGCTGACTAAAGCCCATCAGAGCAAATGTGGATACCAAGATAAACCTACTCAACGCTGATTGGATCTCGCTAGGGCCATCGGTCCACGACAAGGAAAATTTTTCATCACCTCCTACAATTCGATTCTCCAGTCTTATTCTTGCATACTTATCGGTCATCTTTGTCATCGTCGATTACTCATCCACCACCAACAGGTACGTCGAATATACCACTGATTGCTGACAACTATACAGGAAACCATAAGAGGATTCAGGTTAGTGACAGCAACCCCATCTTGAAATCCGACAATCAAACAGGTTACCGCGACGGAGACTTCATCGGTCCAGAATCAGTAACATCTTCAAATCGAGCTAATTATTTATCACGGGCTTTAAAATTGAATCTAGCAGCGAAAGCATCAAATGCAAGAAACTGCGACTAAAATCATCGCCCTACTGATAAATTTAGGTCGTCGCTGCCCTCAAATAATTCATAAATTTCAGTCACGTCTCAAAATATTTTGCAACAGTTCTACTAACCGGCTCAGAAGTATCTCTCGCTGATCCATCAAGAAAGCGAATGGTTGTCTGCTGCAAACTGCCACCGATCACTAAATTATATCTGTATTAGGAACGTCTCCAGAAACTAAATAACTCTCTATTAACAAGATTGGGATCGAATTCACTGTTGCTTCAATTGTCAGAAAATACCACTTAATATCGGATTACTGCCTGTCACCTGTCTTAGTATTCAAGCAGATTACAATATTGACAGGCAGGTTTCGATTGGAGTTCCCTGACATTCGTTAACGAGCTTCAGAGGAAGGTTATTCGCAACGCTTACGAGTCGAAAGAGATTTTCAAGACGAAACCGACCCCACTATCCAGATATAACTGAAATGAGATGTCAACAGGTAACAGATTCGTGATCATCTAAAGAGCCACTTAAAATCAACATGCTAGAGATGTACAAAGAAAACGAAGGAATACATTCAAACCAATCCACTTTGATAATGATAGCTAACATATATTTGGGATACTTTCGCCAGAAAAAAATTACATGCAACTGCGGTTTCTCAAATTACATGTTTAAATCGTTACTAAAAGATCTCCTCAATGACACCAGTCGCACTTCCACCCAAGAGAAAAACTTCTCACCTTAGGAACTTTGACAAATATCATGGTCGAGGTATTTGGAAAGATATCAAGCACAAGCTTAATTAAAAAACTACTTATGAGACGTATTATGGACAGGCTATGAGTAAGGAATTGGCACACATTCCTTTAGGGACTCGATAGGTTATCCTTGATGACTCAACTACACCAAGAACCACTTCCTGGAGCACACACTTTCTAAAATTACCAAGATTCGGCATTTGTAAGGATTTTCGTAGTAATACCTCGCAACGACTTTCTGTAAGAATATAGAATAATATTAGCCGAAAATCTTTATAATTAGAGCTACAATAAGAACAACACTCAAGAACACAAACAATACATAAATTATGAATATACACAAACAATACACAAATTATGAATATACACAAACAATACACAAATTATGAATATACATAAACAATACACAAATTATGAATATACACAAACAATACACAAATTATGAATATACATAAACAATACACAAATTATGAATATACACAAATAACACAAATATAGATTATATACATAAATTATACATGCTTATAAATTATACATTAATTTTTTTTTTACATAAAATATACATAAATATACAAATTATACAGCTGAATAGATTGGGTATAAATAAATAAATTATTATTACAAGGGCTAACAAGACTAAGATCGGCAAACGTATGATGCAGATCAATAATATTAAAATTAATAGTACAAGAAGTACTAGCACTAGTCTGTGCATGGGTTCTAAATAAATACAGCACTGACCATCGCAACATCTTTAAGACTTAACTCAGATGTGCACAGACACAACAACCCTTGGATAATAAGATCATCAGTCATAGCAACACCTATGTCAAAGAGTTTCTCTCTTAGCAAAAATATCTTAGAACATTTTAGAGGGATTAGAAACTAAGTTATTTTGGGACTAGCTAATGGCTTCATGTATAAATAGAGGAAGTTTTCCTTCAAGGAAAAAATACAACGGCACAACATATATTCCTCAAAATGTAGATCTTACCCAATACACAAATATTCACATCTAAAGTATTTCTTGGTTACATATACACTGCCAAACATAAAAAATTATTCTCACGGTAAAGTGTATACGCTTCCACAAACAATTAAACCTTGAATCTGCTACTTTATTTTTATACTTTCAACTTCAACATACTGACGAAAAAGCGAAGTAGACATGCTACGTTGCCAAAGAGTAAAACCAATTTTTAGAAGTAATTGATTGTTAAGTTAAGAATTAGTGAAGTTTGTGTAATTCTTATTGTAGCTAAAAAAACTATCATCGTGGTTGTAACTGTAAAAACGACGAAAATGAAGGGCATAAGTAGTAGTATTATTTTATTTATAGAATGATTGAAATAGAAAATGACGCATGTTCAATAAGCTACTAAATTTGAGTAATCTAATTAATGTATTGCGAAAAAAACAAAAAGTAAAATTACAGGTTTCATAATTGAATACACAAAAATTGACACATAATTATGATTCTGAAAATTGTGCAGATAAAGGGTTTGTGAAATACATTAGTTTGTGCTGATGTAACCATGGCAACAAATGACTTCGTGTAAGAATATAGAATAATATTAGCCGAAAATCATTATAATTAGAGCTACAATAAGAATAACATTCAAGAACACAAATAATACATAAATTATGAATATACACAAACAATACATAAATTATGAATATACACAAACAATACATAAATTATGAATATACACAAACAATACATAAATTATGAATATACACAAATAACACAAATATAGATTATATACATAAATTATACATGCTTATAAATTATACATTAATTATCTTTATACATAAAATATACATAAATATACAAATTATACAGTTGAATAGATTGGGTATAAATAAATAAATTATTATTACAAGGGCTAACAAGACTAAGATCGGCAAACGTATGATGCAGATCAATAATATTAAAATTAATAGTACAAGAAGTACTAGCACTAGTCTGTGCATGGGTTCTAAATTAATACAGCACAGACCATCTCAACACCTATGTCAAAGAGTTTCTCTCTTAGCCAAAATATCTTAGAACATTTTAGAGGGATTAGAAACTAAGTTATTTTGGGACTAGCTAATGGCTTCATGTATAAATAGAGGAAGTTTTCCTTCAAGAAAACGATACAACTGCATAAAATATATTCCTCAAAATATAAATCTTACCCAATACACAAATATTCTCATCTAAAGTATTTCTTGGTCACATATACACTGCTAAACATAAAAAATATTCTCACAGTAAGTGTATACGCTTCCACAAACAATTAAACCTTGAATCTGCTACTTGATTTTTATACTTCGGTTAAATTGGTATCCATGGCAATATATTTTATTCTGTTGATTTATCAACATGGGTACCTTAGACAACATATGATTTTTTACACAAATTCGGTTTTGAATCATGCTGACATAATTCAAATTTAATTTAAAATCTAACCATGAGTACCCTTGCCAGTTGACTGTTTTATACCAAATTAGTCGAAGGGGTTTCCATGATTAAAATTTGAGAAAATAATTCTGTTCATGTAGGGATGTCCCTGACAGAAAATTGAATACAGCTAATTCACGAGCTTGGATAACGTTCATAAGTTTAGAGTTTGTGCACAGACTTCACCATGGGTTACTCTGAAATATTAATATTTATGAACCTACACGTGTAGGGATATGCCTAGCATGGGCATTTTTGAACTCCGAATAAGAGTAGGGGTATCCCTATTCCGATAGAATTTTATGCAAAAATGCCAACATGGCTGTCTCATCATGACTTTTTCCAAAATAACAATACCGGGAGAGATATCCCAGTGTTAATAATGTTTTATTGTGCATCTAAATGTTTATACCTAAGTGTATACTGTGTCACATGATGTCATGTGACTTGTATATCAGTATATAGGAAGCCCTACAGTAGAAGAGAAACAACAAGTTTAAGTTTTACCCTACGAGCCTTTTTACACTCCTGAAGTAGTAGTATTTGAGGCCCTACGTGAGACTTAATATCTACAATATGCAGAATTGTGATAAGGATATCCTTGAAAACATTTATGTAATATGCAGAAACGTTAATATAAGCATCCCTGACGCAGTCACAAAATATTCTCAGACTTTTGCATGGATGTCCCCGATGAGGACTTTTCACAAGGTATTTTACCGTGAGCGATATCCCTGTACAAATTATTGTAAATGCAACAAGGCAAATTGGATGATCCCTGATTAGCTATTGCTTCAGATACAGACTTTATCATGGCTAACCCACATGATACAGTAGAACCCCTCTTAGCTAATAGTGGGTCCAAGTATAAATGTTGAAAAGATTCATCGTGACTTGGACTTTTATATTTGCAACACTTACCCTTCCAGGTCATTTTGGGTGCAGGGGTAAGTAATGCAAATATAAACTGTAAAATTCCCATTAATCTCTTTAGTAATTATACCAGGACCCATTATTAGCAAAGAGGGGGTTCTACTGTACAGATAAAACATCAGGTAGTATAGAGGTAAGTCTTAGAGGCAAATCACACGTGGTCCACAAAACCCCTCAAAAGGCCCAAAGCAGCATAGCCATGCAGCTAAGAAGCGAGTATATATTGCTTAAATCTTTTCTGTACCGAAGGAACGTGCTCTGTGTCGACAACCCATGATGCTCATGTGGACACTCATCTCAACACGTGAAACATACGATAATGGCCTGCCCCTTCGGTTCCAAGGGGAGAACAGATGTCTGACGTAAGCCAAGAATCCGTGCTTCGAAGCCATGATGAACATTCCAGAAGATATCGAAAGAATCACGTGGTAAATTTTGGATCAAGGATGGATTGAACAATTTCTTATGACGGGGGAAGTTAAGAATCCTGTACAGGAGAGAAATGAGAAGAAACTAAAAAGATCAGAGACAGATGAGATACTATGCACACTGGGTATGACAGCGTTAAAGTACTACCCGAAGTAGTCCCTGACAATCTGGGAAAGAGATAAAGAATAATATGGCAGAGTTAGTGGTTTGCACCCACAGGTTCCCTATGTACATATAATAGTTCATAGATTCCTGCGTGGGTCTTCGAGGCACTAAATCAGGTTAACGAAATCAAAATCAAATATTCAAATGAACAGGATGCATCCAAATGAATTTCAGGGCAACGCCATTCGAAATCCATGAAAACATTGGCAGGATATTGGGCAGTGCAGATCAGAGGCGAGCATAACGGGCTCAACTCTTATCGGTACAGAAGAGTGCTTGGAGTCGATAACCCAATGTGGATATCCGTCACAAAACATCGGGCGTATGGTCATGACGGTCTCAAGTGGGCGAGACGACGAGGTAAGATCCTGTGAACGTCCAAAGATAGCTCTTAGGCTATGATTCGAAGCCCAGAGGGTGTGGCTAGAAGTGCACAGTGGATACGAGATGAAGAGTGGTTGGAACAGTTTCGATGTGTCGGTCAGGTGGAGGCCGTAATACAGGAAAAGATGACCAGAGAAGACAAGGGGTTAGACGATGTTCATACTGTATGTACAGTGCAACGTAATTTATAAAGGCAAATTAGATATTCGAAGGATATTGGAGTGCAATTTAAAAGGGATATTATCGAAGGGTATCCTCCTGTGTAAATATAATAGCTGACAGTCACCTGCATGGATCCTTGGGTGAAATGATATCAAAATAATAACAGTAATAATAGTATACTTCCTCCCAAGATGACGTGGCTCGACTGCCTCCACTTCGCAACTGCATTGTTAGAACAAGTGACATCCCACGTGGCAAACCACCCCGCGTTATTTCCAAGTCTCGTCGTTCTGCACCAGAATAAACAAAGCAGTTTGGCATTATACTGTCTCCCGAGGAAAGAGCACCGCTACCTGAGCGCTGGTGGTGTCGGTATAAGGAGGATATCTGCACTATGGGATACTAGGGAGATACAGATGGGGATACGCACCTCGTGTGGCTCTGGTGTCTAGGCCTCGCCTGGCTGGAGTTGCAGGTTTTTTGAGACTTTTTCCCGCGTACCGGTTTCCATGCCTGCTCTTTTTCAATTTTATTTTGAGCAGAAGGTTCCGTAGAAAAGGTGGTTGAATTCTACGGGTAATTACTGACCTAAATGGCTACCCGTCATGGGTCAATGTATCAATGATCTTAGGTTCGAGGTAAAAGGGGATAGGAGCACTGGAAAAGGTGTGGCCTGGGTCAGAGAGGAGCCCTAGTGTTATAATAGTCTTGGACTCTACATAGCACGAATAAACAAAAAAAAACAAAGCAGTTTCTCAACAATAAGTGGAGTTGTAGATGCAAAGCATAAGCCGTAGCAGATGATCATATGGGGAAGAAGCTCCACGCGAATAGATGACCGATATCTCAACGCGATCACGCTGTGCGAAGTCCATGATGGGCAGTGACACGCGGACTGTGCTATGTCACCACAGTATCACGTTGCTCAGTCTCGGTTCTCCACTCATGACGTGATGGTCCAACCTCGTGTTTGTCGAAACGACTTTTAGTCTTGTCCATCTGCACTTTCCTCGGCGACCTTCTGCCGATCCTGCCAAACTCGAGTCACTGAACCTCGACGCCTAACAGCCGGAATCCGGTGCCTTCGTCGCTCGCCAAATAGTGCCATCTCCTGGAGAAATGGACCAAGAAGACTCTATTCGGTGAAGAAATACAGCGGTAACAGGAAATACCTAATATGGTATTACTGTACTGTGCTAACACGTCCTTGGGAGTTTAACCTTTCCTTCTTTCCCCCCACACAAGTCGACGGTAATCTCTACAATTTAGATATTCAGTCACCCAGCGAACGGGGTTCCTGCTCTGTATCGTCATGCAGAATCGGGCTCAAGGCACAAAGATCTAGAATGCATGGGAAATTTCGGGTGCTTACGGATGTCGGCACGTCGGGTAGCTTTGATGCTGGCTGAGCGAGCCTGTACAGGGTCCATGGATATATCTGCTGCGCCCAGGCATAACGGAAAGTAGTCTAAACAAAAAATTCTCATACTCTATTGCATCCAAGCGCCGCACGTCAGGCGCACTCGTAAATCACTGGTGTGATGGACTATCATGAAATGCTGCCAAACAAATAGACATCTTCTGCGAAAACAGCGCTATGATTGGCTCTCATTCCCGGAAAAGAGATAGGGAAGGGTGTTCTACAATCGGCAGCGGAGCAGTGTCTATTTTTTGGCAAACAGCACTTGAAAAAGTCGTCACTTACCAAGAATGGCCGGACCTTTGGCCTCACCAAGACTTGAATGGAATCTGAAAAAATACATGTTCAACAGTAGCCAAGCCTATGGCCTAGACACCGCCACCTGAACAGATCTCAAAGCAGCACTACTAAGCAGAGAAGAAGCGAGTACATCTCGTTCAAATCTCATTTGCACCAAAGATCAGTCCCTGGAGTTGATGATCCGAGCTTCCCGTGTTGGTATCCGTCAAAACACGCCAAACACGCGTTCATGGCTAGCTCATGAAGGGTCAATAGAAGGGCAGAGGTGTGAAGGAACATCAAAAATCGAGCATTCACAGCTACAGCCAACAACCCGGAAGATTAGGGAAGAATGACACAGCGGATCCTCAGCCCGAGATGGTCAGAGCAGATCGATGAGGCCGGTCGGGTAGAGGGGCGGGTGCGGATAGAAGAGAGAGGGTGGTCTTCGTGAGGGAATCCACACTGTGTAGCATGGTGTAGGCGCATTTCTGGAAGGAAAATTGGCACACGAAAGGTTTTCTCCTGTGTAAGATGAGGATATGATGGACAGCTCCATGGGCCATCAAAGGTGCCAAATCAGGACAATCAAGTCAAATTCAAATAATAACACCCATCCACCCGTACGCTGATGTACTGATATACAACTGATAACCTTAATCCTCTCTTAATTTCATCGTCTAGATACCTGACTCCGACGCGCAAACATACATCAACGTGCTTCCATCCGTCCCCAACAGATATTACCATCCCTCAAGCGTCTGAGCCAACTAGTCTCGGGTGCCTCTCGCCTCTAACCAGGTAACTCTGTTGAATCTTTCCGAAACAAAATGAAGAAGTCTTTGATGTCTACTAATCTCGATAAGTTCAAGAGCAGCGCTGCGAGCTGTTTACCCCGACTTGATTTTGACTACGATGATCCTTGGCGATGGGCAATATCCTGCGCATACTGTATATTTCGATCCCGGTAGATGATCAAATAGCAAACTAGTCCCGCGGGCCAGTATTTTGGCATCGGGCTTCACGTACAACCGAACTTCTTTCAATTTCACCTACTCCAGTACCGGTCGAGAGTCTCGTTGTGACACGTGAAGGAAGGCAGGTGAGACCCCAAATAAGAATTCTAATAAAGCTAAAGAACTATTCTATATCTACACAGGAAATTTATGTGGTTAGCTCTAATTAAGCGGGATATGGCATCAGTGTAAACGCGCAGTGACTCTGTTACGCCGTGAGTATTATCCCAAGTCCACATTTTTATATAATCATATATTACTAATGCCTAACAAGCCTTTTTCGAACGGCTATTAGATCTGCTAATTAATCTGCCATAAGCTAGTTCTACTTTCCGTCTTTTATGACGTATTACTGTTGTGCTGGCTCAGCTGGGTTATTAGAATTGGCAGTGAAGGTTTTACCAGAAAGGGATTGAACCGTAGGGAACCTCATGAAAGTCAATAGAAGTATTGGTCCCATTCCATGGAGTACACGCGTCAATGCTGGAACATTCCGAAGATATGGATGCGAATAGGTAAATGATCGATATATGTAGAATGTTCATGTATATATAAGAATAAGATATGTCTTCCTTCCATCAGGCATTTTGTTGAAGATTTTATCGGGAAATGGGAGTACTGTCCTGTGCAATTATTTCATGACATGTAGTAAGAAGTTGATGTATATTTTTGTTCTGGCTCCAACTCTTTGCTACCTCTATCCTATGGACGATTTTATCCCGACCAATAGGACTACTGTTTACGTAGTTCAGTATGGCGAGAATATCTTCGTACTCTTGGTCTTTAGAACTTTATATGATACAAAAATAAGCATCGCCCATTTCTGAAACACCTTGTTAGAAGATGTGACTTGCTTAGCGATAGCTACATTGAAAGGTTAGTCAGGTTTTATTTGTATCCCAGAATAAGTTTCAACTTATTCTTTTCCAATGCTGTCTGAGTATTGACAGTGTTTCACATGCAATACGTATTCAGTATTAGTATTTTATTCTCACTGTTGGTGCGCCATATCTCGTATACCTGAGGGATAGCTTCAGTGTCAAACATCCTATCTTCTGCCAGCTCATAACCATAAAAATTACAGCATCTCTGCGTTGGGTATTTTCTCGAGGTCGACGACGGGATCGGAGCAGCAAAATGATTTTATGTCCTGGGGTGGGTTTATCGAGTGGGCTTGATCTAGTTTACTGGTACATGTAATTTACGTTACTGTCTTTGGACTTCACGCATGAGATGCGTGTCTTGGAAGTAGATTTTACCAAATTTTGAGCGATCCTAACATATCTTTTCGGCAAACGAGCCGTATTTCAGAGATTTGCCGCTGTTTTTTCAGCTCTACTAGCTCTCAGGTAGTCAAGAATTAAGCTCCGGGATACTGGCAATGTGATATACCTAATGACTGTCAATTTTTGATTCTTAAAAGCTAAATAACCTTGAAATCGTCAGAAGTTAAGCAGGAGCCAACATGTATTAATCAGAATTTATTTATGCTCTAAATTTGAGGTTAACTGGTTCATCATTAAACATTAGCGGTTTCATAGGATTCTGTAAATCTCACGAACTCTTTATCAAAATTTGAAACATTCGATGACCTATTTGTAGGCTTTTCGGCCTATCCTACGCAGCAATTCTTTCCAAATTGCTCTTCGTCCTTCCTTTGTTCGTTGCACAGCGTCTTGATTTTCTTGGGCACGTCTGAGAAGATACTTGATGCATTCATTCATCGTGCCCCAAACAAGATATTTGTAAGCTTTTGTGGTATGATCATCGTTGACTTCTGTCTCTAGTCGTTTGGCGAGGATTATCTCGCCACTGACCTCATCAGCCATCCCATAGAGCTGTGCAAACACCACATCTACGATCTTTTGGCTCTTTTCTCTATATTCCTTGCGAAGAGCAAGGATTTTTCGAACAGATTCTCTGTTATGCGTGGCAAGCACAATACTGACATTCGGAAAATCTTCATTTCCATTAGATGACAGGATTGATCCATAACTTTGGGTTGTTAGACAATAAGCGATATTGTCATAAGCATTGTCGGTTTTGGCTTTGCTTTCATGAATAAGATGGCGAGGATCAGTGTTAAGATATGCTCCTCGAACCAATTTAACGCCCAAGGTAAAATTTCTCTCAGAAGCCGCTTTGAGGTGATTTGAAATCACAGAAGGGGTTACTTTGAGGTACGCTTGATAGGTGCCATAGACTACTGCCTTTCCCGGTGTTCTTCGGTTGTATTTGGCCATTAGTTCTAAGGAACATGCATCGAGCGCCTTCTGTAATGCTGCATGCTCAGCATCAATTAGAAGTCGGATACCAAGCTTCAAAACAGCTTCACAGATAGAATCAACAGCTTCGACAAGTATGGGAGAAGGTGGGAGGTTCATAGAGAGTAAACGCAGCGTATGAGAACCTGCACCGGAGAATTTAATTGCAATTAAGTCACCAGGTGAAACCATGGATATTGTAGATAAAATGCTGTTAGCCCATGGAGTGATCTCTTGACGAATAGAATCTTCTGGCAAGTGGAGTGGATCGATAGCGTCCGGGTGATTTACACCCAAATCTCTTTCTTTGGCGTGACAAAGAATCACACCACTATATCCTAGTGAACGTAATTTGTTATTCGTATCTATGATTTCATGTCTCGTTTGACCTGCACAGAACTGTTTGTAAAATGTCATCTTTAAAAGAGTGCGGATTATAGGATTGAAGTCTGGCGAGAGTAGGCGTGAAGAAGTGTGTGCAAGAAGATTCATGACCGCCAAGCTAGGGGGGAGCAACACCTGGAGTGTTAAGTAAATCAAAGCTGGCGGTACTAGTTGTAACTAACCTTTGATGACGTGAGAGACATGATAGATAAAGAGCGTATGAGATTTGTAAAGGACAAGATAGAAAGTGGTGGTTCTTGTACGTCTGGGAGAGGAGACGAATTCCACCGAGCATTAGTGCTCTTTTGAGAAGGCATATTTGCAATTTTTCTGTAGAAAGCCCATATCTTTATCGGCCTTGACCTCAAAAGAAGAGACGTGGAGCATAGAGTCATCCTTTTTGGGTAGTGAAGACTTCTTTCAAAAATTATTTAGTATTAAATTTCATTTTGGAATGAGAACATGTCTTCCAAGAGTATAAGTATTTTAACCCTATAGCCGTCACTTGGTCTATGCCGATGCAAGCCAAATCCAAGACTCGTACTAAACCAGCTGATGACATCATGTCCGCAGATTCTCCGGGAGATATCCTGTAATACTTTTTCCGCATAGCGGTTTGCGAAGATAATCTCAGTATTATACCGTCGTTAACCGTTATCGAGAAGATTAAATTTAGTGAGTGATAGCATCCAACGGCTGGCTCTGTCCTGCATCTCTATGACCTCATTAGTAGCGTTTCATCCACAGTAATTCTTTGACAGTGACTCTTCTATTCATTACACGACTGATGATTCGGAAATTTTAGATATTGAGATCACAACGCGACCAAAGGAACCATGTGTGCGAGAATAGTCAGCAAGGCTTTCATGTCTATGAATGCAAAATTTGAGTCATGATACAAACCACCCTTTCAAATATACTCTATTGCAGGGATAAAAAGTGAAGGAAACCCCTGAATGCCAAGATCCGACAGGGATTATACAATATGCCATTGGCTGCAATATTTTGACCATACCAAATCCGACAATAGCTGAACCTTATTTGTATGGGAAATTTTGCGTGATAAAAGAAGTGTAGGAGATCCCTGTAACTCGTTGAAATGATGATATTCTATTCAAAAGTGCTAGCTTTTATCAAGTATTAAATACATTTTTACCAATAATTAAGCATCATTAATAAGGAATCGAACCTCCTCTTGCTCTGATGACTGCCTGGCACCTTTCTGGCATGCTCTCTACAAGCGTAGCCAGTTGCTCCTGAGAAATTGACTCCCATGCCTCTAGGACTGCATTACGGAGCACTTCCTCAGATGGATTACCAGAATCAAATTCTGGGTCGTGCTCTTCAATATGGGATTTCATCATATCCCACACTGACTCAATTGGATTCAGGTCTGGGGAATATGACGGCCAGACTATGAAATCTACCCCCCTTGATGACAGCTCTCTTTTCGTACGTTGAGCAGAATGGGCAGGAGCACCATCCTGCATAAAGAGAAGAGGGCCGTGAGAGTCAATTGGTTGTGTTGCCGCGTGGATTAAAGGAACAATCCTCTGGCAGTAACTCTCCGCTTTTATAGTCCCCAATCCCTACTCCAGAAGAGGGCAGGGCCCTTCTGGTTCCCATAAAAGGAGCCCCAGAACATCCAACCACGCTTTCGAGGACCTTTTCGAACCAGGCAAGTGTGATAATATGTCTCCTCGGGCTAAAAAATTAGATTAATGCAGTTGATATATGGCTGAGATCTGGACTCACCTTCCTCGAAACCCATACTCTTGTGTGACGTTCACCAGTGACCCAAGTCTCATCAGACCAAAGAATTTTGGACCACTGTTCAGGTGTCCAAGAAGAGTGTTCTTCCGCCCACTCTAATCTTTTCCTCATATGTGCAGGCGTTAGAGTAGGCTTCGCTTGAGCAATGCAACGCTTGAACCCTCTTCTCTCAAGAGCACTTTTGATTGCGATTTGGCCACAATTCCAGTGGGAAAACTTAGCAGCAAGCTCCAGGTGGCTCATCTGGCGGGCCTCACTTGAAGACGTGACAAACTCTTCAAGCTCAACTTCCTGCTGAGCGTTCAAGGCGTGGGGTCGGCCATTTCGCTTTTTGGGCGTCAGACATTGCCTTGCAAGGGCATACTGTACCCTTCTTTCGGTGATACCGAGTTGATTACCGATGGCGAGATGAGTAAAACCAAGGCCACGTAACGTGTATATCTGGACTCGCTGATCCCTAGAAAGCTGGCTCCGTGATCTTGGAGTAGTGGGAAATGCTGGGGTGCTCATTTTTCTTCGCAGTTTATCGTGAGGATATAGGTTATTCGATATGTCGTGTCAACCGATTTAGTGTGGTACGAGGATGCTGTGCAACTATCGAACATAAGAGAGAAGGTTCAAGGAAGAAGGAATGCCTCGGTTGCCTTATTGCCTTAGTCTAGCCATTTTTGTAGCGCTAAAGTCGGAATGTCATGGATAGCCCATGTAAATTACACAGAATGTGGGGCTACACTTCTTACCCCTGTAATAGAGTACTCCCCCCCTATTGAAAACCCTATTCTGCCTGGAAATATGGATTCATCGATTAGCCCCACAACATTTACGAAAAAACTGTCTAATTATAAACTGTAAATAAACAATAAACGCACGTACAATTAATTGTGTGCTTAATTAACTTTGTACATCTTTGTTGAACAACATCTCGAAATTTTACAGCCTCTTTAATACCCTAAGTTTTTGGGACAATGTGTAGACTTTACTTCATTTGGATGACATTAAATCAGATACTCTATCAACTTGGTGAATCTGCTGCACGTGTGAACTGTTCAGCTATCTATTATCAAATAAAACTTCTTCATGTTCAAAGTTCGATAGAATTACACAAATCAATTTTGCTCCGTAGCATCATTTCAATTTAATGTGAGAAATGCCCCTAATTGTCAGGCCATTCACTACGAGTATGGCCAGTTGCCCTACATCTTGATGTCTTGTTTATGTGTATCCGAACTCAACAGGAGCTGTGCAATATTGTAAAACTTTTGGCATGGTCTTGTGTTGACACAGGCTCGACCAGCTGCCTATCATGCGCCCTAATATGTGTGTAGTTGTGTTTATTCGTGCTATCTTGAGTCTAAGACTATCATAAGACTAGGGCTCCTCTCTGGCCTTAAATCTGAAAGGACAGTTAATATTTTGCATTGATCTACATCGTTTCCTGCATAACTCGTCCACATCGCCCTGAAACATTATACTTTTCTAACAAGCTGGGAGTTTCTTTCTTCGCCCTTTTATCTATTATGAATTACTGGTGGTGATGGTATATCCAGCAGAACTAGCGTGGTTTTGGACCGCCTCATAAAATTTTTCAATAGAAACGTAAGATCCGGGTAGATTCAATTTCGACGGAGTAATTCTGCCACTGTTAGTTTTAGAACTGGAAGTCGATTATGCTCAAGTTAATAATAACGTACATGGAAACAGTTAGAAAATGAATTATTAATGAAGGATTACTAGATAGAGCCTTTTGTTGAACTTCACTGTAAATACGAAAAGATGGATGAAAGCATGAAAGAGTTGATTTCTACTTGTAGTTCTCTATCCCAACTACAGTCGTCCCTCTTTAACTCGATAGTGGGTCCCGATATAAGTGTTGAAAATATTCATTGGTATTCAACCATTTACATTTGCAATACTTACCCCTGCATGCAAAATGACCTTTAAGGGTAAGTGTTGCAAATATAAAAGTCCAAGTTACAATGAATCTTTTCAACATTTATACCGGGACCCACTATTAGCTAAGAGGGGCTCTACTGAATTCATGCTGCTGACGATCGTGTTTCAACCGAAACGCCAACACTTAGTAAATCCTTGAGCCGAATGAGTAATACGACACATGTAAGATAGACAGTCTCCCCACGTTTCGACTACCCTGTATACTCTCAGCATAATTGATAGTGTAATCATTTAACAACGTGATGAAAACGCTCGATTAGTGTAACACCTGGGTCGGATGGTGCAGTGGTACACCGTCCAGGCCGTTCTCCCAAGTAGAGTCTGGGTAGCTTGGACACATGCCCCACTTGAGACAGGAGAAAGCTGGTTCGAATCCAGCAAGACCCTCACACCACTTCTCTCGCGGTGATACTGTATTCGTAGAATGACGAAAGCATGCTCAGATAGCCACAGTTTTTTCTCGCTTTTCCCTGTGGTGGGTATTCACGGAAGAGGGTACATGTCGTAAGGCGTTATTCTCGTAGTGGTATCTGCAAATGAAATCTGAGTATGAGTGTTCCAAACGTCAAAATGAGTCGTTCTACAACAAAGAATACGTATCTTCCGAAAAAATACCTACGTGGGCCTTCAGGCGCCGAAATAGGATAATAGAAAAATTTAATTTTAATTTTTAGTGTAACACCTTTGAAAGTTAGAGACTGTGGAACCAGTAAATGGCCTGAAGTACATGTGATCTGTGAGTTTTTTATACTTTTTATTTCTTGGTTCATTTTGCAATCAACTTGTAAGTTAGGCCAGGTATTTTGAGAGTTGAAAGTAGGCAGAAATACTTCGTCGGTTTCGTTGTACGCGATTGTTTATCACACAATTTTACAGATCGTGATTACGTCTGCTGCTGTAGCGACGCGGATGTCAAACTCCGTTTAATTAGTAATTCAATTTGCGTTCTAATCGACTTTATTACTTTCATAAGGACGATACATGTACGTCTGAAAAGTAGAACCGAGTAAGAAAAGATGAGAAATAATAGTAAGTGTAAATCAATGTGTAATCTTCGTGTGTTTAGAAACTATCCTTCTAGAGGAACTATTTCCATCTGCTATTTATCTATCTATTCAGTCCTAATTTGGATATTTACCAGAAATAGATTAAGTGACGCTGAATCTAGCTGTGTTGTCCTTTGTGTTCTTACTCGTGAACACCAAACATGCGTGATCCATTACGAAACCCCTCTAACGCGTGACTCATACAGTGGCACCCAACATGACAGAACGACTGTATTATCCCAAAATTAGATAAAACGAGAACGACTTGTGCGAGTCCAAATCGGAAAATGTTCACCGCTCGAAAGATTCAGCATCAAATAACTGTTGCAACATTATTTCAAGAGGGTGTGGTTGTTGAAATTAGTTCTACTTATTGGAAGGGTATGCCAGGAATGTTGACGGTTGAGCCGTCATAGCTCGGTTAACATCCTGCGCTATACCTATTGTATGTCCTATAATACGCTAGTTCGTATTGAAACACAATTACCAATTAGTTTTATTAGATAGTTTTTAGTATATAGAAAAGGTGCTACAGTTTGGGGTGGGAGTAATCAACAACTCCCACTAGATCCTTTCTACAGCCTCCAATTATCCCATAAATCTGATTATCTGTGAACACAAGCTAAACAAGCTTTAAGAATATTTCATTGAAGCGCATACCATTCTAACAGTGGTTTGTATCACGACTGACATTTTCTTGTTATCACCTACGATTGGTAAGTTTGTCTATTGCTGTTTGGGATTACGGGTTGTGACTTATGATATTGGCGCTTATCATGTTTTCCATTCTGTATAAAATTAGATTACATATTGTGATCATAAGACGGCATGGGTAGAGGACCTGGTCGAAGGGAGAACGGTCGACAAGACACGAAGCGAATTTGTACATAAGGATAGATCAGATCCTTCGGGTAAGGGCAATTGATTCTTCTCCTTCTCGGTTACGAATTCATCGCAGTCTAAATTTGTCTTACACCTAGATATACTTAGGGCTGTTTTTTTTTTTTTTTTTTTTTAAAATCATTTTTGCGTATGCAGCCTGAGGCTATGACGCGAATGATTACGGAAGATATGTATGTGACGCAGAATAACTCTGTTTGACGCTTGGAACACTCATACTCAGATTTCATTTGCAGATACCTCTACGAGAATAACGCCTTACGATATGTACCCTCTTCCGTGAATACCCACCACATGGAAAAGCGAGAAAAACCTGTGGTTATCTGAGCATGCTTTCATCATTCTACGATTACAGTATCACCGCGGGAGAAGTGGTGTGCGGGTCTTGCTGGATTCGAACCAGCTTTCTCCTGTCTCAAGTGGGGCATGTGTCCAAGCTACCCAGACTCTACTTGGAAGAACGGCCCGGATAGTGTACCACTGCACCATCCGACCCTACTTAGGGCTGTTGTTAAGCGAGAAACTCAACAATGAAGAGATTTCCCTGTTTTATAATGACAACTTTCTTTAATGTCTGCATCGTCTCCTCTTTTTCTCTTAAGCCGTCCTGGTAAAACTATTGGAACATTAGCATACGTTATAGATGAAAGGAGCTGTATTTTGAACATAGATTCACCTTGGTTTTGACCTCGATGATGCCGCTTCAACCGAAAAGCCTTAGGACATTCTTCCTATACAGTATTCTTGAATTCAGAAAGATATCACCTTGTTGATGGCTCTGCTTCCTCAGGTGAGCCTCCTAACGCACCTCGAGGTTGACACCGAATGTGAATTACTATCAAGGGAAAGATAAATGAGTTAGATTGACGAGGTCAAATCTGGTGAGCTAGTTTGTCTAGAAATAGGAAAGTAGACCATCCCGCCGACAACGAAATACTTATATACAGACGCGTACGCGTATCTTGGAAGTAACCAAATGCAAGTGACCTAATCCTACGATTGCTATATCCTTAAAAATTACTCCATGATTTTCTGACATACATTAGATTAAAGAGTAGGATGGCTATTTAAATTAAATGTGAATGAAATGTGGTCGAATGTTTATAATTACAAAATAGGTTAATTGAGATGTAATCGTTACAGATTGATTTACCCGTGCAACAATATCTTGTTTATCGGGTCGGATGGTGCAGTGGCACACTGTCCGGGCTGTTCTCCCAAGTAGAGTCTGGGTAGCTTGGACACATGCCCCACTTGAGACAGGAGAATGCTGGTTCCAATCCAGCAAGACCCGCACACCACTTCTCTCGCGGTGATACTGTAATCGTAGAATGATGAAAGCATGCTCAGATAACCACAGGTTTTTCTCGCTTTTCCCTGCGGTGGGTATTCACGGAAGAGGGTACATATCGTAAGGCGTTATTCTCGTAGAGGTATCTGCAAATGAAATCTGAGTATGAGTGTTCCAAACGTCAAAATGTATCGTTCTATAACAAAGATTACGTATCTTCCGAAAATAACTACGTGAGTTTTAAGGTGCCGAAATTAGATAATTGAATGAATTAATTTAATACCTTGTTTAGCCCAGAGCAGCATAGCCATGCAGATAAGCAGCGAGCACATCGGGCCCAAATCTTATCTGTACCGAAGAAAAGTCCCTGGAGTTGATAGTCCAAACTTATAAAAAATCAAGTAGCAGATTCAAGATTTAATTAGATATGGTGGAAGCGTATACATTTACTGGGAGAAATAACTTTTGTTTAAAAGTGTATAATTTTCTAACCAAGAAATATTGTGGTTGAATAATTTTGTAGATTGGTATAATGTATATTTGGGCTGTTCTTCGTTGTTCTTTTTGTCAGGGGGAAAACTTCCTTTATTTATACATGAAGCCATTAACAAGTCCCAAAATAACTTAGTTTCTAATCCCTCTAAAATGTTCTAAGATATTTTGACTAAGAGAGAAAACTCTTCGACATAGGTATTGAGATGGTCTGTCTGTATTAATTTAGAACCCATGCACAGACTAGTGCTAGTACTTCTTGTACTATTAATTTTAATATTATTGATCAACATTATAAGTTTGCCGATCTTAGTCTTGTTAACCCTTGTGGTAGTAATTTATTTATTTATACCCAATTTATTCAATTGTATAATTTGTATATTTATGTATAATTTTTGTATAAAGATAATTAATGTATGATTTATATTAATGTATAATTTATGTATATATTCTATATTTGTGTTGTTTGTGTATATTCATAATTTATGTATTATTTGTGTATATGTATACTTTATAGTACAACAGTGATTACTGTATTTTATGTTGATTTATATTCTTGAGTGTTATTCTTATTGTAGCTCCGTTTATAATAATTTTCGGCTAATATTATTCTATATTCTAACAAAACTGTCCATGCGGATATCATTCGCAAAACGTCAAACATGCGATCATGGCTTGCCCCCCAGTGGGCCAAAGATGAGCGGAGGTGTGGAGAAAGTCCAAGAGCCGATCATTCGAAGAAATGATGAACAACCCGGAAGATATTGGAAGAATAACGCGGGGATCTTAGACCAGGGATGGTTAGAGCTGTTCCGATTGGCCGGGGAAGTTGAAAGAGAGGTGGAGGAGCGAGAGGAGAAAAGAACAAGGCAAGGTGTAGGAGTTTGACGTGAGAATTTCCGTACTGGACAGGACAGTACATCGCACTTCCTGAAGGTTAATTTCAAAACCAGCAGATTCTTACCAGGTAGGTTTTCACCGAAAGGTTTCCTCCTGCGTATGCATTAAAGATTGACACCTGCAAGGGCCCATTGGGTACCTGAAAGGGTTAATTGAAATCAATTCAAATACCTTGTTTATCTATTTACAACTTATTCAGTTGCTAGGCCGACCCAGTGACTAATCACAAAAGACGGCATATTTTTAGAATAGGTTTAGCGCACTAGAATTTAGCTACAGTACAATCTCGCTATAACAATGTGGGGCAAAACTTAATCAAGGCTCCCGATTGGCCAATTCAATTGAACCCTCCAATCGGGAGACTTGATTAAGTTTTGCCCCACATTGTTACAGCGAGATTGTACTGTAATGTGAACTGGAATTTGCCTACAGCCTATTTTACTAAATCTGAGACCAATGGGAGTCTACTGATAGAACAGAGCCATTAGTTGCTCAAGTACTATACAAGTTTGTACTTAAATACTTCCAGAAGTAGGAATGCACACATGACTAGCTTTGGTTGAAAACTGAACTTGGAAGGGGTTGACAATTTTTTTAGTTATCTTTATAATTAAAGACATCAATGATATTGAAGTAATTTCACAAAAGTTTAGTCTCTGGGCTAGACAGTAAAAGTTAGGCTGGCTGCAGAATGAAGTGCACGTTGGACGCGGTGATACGACATAGTGAAGGGTGGACAACAGGATGTGAACTCGATGCACAATTAGGGATAATTCTCAAATATACATCCACCTACAGGTATAATATACAGTAAACTTTCGTTATAATAATGTGGGGCAAGACTTTAACAAGGCTCTGATTGGAGGATTTATTTGAGCTGTCCAATAAGTGCCATTTTTAAGCCTTGCCCAAAATTGGTTTACGCGAGAGTACACCATAATACCTTGGCTATTTGAAATTATTCAATGCTTGAAACTGAATTTTTCGTAGTGCCCGAGAATATATTTGTTATTATTACTTTATCTGAATTCTATCGCTTGTGTCATGTTCAATGTTGTTATCGAGTCAAAAGTTTCAATGTATTTATCTTCTTCGCATTCCTGTATTTAACAGGTTATGTGATGAAAATTGATGTCTCTCAGACGTCCGTCAGTAACTGCGTCCATGTCTGTACCCGAAGGTTCAGTCACAGACACCGAGATCATTACCTCTCCCTATACAATACAAGTTCACACTTGTATCGCCATCTTTTCAGACAATGCGGGAGCTATTGCTTCACTCTTGGCTACTGAGGATCGTATCATCGTCGAGATTGGAGTTCTGTGGCTTTTTTGAGAAGCTCAGAAGGAGATGTTTACTATAGAAATGATTCTATGAACTGTGAGAATAAGTTAGTAAGTACTCTCTTATCTTGAGGGGTGGGGAGGACGAACGTAAAATCGCTGGTTAGCAAGAGAGGTCGGGAGGCACATATTTATACTGAAAAAATCCTGCTCGCTTAATTAGCGTCACTAACCTTACAATATGACGAGCAAACACCTCCTACAAACAATGTCCCTTTTATTCCCCTTACCCAACCCCCCCCCTCCCTTTATTTCAACCTGCCCAGCCTCAATAAGCGGGAGAGAGTCATTGACAGAAATTCTGCTTTCAACCACTTTGGCCGCAGAAACTAGAACACAAGAAGTCAAACTTTTGTTTGGAAACATAGCTAAAACTCTCGATGAAGCTAAATGTAGTAGCAATCTCCCCAAGCATCTTGAGTGTGACGGCTAGTTAGCCGATTTGGCCTGTAGCCTACGATGGTCATCGCAGGCAATTTATCATTAATGCATGACTAACATTTGCGTCATACTTGGGATATGACCATGATTTGTTGCATGGGTCATAGAAGCGAGGGTACATTTAGAAACAGGGTCATAACACGATGGCCACAGCATTGTGTTTCTGATGTATTACTAGATGGGTATGATGAAACATAGCAGCTTGATGGGACACAGGATCTACATAAAGTTCTCTTGCTACATAGTTTATTTGTTCTCTATAGTTGAATTATAGAAATACCATCATCCATAAAAATGCCCATTGCTTTCTATAGTTGATCCGTGACATTGAGAAACCATTACAAGACTTCATAGCCGATTTAAATATTGTTGCCCTAAGCCACTTTGAACGCCATGTCAAAGGTACCCCACTGCCATCTCCTCCTTACATAAATAGAAAGGAAAAAAAAACAGAACCAAAAGCTACTATTGCTGCCACAATCCATTCTACGGTGCTACCTCATCCAAAAAAACCTTCATACGCCGCGGTCACAGAAGCTCCTCCGCCAATGTTAAAATACCCACTCGCTACAAAGCCCAAGAATATAATCGTTCCTAAGCCTCCACACAAAAAAGCTGAAGAATACCGTCTCGTTGTCCGAGTCTCTGAAGGGCACCCAGCTCAAACAATGTCGCCCTATGCTGTTTTGCTAGACATTAAAACTTTCCTGACAGAAAATCTCATTCGTGAGATCCAAGTTATAAAAACTGGCTTTGCTATTTGCCCCATTTCTGTATCCGCTCGAGATACACTGTATAGCCGTATGGAGGAGATTGAAGCATATCTTTCGACACGAGATGAGTGTAAGGTACAAAAACCGACCAAACACAAGGCGTATCTTCTATCAGGTATTCCTCGTTCATACATAGGCTTTAATGGCTCAACACCGGATCAGATAAATATAACAGGAGATATGATAGCTGAAGCTATTCAAAGTCTCACTAATATTGCTCCAATCAATGTCCTTGAACCTCGCAACTTTGACGGGTCAGAGCACCTAAGCCAGAGGTGTTGTAAAATAAACAGTCCAGCATCCCACGCGATGCGCGTCTCACACCGACTCGTACACTGTCACGCGATCGTCATCATCTCATATGTTATATTTAGATTTCCCACTTAATGTCTATTTATATCATCTATAACTATGGATGGTACGAGCTAACAGCTACACATATGAGCGTCTTACACCTAAGTATTCTGGGGGAAACATTCAGGTTTAGGACTTACTCATACCATGATAATATTGTTATATTGGGATATCAATGTCTATCATGAATTATGCTAATTAAAGTCCCATAAGGGTTACACTCCTGTATATAACGAGCTCTCTTCTCCTTCAGAATTCTTCAGTCAATCACATTGCTGAATATCTCTGAAGGTAAGATCTCATCCAGTAGCTAGCCCAATAAAGTCAATCACATTGCCGGATATCTCTGAAGGAATCTCTCTCTTTGTCATCTCACCTATTCTATAATAGCCTCACTTATCTCAAACACTACGCTGCTTCTCTTACACAGATATCTTGACGTCTCGCCTCTCCGATCTGTCCACATTACATTAAGAGGAACTGGGTTGTTTTGTTCCCCGAAGAAACGCCTAAATTGTCAAGAGTCCTCCCTCTTTTCGGTGTACAAGTATACACTAAGCTCCTACAAAAAAAGATTAAGACACCATAATGTGGAAAATGCTTTGGTTGGCACAACGAGCGGTCCTGCGTGAGAAACCCCCGCTGCCGAATTTGCGGGTCCACACAACATGTTGAGAAGGGACATACTACATGTGACCCTTCAAGAACCCACGAATGTCCACCCAAATGTGTTAACTGCCATGGGCCACACCCAGCAGACTCTCTGGAGTGTATGGTAAGACCAAGAAAAGACTAGAAATTACCCTCGAAGAACGAAATTGCACACATCAGACAAGTAGCATCTGCTGCCAGAATTCGCTTGAAAAAAGCTCACTGTGAAATAATTTCAACCCAAACTGTCCAAGTCGCAACAACAGATAAGGAAATACATAACCAAGCAAATCCTAAACCAGTCAGAAACCTCTTTACTGAAGCATCCTCTCCAGTTCGTGGTAGATATGCACATCCATCAATCCTTTCTCACAGCAGAAGCCCCCAGACTAGTCCTATCCGTATGAATGAATAGTACCACTATACCTTTCAATATTCTATCAGTAAATCTGGGCCGTAGCTCCACTGCTCACGAAATTGCTCTTAATATTGCCTTTGATCTAAAAGTTGATGTTTTACTCATACAAGAACCTTACATATTTAGAGATATCTCAAGAAGAATCTCTAAAAAACATCCTGCTTTTGAATGTTTTTCCCCAACTGATCATTGGTCTGTTCGACCTCGAGTCCTTACCTACACCAGAAAGGATATAGACTGTACATTCTCTCAAGAACGCCCCACATCACTCAAAGATGTGGGCAGAGGAGATCTATTATTACTCTCGCTTCAACCCTCTCGGGGATCGCGACTTTTAGTAGTTAATGTTTACAATGCCCCTCCAGGATCTACTAATCCGGGCGCCGGCGTAGATCACCTACTTTCATTGACTAGAAAATTCACCAATATTAATGTGCTAATTGCTGGGGATTTCAATCTTCATCACAAGGACTGGCACCCATCTCATACAGGATCACCCTCTCCCCAAGCAGAAGATCTTAATGAATGGCTTGAAGCTAAACAACTTTCATTAATCTCTGAAGTAAATGTCCCAACACACAATAGGGGAAACGTATTAGATCTCTGTTTCGCTTCACAACAACTAGTTTCCACAGGAATCATCGCCTCAGTCCAAACCGAATTTGGGGTGACCTCTGATCATTTCCCTATACTAATTACAATTCCAAGCTTTTCAAAATGCCTGCCACCAGCTTCCAAACCTCGATTTGGGACGATCGACGAGAAAGTATTTTGTAACTTACTCACAATGCAGATTCAAGATTTAAACACTCCTGTGCAAAAAATGGCTGTGGAAATTGAGATTAGGGCCGAAAAACTCACCGGAATCTTACAAACGTCATTCTCAGGCTCAGCATCTTGCTCTCTATCGCATTATAAAGGGCAACCGTGGTGGGACCAGACTTGTAGGGAGGCCAAAAGAAAGTTTCGAGACGTCTCTCGCTTTAGCATTCCTAGCTCAACTGATAGAAAGGCCTACAGAAAAGTAGTCAAGAAAGTAAAATTGAATTTAATTCGTAAAAAACTCGATGAAGCTAGTAATGCAAAAGATGCATTTGAAATCTTCAAATGGCACAAGAGCAAGGGAAAATTTCGCACCCCGCCCCTAGTAGATCCACTTCACCCTGAAAATGAACCGGCTCATACCCTAGAGAATAAACGAGATATATTAATGAGAAACCTACTTTCCAATCAAATAGATACAGAAGATAAATCTCATCACATACCTACGGTCGCGTCTTGCTCCCTCCCTTTCCCACAAATCACCGAAGAAGAGATATCAGATCTATTCTCAGGACCGGATCCACAAGACCAGGTAAGGACGGGATACCTACAGCTTTACTACGCTTTGCTTGGCCTCTAATTTCGGCTACTGTTTTTGATCTTTTTCAGGCCTGCATCGAAGTCGGGTATCACCCTAAATGCTTTCGTACTGCAATCTTAGCCATTATTGAAAAACCAAACAAAGTGGATAGATCATCCCCGAGATCATATCGACCAATCGCTCCCTTATCAGTGTTAGGAAAGGGGCTTGAAAGATTGATGGCTAAGCGCATGTCATGGATCGCAATAAAATACAAAGTTCTTACCCGTAAACAATTTGGTGCGTTGCCGCTACGATCATCTACTGATCTCACAACATGCTTAACACACGATATTGAAGCTGCGATGGCTAAAGGCTGGACTGCCTCAATTGCCACTCTGGATATCAAAGGGGCATTTGACGTAGTATTACTGGGTAGACTATTACATAGGCTTCGAGAACAAGGATGGCCAAGCAATGTCTGCAACTGGATATCTTCTTTTGTAAGCGAACCCAAAGTCTACATCCGACTGGACAGTGAAGTAGGACCTGCAGAACAGATTCAATGCGGACTACCACAAGGCCCTCCTATTTCACCTATCCTATTCATGTTATATGTCTCACCTCTTTTAAAGCTAGAGGAAATGAGAAACTCTTTTGGATACGCGGATGATGTGGCAATCTTGAAAACCTCACCCACACTAGAAGAGAACACGAGAAAAATAGCTAAAGCCATTAATTAAGCTTTATCATGGGGCAGCACCGAAGGATTAACGTTTGATCCTCTAAAGTTCGAGTTATTACATTTCAGTCGGAAAAATCGAGACAAAAACAACCCCCCTGTCATCACTGATTGACTTATGATTAAAGTTGATCAGAAGAAACCCTACCTCAAATGGCTTGGAATACACTTCCACCGAAAGTTGAGCTTCAAGCAGCACGTAAGCATTCAGACATCAAAAGCCCTTCAGGTTGCTAACGCTCTTCGTTGCTTTGGCAATACAATGCGAGGGATATCCCCTCAGTTATCCAAGCAAGTAATCAGTGCATGTGTCCTTCCTATTGCATACTTCGGTACACCAACATGGTGGCCCGGTAAAACTAGAAAAAAGGGATATCGTATCATCAGTAATAGAGTTGGAACACATCTGAACATGCTAGATAAGATGCAAAGAGCAGCAGCTAGAGCTATTCTACCAGTATATCGTACCACTCCTTCTGCAACTCTCTACCGCGAATCAGGACTCAATCCCGCTGAGCTCACCTTAGAGTATTTATCTAGAAGAGCCATTATACGGACTCGAAGATTGGATCCCTACCACCCTTTGTTCATAAAATGTCACAGGCTCGCCTCCAGCCCCCCAGTTACACGATTTTCGCGTATGATCAGAACTATTCCACCTTCGCAACAGATAGACCCTCTTTCTATCCCACCCTGGGAAAGGTTTAGCGCACGTAATAGGCTTTCAGCAACTACCTTGGACTTTTCCAGTCCTGATAGGAAAGCGAGTATATTTCGTGATTTTCTTAATAGTCTCCCCAAAGGCGACATATTGGTTTTCACAGATGGTTCCAACCTCCCTGATGGTAGAGCAGGTATTGGATTTGTTATCTTCCAGTTGGATCGACAGATAAGCTCTGGGTCTAGCCCATTAGGTAAAAACAATCAGATGTGTAATATTGAAGTGCATGCCGCACTTCAAGGCATACATACTGCATTAAATCTCCCAACAATTCGCTTTGCCTGTAATTTATGGCTCTTCATAGACAATCAAAAAGTGGTGAAGTCACTTTCGAAATATGAAAGTGTGAAATCCTCTAGTAATATCTACGATCAGATTATAGAGGCTAACAGTAAATGGAAGTCCCGCGGACGATTACCTCACACTCTGGAAGGAGAAATAAAGGTCTGTTGGATACCGGGACATTCTGGGATTAAAGGAAACGAATTAGCAGACCTAGAGGCAAAGAAAGGAACAGTTATTCCCCTACGAGTAGACCAGCCTGAGCATTCTCTTGCCTCGCTCGAAAAATGGCTTACAACTTATACACATGACGCCAGAAAATCCTGGTGGAATAAAGATATTCCCAATAACTACATTCAGTTAGAGATAGCTGATGCCCCCACTTATCCAAAAGAACTTCACTTAAGCAGAAAGGCCTTAGGTAGAATAATTTCCTTCAGAACGGGACATGGAGACTTCGATCCATATCATACCCGCTTCGGCCATACAGAAGCTAATTTGCGCTGTCAATGTGGATCTTTCAAAACTCGCCTACACTTATTTTACTGTAGAATTCTACGCCGACGTGGACATCGGCCAGCTGGGCCTATCAACCTATTAATACCTGAATTACTCGGGACACCAGAGGGAGCCATCGTTCAGACAAATTGGTTAGAGGAAACAAAATTTTTCGAGCAAGTATGCACTCGATGAAGGACCCTAACTAGGGTCTCTGCGCAACCTCAATAACTCTATAACACCTCATAATATCAACCGCTACTTTAGAATAGGATCATCTGAGTAGAAGGTTTTAGTTGACTGATCATCAACTGAAAGGCTCAGGAAGTCTTTTATCTCAGTACCACTGATTGTATGCATATATGCTTGTAACCTGATAACTCCACAGTTTCAGATAACGTGGTTTGTAACTTAATAAGACTTAGATTAATCCTCAAGATCTAAGGCTCCGGCCTTGGCGTCCTTTGTCCTATATGGGATATGAGGCCACGTGCCAGTAGACAGGTATTCTCTGCACAGACGTTAATTAGAATCATCATCATCATTTTCTAAGGAACTTTCTGCTCAAAAAAAATGAAAAAGAGCAGGCATGGAAACCGGTACGCGGGAAAAAGTCTCAAAAAACCTGCAACTCCAGCCAGGCGAGGCCTAGACACCAGAGCCACACGAGGTGCGTATCCCCATCTGTATCTCCTTAATATCCCATAGTCCAGATATCCTCCTTATACCGACACCACCAGCGCTCAGGTAGCGGTGCTCTTTCCTCGGGAGACAGTATAATGCCAGAATATCTGTAAACAGTGAGAATTCATCTTGGTAAAAAGGGCTATTTTACATGGCATTCAGCGATGGTCAAAGTGTACCACTAATTCCCTGATAATACACGATTTTATTATCCTTAGTCTAATACTACACCATTTTCCTCCTTCCAGATAACACGCCTGAAAAATTCATAGTCTGATATATTCAATCAAAAGAGGAAATTGATTGAGATACTTCCTTACTATACGTCTCCATCCCATCGTGAATATAACTCTCTAAGGTACCTATCACTCTGATTCCTCTCGTAACCTCGTTATTATAACAGCATGAGATGACTGCTGGGTGGTGTGGGCTTGGATGTATTCCACGAGCTGAATTTCCCAACAAGGAGGGGGCAAAGCTTATCTTTTTGGTTCTTGAATCAATCAAGCGTGTGACATTCAATGGTGAGTTTCTAGTCAAAAAGAACTGCGAATCAACGTAAGGAGCGCTGTTTCGGTTCTCGGTCAGCGTGAAGGTACTCGAGGCAAGTCTAGGAGTGAATGCTGGATCTTGAACAGTGTGCTTGCGGGTATATTGGATAAGCTCCGTCATGCCAAAATCAAAGAGATTCCCTCACTGTATCTCCGTCCAAGCGCATCCAGTAAACCTTGAGTGAGTCAGTAACTGAGCGTCGATTAAATTAAAGGTGAAATCCGGAGAAGGCCTGCGTCAGAGATGTAGAGCTTCTTCGGTCCTATTAATATTATGTAAACATGTTGAAGATTATTGAGTTGCTCTGACATGGTGTTCTAGAGATTATCAAGCGAAATGATCCACAGGGAAAACTAACTACCGAAAATTGTATCACGTGTAGATCGACAACTTAAACGAATGACTAATCCTCGCAGTGTTATGTAAACAATAAATTTCTTGTGCGGCCCGATTCTGACGCAAAAGCTAGCGGATGCAGAAGCTAAGATATCTCGTAATCAGACGCTGACAAAGAGTTAAGCTCTATCGAGTCATGTAAGCTTTTTCGTGAAAATGGAATATATCAGCCTTGATTTTTGAGGATGAACAAAAGTTGGGTTGAGTATATTCTCATCACCTTGGGAGAAATTTCGTATTGACGAATTTTCGAGATCATCACTATCCCTTAACAGTGGTGATCCTCTGAACGATAATGGAATATATATACTGATCGACATGAATTGCAATATTACAGGACACGCTTGGTATTTGCACAAAGATATTCCGATCAAAATGAACATAGCAAACTGAAATTTGCCGGTTGCTAAGGTTATGATTAAAGATCAGATAGAGCTAGAATTATCACTATTCTGACGACTTTAGAGTCCCTAATCGAAGCTGAAAATAATTGCGGTTGATAAAAGTATTTATACAGTAAACATACCGTTCAGTATTGTGAACTTTGTGCTGGCGTTGTAGGACAGGGTCTTGGCCTACTATATCAGATCTACCCTAAAAGCGTGGTAGGTCAGGAATAAATTGATTAGCGAGGCGCTCTTACTCAGGTGACTAATTTAAACATTATTGTATGAGGTGTTTGCTCGTCATATTGTAAGGTTAGTGACGCTAATTAAGCGAGCAGGATTTTTTCAGTATAAATATGTGCCTCCCGACCTCTCTTGCTAACCAGCGATTTTACGTTCGTCCTCCCCACCCCTCAAGATAAGAGAGTACTTACTAACTTATTCTCACAGTTCATAGAATCATTTCTATAGTAAACATCTCCTTCTGAGCTTCTCAAAAAAGCCACAGAACTCCAATCTCGACGATGATACGATCCTCAGTAGCCAAGAGTGAAGCAATAGCTCCCGCATTGTCTGAAAAGATGGCGATACAAGTGTGAACTTGTATTGTATAGGGAGAGGTAATGATCTCGGTGTCTGTGACTGAACCTTCGGGTACAGACATGGACGCAGTTACTGACGGACGTCTGAGAGACATCAATTTTCATCACATAACCTGTTAAATACAGGAATGCGAAGAAGATAAATACATTGAAACTTTTGACTCGATAACAACATTGAACATGACACAAGCGATAGAATTCAGATTAAGTAATAATAACAAATATATTCTCGGGCACTACGAAAAATTCAGTTTCAAGCATTGAATAATTTCAAATAGCCAAGGTATTATGGTGTACTCTCGCGTAAACCAATTTTGGGCAAGGCTTAAAAATGGCACTTATTGGACAGCTCAAATAAATCCTCCAATCAGAGCCTTGTTAAAGTCTTGCCCCACATTATTATAACGAAAGTTTACTGTATATTATACCTGTAGGTGGATGTATATTTGAGAATTATCCCTAATTGTGCATCGAGTTCACATCCTGTTGTCCACCCTTCACTATGTCGTATCACCGCGTCCAACGTGCACTTCATTCTGCAGCCAGCCTAACTTTTACTGTCTAGCCCAGAGACTAAACTTTTGTGAAATTACTTCAATATCATTGATGTCTTTAATTATAAAGATAACTAAAAAAATTGTCAACCCCTTCCAAGTTCAGTTTTCAACCAAAGCTAGTCATGTGTGCATTCCTACTTCTGGAAGTATTTAAGTACAAACTTGTATAGTACTTGAGCAACTAATGGCTCTGTTCTATCAGTAGACTCCCATTGGTCTCAGATTTAGTAAAATAGGCTGTAGGCAAATTCCAGTTCACATTACAGTACAATCTCGCTGTAACAATGTGGGGCAAAGCTTAACCAAGGCTCCCGATTGGCCAATTCAATTGAACCCTCCAATCGGGAGACTTGATTAAGTTTTGCCCCACATTGTTATAGCGAGATTGTACTGTAGTCAATAATTTTTTTTCTTCTTCAATTTGAGATCTAATCCTGTTCGGATACGCAACCCTTAACACTACTACTCCCAACGCCTCTACAGTCTTTCCACATTCGAACCACTTCATTCTATGATTAGCGTTTCATTATTTCTCGCTCTACCAAATGGAGAGCATTCAGATCGCACACCATCGCCTAGTTCCGCGTGCAGTCCTTAATCTCTTTACTTGATTGGGTTTTTTTCCCTAACCCCCCCTCTGTAGTTAATAATAAATCTATAGTAGATGAACTAGTTGATTTATTATGTTGGGCATTTAACAAATACAGTCCCATTCTAGAAGCTTCCTCCTTACTCTGATGTTCTCGGACGTTTCCTGTAGCTTCTATAGTCCTGAATATAGAACCGTAACGCGCCCCAATTTTTCGGGAACATGTGACTAATGCAACCTAATGATTGGTTTTTTTCCTTTCATATGTATTGGATATAAGTGTGTACAGGAGCCTTCCCCCTTGGAAAGTTTAAAGAAGCATTCGATGCAGAAGCTCACGCGGTTCTTCAGGGGATTCGTGCTGCCTCCGCCGTACCGACAGCCCGCTTCTCCAACAACCTATGGGTGTTTCTTGATAATGAAGAAGTTGCAGGAAAAGTACTAAGGAGGACCACTACCGCTTCCTCTCAACCGGTCTTCTTGGAAACCCTTGACGCGTCAAAAATTTGGAAATCTCGATTAAGGCTGCCCCATATCTCGGAAGGACAGGTACACATCCGTTGGATCCCAAGCCATGCTTGTATTGTGGGAAATGGAGCTGCGGATTGCGAAGCGAGGAAGGGGGCGGCAATGCCTTTTTTGGGGCCACCTGTGTACTCCTTTGCTGCACTGGAAAAATGGCACAAGGAACAGACTAAACTAGCCAGAGACAACTGGTGGCGCACTTCATCTCCATCCAAATACACCCAACTCGAGATTGGAAAGGCCCCTAGTTTTCCTAAAGAGCTTTTCCTAAGTCGTAAGGACTTAGGTCGGGTTGTTGCAGCCAGAACAGGCCATGGGGACTTTGCTGCCTACCACAACCGCTTCAATCACCAAGATGCCACGCTAAACTGTCTCTGCAGATCGGCAAAGACACCTACGCACTTCTTGTTCTGCCGAATTCTCCGTCGTCGTGATGACCGCCCTGCAGGGCCTATCAACTTGTTAATTCCACGTCTACTGGGCACGCCAGAAGGAGCAATATCTCTAACAAAATGGCTGGATCAGTCTCGATTTTTCGAGGAAATATGCCTCCGATGAGGCATACCTTTTTATTCTCTCTTTGTTGCTTTACAAGATCGGGGGCCCTAGGAAGAGCGGGTGAAGCGAACTGATTGATCATCAGTTAGGAGCTCGGGGAGGTCTCCGAAATTATGTAACCTTGTGTAAAAAATTTTCTCCTGTGCGCAGTTTCATACAACGCAGCACAGCCATGTTATTCAGACTTGGGAAAAAAGTCAGATCCTCTGGGGCTTTGGCCTTAGCGTCCTATGTCCTGCTTGGGATGGTTAGTCGCTTTTTCGTAAGATATAAGGCTAGCATTCAGACGTAAAATAAAAATAATGATAATGATAATAATAATAATATGTATTGGATAAAATACGCAATTTTGATTTCAACCTTCCGGCGACGATTGTTGACAATAACAAAAACGGATTTACGGATTTATCATTAACTAGGCCTTTCACTTGAAATTTTTTAGGTTTAGCATGGAATCTTCAAAAGAATACTGCTCAAGCTGCAAGAGCTATCGTCCTATAAGCGACTTTTCGATGAACAACCAAGGCAAACGATTGAAGACTTGCGCGAAGCATTATAAGAAATGTGCTCTATCCCATTTAGATGAATGGGATAGCTTCATACATAAGATCAAATCTTGGAGTCATCCCGTATAATATTGCCCTTACCTCTTCCGCTATTAGCCTCGGTCTACCAAAATTATACAGGGACAAACGAATTTATTAGATATTGATACGAGTTAAACCTTGATCAGTTTCCGTTTAATTTTGGGCTGCTAATCGAATCTCATTGTGATAATGTTAACGACGTGCGTCCAATGGATAAAGTCGTTAGCTCCCTTGTTGGACTCATAAGGGAGGCTGGCGGGCATAGATTCCGGCAAAAAAGGATTCATAGAAACGCTGAAAAAAGCTACTATTACTATCGCTGTTCTCAAGACATTCGTCACATCCACCGATCGCAGAAACAAAGTAAACGCGACCGTTCTATGATGACGGGATTTCCCTGTGATGGCGCATTAGTAGTTAAACCGAATCTCGTCAAGTGCCGGCTAGTTATTAGTTTGCATCACATTTACCACATGCCATATGTCAGCATCGAATTATCACCAGAGGCTAAACAATTCATCGAGCTGCGATGCACAAATCAGACACCTGCTGAAATTCATCGAGACCTCAAGGTGTCTGGTATTCCAGAAGTAGAAAATGTTGCCCAACATCAAGTATACTACCAATGGCAGTGTGCCAACTCAAGCTTGTGGCGACTTGACGTTGACCCATTTGTTTCTGCTGCCAAGTTCCTTGACAAATTGGGAAGAAAGCATCATTATGCGACATACTTATCTTGAAATTTACATGCTTTTGCGATATACATTCGCGGCACTATGTCTGCCCTCGTTTCAAGAGCCGAAGAATTAGTTATAGACGCTACATATGGTACGAATAACTCTGGTATGTGTTGAATGATCTAGATCCAGGACAGACTTAACTAACAATTATTTAGGCAGGAGTTTGACTGCAGTGCTAGTTGAGTTTGACGGAACGGGGGTTCCTTTATGCTACCTATTTTCAGGCACTTAAACTCCCGACCAGGCCTCAAAATCGACATATCCTGGGGCAACAACCTGCATCCTTGAGCAGTTTCTTCAGCCTCTAAAGGAATTGGGATTCGCTTCCACCTTCTTTGGATGCGACAATGATAGAGCTGAAATATCAGCAATCCGTAAGATCTGGCCTGAGACTTCGGTTCAACTTTGCTTTTGGCATGCAAAGAGGGCAATTCGCAAGAGGTTAGGGGACGCCAAAAAGACGATGAGCCAAAAAAGCTATTTTCTGGCACAGGCTAAATCCTTTGTCCCGACCCTTGAAATATGCCGGGGATCGCAACCAATACGTCGACCTGATGTCGAGCATCGATACGGTCGGTGTCAATGTGCATCCTCGACGACCGAATTTTCCGAGCTCGGCAGGCTTGAGACCGGGAATATAGCTGAGCGAAACACTATATTAAATATGTTCAGTCGGCATTTCAACATGCATTCTATGATACCTGATCAGAATGGTACTTAACGTTCTGACAAACAGATATACCTAGATTGTATCAATGAGACGTACATCTGGTGTCGGACCCGCAATTATTTCCGTTTGTGGGCATACCTTCTTACCAATTGGTACACTCCTGAGCAATGGCAACTATGGACGCGTGCGGTGACTCCAGAGAAGGTGCCGGTGCTTAAAACAACCACGATTATTGAGTCTCATTGGCGACGGATCAAGCATGATTATTTGCATAGATTCAACCGTCCGCGTTTCGATTTGGCCTGCTGGGTCATAGTTACACGTGTAGTGTCTACAGCTCTGGAGCGGATGACGGCACTTCTTTCAAAAAATAATCGAGTCGCCAGAGCTGCTTGGAGGAAGGACTTCAAGCGCGAGTGGAAATCTTTGCAGATCTCAAGGATAGATCCCGAAGATTTAGTCGAATACCACACGGATCCATCCAAATGGACTTGTGGGTGCAAAGGGTATCTACTAAGTCGGCTCTTAATCTGCAAGCATATCATATCGTGTTTCGAGGAGGTTCCGGACAAGTGCCAATTTTTCAACGAAATTCGTCGTCAGAGACAATGTCCTTTCTGGGTGGAACAGCAACTGGTTATTCGCCCGGAATACAGGATTGAAGCGCTTGAAGCAGCTGCAAGCAACGATGATGATTCGAGATCCGATACTGATGCTGACAAAAACAGCGAGAGTGATGTCGAGCTCGACATAATGGGAAATAAGATTCACGACACCACCGATAGTACATCGTCGGATGATTCGGAAGTTATCGTTTCGTCGACGTTTGCTATTGCAAACATTCTTAAGGAGCAAAAAGAAATCGGCAACAAAAAGCTCCTGAAGGTTTTCAAGGATAACGATGAGAAAAATCTTCAATTTTTAGCTGAAGTTAGGCAGCGAAAGAGACAAAGAACTATGCCTAAAACATGGCATCAGAACAAGCATCCTGCGACAATGTATTATAGATAGAGTTTTAACTTAAAATCTTGATTAAACTAAAGAATGTAGAATCATCTTTCTCCTACATGTTCTAATCTAATCTTCTTACTACATACATGATTATACATGTATATGATTACTTTAGCTTCCTCAGCAGAATCTTTAACCGAGATGTAAAGTGATTCTCCCCACTAAGAAAAGAATCAACATGTCAATTTTCTTAAGAAAGCAATACTTCTGATTGGCAGACCAAAATACATTTCTTTGAAATTTGAAGTAGATTCATAGATATTACATTTAACCAGCTGCTTCCTGTTGAGATTTGACGATAATAAAGATTCTGAAAAATATCAGCTCCAAAAGGGCTACAGGCATATGGAGGAGTATGGCAAATTACGATGAAATCAACGCGACTTTCAGTAACTTTGTGAAGAAAATACTGAATTTTGAAGTTTCATCGTTTCATGTACATGTACATCTATACAAAAGCTGCTAACCATAGAGGTAGTAAATAACAGTGTACTGGTTCACGTAAGAGCTTACTGAACAAATATACGCGCAAAAAAATGTAACTACATTCTTATGTACGTAAATTTGTACTCCGCTTATTTAGTTATGCATTGTGCACAATTCCTTAAGTCAAATAATTATATACCGTTTTATATCACGTGTCCGCGAAAAATTGGGGCGCGTTAAGGGACGTTGTCCAGAATACTCTAGGAGCTTCTTGAGGATCCAAGCACCAACAAGGTACCCCTACCCCTGTATACCACCTAGTTATGCAGACTAATAATATATATTATATGCAAACTTATGAACGCCTATTCATACTATAGGCTATAGGCATAATCAGCTTATCAGCTGTTACAACCTGCCTGTTGTGTGGCTTTTAAGTTGTCTGATTTACCTCCAGGAGGTGCTCTTTTATTGTTCAACCAGTGCAGATTCCATCCTATCCCTTTACAGATCGCTCGATGTTTTCTAAAATTGCTGCCTCGACTTTGCCCGCGTGTCGAAAATGTTCTATCCAGCCTTGGGTAAGTATCCAATTTGTGATTCTAGCCGCCTTCTCTGGACTGTTCACCATGGCTTCGAAAGACCTGTCTTTTGCTAATCTCAGAATTTCTTCTCTTCCCCTTCCCCATCGAAGATATGCCATGACCATGTGCTTGGCATGTGGGATTTTCTACTCCAGGGACTTTTCTTCGGTATAGATAAGAGTTGAGCCTGATATGCTAACTCCTTAATCGAATGGCGACACTGCTACAGGCCATACTAAGGCGATGGTGGATGTAGGAAGGACGCTGTCACTTTGTTATTTACTTTGAGATTCTCTTTTAATCACCTAAAATTTTACGGCTATTTATCCATTTTTTGGCTATTTACCCGTTACCTAAGATTAAAATGAATCTTTTCGACAATTACTCTTGACCGCACTACTGTTACAGCAAAGCTCGTTACTCGACCACCCCACGTTCGCAACGATATTAGTTGGCTAGGCTAGGCCACTTCGCGGTAAGCTCTCAATTCCAAGAATTTTCTGATATTATATCACGACTTTCGATTGGTCCTGGGGCGCGGGTCAGAGGCGGAGGCATAAGGAGGTTGGGAAGGATAGAGAGTCATCTGTTACGGCGAATCTCCAGACAGACTGAGCGCCGTCTCCGAGAATGGATCACAAACACAAGTATGGTGAGGAAGACAAACTGCGACGAGAGACGAGTATGGGGTTGGCAGAGACGAGACGAGACGAGAGAAGAACTATTCAGGAAAGAGAAGTTACTTGGCTAACTTTAGAAAAGAATTGAGTTTGATACAAATTGTGAAGCTGGTGAAGTAATACCATGGCGAGCCTAGCTTAATTTTTTTCCGGTCGAAGCTATTCTCGTGATTTCATACCCATAACTGTGACATTATAGTCATGATTCAGGCACCTTCCCTCAGGACTACAAACGCGGCCTTCAAACCACCTTAGGAATACACGGGTCTGCTGTGATAGGCTGGACGGCCTCTCTGAAAGCTTGAGAAGGGTAGCTCTGTTTTCAGATTTAGTCCTTATGTCGGGAGTAGGGAAGCGCCATACTTGGTGGTTTTTTGGGATTTATTCCGGCAGACACACATCTACAAGTGGCCTTCGTTTCGTTGGTTGGAGGAGAGAGATAATGAAGGGCTAAGGGCTCCTCTACGTGCGTGTTCTAATGAGCATTTATGAGAGTATTACTGTTAGACAGAGACCGTGAAGTAGGCTTAAGAGAGGTGTACTACCTGAGGGATAGTTGCCCTCGGCCTGTAGGCAGAGAGAACCTGCATGTCTGTATATGGTTACATATACAAATAGACAATGGCTCAAACAAAAAAAATATTCTCATTATTTTGATGATGCTCGTCTAATGTTCTTGCACCACTTGGTATCGTAGATCGGGATTGGTCGAGATCCACTAAACATCCACGTACTAGTATATTTAGTGTTGGCATTACTAATTAGTCATCCAGAGGCACCTTACGTTCAGCATTTCCGCTCGAGATGAACATGTTATTACATTTAGTCTCAAGCTCTACACACACTAGATTGCCGTAGTTGGGAGCCACGAGACACCACGTGGTATCCCCACTGTGCGTATAGTTTTATACATCAAACGATCAACTTGAGTGTAACAAGACCGAACGCCTGTACGCGGTGTCCCCTACAAACCGGAGAGTGCCATATAATCTCAGAGCCAAGATCCAGTCATCCCCCCAACGGTTGAATCGATTGTTTTCCTGGCGGAGATACTTGTCGGAAGAGGTATTGCTGAGCTACTTTTAGTCGAACCTCCCACATTGTAAAGATTTCTCGACTATAGAAATTACGAAGAAAATAATCAAGACCATTCCAGACGATATTCAGCGTAACTGAATTTCGCACTCCCCTTTGATACACTAAATAATCTTTCGATCCCCCTCTACTAAATTAAGAAAAATCTAGAACACGACCCGCGACCCTCTCTTCTAATTCTGTTGACGGGGAATTATCAGAGGACAACTATCTTGAGTTACTACGTATGAATTTCCGGTGAAGAAAATAGAGCTCTCGGAGAAGGATAGGAGAAATGCTGGGCTATGGAAGCTTCGAAAGTGTTGGGAAAGACGAATTAAGATTGAGAGGACATCACCTTGAAGGTTGGCAGAGGCAGCTATTCCTTCTGATTTCCCATGAGTTTCTGTGCTGGGCAGCGGCCGGGACTCATTTATTAAATTAGCTAGGCTTTTTGGGATCGTTCTCACCTCGGGTAGTCTATATAGACCGATCTAATCGGGGCTTGGACCTCGTAGTCCAGCAATGTGCGCAAGCACGACGTAAAGTAATTAAAAAAAGACGATTAACTTGAACCCTTAAGGATGTGTCTAAATCTGTTGGTCTTATCGAGCTACAGATGTAGACTTGAGTAAAATCAAGCTTATCGGCCAATCCCGCACACGTAGCGGGTACGCAAATTGACTTAACATAAGATCTTCTCCCCAGCCTATGCATTCCAGTCACAACAATGTTTTTTGAGAAAAGCTTGGGTGAGACTTAGTCTTAACTTCGCGTGCCATTTAGTACATGCCGAGACTCCTATTTTTACGAGAATTTAGCTAAGATAAAAGACATCTGGAGCGATTGATATGTTGAGTTTCGACAATGGCTGGTTTTAGTCGTAGACCATAAAGAATAGCTTAAAGTGGTCATAGAGCTTGTACCTGACTTAATTATACAAATCGTAGCCTTCTACAGGACCCAAATTACACGGTTCGGGGTCGGTTAAAGTTATCAAAGTAAATAAAGCTCTAAACTTTATCAAAAATTAGAAAACAACTTGCTTCTTTGTTTTTTTGGTGGCTATTGTCTCCGATTTTATTCACGGGTTATGTGCAGTGATAAAGACTTAATATTTCCCTTATACTTCACTCCGATAACTGTAGGATCTTCTAGACTAGACTATCTTCAAAGTGTCGAGAAGCCTAGACTTAAAATTAATAGTCACAATAGGTTATCTGATCTAAACAGATAATATGAAACAAAGAAAATCCAGCTTGGTTTGTCGAAAAAAATCTGCCTCAGGAGAATTCTTGATCTGTCAGAGTAAACCCGAGCGATTGTAAATACTAAACGTCGGAGATTGATTTGAGAGATCTAATTTTAATGTCAGCATTCATAAATACACGTGCTTGTTTCTCTTACCGAAGGCTGTCATTACGCAATTCTTCGTTCATCTGGATTACGTGTTGTACTGAGACTTTTGCTTGCGCTAACTTCTCATCTAAACCATTAGTCTATGATCTGATCCTAGGTTTTCTGATCTGACCTTAACTAAGTAAAGGGAAAGATGTGCGTACCGACGCTAAAGCGGCAGACGAGCTAGATTCGTCGTTTTTTGAACCAGTCACTTCAGCATGGTGAGCGATCGAGTCCGTGCTGATATTAGAATCGTTGTGCGTCATGTATAATAACTTGGCCTTAATTTTGACAATCAGTGATGAAAAATGAAAACAAAAGATTTGTATATAACTTTACCTCGGAGATTTGAGCATCTTTTACCTTCAACTGGGCCTCAGCTTCTTTCAGACGCTGTTCCATTTCAACTAATTTTCTTTCAGCTGCTTCGATAGCTTTCGTCAAATATTCATTTTCCTTGATGTGTTTTGATAGATTTTCGTCTTTCTGTCTCAGAAGTTGTTCAAGTGCCGCTTTGGCGGATAGGTGTTCTTTGGTAGCCGCCTCTGAATCTTTCTTCAGTTGTCCTTGAAGAGCTTCGAGCCTTGCCTTTAGACCATCTACTTCCGAAGTATCTGGCTTTTTATTGAGCACAGCGTCAAGTTCAGATTGAGCAACGGCTTTGTCCATCTTCTCCTGAGCCAAATCTCGCTGGTTTTGTTCGAGTTCTTTTTTGATCCTAACTATCTCATTCTGTGATTCCTCCAATTTCTGTCGAAAAGCTGACTCAAAATTTTTAAGCTTCTCAGTACTAATCACTGCCTCATGTTTATTCTTTGCAGACTCCTCCTGGAATACAGATATTGCTTCTCTGTGGGTAGCTTTCAAATTATCTAGTTCTGAGGTGTGAGCCCGGTTACTAGCATTAATGGCTTGATTACGAGCTTCTTCAAGGCTTTTTTCGTGAGATTTCTTCAGATTTTCAATCTCTATTTCATATTCTGAATTCCTATTTTTCAGAGAAGAATAATCTTTTCTTATCTGATTAAATTCTGTGGTGTGGGTCACTGATGCCTCATCATATCTCCTTTCAAGCTTGTTGTGTTCAACCTTGAGAGAGTCGAGGTGCTCACGGACTTCCGTATTTTGATTGAGAAGGGTTGTTTTCTGGTCTTCAAAGGCTAAAGTGATCTCTTGAAGTTCTTGCTGGTGTCTTTCCTGTAGAAGAGCCATCTCACTTTTTTTATCTATGAGCGTCTTCGTTATCAACTCAAGTTCGGTCTGTGTCTTATCGTAGAGGTCATCTTTACTCTTGCCATCAGCCTCAAAGCTTTCCATCATTTGTTTAGTTACGAGAAGTTCTGCCCTGGCTTGATTACATTCGTCACGTGATATCACTAACTCTTTTGAACTTTCTTCTAACAAATTCTTCACATCAATAAGCTTTTCTCGTGCTTCCTGGGCCTGCTTGCAGGTAGATCTTGAACTTTCTTCTAGTTCTCTATTTCCCTCTATTAGTGTTGCTATCTTTGCATCTTTGTCTGCTTTCTCTTTATCAGCCTCCATCTTTAAATTCGATATCTCTTGATTGTAACGTTTTACGTTGTCCTCGAGCACTTGCTTGTGGCCCTCTACAGAATTGGCCAGAGCCACGGTTGACTCTTCAATTCGAGTTTGAAACTCTTTAACAATAAGATCGTGCTCTTTCTTGAGTTCCGAGATTACTTGCTCACAGGTAGCATCTTTCTCATAAAGCTTTCGTTCGTATTCTGAGTTTAAAGCGGATAGAGCAGCGGTATGCTTGTCGGCTAAGGAATTTTCCAAGTCAGAGAGCTCCACATGATTTTTATCTTTCAGAACTTGGATTTCCTGGTTCAACAGTAAAATTTGTGACTTTAGGTCTTCAATTTCCAAAGTTTTTTCAGATAATGAAATGTTTAAGGAATCCTGCGCATGCTGGGAGACAGAAAGTTCGTCTCTTATTTTGCAAAGAGACTGTTCATGCTCCTCTTTGAGCTTTTGAGCTGCTGTGGCTATCTCTGAAGCTTTCATCTGCTGCGCTTCTTCAATTAATTTTTTTAAGGATTGATGAGCATTCTTTTCGGCAGACTCTGCTTTTTCTAATTCCAACTTTAATCGTTCTACTTCAGCCTTATATTCCGCATTAATCTTGTCGATTAATTCTTTATTTTTTATTACAATCTCTTCTACTTCGATATTTTTTCGGTTTCTTTCAGACACGTCTATATTGGCTTCATGAATCTTTTTCTCTGCGGCTATCAATTCGCTTTTTAGTGCCTCGATTTGTGCTTCCTGTTCGGTTAACTTTATCTTTAATTCATCTATCTCCTTTGGTGTTGAAATTGAGTTCCTTGCCGAAGGTCTAGTTGTTGTAGTTGGACCTGAAGTTCCAGAAAGTTTTTTCTTAGAATCAGCTACAGCAGTAGTGGATGATGGCTTTGGTGATATCACAGATTTAATCTTAGCGTTGCTTGAGGATTTTGTAGGATTATTATTCAGTTTAGCAGAGGATTTTAAGCTTGCTGAATCAGCTGTATTTGTTGGCCTTCGCCCAGAAGTGGTTGATATTCCGCGTTTTTCTGCGAGAGTTTCAGATCTAGTGGGAGGGTAAGCTGATACTGTAGGGGTCAAAGAGGCTCTGCGACTTGACGATGAAGCTAATATCTTCCTTCTTTCATCTCCTGATCCTCCAATGGAATTTACAGAGCGAGTATGTCCAGAAGTTTGACTAGTAACGGATATGGTTGATTTCCGAGAAGATGAAGTTTGAGCTTTAATAGGTTGTATAGTAGTTCCGCCTACCTTAGCAGTGGCCGAGGCTGTGGATCTCATAACCGAAGATGAAGAGCTCACAGGACGCTTGCTTCCAGTGCTGCGTTTAGGAGGTATGCTTTCTTCCTTCACAACCATCTTTGAATCGTTCTTTGGAGTCTCGGGAGCCTCTTTTTCAGTAGCTGTATCATTTTCTGAAGCTTCATTCCCCGTAACTTCAATTTCTGAGGGATTCTTGATGCGTACAACTTCATCCTGAGGGGACTGGGGGTTTTCAGTCATGTTGATGGGTTAAAGTATGATTTTTGATATATTTTTTATTTGGCAGCTTAAAGCATATGGTTACTCCAGCAAAGTGGCAGGGAACTAGCTACTGCAAATCTAGATAAAAGTGAGTTGAGAGCTGCACAATTTTTTGGATACCCTGACTGTTCTAAAACAGGTTAGATCAGAATGTCTATAGAGTCAAACAAACAAGTAGAGATCGACACGATAAAGACGAACTCCACATACCGTTGTACAGTCGTCCCTCTCTAACTCGATAGTGGGTCCCAGTATAAGTGTTAAAAATATTAATTGTAACTTGCACTTTTATATTTGCAACACTTACCCTTACAGGTCGTTTTAAGGGCAGGGGTAAGTATTGCAAATGTAAATGGTTGAATACCAATGAATATTTTCAACACTTATACCTAGACCCACTATCGAGTTAGAGAGGGACGACTGTACTTTTGAATTTCCCCAAGTCAAATTCTTCGTAGTCCAATTTTATCAAAATGTAGGGGTCCTTTATCATACACACATTCTTTAATACGCTCAACTTCTTTTCGAACGCATCTAGGGCAATAGTCGTTTGTATGCAAAATAAGTTGTTTAATTTCCATGATCATAAAAAATCAGAATGTCGCTCACGATCTCGGGGAGTTCTGGGCATGCTAAAAATATCTTAGTTGAGCAAATATTCGGATTAAGAACATGTCACAATTCAAGACGACGTAGCTACGCATAATCAGAATCACCGTTGACAGTGTTTTAGATATTACCCTGCTTAGTTTAGATATTGATAGTATAACTTTCTCAAGACTAAATTGGGGGTTTAAAACAAAACGGACAATTCGATGATGAAGTATGTTATTGCCATTTTTTCTTTGTGAGCACAGAGCTAAAAATAACTCCATAATTTCAGAAGGAAGTGGAAGACGCAGAGCGATGGATGGACAAATTTTGGTTTCTAACAAATTGATTTTTAACAAAAAAAGTCTGAACTTCAAAGAGTTTAGTTGGGAATGCGGACAAGCCCGAAGCTTAATTTTGTAATCCCGTCAATACTGCCGAGCGCTCAAACGTTAGAGTCGTGATACAAACCCCGCCCTTGAAATTTGGCTGCAACAGTTTTTTGATGCTGAATCCGTCGAGCGGTGAACGCAAATTGAATTACTAAATTAAATCGGGTTTGATATCCGCGTCGCTACAGCAGCAGACGTAATCACGTCCTGTAAATTTATGTGCAACCTGTTGGAAATATGCCAGATATGATTAGTCATCTGTCCACGTCATTTTTCTGCACGTGATCCAAGTTTCTGTACTTAGTTTCTTTCTGTAGCTAGTTAGGTATGATACGTTCTGCAACTCCATGACTGGGGAACTCATTATTCCTCAACACAACCTGTAACAAATAATCGCGTAAAACGAAACCTGCGAAGCATTCTAGCTACTTTCAAATCTTAAAATACTGTTCGTAACCTAGAGGCTGATTGCAAGATGAATCATAAAATAAAAAATATATAAAACTCACAAAACACATGTGCTTCAGGCTATTTACTAATTCCACAGTCTCTAAATTTCAAAGGTCCTCTCTAGTAACCATTCATTCCTAATTCATCTTCTAATTTTTTGTATGTACGTTTTTACCAATTTGAGCGTAATCGACGTCCAGCTCTAAAACTTAAAATGGCAGAATTACTTCGTCGAAATGGAATATACCCGGACTTACGTTTCTATTAAAAAAATGTATGGCGCGGTCAAAAATCACGCTAGGTCTGCTAGATATGCCATCGCCAGCAATTCAGAATAGAGAAAAGAGTGAAGAAAGAAAATCCCAGCCTGTCAGAAAAATATAATGTTTCACAGCGAAGTGGACGAGAGACGCTGGAAACGATGTAGACTGACGCAAAATACCAGCTGTCCTTTCACATTTGAGGCCAGAGAGGAGCCCTAATCTTATAATAGTCTTAGACTCAAGATACAACGAATAAACACAACTTTACACATATTAGGGCGCATGATAGGCAGCTGGTCGAGCTTGTCTCAACACGAGACCATACCAAAAGTTTTACGATATTGCACAGCTTATGTTTAGTTTGGAAACGGTAGAACAAGATATCAAGGATACAGGGCAACTGGCCATACTCGTAATTAATGGTTTGATGACTAGGCACATTCCACACATTAAATTGAAACGATACTACGGAGAGAGAAATTGTTTTGTGTAATTCCGTCGAACTATGACCATCAAATAGTTTTGTTAGATACTAACTACCTGAACGGTTCATATGTGCAGCAGATTTACCAATTTGATCTCTGATTTAATTTAATCCCAAATGAAATACAGTCCGTAAATAGTACAAAAACCCCAAGGTAATAAATAGGTTGTAATATATCGAGATGTTGTTCAACAAAGATGTACAAAAGCAATTAAGCATACATGTACAGGGGGACAAGGTTATGTTTTGTCCCACATTATTATAGCGAGGTTTTACTGTAGGCGGTAAAGCCACGGTGAAATTCTTTTTGCATGGTATCCCAGTCCTCTCACATAATCTTTTTGGCAAGTCCCATCTTTGCAACAACAGTCGTCCCTTTCTAACTCGATAGTGGGTCCCGGTATAAGTATTGAAAATATTCATTGTAATTCAACCATTTAAATTTGCAATACTTACCCCTGCACGCAGAATGACCTGTAAGGGTAAGTGTTGCAAATATAAAAGTCCAAGCTACAATGAATATTTTTAACACTTATATCAGGACCCACTATCGAGTAAGAAGGGATGACTGTACTCTATTACAGGGGTAAGAAGTGTAGCCCCACATTCTGTGTAATTTACATGGGCTATCCCTGACATTCCGACTTTAGCGCTACAAAAATGGCTAGACTAAGGCAATAAGGCAACCGAGGCATTCCTTCTTCCTTGAACCTTCTCTCTTATGTTCGATAGTTGCACGGCATCCTCGTGCCACACTAAATCGGTTGACACGACATATCGAATAACCTATATCCTCACGATAAACTGCGAAGAAAAATGAGCACCCCAGCATTTCCCACTACTCCAAGATCACGGAGCCAGCTTTCTAGGGATCAGCGAGTCCAGATATACACGTTACGTGGCCTTGGTTTTACTCATCTCGCCATCGGTAATCAACTCGGTATCACCGAAAGAAGGGTACAGTATGCCCTTGCAAGGCAATGTCTGACGCCCAAAAAGCGAAATGGCCGACCCCACGCCTTGAACGCTCAGCAGGAAGTTGAGCTTGAAGAGTTTGTCACGTCTTCAAGTGAGGCCCGCCAGATGAGCCACCTGGAGCTTGCTGCTAAGTTTTCCCACTGGAATTGTGGCCAAATCGCAATCAAAAGTGCTCTTGAGAGAAGAGGGTTCAAGCGTTGCATTGCTCAAGCGAAGCCTACTCTAACGCCTGCACATATGAGGAAAAGATTAGAGTGGGCGGAAGAACACTCTTCTTGAACACCTGAACAGTGGTCCAAAATTCTTTGGTCTGATGAGACTTGGGTCACTGGTGAACGTCACACAAGAGTATGGGTTTCGAGGAAGGTGAGTCCAGATCTCAGCCATATATCAACTGCATTAATCTAATTTTTTAGCCCGAGGAGACATATTATCACACTTGCCTGGTTCGAAAAGGTCCTCGAAAGCGTGGTTGGATGTTCTGGGGCTCCTTTTATGGGAACCAGAAGGGCCCTGCCCTCTTCTGGAGTAGGGATTGGGGGACTATAAAAGCGGAGAGTTACTGCCAGAGGATTGTTCCTTTAATCCACGCGGCAACACAACCAATTGACTCTCACGGCCCTCTTCTCTTTATGCAGGATGGTGCTCCTGCCCATTCTGCTCAACGTACGAAAAGAGAGCTGTCATCAAGGGGGGTAGATTTCATAGTCTGGCCGTCATATTCCCCAGACCTGAATCCAATTGAGTCAGTGTGGGATATGATGAAATCCCATATTGAAGAGCACGACCCAGAATTTGATTCTGGTAATCCATCTGAGGAAGTGCTCCGTAATGCAGTCCTAGAGGCATGGGAGTCAATTTCTCAGGAGCAACTGGCTACGCTTGTAGAGAGCATGCCAGAAAGGTGCCAGGCAGTCATCAGAGCAAAAGGAGGTTCGATTCCTTATTAATGATGCTTAATTATTGGTAAAAATGTATTTAATACTTGATAAAAGCTAGCACTTTTGAATAGAATATCATCATTTCAATGAGTTACAGGGATCTCCTACACTTCTTTTATCACGCAAAATTTCCCATACAAATAAGGTTCAGCTATTGTCGGATTTGGTATGGTCAAAATATTGCAGCCAATGGCATATTGTATAATCCCTGTGAGATCTTGGCATTCAGGGGTTTCCTTCACTATTTACCCCTGCAATAGAGCAGAATCACAAATTTAAAGACAAAAAACCTATTGGACTACCATCGGCGTCTATGACTGGCTGAAATCTCGCTGGTATGCTTGCAATCAGGGCTCGAAGCTGAACCGGCGTTATAGACTGCCAAGCCTCCTCGATAAACTCACGGACCTGTAACCGACTACGCTGTCTACCTTGACCAAGCTTAGATTATTGGGCCTGTATGTATGATTTCATCACACACTATACAGCCTCTATCGGATTTAGATCTGGAGAGAAAGCCGGCCAAGAGATCAGTTCAATTTCGTTAGATCCGAGGTATACTATTGAGAGGGTGGCTTTATGTGTTGATGCGTTATCTTGCATGAATCTGATAGGGCAACCTCCAGGTCCAGGATTTCTCCTAATCCGGTGCACAACTCGGGGGAGTAAAAGGTCGCGGTGGTAATACTTTGCCCGCATAAAGTGGCAGAGCTCACTTTATGCGGGCAAAGTATTACCCCCGCGACCCTGTACAGTCGTCCCTCTCTAACTCGATAGTGGATCCCGGTTTAAGTGTTGAAAATATTCATTGTAACTTGCACTTTTATATTTGCAACACTTACCCTTACAGGTCGTTTTAAGGGCAGGGGTAAGTATTGCAAATGTAAATGGTTGAATTTCAATGAATATTTTCAACACTTAAACAGGGACCTACTATCGAGTTAGAGAGGGACGACTGTATGTGTTACAGTTATAAGTAAGTAGTGCAATGGCACTAACTTTCGAGTGTAGAGTATGATTCCTTGGGGTGAGGAATAATTGAGAATAGATATAGGTGTGTAATAGTATATAGATTTAACTTATCGCCTATGGAGATTGAAGTATCCTCATTATATACATAATCCTAACACCCTTATTCTATTATTATACTCAGTGTTTTCCACAGACTGAGTTGCTCTTCATGCTGTTAGTCCGTCGAGTCGTGTACTCGATCTCAGTCTCATCATGCGATAAGTGTTGTTTTATGCAACTCATCTTACATGACTATTATCACGAGATTGAATCTATGCAACACAACATCTGCTAGTCAGTGCTGTCAACCTAGCAATCTCTATTATTTCATGCTTCTACATGTATGCATTCCTGGTACGTGTATGCTTGATTGCTACTCCTAAATATGTATCATAACTCATGAGTCGCAATTCACAACAGTATGTGCTCAGTGTAGCTTTCCCCATTATCTTTCCCAGAATAGGTGGTCTCCTTTTTGCGATCCAGTAGAGGAGCTCCAAAACATCCACAAATTATTAAGCCTTTGCTTTTCTATCGCACATATATTGTCATATTCCTCACCTATTTTAGATATTGTCAGTCTTTATGTATAAAACAGTAAATTTGATAGGCTGCCCTTCCGAGTGCTGTATTGGGATAAAATCTTCCCATCATTGATCCAAGTTTCATCGCTCCAAAGGATGAGCGATCCGTCTTCTTGAGTTAAATGAAGGTAAGCGTCAGCGCATGCCTTACGGATACGCCTATATTCCTCCGATATTGGAGGCTTGTTTCTGGAGAGGCAGTGTAAATATCCCCTCTTGATAAGAACGTTCTTGACAGCTTTTCACCCACGTTCGAGTCGGAAAAGTTCGAGGCGAGTCGGATGTACGGGGATTTTCCCGTCACATGAGAAGAACAAACAAAATCCTCCAACACATCTACTTGCTCATGATCGAATTTTGGAGAAGCGCCTTTGCTGTTTTTAGGAGAGACGTAGCCGCAACGTACGGTATATTTGACTTGTGCGAACCTAATCCCGGGAAACTCAGCGGTATATTTTGAATTGTTACCGGTTTGTTAGAGTGTGAGAATCAGTAACTTTTAGAATAATTTTTTCCCCTCAAGTTTGATCGATACTAAATTGTAGCTTCTGATCTTGAGTGAGATTACGGAATCTTTAAGGCGTCAATAGAGCATTTATTGTTTGATGATTCATACTGTCAAGATGATCAGTAAACGGGGAGAAGTTTAGATCGTAACCTGCTTGGGTAAATTTGATAAAAATCTTATCTAGTGGCTGTACGTATACGACAAATAGACTGATGGCATTAACTGAAGTGGGGTGGAACCGTCATGATGAAGGGCAACATGTTACAGTAGAGCCCCTCTTAGATAATAGTGGGTCCCAGTATAATTACTGAAGAGATTCATAGAAATTTTACCGTTTATATTTGCAATACTTACCCCTGCATGCAAAATGACCTGTAAGGGTTAGTGTTGCAAATATAAAAGGTAAAATTTCTATGAATCTCTTCAGTAATTATACCGGGACCCACTATTAGCTAAGAGGGGTTCTACTGTATTTCACGAACAACATTAAATCAGATAGTTCAGCCGAGGATGAGTATTGGAGCACTAACTCACTTGACCGGCCTGAAATATTATGTCAGCGTAATTTGTTTCAAATATATACAGGGGTAGGCCATAAGATCAGCGTTAACAAGGATATATTCTACTCTGGTACTACGGTATTAATCATGTATAGGCGCTAAAATTCGACTTTTACAGGGTATATAGGCTTTTACTAACTTGAATTAGCATGACGATAAGTAGATCTCCCCACCTAAACTTTAAATTTGTATGGCAAAAATTTCACAACGAAATATTCGTTGGTTTTGCTTTTTTGGTCCATTATAGCCCTCTATTCACTTTTTAATTCATTAATACATTTCATAAATAAATTATACTTCTATCTAGCTAATAATTTACATATCCGCCTTCAGCTTCGTAAACGGCTCTGATTCTTCGGGGCATCGAATCTATCAGTTTCTCCAAGTCATCCCCATTAAACCCCAGATCCCACGCCTCGTTCACTATTTGACGAAGATGCCCTTGACTGCGCTGCCCCCCTTGATCCAACGCTGGATAAAGACGCTCCATGTACGCTTTCATATAACTCCACAAAGTTTCTATCGGATTTAAATCAGGAGAATATGGCGGCCACTCCATTAGAGAAATATTCCTCCTTTCAAACTCACGCATAGTTTGCCTCGACTTGTGAGGAGGGGCGTTGTCCTGCATCACATCTAGTCCTGGTTCCCGAAAGACCGCACTCTCTGTGAGAGGCACTATCCTCTCGCAGTAACTGGCCGCAGTGATATGGCCCCACTCCTTCTCCCAAATCAGGCAAGGCCCCTTCTGTCGTCCAAAGAAAGATCCCCAGAACATCCACCCAACTCTCCTCCGCGTCTTGGCTAGGACACAGGTATCTTCGTACTCTTCCCCAATCTTTGACTTAAACTTAGCTCAAGGGAACTCTAAATCTTAGGAGCCTTTAAGGGACTACTGACCTTTCTTGTGACCCAACGATCACTTTGCCGACCATTCATAGCCCAAGTCTCGTCGGACCAGAGGACTCTCATCCAATGTTCCTTCCGCCAGTGGAGATGTATTCTGGCAAACTCATATCTCTTCAGTTTGTTGACTGAAGAGATAGGAGGTTTTAATCGTGCAATCCTGCGTGCATATCCCCTCTTTGCCAGTTCACGTCGGATCACATTCTCGCTCACACCAAAGTGCCGAAATATAAAATGTGCAAGTTGGAAAAATGACATCCGACGATTTTCCGATGATAAACAGACGAAAAATTCTATTTCATCGACCTGGGAACTACTTAGAATAGGTGGCCTACCACTGGAGTACTGAGGCTCGGTATTTTCAACGCTCATGGTGTATTGTACCTGTCGCCATGTAATCCCAAGGCGTTGAGAGATTGACGTAACTGTGTCCCTCACTGGCCAAGGTTCTAACCTGTACATGTTACTCTCTTAACCTTATCAATTTGTAGATTTCAGACTTACTTGAATACGTTGAGTTTGTGTTAGGCGTTTTGCATAAGTAGGAGATGCTGATGATGGAGAAGGTTGTTGAGGTGAATCCATCTTTGCGGCAATCTAGTACAGTAAATTAAAATCTTCTAAAGTAGTTGACCTAAGGTTCAGATGCACTCACATGAAGTAAAAATTAGATAGATGAATGAAATAAAAGTATGCCGTTGAGCAAAATAATAGTAAATAGCTGACAATGATTTAAACGAAACGACCTCAGGTGTGCGCGAGTGAAGAAAGGTGCAGGCATGAAGGTGGGCGTTGGACTTCATATAGAGATGCATATCTCTTATGCCTTAGGCCATAAGATTTTAAAATTTGAAGCTAACAGGGATACTGTGGATCTATCGTGAGGTAACCTAGAATATCACCACTTTATCTCCACTTTATCCCCGCTTTAACCCCTGTACCCTATAAGAAGCGGATCAACGAACAATACCCTATCATGAGAGTAAGCCCTGAGCCGGAGTACTGTATTCCCTTTCGGTTATTATTTTTATCCTTAGTAGTATCATAGCAATTTTCATGGAATTAGGGACAAAAATAAAAAAGAAACGGACCACAAGTACCTTCGATTGCCCGAACTATATGTTTTTATAATCTTATTACTACGATATCCTAGCATGAGAAGCATTTTATTATATGTCTTGCTGGATTCGGATTATCTTCTTCAGTCTCACGTGAAGCATATGTCAACTACCCAGACTCCACTTGCGAGAATGACCTGGAGGGTGTACCACTTCACTATCCGTCCCTTACCACAGCATTATCTTTGGGAAGCAATCCCTGTAAATTTTATAAAACCGAACATGTTGATGGCTAGTAATATCTAGAAAAGGTAATGAGTCACCGACACTCACACTAGAAGGTCCAGTCAATCATGCAGCTTGATAATCATTTTCCATAACTGATCTGTTATCGGTACTAGCGCCAGAAGTTCCTGTACCCTCTTGTTGTATTCAATACTGCAATGACCATGTGTATGGATGCGAAGGAGTAGCACTCGATGCAAGGTGATTTATTGTACGTTACATTCATCTATTATCCCTAAACAACCTACAAGATAAAAATCAACTTTAAACAATTACAGTATTGTAGTACTTGCCTAGATCGTAATAATTATTGTATAGGGGCTCAGGGCTAACTAAACGTAGGATAGATGATAAGTTATATGCACAATGATTTGATGTTTGTATTATCGGAATAAACAGGCCTTACGTTCTAGCCTGCGTTCACTTAGCCCTGAGTCCTTGTACTTATATCAGTACCATTAGTGATAGCTTGCACGACTTTGGCCAATGAAGTAGCTCACCAACCCCTGCTAAAAGGTATACTTTTTGGTTTTAAGGTTTTACAAGCCACCTACAGCGCAAGGTTGAGAAAGCCATAATTGACCAATCATATCTAATAACGTTAAAAGTAAATCTTGCCTATGTCAATGACAGGGCTCTGTGAGCAAACTAAGGCGAATTCGAGAGCAGGAGTATATTTTCCAGTCGTATTGCATGGGTGTGATTTTTAATGCCGTCTATCTGATGTTTCCTGTTTCTACACGGTATACCCCTTATGATTTTTTCTTTGTCCCCAATCTCATGCATATTTTGTAGGGGATAAGGGACGAAATAAATTCCAGAAGGGTGGTATGAATATTATTACTAACGGTACAGGTAGTAAACATACAACGGTCTAGCCAAGACTTTTACAGGATGACCTTCAGCTGTTATGAGAATACTGAGCTGATGCTAGGTATACAAGTAAACAAAAATATGAAGCTTGAGTGATTGTGAACAGGTCTATCAGTACGAGTTCATAAAACCTGAATTTGAGTACGATGTACTAGCCATGGGGAGAGTATCTATGCCTGCCGTTAATGAAAGATTTTCATATCCTATTGACACGGACGAATTAAAGTCCCATTTATCCGAAAATGAAAGTGCAAGTGAAGATAAAAGCGGTGGCAGAACTTCCGGATATCCTTGCCACAAAGCAAGGCCCTTGCGATTATGCCAAAAAAAAGCACGTGCTAAGCTGGAGTAAAAATCAAGCAGACCAATTGGATTTCCCTCGCAGCTCCTGGTATTGACAAGCAGCAGAAGTATTAATCCCAGCCTATTGACATTACCGCAAAGGATCAGTCATTTGAAATAGCCACCCTCCCGAGCATCATACGAGAGGTTTACATTTGAAATAGAGTCTCCAATCACAACCTTGCGAGTATCTACTTTTTGACCCTACCAGAATATCGAAGTGAGTCCAGCATGGTGCCATTCGAATTGTTCGCCGTCATTGAGAGAGGATTATGACTGACCATGTATCAAAAGCTTAGGATTCAATGTTTGATTTGCGGAGTAGGTTCCGGAGCCTTTTTGCCGGGCGTAAACCGAAGAACACCCCCGAAGAAGAGGCCGCGGCAGCAGCATCTCAAGACGCCGAAACTAACAATAAATCTGAACCTACCACTGTTGATAAAGCAGATGAAGGTCTGGTGACTGCAAAAGCTGAAGAGACGAATGCTACAGATACTCTTGTTAGTAATGAAGCTATTCCTGGCCAACCTCCAATCAAAGATGAATCTTCCACACTCGTTGAAAAGCTTATTGTCGAAGAACCTGTTACAACAAGCACTGCTATCAAGCAAAGTAAATCTACTGAAAATGTAACCGTAAGTTGACTTCAGACTTCGTCAACTCTGTCGTCGAAGAAAAACTAAAACTGATACTTCACTATTTCTTAGACTAATGAGGAAGCTAATAATCAAGGTACTTCTTCCACGGTGGATCTGGAGCCCTCTGTAAGAAAACTGTATGGAAAACCCAGTAAATAAAGTACTAATTTAATAGACACCATCAACAAATTCCTTGATCTACCCAGAAGACCAAATAAAAAGCGAACAAAAAGTCATTGTTTCTGAAAGCAACACCCCAAACACTACTGATGGAAATTCATCTTCAACAAACGATGTCCTCACTACTCCTCAAGAAACATCTGAAACCATTGAGAACATACCTGAAGAAATGAACAAATTAAAAAGTAGTAAATCAAATTCTCAGCTAGAATTACCCGAAAGTGTAAACTCAGATTCTATCATGGATAGTCCTGCTCCTGCTGAAGAACAGCTTAAAGATGCTACGACAAAGCAAAAAATATCTGTCGCAGAGTCAAGCCAGCCAGGTGATAAAACCTTCGCCCACGGCTCTTTGGAAAACAACAGCGAGGCTACCATAGGCGCCGATACTGCCGTAGCGTCTAAACTTGAATCCGAAGAGACCGCGGATGAAGATACTCCTACGATAGAACCCACTCTCAATGGAGGTGAGAACTCTGACACTACTCATTTTAATCCACCTTTGGATGAAGAAGTAACTAAAATTACCACGAAATTACCTGAAGAAGCAGTGATATCAGGAAAAGAATCATTTAAAGCTGAGGTAACAGATGCAGCTGATGAAATTTCGAGTCCTCCCGACGAGGCAAATGTTGTAGCTAAAGTAACCTCTCTTTCCGCCGAGATGAATCCCGGGACCGCAGAGTCTATTGAAGTGTCCAAAGAGGAAATTATTTTGACTGAAATTAATCAGATTTCCAGCCAGAATATCGCCTCTGGATCCTTAAACGTTGATGCGCAGGCTACTGTTGATACCGATGCAGTCGTAACTCAACAAATTGAGTCTGAGCAGATTCAAGAAGATGCTCTTTCGGAAGAAGTGGCTGCTTGCAGTGAACAGAATATTGATTCCTCTTTAACTGATAAAAATGCGTCGTCGAAAAGTGAACTTCCAGAGGAGGTTAAAGCATCAGAAATCAGTTTATTAGGAACTAGATTAACACCCACTGATAAAACTCCAGATTATGTCGAAGATAATTCTGTTCTGATTGAAGAAAAGACGAAAGCTACCGAAACTAAAGAGGCGGCACCTGCCGAAGATTATAATGAGATACCTAGGCAAACTTCCACTACTCACCCAATAGATGTTACTATTGGGGCAAATGTTACTACTGAATTAGTCTCAGCGCATAAATCTGAAACTGAGCGCGCCTCAGAAAACTATCAAAAAGATGCAACATCACTCCCGAGTGAGATCTTACGGCCTACAGTGAGCGACCCTCCTCCGATCGAGGATATAGCCTTACCCTTAAACAAGCTATCTAAAGAGGTCGATTTATCGAAAGATATACCACAATCAACTCACCAAAAAACATCTACCGAAGGAGAAGCTGCAACAGATTCCGCTTCTGCGGGAGAGAAAGAAATCATTCCAATCAAGGAAAAGGATAAAGCTTTAGATTTCGTTGAAAAACCGATTCCTGAAGCTGAGGCAACCGAAGCCGCGGAAGATATGCCTGTTTATAAGAATGTCTCCGAGGAGGAAGATGAAACAAAATTTATGTCTGAAATTGTTCACTCTGAATCTGGTACAACTCAAGTCGCACAAAAATCATCCGGCTCAAACAACACTGAGGAAGAAATAAATTTGGCAATTCAACTGTCAAACGAACTCAACATCCCGATCGAACAATCTTCAAGATTAAATGATACAACAAATTCTTTTGATACTAGCTCTACATCAGTCGATAACAGTCTTACACCCCACGAGGAAGAATTCAAGAACAAAGTTGTATCAGAGGCTGAAGCTGAGATCATTCAATACCCTTCGGAAGACTTGCCAGTTCCCGTCAGTAAAGAGCCTATTACGGCAGAAAATTCTGCTCAGCTTCCTTCAGATGCCATTGAAAAAAATTTAATTCATTCGAATCTGACGCAAGAGCTCGCTGTTGCTATCGATGAAACCAAAGATCTCCCTGATGTCTCAGACACTAATGTTTCTGAGACAGACCCAGATTTGACTCAGGAAGTATCTATATCTATCTCCACTGAGGAAAATTCAACACTAGTCGATCAAACTAAAGTCTTTGGTACCCCGCAAAGGTATATATCCTCGGCAGATGAAGCATCAGCCGCCCCTGAAGTCTCTTCCTCTGCTTCGTCCCAGGAAATAGGTCTCATGGAAGGAGAATCGGTTCCCGAGAGTACACAAACTCGACCTGAAGTACAAGTAGCACCGGGAATAATTTCTAGCACAAGTAGTGCCAGCGATGAAAAGTCTACAGCAAAAGATCCAGTCTCTGAGACCACAGTTGACGCCCACTCTGTTCCTATCAAGGCAAGCCCTGAACAAAAAAACTTCGAGACCGAAAATTTGAACGAATCAGGAGATATGGTGAACAAATCTGAACTGAAATTTTCAGAAAATGAATCATCTACTTCCAGAACTCTTACGGCTCCATTTGCTGAAAAAACTGAAACCTCTGAAGCACACGAACCCCTAGCAGACGAAATCGAAGAGAGTTCTCCGAAAGAGAATACGACTTCTAACGATATTACCCAGCAGGAGGCTACAAAATCTAGTCGTACAGCAGATGAAGTCCCAAAATAAAGTAAATCCTGTTGCCAATGATGACAATTTAATCCTGGTTACAGAACACTAGGATCGAATGAGGAACTTCCTGAGGCCTTCAAAATTTTAGAGGTTTTCAAAACTGACGTAATTCCATCAACCGAAACTCCGTCTGCAGTTTTACCTCAGGTCATCACCTATCTAAAGAAGACAGCAAGTATAATTCCTGTTGACTCTCGTTCAGGAATTACAATTGCTGCTACCACAATAGTTGATGAGAAACATGCTTCAACTGAATCCACCCCGGCATAAACTCTGCGGTCGTTGAGTTTTGCTCTGAAGTGATATTTCATGATTTGACTATAATGATATGAATTGGAATTGATGTAAAGTGGAATTAAACGGAAACTTGATTCTCTTGCGAATTATTTGTAAAGTTTAATATTATTATTGTAGAAGGCTTTAATTGCTTTGCTTTAGAATTCTACAAACGCTCGCTAAATCATCATATTAGCAAGATATGAAGATGTATATAGGATGCTTGTTTAAGTTGTGTTCTTTGGCAGTATCTCATTTCAAGAGATGATTCTACTTCTGGCTAAATCAAACTATTTGCAACATCAGCGCTCTCAAATAGAAGAGCTTGACAAAAATTTTGTGCATCGACTCTATATCTAGTAACTGTAGCGCAAAAACGTTAATTTACTTTAGAAGTATGAGTCTGGATGGGCTTTGGATAACTTTTAGACTCAACTCCCGCAAAAACGATCTTGTGAATTAAGTACTCTGTGTTAGAATATATATATCTCATTATACAAATTAGTGGAACTTTGAACAAAAATTGTAGCAGAGCGATTGAGCTTGTAAGGCTTTAGAAATCACGTAGAATAAATTAAGACAAGTTGTAGGTTCTCAGTTGGGATTCAGTTATTGATAGCGAAAGAGGTGTATCTCGGTATGATTTGGGGGACGAAGACGGCGTTTCTACATGTACGTGGTGTCCCCTACGAACCTGGAGTTTATCTTCAGAGCCAACAGCAACACGCATTACTTGGTCACGGAGGAAAAGTCATCCATACGAGTTTCCGGGGCGTACCCAGCTCCCGTTATGGTGGTGATGGATCGGACTAAGTTGGCCCTTTTACCAAGATGAATTCTCACTGTTTACAGATATTCTGGCATTATAATGTCTCCCGAGGAAAGAGCACCGCTACCTGAGCGCTTGTGGTGTCGGTATAAGGAGGATATCTGGACTATTTATTTATTTATTTTTACAAGTCTACCGGGCTTCAGCTACGCCTAGGGCCCCGTCCCTGGGGGGATATGGTGACAAATATGTACTAAACCAATTAACAATAAATGGGGAGCCAAAAGGCCTTGGAAACTGAATTCGTGAAAGTGTAGTGAGCGCTGTACAGCGGGACTCTCACATAGACATAAGTCAGACGGGACGGATCGGGCAAATTTCCGATAGGAATTTTGTCTTCTCCAAAACAGAGGAAAAACGCTTGGCACCACGGGAGTTGCCGAGAAGCAAATCTAGTGTCCCTAGGCTTCTTCGGTGACCAGTTGAGGCTAGTCTCTCTCGAACTAGGGGGCAGAAAACTAGGTGGGTAATTGACTTGTCACCCCCGCAGGAACAAGTCAAGTATGCATCTTTGTGACGGAATCGGTCGTGATAAGCGCGAAAGTCTCCATGTCCGGTTCGGCATTGAATAAGGTACCCAAGATTACGGCGGGGGAGTCGTAGCTCCTCGGGGGGCTTCTTGGGAAATGGCATCCCTAATTCACAGTAGGTGGAAGGAGCATGACTTTGCCACCATGCGGAAGTCAGGTCCCATATATACTGTTTCATCTTTGTCCGGGCTCCAGCGAGAGATGCAGCAGGAGGAGCCGGTTGGCGGGCAGCCTCGCCAGCTAACTTATCGGCTAATTCATTACCAGGGATCCCCATATGGCCGGGTGACCACATCACGTGGACTTTACCTGGGGCTGCAATTGGCAGAATTCTCCTTGAGGGCCACTGGGAGGCGAGTTTTCGGAATTCGAATATTTCTTGCTGTGAGGATTTGGAGGGTGTTGCATCGAGAAGGCGTCGCGTTGCCTCTTGATTGTCTAGAATTACATGGATATTAGATGCCAGGTGGGTAAAGGGACCTGCTATGGCAGCCTTAAGCCCTGCGAGAGCACCGACAATCTCAGAGTCGTAGACCTCAAAGTCACGGCCTAGCGGAACTCTCACTGTTGATACGGTTATTCCCTTGCGGAGAACGACGGCACCTGCCCCAGCAGATCCATCTTTTTGTTTGGAACCGTCGGAGAAGACGAGGATGTCCCATGGTGGAAGGTTTCTGATACGCCGAGAAGCTTCTTCAGAGGAGAGTTCAGCCCGGGTTAGAGTTTGGGGGGCTCTATACGAGGGCGTTACAAGCCGAGGACGGGGAAAGCGCGGAACGAGCTGAGCCTTTCCAGTTAAGCGGGTATGCGCCCGGGATTCATTGGATCTTTTGACCAGGGGGTGAAAGTGGTCAGCGGCGGCTATTTTAACAGCAGAGTTGAGGCGCGTCTCTTCGAGTAGAATGTGTGCTGGTTTGAGCCACACCTCCCTTAGGAGTGCTGCAGTGGGAGTGGTTTTGTATACTGGTAGGATTGCTCTAGCCAAATTGACCAGAGCTCGAGTGACCATGGATACAAGGTGTTGGGATCGGGTAGAAGTCAAGCGGCCATGCCGGGTATAGGTGTTTCCACGCCACCAAACCTCCGCACCGTACAAAAGGACCGGTGGCACCGCAGCTAAGGCTGCAGTACGCAGAAAAGTTGTTGGTACACTACGGTTGGTATTTCCAAGCTGTTGAATGTGGGCGCTAATCCGTTGCGATTTGGCACTCCATTCCTGCACATGTTGTTTGAAAGAGAGCTTGGTGTCGAGGAAGACGCCTAGCCACCTCAGAGTAGAGTTGGTAGTTCTAAAGACGCCATTAATGGTTACCGGAGGAGGAGGTTGACGGGATCTATGAATATGTAGTATTTCGGTCTTATTTTCTGCCAGAGAGAGTCCGTTCTGATCACACCATCGGGTGATGCTTTCAACACTGTTGGCGGTTAGACGAGAAGTATCGACCAGAGTTTTTGCGACCGAAAGGATCGCTACGTCGTCTACATATCCAAATGTGGGAAACCCGAGTTTGAATAAAGGCTCGAGAAAGAGGAGGAAAAGTATTGGGGAAGCAGGGGACCCTTGGGGCAAGCCGTGCGGAATTTCCAAGAAATCACCTACAAAATCATCCACTCTGAGGCGAGCCTTCCTGCAAGAGGCAAAGGAAGCAGCCCAATTCACGTATGGTAAAGGCCATCCCTGTTCGCGAAGACGAATGCGAAGACGGCCAGGCTGGATGCTATCGAAAGCACTCTGGATATCGAGGGTAGCGAGAGTGCACACTTGCTTTGTTTCCCACGCTTTTTCGACATCGTGAACCAGACATTCTACGAGGTCCATAGCAGATCTTCCAGGCAGAGCTCCGAAATGCGTTGGGGAGATAATGCGGTTTGACAATGCCCAAAAGGCAAAGCGTCTGGCAAGGAGGCGTTCCAGCCCCTTCCCGAGGACTGGGAGAAGCGAAATCGGTCGCCAATTCGCGGGGTTAGTGAGATCGTCCATGTGTGGTTTAGGAATAACCACCACTTCGGCGCGGCGGAAGATGCTGGGATGGTGACCATATGCGAGGCAGAGGCTGTAAAGTTTAACAATCCACGAGCGCCATGTATCCACTCCCCATACCAAGCGAAGAGCTGAGACAGAAAGGTGGTCGTGTCCCGGAGTGGTTGACGAAACCTCCAGAAGACAGTGGCGCACTTCATCTTCGTCTATAGAGAAAGGTGCGGGGATCGCACGCAGTGGGCAGGTGGGCGTATCCTTGGGTAAATCTGGTTGACCAATTGCGCGGGCAAGCTTAGTTCGAAAGAATATGTCTGCTCGCTCGGTCGGGGTGCTATATGTGACACCTTGGAAGTGGATTGGGGGGGGGGGGCCAAAGCGACTAGATAACTTCCGCCATCCAACAACTTTATGGGCCTCCAGGATCGAAGACACGTTATCCAACTTGGAGCGCTTGTGTTCTCGTTTAGCTCGTCTTACGGATTTTCGGTAACTATTGTGTGCCTCGCTAATGAGATTAGGATCACCGCTATGGCGAGCTTCGAGGTACCGGCGTCGTTGGTCTGAGCATTCGTCATTCCAATAATCTTTGCATGGAACGCATGCAGGCCTCGGAGGGTTAGCTGCCAGCAAAACTGTCGAGAGAGCGGCGATACCCGATGAAGTCACCGCGTCCAGTCGCTGGGGAGTTGGTTCAAAGGAAAGACTAGGAGGAGCGGTGGCGGAGAGGGCTAACCTAAATACTTCAGCGTTCTCATCGTTGAGTTTGGGCAGCTTCCGCGTAGCGTGCCGCCTTTGAGATGACAAGAGTTGGACGAACCCGGATATCGTCTCATGGTCGGAAGTTGAATGTGCCTCCGGATCTACACGAGCAGAAAGTCCTTCCATGTTCGTAAGTACTAGGTCGAGTACATGGCCGGCATGATGAGTGGGAGCACCGTAAGGTACTGCCGACCTCAGAGAATAGCTATCAATCTAATCAACAAAGCTGCTGACGCCAGACGAACGGGAAACGTTAGGCTCCCACAATTCGTGGTGAAGGTTAAAATCTCCCACAATTATGGTATTCGGTTTGATCGGCCAGCTTAGGAGTGCGCTGAGACTCTCAGGCATCGGAGCTTGAGGTGGACGGTATACATTTATGACCTCTAAAGAAGGAGAGCACTGAAGACGGAGGATAATGATATCGGGTGAGAAACCACAATCCAGCTGGATAGGACGGAGGTTTGATTTCTTTCGTACATAGGTGATAACGCGCGGGCGCGAATTTTTCCAGTCACGGTTAGGAGGAGTAAAGATGACGTAGGCTGGGTGGGACTTGGTTACGTTCTTTAGGTTGATTGTTTGCGTCCAGGGCTCTTGGACAAAGATCACGTCATACTTACCTTGAAATGCGGCTTGTAAAAGGATGAGGTGAGAATATCCACCACGCCCAACGTTTGCTTGGAGGAAACGGAGGCGAGGCGGGGGGGAACTCCTGAAATAGGCTCTATTGCTCATAGGAAGTGATATTAGAAGTATTGATGGTGGTTTGCTCATGTAGGTCTACATCCATAGAACTATCCGGGGCAGATGCAAGCGGTGTGAAGCTATTCTGGCTGGCAGAAGGCGTGCGTTTAGAAGGGACAGAGGGGGTTTCCGTCGAGAGAGTCGCTGCACTAGAGCTGCTGGGAGAGGTGGAGGTGGCAGGGGTGGTAGCAGCGGCAGCAGCTGCCTCTGCGCGACGCTCTTTCCTGAGATTATTGCGATTCCGTGAACGGAGTTCCGTTATCGCTTTTTCCGAAGGATGAATCAGTTTTCCCTTGAAAGGGCGAGGACGTAAAGGGCAGTTAGGGTCGTCTGCTGAATGAGGCCCCAGGCAGTTGATACACCGACAAAGATGACGGCATTCTCCGTGGTGGCGAAGTGCACCGCAGCGAGCGCACAATGCTTGAGTACCGCAGCGAGAGGATTGGTGAAACCCGAAACAAGCATCACACTGGACTACCTTCGGGTTAGGGATATAGCGTCGGGAAGGGGCGCTGTCAACAATTCGAAAAGTTGACACCTCTTTAGGAAAGAAAATAACTGCCGTATGCAGTGGATCATGGCGATCTTCATGTAAAGACCAGTGGGCGCTAGATGGAGCGACGCCAGTCTGTGCCTGGGCAATGCTCTTGACGTCATCGAGCGTGGTGGAAACCAAATTAGAGACCGGATTCCAGATAGTGCGTGGGATACGCTTCACAACATACCCGATGCGGTCCTCAAGTTGAACAAGGGAACCGGAAAGAGACGCCTTTATGGAGTCGGCGTTGTCCATCGCAATTTTTAGCGATGCATCAGACGAGAAAATGATGTTGAAACCATTTGCGCAGCGAGTAACGGAGGCAATTCCGTCCTTCAGGTCGGGCACAATGTGAATGAAAGCAGCCTTGACTGCTGTGGTGTCTGCTCTGAGAAGTGGAGCTTCCTCTGAGAGGCGGAACATAGCCTTGGGGCGCTTGGTGGTTGCAGATTGTTTTGGAACAGGCGCGCGAGAGGGGTGATGTGTTGTGTTGGGTCGCGACGACGACGACGCCGGGGGGATGTTGGCGGGAGGGCCTGCGGCGGTCGCTGCCCAACTTTGAGTTTTCTTCGATGTAGGGGCGGGGGGTCGTGGTGGGAAGCTTTGGCTGGGCTTGGGTAAGGAGCCCGACGATTTGGGTTGTATCTGGCTGTTGGGTCGCATAGGGTGCCCAGAAGCAACCGCTAAGAGAAACGCGTCCATTTGCTCGCGCACGAAGGACTGAATGAGAGGATCAGCCTCTTCAACGGCTGACCAAAACTTGGTGTGAAAGGATTGAACCCAAGTAGCTCGACAATTTGCCACGCGCTGGACGAGGTGAAGCTCGTCAGCGACGCGCTGGGCCAAGGGAGGTGGTTGTTGTGATTTGGCCATCACGAACGCGATGGCCGAACTAAAATGCACTTCTGTAGGAATCGACTTGTAGGAATCGATTTAGAGGGAATAGTTGGATAGGAATAGGAAGACGTGAGCGGTACGTAAATGTAGTATCGGTATGTGTGATGATTACATAAGAATCGATATCTGGACTATGGGATATTAAGGAGATACACATGGGGATACGCACCTCGTGTGGCTCTGGTGTCTAGGCCTCGCCTGGTTGGAGTTGCAGGTTTTTCGAGACTTTTCCCGCGTACCGGTTTCCATAGCTGCTCTTTTTCAATTTTTTTTTGTGCAGAAGGTTCCGTAGAAAAGGTGGTTGAATTCTACGGGTAATTACTGAGCTAAATGGCTACCCGTCATGGGTCAATGTATCACTGATCTTAGGTTCGAGGTAAAAGGGGATAGGAGCACTGGAAAAGGTGTGGCCTGGGTCATAGAGGAGCCCTAGTGTTATACTAGTCTTGGACTCTCCATAGCACGAATAAACAAAACTACTACTATAACAATGCGCCATCTTGTAAACTTATAACTATACGCACATCTTCCTGGCTTAAATCCATGCTATGGGTCCGCTTATTGTATGAGCTATGCATTGTTACTGGGGTCACCCTAGTACCTCCTGATTCTGTGATCAGAATAGCAAAATACAGAAGAACCCCTCTTAGCTAATAGTGGGTCCCGGTATAAATGTTGAAAAGATTCATTGTAACTAGGACTTTTAAATTTGCAACACTTACCCTTACAGGTCATTTTGCGTGCAGGGGTAAGTATTGCAAATATAAACGGTAAAATTTTTATGAATCTCTTCAGTAATTATTCCGGGACCCACTATTAGCTAAGAGGAGTTCTACTGTATGTGATTGAATTAGACGTTTCCTTGATTTATACAATTATTTCACCACAGCCTTAGATAAAGCGGAAAAAATTTATTGCCCCAACAAGTCTGTCAATTCTCTCGATCATCATGGCTACTGTAGCACCCCCACCGACTAAGCGACAACGTACTGAAGCCTCAGACAGAGCGAGAGAGCAACAAGATATTGAACAAATACCCAACGACGCCGGGAGTCTAAGAATTCAGTTTTATGATGAGTCTACAGGACTTCCAATTGGTGATCCGACCCAGGTTCCTGTGGCAGACGCAAATCCCAAGAATCTAGAACTACTTCTTAATAGTCTACAAAACATTGTAAATTTTCTCTGAAGACCTTCAACTACCATATCTAACTGTATACATTCTCAGGATCCCTCTGACTATGTTCCTTATCGATTCACTATTCCGGTCAGAGACAGAAAAACTTCCAATGAGATAACAACAGCTTATCCAACAAATGTTTGGAAGACATTGATTAGCCCAGGTCTTATAAAAACAGAAGAAGTTCAAAATGTTTTTGCATCACCCCAAGCCGTTTTCAAAGTTCAGGCGGTATCAAGATGTGCCTCAGCAATACTCGGTCATGCTGAGGCTATCTTAGCAACTCAATTTTCTCCTGCCTCATCTTCGAGAATGGTGAGCGGGAGTGGAGATAACACTGCTAGGATATGGGATTGCGATACTGGCACTCCTGTACACACTCTAGATGGGCATACAAGTTGGGTCTTGGCTGTCAGCTGGTCACCGGATAATTCCAGAATTGCGACAGGAAGCATGGATAATACTGTTCGTGTTTGGGATCCCAAAAATGGCAAATCAATAGGGAAGGCAATGAAGGGACATAGTAAATGGGTTACCAGTCTCGCGTGGGAGCCACATCACGCTCAGATTCCTGGGCAGCCAAGATTAGCATCTGCATCCAAAGACGCTACCGTGAGAGTCTGGTCAGTCAATCAACAGATAATTGAGTTGGTGTTAACTGGACATAAAGGATCCGTCTCATGTGTTAAATGGGGAGGGATCGGTTATATTTACACAGGGTCCCATGACAAGAGTGTGAAAGTCTGGAATGATAAAGATGGGACATTGGTGCATACCCTCAACGCACATGCACATTGGGTTAACCATTTAGCACTCTCTACCGATTTCGTTATCCGAACGGCCTTCCATGATCATACTGGTAAAATACCAGATACTGACGACGCCAAGATCGCATACTCGAGAAACCGGTTCCTAAAAGCTGCAACTGTGCAAGGGGAAGTTGTGGAGAGACTGGTGTCGGCCAGTGATGATTTCACTATGTACCTTTGGGAGCCATTCAAGGAGAAAAAGCCAATTGCTCGTATGCTTGGGCACCAGAAGCAAGTCAACCACGTCGTTTTCTCTCCAGATGGCTTATTAATTGCATCCTCTTGCTTTGACAACCACACCAAATTATGGCACGGTAGAGACGGAAAGTTCATCAACACTCTAAGAGGGCATGTGGCTCCGGTGTACCAATGCGCTTTTAGCCCTGATTCGAGACTCTTAGTCACTGGGAGCAAAGATACGACTTTGAAGGTGTGGGATATGAAGACTCACAAGTTATCCGTTGGTAAGATTCTGTCGCTTCTCCTAGAAGCTACCTTTTGTTTGTAAATTCTAACTTTATTCAACTAGATTTACCTGGACACCAGGATGAGGTGTATGCAGTAGATTGGAGTCCTGATGGATCAAAAGTTGGTAGTGGAGGAAAAGATAGAGCCGTACGCATATGGAGACATTAGTTCTATCAAAGGTAAGACTCAGACCATTTTTTCCTCAACTACTTGTTGGTGTTTCTCAAGAAAAATTTATCTACTTCAAGAAAATTCTTGTCAAACATGAGGCTTATCTGGAGTAAAGTCCAAGGAAAAGGCTCAGATTATTCTGCACAAAAGTCTCACTTTGGCTAGTGCCTCCAGTATTCATCATTTTGATGGGCCTTATGTGTCACGAAACGACATCTTCTGTGGTCACTTGTTTATATTTTACTTATCTATAATTAGCCGACTTTTCGACGACGCTCTTACCAGGCTAATTCAAATAATCGCTAGTTTCGTATAACAGCGAGTCGAACATACCCTGGCATACTGAATTGTCTAAGCAAGTTCTTAGAGAAAAAGAAGGGAGGAAGGGACGCCATTGGACTTGGAACATTTTCTAGAACTACTGCAAGGGAGTCTATACCAAATTTCAGGACTATGGCCATCAGTCTGAACAATTTCATCAGAGGGATCCAGTCTGCATATTTCTAGTCGAGAACAGCTGTAGTTACCAACCCAGCCTTACCTAAAAAACAAAGAAAGAGGAAAATGATGTCTTTGTTACGGGATAGTTCCGTGAAGTTGGTACTGGCTGTGCCAGAACCTTGTCGATAGTCACTATTCCTTGCTAAGCTGGATATGTGCGAGGCTGTGGCCTATGTGGTTGGTGAAACTGGGGCTGATAATGAGGCTGGTACTCATGGATGGTAACGTGAGGATGGTGATTGATAAGAGTTTTCCCTTGTTAATACGGGTCAAGCTCAAGTACTTAAGAGGAGGATAGTAAACATAGTAGATTCCTTAGGTAATTTTAATAACTAATTAATTTTTACGTTTGGATTTGCTCTGGCGTTTACCACCATAAATGGAACCCGCGATAGTCGGCAACCTCTGTGATACGGAGAGGCTGACTATCCAACACCCGAGACTCCACCGTACTTAACTTGAAGCTGAGAGAATCAAGGAATCAGGAGGCCAGTGTAAGGAGTCGTTATACAAAACCTCTCCCCCTGGAAAACTGTAATGTAGACCGTGTAACACGTGACTATAATCACATGATAAATCGTAACTATTTAGACTAGTTAGTAATACAGTCATCCCTCTCTAACTCGATAGCGGGTCCCGGTATAAGTATTGAAAAGATTCATTGAAATTCAACCATTTACATTTGCAATACTTACCCCTACACTCAAAATGACCTGTAAGGGTAAGTGTTGCAAATATAAAAGTCCAAGTTACAATGAATATTTTCAACACTTAAACCGGGACCCACTATCGAGTTAGAGAGGGACGACTGTATTAATAAAACATCATGCTCCTTCATATGCGTCCTTTACCTTCGGGTGAATGTAGCGCGATAAGGGCTTAGGCCTTTGCTAGTTAGACGTAAAATAATAAACAAACAAACATGCTTCTTCGGGGGACGAAGACGGCGTTTATACTTGTACGTAGTGTCCCCTACGAACCTGGAGTTTATCTTCAGAGCCAACAGAAACACGCATTACTTGGTCACCGAGGAAAAGTCATCCAAACGAGTTTCCGGGGCGTACCCAGCTCCCGTTATGGTGGTGATGGATCAGACTAAGTTGGCCCTTTTCACCAAGATGAATTCTCACTGTTTACAGATATTCTGGCATTATACTGTCTCCCGAGGAAAGAGCACCGCTACCTGAGCGCTGGTGGTGTCGGTATAAGGAGGATATCTGGACTATGGGATATTAGGGAGATACAGATGGGGATACGCATCTCGTGTGGCTCTGGTGTCTAGGCCTCGCCTGGCTGGAGTTGCAGGTTTTTTGAGACTTTTTCCCGCGTACCGGTTTTGTTGTAAATGGCGGTCAGCGGGAATTCCGTAGATGCAATGCTTTGGTAGTATTATGGATTGGATATTAACTCATGTAGATCAGCTATAAGTGGGAAGCTACTAGAAGCTTCTATGGCTCACAATTTGTTACTAGGGCACGTGCACGGGCAATTACTTAGTGTATTTAGCTGAGCTCTGGCCAATTAAAAAGAATACAGTTCTCTACATCAAGCATTCTGACGTCCAGATCTAGAGTATCACATTTAGTCCAGTCAACTGTGATATCACCTCTAAAGATAATTCCCCTTCGTAAGCTCATAACTATAACAGGTTTCCATGCCTACTCTTTTTCAAATTTTTTTGTGCAGAAGGTTCCGTAGAAAAGGTGGATGAATTCTACGGGTAATTACTGAGTCAATGTATCAATGATCTTAGGTTCGAGGTAAAAGGGGATAGGAGCACCGTAAAAGGTGTGTGTTATAAGTTTGAATGGGGATGTGGAGTGGTTGGCGACTTGTCTAGTGATGATGCTGTCCTTCGATGGAATAGTCAATGGTGTGAATGAATGGTAAGTACGATATAAATGATTATACTGAATGCGTATAGTGGATGGAATATCGCCTTGATGGTCACGATGGAGACTATTATTCTTGCTGCTCTGACTATGGCAGTATCTATATACATCTTTCCTCCAATATCAAATATCCGATGCCTACTATGAAACTACAATGCGAGTTCTATTATTGTATAAAAAAGATGTTATACATGACTCATTAGTTTCAGCAACTCTGTCACTTGGCACGTTATCCATAAGCTTCAAACTCCAGATATCCTTGAGTCATAACCGAGTCAGCACAACACTCCCCCTGATGGTGTGTACTGTTCACCATCCAATGCGAGATGAGGTTATTATTGCTGTACTCATAAGCTATTTTAATACTTCCGATGGCCCTTGATGATGTGGGTTTAAAGTATGCTGATTCAGGATTGATGAATTTGAATTAGATTATTTGATACCATTGATGCGCAACAGTGTATCTGGCGGATTAATTGACATAATGAAGGAGTGAAAGAATGTATATAGGAATCTGAATTATTTTATTTTTATTTTTATTTTTATTTTGGAATATATATATATTTGATGTTTTTTTAGATTAGGCGATGATAATGTTGTCGTCGTTGTCGCTGTCCAATGTCGATGTTGTTAGTGGACGAACAAAAGAGACCACTCCTCTGCTGTTCTGAGATTTTGAACCATCATCTTCTCTTTCATATCTTCTAGTGTTCCAGCCGGGCGGTGCTTTTTCCGGATGTTGTATAAAACAATTTTTATTCCTATGTTTATGCTTGCATATTCTGCACCAACTATTCGGACTACCTCTGAAATTAGTGGCTGCCGCGGCTGTGTTAATAATGAAAGATTCGTCGGGCGATGATGGTGGTTGAAGGTCGGCGGCTAGATTCCTTGTGCCTGCGGATGCTCTTAATGTAGAGATCATTTCATACAACGGAGCATATTGAGACGCATTTAATGCCTTTGTTTCCCTCCAGATGTCAAGCCAACGGACGTGCTTAGTCCCTTTGACAAAAAATATCGAGGCAACCTCTTCCGAAAACTTGAATTTATCTGCTGTCTCACTGTTAGATGAAAGAGAATCGGCAGCGTTATTAACGTTCTGGAGATTTTGCAAGAATTGTGTGCAATAATCCTCTGCAGTCGTGGTAAGTTTGGTCGATATGAATTTCTCGAAGGCTTCGGAATGGGGTAAAAGGTTTGCAATCTCATTTGAACCAGCTAACATGTCATATAGCTGTTTAGCTGTGTATCGATGATAATTGTGAGGCTTCTTTGAATCATCGAGGCGTTGAATTATTATATTTTGTGCCTCGAACTCGCCTCTAATCCAGGCACGAAGATCTGTCTTGTACCTTCTCATTGCGTCTAGCTGCAATTCGTCATTCTCAAATATGATGTGCTCTGGGCTTGTCGGTTCAAGTTCAGGATCTATGCCTCTTATGTCGTGGAATACATGTCCCAGAACATCATTTCGTGAGAGTTCGGCCTGAAGATCCGCCCTCCAGTTTACGAAGGAAACTCCATCTTTGAGAATCACCCGATTGGTCAATTGCATGTTCATAATAGATATTTGGATGATGTTTTTGGTGGATGGAAGGCACAGCTTTAGATGTCGCAATGGAAACGCCGGGCTCCTAACCTGTTATGAAGTTAAATGGGGATGTGGAGTGGTTGGCGACTTGTCTAGTGATTGAGCTGTCCTTCGATGGAATAGTCAATGGTGTGAATGAATGGTAAGTACGATATAAATGGTTATACTGAATGCGTATAGTGGATGGAATATCGCCTTGATGGTCACGATGGAGACTATTATTCTTGCTGCTCTGACTATGGCAGTATCTATATACATCTTTCCTCCAATATCAAATATCCGATGCCTACTATGAAACTACAATGCGAGTTCTATTATTGTATAAAAAAGATGTTATACATGACTCATTAGTTTCAGCAACTCTGTCACTTGGCACGTTATCCATAAGCTTCAAACTCCAGATATCCTTGAGTCATAACCGAGTCAGCACAACAGATCCACAAGACATTTTCTCTTGTATTCTGTAACTTCTTATTATCTGTACCTATAAACAACCATGGAAAATGAATCAACCGATTATTGAGCTAATATGTAGATGAATGGTGAAGATACGACCTGTCAATTAGGTAAAAGCTACAGAAGTAGCGTTCTTTGAAATACAATCGAATCGATCGGTGAGGTGATAAGTGCATCTGTAGCGTAATTTGAATCTCAATGGAATTCAATCGATTGGAAAAGATAGAGTTTGAACTAAGGCGTAAAAGAACTCCAACCATCATGTAAAAAGGAAACATAAAAGTCAGATTAATTGTATTTATAGGAATCATTCAGCCTCCAGTATCAAAATTATTCAATCAATTGATTCACACTTATCTTTTGAAAATACTTCTACCCTGAACGAGATTAATTGGGATTTTTATCAAAGTAATCTTTAAAAAATATGAAAAAGATATCTCCCGACTAAATAACATCCATTGTAAAATTGGTCCATGAAGGGAAATCAACGAGTGAAATTTCAGCAATATTAGGACTCAGTCATGCCACTGTTGTCAAATACCGAAAGATGATAGTGAAGGAAGCACCGAAATTAAAGAATGGACGGCCACAAAAACTATCAGCTAGAGACAAGCGAGAAATCGCCCGTTTAATGGTAAATGGGAGCGCTAAGACGGCAGTAGGAGCGTCCAAACTAGTAAATTCAGAAAGAGAAGATAAGTTTCCGCTCAGACTGTCCGGCGGGCTTTAAGGGAGCAAGGTCTGAAGGCGATAAAAAAGAAGAAACCAAAGCTGTCAAAAGCTCATCAGAGAGCTCGCTTGAACTGGGCTTTATGCCACGAAAATTGGACGAAAGAAGACTGGAAAAGTGTGAGAGGGTTGACAAGATTGTGGGACACAAATAAGTCACCTGAAAGAAGTTTATATTCTGTTAACTAAGAGAATCTAGATATATGAACCACCTTATACTTATATATGCCTCAAGGTCTTCTCTAAGGCTCTAAGTGGCTCCGTGGAATCCACTTCCTTTGCTTCCATCAACTTCTACATCATTCTGTAGAATCTTGTCGCCGATATTCCAGAACCTTCTAGAAAACTTGCGCCTGAACGAGGACAGGTCTGAGGAATAAGCGAGGTTAAGCGAAGGGCTGTATTTGGCTTAGGGCCAAATTATTCCTAAATGGCTGTAGCCCTAAGACAAAAAGGGTGATTGGGTCAGACGAAACCAAAATAAACAGGCTAAATAGCGATAGGATTAAATATTCTTGGGTTAAAGGCCTGAAGAATTTGCAACCAGAAGAGATCGAAGAAACCCTGAAGTTTGGTGAGGGCAATCTAATGATATGGGGGTGTATGTCATGGTATGGTATAGGTGGAATGGGCTGTATAGTTGGACGAATGGATTCTAAACAGTATTTGGAAATGTTGGATAATTTTCTAGTACCTATTATGGATAGAATTGCCAGAGAGCCCGACTCGGTACCTGCAACTGAGCTAATCTTCCAGCAAGATAACGACCCAAAGCACACATCCAAGAACACAAAAAGCTGGATAGCTTCTAAAAATCTCAAGACAATGATTTGGCCCTTTCAATCGCCGGATATGAACCCGATTGGGCATCTTTAGGGTCGGCTCAAGTGTCGACTCGGTGAGTATCCAGAGTCACCGAAAGGTATTCATGAATTGTGGGAAAGACTTTGGGAAATTTGGCAAAACTTAGATCCAATCTTACGTCAGACTCTAGTTGAGAGTATGCCGTCGCGTGTTGCAGCTGTAATAAAGGCCAAAGGGGGTCATACTAAGTATTAATATGATGCTTCCAAAACTGGTCGAGTAATTGAGAACGCCAGGACCACTATAGAATAAACAATTCTCTTTTTTTTGCTTCAAAATTGTCTCAGCGATAGTAAAGTAATTAAATATTCATATGATACTATAACATATTAATTTCAAGATCATTTTGTAAAGTTATGGTCAATTGTATTAGATTTGGTGATTCATTCGACCACTTTTGTAAGTTACTGTATATTAGGTTAAAGCTACTATTTAAAGAGGTAATACTATGGCTACTTATACACAGATGTACTGACGTCCCTTTTATGATGGTTTCTTCTACAACCTTCTTTACATTACTACACATTACCAACTAGAGTAAAGTGAAGTATTAAATATAAGATTATCAGTCATATAGTCCATTCAGAGAAGCTGATAGAATCATCTAGCTAGTAGGGAAGTAGCTTAGTAAGGATGAGTAATAATTATCTCAGTTAATTATACTCCTCAACAGTGCATAAGACACTATGCTGTTTTGGGTATGAATAGCAGTGCAGTCGTGTTATCATTCTATTTACAACAAAACTATCATAAGACGAGAGCTTCTCTCTGGCCTTAAATCTGAAAGGACAGTTGGTATATTGCGTCAATCTACGTCGTTTCCTGCATGTCTCGTCCACTTCGCTGTGAAACGTTCTACTTTTCTCACAAGCTGGGAGTTTCTTTCTTCGCCCTTTTCTCTATTCTAAATTGCTGGTGATAATGGCATATCCAGCGGCCCTAGGGTGATTTTGGACCGCCTTATACAATTTTTTGATAGAAACGTAGGATTCGGGTAGAATTCATTTCGATGAAGTAATTCTGCCATTGTTAGTTTTAGAGCTGGAAGACTATTATGCTCATATTGGTAACAACGTACATAGAAACAGTTGGAAGATGAATTAATATTGAAGGATTAATAGATACAGCCTTTGAAATTGAGAGACAGTGGAATAAATAAATGGCCTGAAGTATATGTGTTTTGTGAGTTTTTTATATTTTATATTTCTTGATTTATCTTGCAATCAGCCTGTATTTTATGACAAGTATTTTAGCAGATGAGAGTACAGTACAATCTCGCTATAACAATGTGGGGCAAAACTTAACCAAGGCTCCCGATTGGAGGATTCAATTAAATTGGCCAATCGGGAGCCTTGGTTAAGTTTTGCCCCACATTGTTATAGCGAGATTGTACTGTAGTTGGATATGTTACGCCGGTTTTGTAGTACGCGTTTGTTTAGTACAATTTGCACATAATTTTACTGGACGTGATTACGTCTGCTGCTGTGGCGACGCGGATATCAAACTCGGTTTAATTAGTAATTCAATTTGCGTTCACCGCTCGACGGATTCAGCATCAAAAAACCGTTGCAACAAAATTTCAAAGGTTGGGGGGGTTTGTATCATGACTCTAACAACCAAATCTGACAAGACATCATTTCGAAACGTCATTCCTTCAAAATTTTGGATATCTTTTAATCCTTCACTAAATTTTTCGTCTTAGTATTTGGTTGGCCCCCCACGCGTGTCTCTCACAGCTTGAAATCTTGATGGCATACTCTCAAAGAGTCTCTAAAGATCCTCAGGAGACACAAAATCCCACGCCTCCTTTACAATCTTGCGAAGACTATCTCCAGAACGCCGCTTTTCTCCACCAACACCCGGATAATTTTGCTGGATGTAATCTTTCATTACATCGTAGACAGCTTCTATGGGGCTTAGATCAGGGGAGTTAGCTGGCCAGAAGATAGGAGAGATTAGCCTCTAGCTCATCTCTTCTATCATTCTTGCTGCGACATGGGCAGGAGCGCTATCCTGAAATACAGCGAGAGAAGGTCTCATTGTTTCCATCCCATGAATAAGAGGTACTATCTTCTCATAATACTTTTGAGAGTCAACATACTTCCACTCTTCCTCCCAAAACATAGAAGGATCCTTTTCCAAGCTTGAAAATGATCCCCAGAATATCCAGCCAACCTTAGTCTTCAATTTATCTCCAACGCAGTCAATATTGTATTCTTGACCGCTATAGCTCACGTTATTATTGCCACGAACCTTTCTTTTTTTCATAAAGATTAATAATAACTGCTCTCGTTACCAATTCTCTTGAGTGTAACTCATCTTTTACCCAGGTTTAATCGGTCCACAAAGGTTTTCATCCAGCCATCAAGAGTCCAACGAAGATGGGCTTCAGCCCTTACTTTGCGCCTTCTCCTGGTATTACGTTACACTGAAGATTTTGCATGAGCTGGATGGCGTCGGTAGCCTCTTTTCAAGAGCTCTCTCTGAGTAACACACTCACTGATGCTGAGATACATGAAGGGACCAGATGCAAGTTCTAGGTAGGTTAATCGACGGCTTTCACATGAAGCCTCGATAAAAGAAATGATTCCGTCTACTTCTGCTGTTTAAAGTGTTGGAAGTGGCCTTTCCCTTTTCTTGGCGTTACGTTGACTCGACGTAGCGAATAGCTAACTTGACCCCGATAAATGCCTAGTTTCGCAGCTATATGTGTCTGGTTCATACCAACGTTGTGAAATCCATGAACCTGATGAAGATTGATAAAACTGATTCATCGTGGATTCAACTTCTAAATCACCAGTATATTTTGATATGTGGATAGTTCTTTGAGTTTTGGTTTTGGGGCTGAAGCCTGAGGTGAATTCATCTGAGAATAAAACCTAGCTCGAGTGGAGTCACTCAATAATTTTGCTGAATACTTACTTTGCTGATGTAAGATAGTTCATATGCATTTATTCAAGCGCAAAATTAGAAAAAACTTAATTCGATCATCAGATTTTTAATAAATTTTAATAAGTATCTTTACAAAGATTGTGATAAGGGCGAAAAATTGCTATTTTGGTTGCAGGGTGGATGCATATCTTTTCGTCGGGAAAATCATCTTATGTAAAGAAAAGAGGCCTTGTTATTCAGGCTATAAACTTGGACTCTTGCTAGGGTTAGAACTAGCAGGGAAAATACCCTGAAACGAGCATGCTCACTATTTTGCCCCATTATCAGCGGAACTACTGCAGTCCACGCTTACCTAACCCCTGTCATAACGATATTCGGTGATTAGGAGACGATATCGCGAGTATAGTAAAATGTAATTAAAATTAACTTGTGCCGGAGGGTCGGATGGTGCAGTGGTACACTATCTGGGCCGTTCTTCCAAGTAGAGTCTGGGTAGCTTGAACACATGCCCCACTTGAGACAGGAGAAAGCTGGTTCGAATCCAGCAAGACCCTCACACCACTTCCTCGCGGTGATACTGTATTCGTAGAATGACGAAAGCGTACTCAGATAGCCACAAGTTTTCTCGCTTTTCCCTGTGGTGGGTATTCACAGAAGAGGGTACATGTCGTAAGGCGTTACTACTCGTAGTGGTATCTGCAAATGAAATCTGAGTATGAGTGTTCCAAACGTCAAACAGAGTTATTTTGCGTCACATACATATCTTCCGTAATCATTCGCGTCATAGCCTCAGGCTGCATACGCAAAAATGATTTAAAAAAAATAAAAAATAAATAACTGGTGCCGGAAAAAATATCGGTGTAACGTGAATCGTTATAGCAGGGGCTCGACTTTATTAATTACGACTTTACCCGAGCCCACACTACTGCGTGGACAGAACTTGTTGCAAGTTGATGTTAACTTTATACGTCATCAAGATTTGGTTATGGTAAATAATATACAAATTTAAAATCAATTTGCAATAAGTTCTGGCCCTAAAGTACTGTACATGAATAAAAAATCCTCGATTGAACGTTAATTTTTGGTAACCCCTGCCGTATTAATTTTAGTGGACCCATAACTGCTCTATTCCTTTTCCCCATTACAGATTATTAACCCTCGCAGTGCCTTAATTAGACACTACATCGAATTCTGAATCGATATGGCTACTACCACAACTCCAGCGCATAACGTCAGCAGAAGCTTACAAGTATTTAATTACCCTAAAACACACACTTTCAGAAAGCCCATTAAGAAAATTCACCGGTCCCAAGATGTTGCCGTTTTTCTTAATTCACAGGCGTATCGTGATATTAGCTTCTTCGTCTTACAACTGAATCTAGCTATGTGTCCACGAAAATCAACTACTCCAGATAGAATTCATGTGTGGAAGCTCAATGAGCCTACAGAATTTTTGGAGCCAGTAATACGTCTTCAAAACCTATTACGACAGTGTGAAGCTCTCATTGAAGAAGTACCACCAGACACTGGACCTCGCAGATTTGGAAATATTAGCTTCCGGAAATGGTCTGAGACTCTAGAGTCGCGAGCTCGGAGCCTTTTGTTGGAATATCTACCCCAGTCCGTGCTTGAATCTGGCTCGCAAGCTGAAAGTGATGTTTCTGTATTAGACGAGCTCACTCCATACTTCCTTGGTAGCTTCGGAAGTTCACAACGCCTTGACTATGGAACTGGTCACGAACTTAGCTTTCTCGCATTCCTCGGTGGAATCTGGAAGCTCGGTGGCTTCAACCAAAGTTTGCTTGATGAGGGAGCTGTAACTCGAAACATTGTGATTGGACTCTTCGAGCCGTATGTTTCCCTATAAAGGTATAAAAACAAGATTTTTGATCCCTGATAGCTATTGGTGCCTGATTCGACGATTGATCATAACGTATACTCTTGAGCCAGCTGGTTCACACGGAGTCTGGGGACTAGACGATCATTCTTTTCTGCCCTATATATTTGGCTCATCGCAGTATTGTCCCGCCATCAACGAGCGCGAGTCTTCCATGCCAGTCGAAGGCTCCCTTAATGGCGTTCCCAAACCTGAAGATATCGCCAAGAGAGCTGTGGTAGAGAAGGAAAGAAAATATAACATGCTCTTCTCTGCTGTAGGCTTTATAGGCGATGTTAAGACAGGTCCATTTTGGGAACATAGCCCTATGCTGTTTGATATATCAGGAATTCGCTCTGGCTGGGGTAAAATTAATAAGGTTTGCTTGTATTGAAACCATTTATACATCATTTACTCATCGTCGCAGGGCATGATTAAAATGTATCACGTAGAAGTTTTATCAAAATTTCCGGTATGTATATTTGATCAAACCCTTCCCCCCATGCTGAGAATAAATAGGTTGTGCAGCATTTCCCGTTCGGATCGTTGTTCAGCTGGGAGAATGATCTTGTAATAGAAAAAGTGTTAGAAATTTAACAAAAAATGATTCATTTCTGTTTCATTTCTCAATTAGAGTAACAAGATAATCATGTATATCCCTGGAGGATAATACTCATGCATGAGATCATCGATATCGGAAACTTGAGTTTTAATGTTAGGTTTAGTAATTGGATGGCGGTTTTTAAGTATCATCTCGATGTTTCATAAAGTACTTGTCGGATTTGGTAGCTACTAGTCTTACGTATTGTTTTAGGTTACTACGATGAAACATTAGATTCAAAATGGGTCTATCAGGATAAAGATATTGAGAATAAGACAAGTAGATAGACTATATAGTTCTTACTTGTTACGATCTAAGAACTCAACCGTTCCTCAAATGAAAAAGCATTACTACAAATTAACGACGACACTTTTCTCTTATATATAAGATTTCTATGCTGAAGACGACCCTACTTGTACAATTGAATATATTTGGTGTTTACAATCGCTATTCTATATATTCTTATATTTTCTATATTTCTACAGATTATGAGACCAAGTTGCTCGTTAACCTGAGTTTTTTCAACTGTTTTTATACAGAAATATTTACATATATTTCCTTCAGCTAAAGCAACTTAGTTGTTCTTATAAATTTCTTTTGAATTTTAAGAGTTTTTTTTTCTTGTCCTTAATCTGATAAGTTTTAAGTTGTCTCTATTTCCGTTATATTTGTATCTCCTTGAATATACTTCTTGTTTTCATTATGTCTGCTGATAAGATTCTTAAGTCGATGAAAGATGCCCCAAAGCTTGATTGTTCAAGCTATAAAAGATGGAGCACACACTTTCGAGACGTTTTGTCTCTCTTTGACATTGAAAGCTTTATAGACGAAGAAAAAGATGGATTATTGAGTCGCAAACTTTCAAAAGTTCCTGAGAATGACGTTGCGGTTCAAAAACAAGATACAAATATTCGAGTCGCTCTTTCACAGTTAGTCCCTGATACTGTCTTCCACCTGGTTGGCCGAAACTATACCGCTAGAGAGTGTTGGAAGAACCTGCAGGACTTCTACTGTCCTGATCCAATTGGAGATCTGGATGACCTTATCCAAAAATTTTGGAGCTTTACCGTAGAGGACGACATAGATGTCGATGAGTTTGTACAACAACTTTCCAGCATACGGGGAGAAATCGATGCTATTGATAGTAGTGCCAAGCCAACTGACACTAATATGAAAAAGAGATTGCTAGCTCACTTCATAGAGTGCTGTGATGGGTTTTATATGTCAATATCAATACCTTTAAGAGATTCATCAGTAACTTTTCAGACCGCTGTCACAACTCTTCGATCATCGCAGAAGGTATACCGAAATTTACGACCAGCATCCTACGCAGCCCTTGCCAAGAACAATTCAGGCAGCTCTCCCATCGTGTCATCACCACCTAAAAAGCCCGGGGGCAAGACTTGCGCCTATTGTCAAAAGCTAGGACATTTACGTGAGGGATGTTTTTTATGGTTGGACACACCTGATGGATCAAGTTGGGCAGCTAAACATCCCGAGAAAGCTGCAAAAACCAGGAAGTTACAACAAAGGTTTCGACGATGGAAAGGCAAAGGTCGAGAATCGAATTCTGGAAAGAAAAATCCCGATCAACAAAAAGGTGATAATCAAAATGGTAGTGCATGGATAATACAAGATTATGCCCTTGCCTCTGGTCATGTGAAAAATGACGATGATGTCGTTCTAGATACAGGAGCTACCAACCATATATTTCATGATGAGTCTCTGTTTACTACCTTATCCCCTTCTAATAACTCTGTCCAGACAGCATCAGGTGTGTGTATTCCTGTCACCGGAATTGGTTCAGTAAACTTTAGAATTTTCGACTACAACAACGAATTCGAATCAAAAGTTATTCAAGTTGATAATGTATGGCTAGTCCCCTCCTGCTCAAAAAATCTTGTTTCAGGTACACAACTTTTGTCAAAAGGATTTAAGATAATATCCACAAATTCAGGGCTTGGTGTTTACTCAACAGCTGGAGAGCTTATTGCAACAGCTAAGCCTAAAGGAGGGTTATTATGTTTCAATACTACTCCAAATCTAAGGGCTGTAGAAATACCTAGTACCCTGATTTCAAAGGGGGTCCAACAGAAGTCTACGAAACTCCTCCATAATCGTTTCGCGCACATAGGCTCTCATTTTTTAAAGAATATTCCGGTCAAAAATCTGGGTCTTCCTCTCGAAAAATCAAAAATGGCTCTGGACCTCATATTAATGAAAGCTTATTGAAATCCTGTCATATTTGCAATTCTTGTAAACAGGTCGAAAGAATAAATCGCGGTCCGAGCCAAAGATCTTCGACAGTTCTTCAGCTTATTCATTCGGACACATGGGGAAAATGTCATGTTTCTGGTATCTTAGGGAGCAATTATTTTGTTACTTTTACGGACGATTTTTCACGGGAAAGTGAAGTTTATCTTTTGAAAAGTACTAAGGATGTTCCAAAATACTTCCAGATATATCGAGATAAGAAAGAACTTCAAACGGGTAATAAAATCAAGGCTATGCGTTTCGATGGAGGTTCCGAGTATAAGCGCATCCAGTTTGGCGGTATAATTCAACAGATAAGTGCACCTTATACACAGCACCAGAATGGAACATCTGAGCGCCTCAACAGATCGTTGATAACGATGGCCAGATGTATGTTGGCCCATGCCCAGCTTCCACTGCGCTTTTGGGACGTGGCAGTACAAACAGCTTCTTACTTACGAAATAGATTGCCATTAGGCCAAGATAATGAAAGCCCTTTTGAAACTATGAATGGATCAGCACCAGGTTTATCACACATCAAAGTATGGGGGTGCGTATGTTATGTCCTCATCAAAACCAATGATCCGCATCGGTATAAGTTGTCGCCAACATCAATAAAAGGCATATTTATTGGCTATTGCGAGTCGATAACACAATACCGCGTATACGTACCTTCGAGACTGGGCCGAAACAAAATTATAGTGTCTGCAAACGTCAACTTCCAGGAGGATACGTTCTGGGATTGGAAGTCATCCAATACAGAAATATTTGAAAATCTCGATGCTGAAGAAAATGAAGATAAACATCAAACGAATTCTGACGATAGCTCGAGTTCCGATTCAGACGTAGAGCAAGCACTATCTCCTACTATTGAAGGACCTATTTCACAATCAGATTTACCTTCTGGCTTAGATCAAATAAATGTATCCAACGAAACATCAAGACAAGTTTCAGACACTGTAACATCTATGACTCCTGACACACCTCTTCTTAGGAGGAGTAATCGAGAAAGACGGCCGGCTATCCCACGATCTGCATGGCAACCAACACCAAGGGCACTTTATGCCAATAATGAAGTCCCCATACCTCAAACGTACAAAGAAGCGATTAATGGCCCGAATGAGAAGGAGTGGAAGTCTGCTATTCAGGAGGAGCTAAATTCCATTAAAGAGAAAAATGTATTCACACAAATAACACACGTACCTCATGGGCGTAAGCCTGTAGGTTCACGGTGGGTTTTCACCGTCAAGTCCGACGGAAGGTTCAAGGCTAGGTTGGTGGCACAGGGATACAGTCAAGTATACGGACTCGATTATAACGACACCTATTCTCCAACACTTCGCGCAGATTCTCTTAGGTTATTACTCGGCATCGCTACTCTCCTTGACTGGGAAATCCATCAAGTTGATGTTAAAACCGCTTTTTTAGAAGGTGATTTATGTGAGGAAATATATATCAAATCCCCTGAAGGATTGTCAGGTACTGAATATTTGAGAGTAGATAAGGCTTTATATGGTTTAAAGCAGTCCGGACGAATGTGGTATCATAAATTAGGTGAAAAACTTTCTACCATTGGTTTCCATAAGTCGAACTGTGATGGCTGTATCTATTTTCATTCGCAATTAAAGATTGTTGTTGGTGCTTATGTGGACGATTTGGTAATTTGTGGGGAGTCATTACAGGATGTTCAGGGGTTTAAGGAAAATCTTTCATCTTTTTTTGAGATAAAAGACCTCGGTGAAATTGGAGTAGTGATCGGTTGGGAAATATCTCGCGACAGGTCAAGCAGGACTTTAAAAATTTCACAGTCAAAATACATACTGAATAAAATCAGATCGTTTGGATTAGAGGATGCGAAAACTTGTAGCACGCCATTGGAAGGCTACGATGGATTATTGCCAAAACTAGACGATGAGCAGTTAGCTGATGAGTCATCATATGCTAGTGCAGTTGGTAGCCTTGGGTATGCATCAAACGGCACGAGGCCTGATATTTCATTCGCTACTGCGCGACTCGGAAGTTTTAACTCTTCGCCGACGATACGTCACTGGAACACTGTTTGTCGAGTTTTACGATATTTAAAAGGAACTTCAGACTATTGTCTGACATATTGTTTTGGTCCCAAATCACGGGATTCTACATCGAAGGAGAGAATCACGATATTTTCAGACTCAGATTTTGCTTCCGATGTTCCTACACGCCGATCAATAAGTGGTTATGTCGTTATGTTAGGAGGAGGTCCCTTATGTTGGCAGTCCAGACGCCAAAAATCTATATCAACCTCTACTGCAGAGGCAGAATATGTTGCTCTATTTGAAGCGGCCAAACAAGCTCTTTGGTTGACAAGATTAGTTAAGGAATTTAAAATTGTCGATGAGATAATAGGGAAGAAAGGCATATTATCTTTCACGGATAATCAAAGTGCATTGGCAATCGCAAAGGGAACGAATTCTGCAAAAACAAAACATATCGACATTGCGTACCATTTTGTTCAAAATTGCGTCCAAGAAAATATTATCGATTTAAATTATGTTCCTACGAATAAGATGTTAGCAGATATTCTAACTAAGCCACTTCCACGTGCTAAAGCTGAGCCATTATGCCAACAGCTTTTCGGGATCTCTTAAAGTTATTAGATTATCTTGATCCTCAGGAGGAGTGTTAGAAATTTAACAAAAATGATTCATTTCTGTTTCATTTCTCAATTAGAGTAACAAGATAATCATGTATATCCCTGGAGGATAATACTCATGCATGAGATCATCGATATCGGAAACTTGAGTTTTAATGTTAGGTTTAGTAATTGGATGGCGGTTTTTAAGTATCATCTCGATGTTTCATAAAGTACTTGTCGGATTTGGTAGCTACTAGTCTTACGTATTGTTTTAGGTTACTACGATGAAACATTAGATTCAAAATGGGTCTATCAGGATAAAGATATTGAGAATAAGACAAGTAGATAGACTATATAGTTCTTACTTGTTACGATCTAAGAACTCAACCGTTCCTCAAATGAAAAAGCATTACTACAAATTAACGACGACACTTTTCTCTTATATATAAGATTTCTATGCTGAAGACGACCCTACTTGTACAATTGAATATATTTGGTGTTTACAATCGCTATTCTATATATTCTTATATTTTCTATATTTCTACAAAAAGATACATCAACTTCGAGTTAATCTGTTTGTCTATGTGCTATATTTCGCCATGGAGACAAAGGAACTGCCTAAGCTTACCATACAAGAGTACCCTCAGGTATAACTAAAATTCCTTAGGCTTCTTGTATTCCATCGTTTGAGATTAAGAGGCCCTTGTCCACACATCAGATTAGATTCAGTATGACTTAAACTAAGATTAAGAAAATCACAGGTCAAGATGGAAGCAGGTATCATATTTGAGACTAACTAACAGACTATTGCCATGATAACTGAACGTATACATTAAGCATAGATCTGTCAAGCTTCAAGTCGTTTTTTGTTATGATCCGCGGTCATGAACAGGGTACTGATCATCATGTGTCGCTGCGCGTCTTCTATCGATGAAGACCACAGTCTGAATCGGTGATTGATATCGGACAAGATCGCCGATGCTCAACCTGTAGTTGAGTCCAATGTAGTAGTAGTGATATGACGCACAGACCAACCTCTGATGTATATATGTTGTAACAGGTATATGATCAGCGGGTACATACAATTATGGGAGTGGCTGAAAGTGATCACGTTTGTATGACAACGGCAGTTGGTATCTAGATGATCTTAGAATGATAGATTGATATATATGAGGATATGAACTTGTGGTCGTTATCTACATGATGAAGGGAGGCCCTCTATTTATACTTTGGCACACCCTTCTTACTAATCATTCAAACAGCACAAACAGAGCAAACAGACGATCACGCGACAGGTTACACCTGGACTGTGCGCTCAGCATCAATGATGTCATCGTCTAGTGAAACCTCTGGAGCCAATGACACAACAATATAGTATGCTGGTCGTGCCTCTGACTAGATAATGCTAATCGTCCTCTCTACTCTCTCTATCTTCCCACTCCATTCCATATATTAAATTTATAATATTTTTACCATCTATGGTGATCTAGGTAGTCGCTAGTGGGAAGGTGACACTAGCCTACCATTAGGTCTAGGTTCAAAAGCTTTGCTTTTAAAAAAATCCTCCAAATTTTGGAGTCAAATCCTGAGATTTCACAAAAAGTCATTTTGACGGTGACTAAAAATCTCTTTGGTATCATGAAAAACGAGGAGTACAAACAAAATCATACTTGTCTACTCAATAACATTAATCCATGATGATTAATTCTATGAAGCGCGTAGTGAATGTTAGTAGCTTTGGGAGAAGAGCTCTTCTGTGAACGGTTAGAGCAAACGGTCACTGCAGGAAAGCAATACCATAAAATTAGTTATATTTTTCTATGTCCATCTATAAAGATAGGATAACTATTATATATACTTAAAGACTAATACCTCAATGATCCTGACCTCTGTGGTCAACTGTAATTAATTAGCCAGCCTTGTACGTTGGTGTTGTAACATACCAGCCTCTGCCTGTAATGCCAAGCATTATATATAGTAATCACGTGTCAAGTTAGGACCTATAGGGTCGCGGGGGCAAAGTACTACCCCCGCGACCCTTTATAGGATCCTAACACTAAATTGTGGGTATCAGCCTTAACATCTTCATGCAGTGCACACCTACGATATCTCCAACGAACCAATACCACCTCGGATTAATGAGCATATTTTTCACAGTTTTCTCATGGTGGTATATTTTCCCCTACTACACGCTGAATCATTATCTCCTGATGAGTTTATACTGCTACTAGCAGGTGATCACAAAATTCTTACGCCAGAGGTGTAGGAGTCATTCTCGATGAGGCAACCGACAATCAGTTTACTGATCTCTGTCTCACAAAAATAGAATTTTTCATGAGCAGTGTGAACGAATTTTTCGCTTGAAGTGCGATGAACTGTAGCTGTGAACATATCATGGTCACATGATCTAACTTAGTCATCAATATATTTTAGATGTCCACAGAATTAGTCAGATTGAGATAGAGTAATGGATTCATCTTACTGCCACAATCGGATCCACGAACCCGTTACTGTTCAGTAGCTTTCTCGCGTCAAAGGTCTTGATTGTCATAATTTAGGATGGAAGAACGAGGCGTTGACAGACCTTAAGGGATGGGTCAGGAAATGTGTTCATGATAATGAGTCAGAAAAGTAGCTGGAGAAGGCGGATTGAGTACGATCGCATAATACTGAGTGGGATGCGGAAATTGTAAAAATATTATTTTCCCTTTCTAAAATGTTGTACTCCCATGTACAGACAAGACATAAGGGCCTGTTTGGATAGGAACTGCGGGAAAACTGCACCAGCGAAAGTGCACCGCGAAAAACTGCGCAGTTTTGTAACTGCGCAGTTTTTGACGGTTTGTTTGGATACGAACCATAACTGCGCAGTTTCCCGGCAATTCCTGCGCAGTTCGTAAAATCCATTCCTGCACCACACAAATGAAAACTGCAGCGATTCGCTCCAACTTTTTGACTTCTTTGCAGTTTTGACTTTGACATCTCAGCCTTCTATTATCAGTGACGTCAGCTATTTCTTTATCGCTATGATGCAACGAAACACAACATCTAATTCTGCTTTGAGTGATCGTAAACGCCGTAGGCGTAAAACCTTTCTTTGTGCTACGATTGCATGTATTGCAGCTGCTTCGTACTATCACAATACGCACAATGATAAAGCTCAGTAACACGACTCAAAACTACAAGGAGAGAGCTGGGTGAACGAAATGCTCAAAGGCCATGAAGAACGCATTACCAATCTTGGTGTATCAAAAGAAGGGTTCTACTTCGTAGAAAACCTGTTATTACGAAGAACGGCTTTCCAACCCACACGGAGAATGGGGACAAAGGAGCAGCTGGCTATCTTTCTGTTCGCGATACGAACTGATCTCTCGATGCGACAACTAGCAGAGCGCTTTCAACGAAGCACTGAAACAATACAGCGAACAAATCATAAAGTTATGCGGTGCTTCATTAGCACAGACTTATACAAAGCTACAATCAAGCCTGCAACGAACGAAACACCGCTATCATCTGTGATTGAAGATAATACGAAAGACTACTATCCGTGGTTTAAAGATTGCATAGGGGCAATTGATGGGACACATATACCAATTTCACCACCTGATAGTGAAAGAGCTGTTTACAGAAACAGGAAGGGGTTTCTTTCGCAGAATGTACTCGCCGCATGCAACTTTGATCTTCAATTTACGAACTTGCTCTGTGGCTGGGAAGGGAGTGTTACGGATTCTACTCTCTGGTTTGAGGCTATATGATGTCAGGCAATCAACTTACCCCAGGACAAGTAATTTCTTGGAGATGCAGGATTCCCAAACTGTGATGCTTGTTTGACACCTTATAGAGGTGTCCGTTATCACTTGCAAGAATGGGGGAAAGGAAACAGAGCACCGCAGAACAAAGAGGAGCTATTCAATCATCAGCATTCAAAGCTTTGTAACATCGTGGAGAGAATTTTTGGAGTCTTGAAAGCAAAGTACAAGATTTTGACACGGCCTCGTAGTTTCAAGCTGGCTGCTCAAGTGCGAGTAGTTGCTGCAATCTGCGTGCTTCACAACATTCTTTCTGATATCAACGAAGAAGGACACTCGCTCAATATAGATGATAGTTACGAAAACGAGCAAGAGCCCATCAGAGTAGAGCAAGCCTACAACATATCACGAAGTGAGACACTTCGTGCAAACAGCCGCAGGGACAATATCGCTGAAGATATGTGGGCAGCTCATCTTATTAAGCGGCAACGAAGAAATAGATTATGACTATAAAAGCTCCTGAAATGTCTCGTAGATAATGAACTCTGCCAAACCCTCGTCTACTTTCGCTGCATGCTTTCTCATCTCTTGTTTAATCCAATCCTCTCTAATACTCTTTCGCTGTAATAGCAAATATCTTCGTGCCATCGAGGTATCCGCCAAAACTTCCAGCATAGCCAAAATCCCTTTATCCGTCAAGCATGTTTCACTTTGTATCTTCGTAAAAGCCTGACCATCTAACGAAGCAGACGCATCTTCTGGTAGCTGTGATGCATCGTTAGAGACTGCAGCTTTGAGGCTCTCCGACATGTCCTGTAATACAGACACACCTGTTACTCGAATACGCTTCGTAGGTTGGTGAATGCTTGCAGAATCCCGGTGTCTCTTCGTAGCTTTGGAAATTTGTGGTGTACCTTCTTCGCTGCCAGATGCGCTTTCATTGATGTTGAGGCTGATGCGTGGACGGGGAGTAGGTGTAACTGGTATGACTGAGTTTGAGCGGCTTCGTATAAACTCGAAACTTGACTCTTCTTCTTCGTCACTTGAGATCTCGTGTGGCGTATCGTCTTCTCCTCCAGAGAAGCTATGTTTCCCAACCGCCAGCTTATTACCGAACATTTGATCCATATCTTCGTACCAAGGAAAGGAGCTTCGCTGCCATTTCTTTAGTGTTGTGCTGACTCGGTTATGACTCAAGGATATCTGGAGTTTGAAGCTTATGGATAACGTGCCAAGTGACAGAGTTGCTGGAACTAATGAGTCATGTATAACATCTTCTTTTATACAATAATAGAACTCGCATTGTAGTTTCATAGTAGGCATCGGATATTTGATATTGGAGGAAAGATGTATATAGATACTGCCATCGTCAGAGGAGCAAGAATAATAGTCTCCATCGTGACCATCAAGGCGATATTCCATCCACTATACGCATTCAGTATAATCATTTATATCGTACTTACCATTCATTCACACCATTGACTATTCCATCGAAGGACAGCTCAATCACTAGACAATTCGCCAACCACTCCACATCCCCATTTAACTTTATAACATTTAGATGTGGACGTTTCTATTGGTAACATGTCAGCAATCTTCGTAGCATCATGCTTATATGACTTACTTCTAATAAACTATCCCATACTTGAGACTCAGCTATAACTAGCTTGTTCGCTGAATCATACCCAAATCCAGAAAGTTCGCTGAGAAACTTCACTTCCTTAAAGTCTTTCTTCACCCTGCTGAACTTTGATTCTGAGGAGCGCTTTGTTTTCAATTCATCGTTGAGGCTGTCTGAAACTTGTTGCCAAACAGATTCTTTAAACCCATTCTCTGAAGTGTTGCCATCAATTGTCGCTTGCTTCAGGATGTCAATCATTGTCAAAACATCTTCATCTGTCCATCTCGCATTGGGCTGTCTGGCTTTCAGCGCTATTTTAGTGGCCATCCTTTGGAGCTGCGACATTGCTAATGATACAGCGAAGAGAGATATGGCGAAGAGTATCAGAGTAAAGATTGACTGCTGAGGCGGATGATGTCATCAATAACATGGTGTCACGGTTAGCACTCTGCAGCCTTGCTGACAAATCATGCTATGAACAGCTTTCTAAGATCTGCGATCTGGCGAAGCCAAACAACGCAGGTTTACTCGCAGCTATTCCTGCAAACTTTGCCAAGACACGAACTGCGCATTTCTATGAAGAGCTGCACCTGCGCGCAGTTCCTATCAAAACAGGCCCTAATAGTCCACACTTTCTTTTGTTTTACACTAAATCTATTATACGTGTAACGCATTGCTTAGTCGTGCTGATGAGTAATAACATTATGCGCTAGTACTACTCAGAGCGAAAATACTCCCATGAGGCTTATACACGTAATAGAGTGAACCAGGAGTGAGACGGGACTGCGAACCGCCTCAATTACACCAATCTTTGTGGGAGTTGCAGTAGCAATTACTCGTCGATGATGCCTTCTAAGTACTCTCACCTCGGAATTTTTCGGACGCTAGCATCTTCTACGCTTTCAACATTATCTTATAGTTTCTAGATTTCGAAGAGCCTCGACCAGAAGGTCGGAATTCCAATCTCCTCCGATATACCTCATTGCTTTTATCCATGTTTTTACTCTTCCTGTGGTGGAAGGTGCCAGACCGTCGTCTGTATCTCGGTCATTCATGCACACGATCTATGGAAACACGGGGCCGTACCATTGAGGACAGCGATGGCCAGACACTATGTTTCTTGTTAAAAAAAGGGAATGCGCAATGTTATAATATTGGCATCGCGTAGATGTGAGTGCAAAAACACCCATACGCGCGCAGAATGTAGTATTTCTTGTCGCCTACGTTTTAGCAAAGAGGTCAAATTTTAAATATCAACAGGTTGCTTTTAAGGCAAGGACGAATTTAATTTGAACCCTTTCCTTTGAAGTCAATGTTCTCCGTATATTCTTCCTGATTTTTCACGGTTCACTAGGAATGGGCTAGAGCGATTTTAGATCCGCTAAACGGATTTAAAGTCAATTTAATTCACTACACTGTAGTGCCCTTCAAGTTGAGAGGCCAAAGATTAAAAAATTTGTGATTCTACCATCTCGATTTAATGGCGAGTCCTAATATTGCCGAGATGAGAAGCTCTCGTCTTTCGAAATTTGTTGATGTCGACGAACGTTGAAGAGCTGAGTTCTATGAAGTCGAGGGCAACAAAGACACAGTAGTACAGCGAAAGGTAAGCTAATGACCTCTTAAAGTAATTCTTAGAAAAATTTCCTGATTTAGTCTCGTGAAACGGCCCACACGACTTATTCCCATGTAATGTATAGATGACCGTTATCTGTATGTGGAATACACAATTCCGTAAGTCAATGTGATGGATTAATGACACGCAATGAGAGTCTAAATCGCTTTCGATCATAGCAGGTGACTAGCGAGAGTAGGAGCAGCCCTCAAATCTTCCGTTCAACATGTGCGATGGAGAGAAAAAATGTATCATACTAACAGCCTTCTCCGGAATCTATTTTGAAGTTCATATAGTAATGGCAATTTATGAAGATACTTGTAAATGTATCAAGCCTATTTTAAAAATATTGCCAATTTAAGGTGGTCGAAGGATGTGATCTTTCATATATGCGTTCCAAGAGAAACGTGTAATAGATTGTTTTTGAAGAATTTGACAAGCTTAGAGCTAAAAGCTGCAGAGTAGTCACTTTTTTCGCTAGCTTCCTATGAAAACTCACCAGGATTTACTTCTACTTTTTCTTGTCTTGATGTAAACCACTACCACTAGTTAATGCTTGAGAATGTTGTCCTGTGAATAGTAATCACAGATTAATCCTAACTTGGCCAGATTTGAAGATGAGATAAATTATTTGGTAAGATGTCGGCAGAAACTGGTTGAAAATAAGTAGCTTTTGTGTTGAACCTATTCTGGGAGGCGGATGATTTCTACTTATAATCCCAACATGATTCCTAAAACTTGTGTTCAGATCGTTTCTGATAAAACATTCTATCAATATGACAAGTTTTTTTTAGGGTTTCCTTGATACGTAGTACATACCTGCGAATATGTTTCCCAATTTCTGCAGAAATTTATAAATCTAGCCAATTTGACTATACATATCCTGTATCAAATCCGTCCTCGAAGTATTCGTTAGAATATGATCTGTGGAAATTTTCATACGGATCTGCTTTGATTTTAAATATTTTCGGAATTTGTTTAGGTTGAAAAAATTTAGACGCACAATTCGTCTACGCTATCATTTGAATCTTGATCAACTTGATAGGTTTTTCGACACTCCGAACGAAAAGAGCCCTTTTCCCTTCTCAACTTTGTGTTCATCTTTGATTTGGCATGCTTACGCTTAGTCCTTTTCAAATCAACAGAGACTGATTTGTAAAGGCTGGGTTTTATTTCTAAACTACTGTCATGAAATATGTATTTTTTTAACTGAGTTGAAGAGCAGTGTGGATGGCTAGAAGTCGGTAGCGAGACAGTTGAAAGAATACTAAGTTCGTCTTCATCACAGCCCATGGAATCAAGTAGCTTTTTATTTGTCCGATTTCTTGAGGAAGAATTTTTACATGGTGAAGAACTTAACAGGTATATTTGCTTGTTGATTTTGAAAGAATCTCTTTCATGTTCCGAAGTGTGCTTAATGGTACTACAGTCATGATTTTCCGGATGTTTCGCGGAGGGTGAGGGGCTAACAAATTTAGCCACAGTGGGAGAACAAGTGTGATCACCGGCGTTTTTTGATAATTTGGGGGCTTTCGATTCCACTTCAATCGCTGGAGTCTGAAATAATTTGCCAGTTCTGGATGAATACTGGTTAATATTAGCGGGAAATGATTGCTTGACGACGCCATGATACTTGATTTCTTTTAAAGGTGTGCGAATTATTTTTAATCGAATATTGTTTTCCATCGGTAGATGAAAGATATTTGAACTTATTCGGTCGCTGCATTTTGGGTGGAATGATTCAGATCCCAGTAAATTTCCAGTCCCCTTCACGCAATCTGATACCGAAATTTGAGTGGATAGCGAGTTTCTCAAAGTGCGATGACGCTTTGGCAATTGATATGATGAAGATTGATTCTTGAGGTCAGCGGATAAAAGAGACGACCGTCTCTTTAATTTAGTGATCCTAGGCGTCGAAGTTACCCATTCACCGATTCCTTCTTCCCACTTAAGTCCACACAAATTACTCACTTTGAGGTGTTGAGAGTCAGGTACTAAATTGGCTACAAGTTGATGAGAGGTAGTACAATAGCTTGCACCCATGCTGTTAGCATATTTGACGTGAAGCCGATGTGGGTAATTTCGAGCAAATGCATAAGCACTGTCAAGAATAATACCGTTCAAAAGCTTATAGCTCTCTCCAACAGGTGCAAGCTTCTCTAGTCGGTGATGTATTAGCCGAAGATAATCAAATCCGGATCCTGCTGTGCCTCTACCACAGCATCGTGCCACCTCACATATGAAAAAAGCCAACTGAGCGCGGATTGAAATTCCGTTTCTGGTGTTTTCAAGACAACATAGCAAGCTTTCTAAATTCAGGGTATCTGATCCATTTTGGATGTGCTCTTTGCCAATTATAAGACAAGCAATGAGAAAAAAGACATGGTATAAACTCTTATCTATTCTGGCTGGGCTATATGAAATGCAGCTTTTAAATAAAGAAATTATATGGCCAACGCCAGCGTAAACTGAATTTTTATCTTTGGTTGGTGATCTCACTTCAGCGCCTCTGTGAAGGAGAATAATTGAAATCAAAATTATCAACAGGCTGGAGAAAGTGTTTTTTAAGGCAACACTAACTATGTTCTGTAAAGAATAGTCATCTTGATTTTTGCTTTCGTTCGTATTGTAAATTGGCGAAGAATCAGAAGATTTCAAAAACAGGTGAAGTGCTGAATCAATAAATGGTAAGGCTTCATTCTCAGTAGGTTCAAACGAAAGTGACTGTATGAGACCGGTCCAGACTGGCCCAAAGTAATCGGTTCCTAGCCACTCAAGATGTAGAGTGTTTTCTGAGATTAAATGGTCTAATTCTCGGTATAGGTAAGAAGTTCGAGTTGTACGCTTCGAAAATTTCAGTAACAAAGATAAGGGTTTGGCGGGACTTTCACAAGGAGTCTTTGGGCGCGGGTACGTATTTGATGTCAAAAGAGAAGATAAGATTATTTGAGCTTCCTCAATAGCATCAAGGTGACAACAGAGCGATATAAGAGTATCGCAAAAGTCAAATTCGAGCAATCCTTCCTTTACAGCGTCACTAACAACTTGTACGCCATGAGCCCTGACGACGTAACTGAGTAATCTCCAGCCTTTGCCATTGGATGATAATTCTTCTAGCTCGTTGTAAATTTCAGCTGATACATCTCGATCGTCTAACGCTGATTTACTGTTTGTTTCGTGCATATGAATTTGTAATAGTTTCTCCTGGTCAGCGACATATCGTGGAATCACTCGCAAAGCTAGCTCTAGCAATGTTTTAGGTCCTTTTGAGTTAGCAGCTCGCTTTGCATGTGATGTTGCGCGTAGTATAGTTTCCAGACCGTGGTATATCCCTTTGTAAGTATTATATTTTGAAGTTGTGATATTTTGGCGCAGTCTCAGCGGCAGTTCAGGAAGTTTGGGTTGCCTCTCTTTGCAATGAGCTTTGCTTTTGTTGCTTGATGACATCTCTTGCCTGCATTGCCTTTCTTCATGACGCGTCGCTCTGACTCGTGCGAGCAATGGAGTCGGTACTAGAACTTCGCCTGGAGTGATTTTTTTGTCCTTAATGTGTACTAGAGCTCGAGAGCCTGTAGTGAAAGTATGTTGACGCCTTCCAGATTTTCCGTAAGTTCGGCTGAGCTTCTTTTTTGGCTTAAAATTTAGTTTTGTTATTCCATCAATATCTTGTTGTAATGTATTTTCTGACGAGATGTTTTTATTAGAGTATCGAATATTTTCTTTCCTTAGGATCGCGATTCGTGAGGTCAGTGTTCGAAGTAAGCGTTGACATCTAGCCGCTGTCCATCCATTCTCCGGCAATCCGATAGACCGCTTCGAATTTGATGAAATATCAACTTTTCTATTAGGTAAAGGTGTATTTATATTTTTCATTGCAAGTACACAAAGGTATCATCTAGTGTTTTCTGATCCGGTGATCAGTCCTGAATAAGTAAACAAAGAACAAAATTTATGCTAACCTTTTGGTCAACATTAATGAGTTTTTTTCAGTAATCCATGGAGCGATTTTTGAGGAGCAATATTTGAAAAGATGAAAGAAGCAGGTTTAGGAATCTTCAATAAATTTTGAACGATGAATAATCAAAAAAGCGTCACGGTGATATGATGTAAAGAGAAATTGAGCGATTGTTTACTTTAATGAACCATGCCGCGAGAATAAAGTTTGTAGATGCCACACGACAGGGTTGGCTCGGTCCCCAGAACTTCCGTCAAGGAAAAGACATCTTAGTTGTGCGGGATTGGAGGGAAAAAATTCTTCAAGGAGATAAATTTTTAAAAACGTAAACCCTATCAACGGTTGTATTCTAGGCTCTAAAGGGGTCACTACATACTTTTTCTCACCATTTCATCTAAAAAAATACTTTTCCAATTCCCTGCCATCACATTTACCGAAATGGCACAGCTTAATGACGCACAAAAAGACTCATCGGAAGGTATGTGAAATACTCATATTCGAAGCAGTATTTTAAATCTTTGCCAAATTTGTTCTCTGCTTATACAAAACCAATAGAAATAAAAGCATTACCTGGAAAATTATCTGCAAACGAACCTTTATCCAATAACAGCGAAGGGCAAGAATCAACGAATAGCGAACCAGGCGCCGAAAGTAGGTGCCATAAAATTTACGAGAGAAAATTTTAATGATTGTTACTTACTTCTACCAAGTTGTTTTCGAATTGTCTGTTCGTTTGCCAAATGAGCCTAAAACTGTGTCTGTGACGGTATTTGTCTTCTGGGACTCTGGCGTCAATTTGTTGCTAACTCGTAAAGGTTTCTAACCAAGAGGCGGTACATGATATTCGGCAGTCAATAGTCGAACATCCATTCACCTTTCAATACTCATGTTTCCATCTAGAGCATAAAGGACAACGGTTAAACGACTTGACCCAAATATCTGAGGTTGAAGAGATCACGAATATCCCCGAGCTAACTCTAGTCGAAGATCCATACACAGAAAAAGAAGCTAGGCTACACTTTGTTAGGGTTCGAGAACTAATTGGCGCTGCTGGAGATAGAACCGATACTTTACACGGAATCTCATCTGGTCTTTCTTTATTCGACTCTGTCACAGCCAAGTCAATCGAGCTGAGTAAAGACATCTCTTTCGCCCAGAAATTGGCGGACTACGATTTCAAAGCACCAGGCTCAATATATTCGTTACTTCCACGCAGTCAAGAACCTCCTCCAAAGACAGTAAAAAATATCTCATTGTCGCCATGGAACCCTCCTCCATATCACCTCCGACAAAAGGGACATTTACTGTACCTTGTCCTGACCACCCTCGAAGGAGAACAGTATCAAATCACATCAAATGTATCGGGATTCTATGTCAACAAATCTACCAATACTAAATTCGACCCTTCTCCTCGAAAAGCCTCCAAAGCATTCTCAAGACATTCATTGTTGAATTTGATATCTGATTTATCTGAATCTTTTCAGAGCTCATTCGATCAACTGCTGGAATATAATAATGCTAAGGAACCCCTTGCTACATTTCAGATTACTAACACAACACCTGCAAATCCATGGATTGTTCCCAGTCTCTTGTCTCCTACCACTTTACATCAATCAGATATTACGAGAACACAGGAACCCTACTTGATTGCTGGTATTGAAAATACTGAAACTCTACGTGACTGGAACGAAGAATTTCAATCTACGAGGGAGTTACCCAAAGAAAATGTTCAGGATCGAGTTTTCCGAGAGCGACTGACATCAAAACTTTTCGCTGACTTCACTGAAGCCGCGGCTCGTGGTGCAATTCTGGTCGCTCGAGGTGAAGTTGCACCACTCAATCCTACTGAAGATAAAGATGCTCAGATATTTGTTTACAACAATATATTTTTCTCATTTGGTGCTGACGGAGTTGGAACTTTTGCACTTGATGGTGGAGATGAAGCCGCCAGAATTGCAACCGGAAAAGATGTACTCGGAGTACGTACTGTCAATCAACTCGATATTGAAGGCTTGTTTACTGCTGGAACTGTTGTAATTGATTACATGGGGAAAAGAATTGTGGCCCAAAGTATTGTACCTGGAATATTCAGACAGCGTGACCCAGAAGAAAACCAGATCGATTACGGTGCTGTTGATGGAAAAGATGTTATAGCTGCCGATTATAGATTCGAGCCAGTCTTTGAGAAACTAGCAAAGGCTTTGAGAATAAAGAAACATAATGTCTGGGACAAGAACGGCAAAAAATATGAACTTCATGGAAGCGTCGAAACTAAGGGCTTACTCGGAACTGACGGTCGTAAATATATACTTGACCTATACCGTATCACCCCCTACGATATCCTTTGGATGGAAGATTTCGGCACTGCTATCACAAAACCTGAGCAAGGTCTTCCTGAGGATAAAACTGCATATCCACACAGAATGACAGTACTCCGACCTGAACTTATCGATGCTTTCTGGAAATCAAAAATGCGAGACTGGGTTAATGAACAGCTTAAGAAAAGACAAAAGGTGGTAACAGAGACTATAAAAGAGACTGATAATTCGTCTCTTGAAGATAATAAAAACAAAACTAAAGAAAGTGAGACTAATAATTCAGCACCGGGCATTACCCCTAAACCAACATCTCCAACGGATGATGTCGATAAAATAGATATTGCCGATTTTGTGTTTACTTTAAATCCTGATGTTTTCGGCGGGCAAGAACCCAAGACTGACGAAGAAAAGGCATCCTGGGCCAAAGACGAATCAGATGTTAGAGTGGCTTGCGAGTATTTGAGAAGTTCGGTCATACCCGAACTAATTAATGATCTCCAAGAGGGTGATGTGGGGTTCCCAATGGATGGCCAATCATTGAGCCGTCTCTTACACAAGCGCGGCATAAATATTAGATACCTTGGAAAAATTGCTGCACTTTCTGAAGACCATAAGCTGGAGTCATTGCGAACTCTTTCCATACAAGAAATGATATGTAGAGCATTTAAGCATGTATCGAGCAGATATCTCAAGTATTTGCCAGTCCCGTTAACAGCTTCTTGCATTTCTCACCTCATGAATTGCCTACTTGGTACCTCCCTAAATCCTAAACCTTGCCCGGATGTTGATGAGAAAATGAAATCCTTATACAATGATACGAAACTTGAATTTCAGAACGTCACACCTCAATCTTTGGTAGAAGAGATTGAGCTTCAAATAAGAAAGCGCTTTCAGTACTCCATCGAAAAATCTTGGGTCTCAAGGATCAAACATTTACAAATGCTTCGGGAGATATCCCTCAAGCTTGGCTTGCAACTAGAAGCCCGAAACTATCATTTCAGCCCATCAGAAATTAGCGCTCAAGAATCATTGAATGGTCTGACTCAAAAGGCGGTTGGTGGATCATCGTCCAGTAAGAAAAAAAACAAGAAAAATAACTCTCGTTCTCGATCTCCTGTGAAGGAATTAGATACTACATTCACCCCTGATGATATACTTAATATTGTCCCAATAATAAAAGAAGCATCTCCTCTCTCATCCCTAGCAGAAGAAGCACTTGAAGCAGGTCGTATTTCTATAATCCAAAACCAAAAAAGACTCGGTCAAGAACTTCTCTTAGAATCCCTTTCTTTGCACGAGCAAATCTATGGGATTATTCACCCCGAAGTAGCTCGAGTTTATAACACTCTTTCCATGCTGTATTATCAGCTGGAAGAGAAAGAAGCCGCTGCCGAGCTAGCACGAAAAGCAGTAATAGTCTCCGAGCGTACTCTCGGAGTTGATAACGCCGAAACGCTCCTATCTTATCTCAACTTAGGGCTATTTTCACATGCCGCAGGTGAGACAACTCAAGCCCTCGGTTATATAAATCATGCCCTCGATCTATGGCATGTAATATATGGATCTTCTCATCCGGACTCTATTACAACACTGAATAATGTCGCTGTCATGCTTCAGCAGCTCAAGTGCTACCATTCTTCTCGTGTCTGGTTTGAGGCCTCTCTTGAAATTTGCTCATCCACATTTGGCTCCGAGTCCATAAATTCTGCGACATTACTATTTCAACTCGCCCAGGCCTTGGCATTAGATAATGATTCAAAACAGGCTGTAAAGCGCATGAAAGAATCTTACAACATATTCCTTGTAGCTCTAGGGCCAGAGGATAAAAACACCAAAGAGGCCGAAACCTGGCTCGATTCTTTGACTCAAAATGCCGTCAGTATTGCGAAGCATGCACAGGCAAGAGATATACAAGCTCGTCGATTGCAGGCCGCGATACAAGTTGGCGTTGGTCAGGCCACTCCAGGAAGAGAGAAATCGTCGAAAAAAAAACTAGATCAACGAAGCATAGATGAACTTTTGAAATTTATAGAGGGTAACGAACCAAAAAATACTTCTAAAAAGAGAGATCCAAGGAAAAATCCCAAGAGACGTGGTGGAGCTTCACTTATCTAGACCCGTATCCTGCGGACAAAAATAGCGTACAAATTCATGCTACATCAACTGTAATGGCTGTGACGAAATTTATCAACTAGCTTGCTGTGCAATGCTGAAGTTGTATAAAATTTTCAATTTATACATGAATATCTAAGCACGTTATGGTAGACGCCTTCTGTATATTTCTGACGCATATTTACTGTATTTACGATGAGGAACATGGGCGGTTGGATGGTGTTTTGAAGTTGTAATATATGGCTCGTGGTATGGCGTTTAACAGATCTTTATTATCTGATATGAATAGAAATCACTGCCCTTAGATAAACAGTTCCCGAGTGGTTTGTTTAAGACTTTATGTGTTACAAGTATGATGATCTTGCTCGATAGAGTATATTGATAGACTTTAAAATTTCGGAGATAGACTTTGGGATCGGTATCTGTAGGATCAATATGATAGACTGGACTGTTGTCAAGTACATGTACTCAGGTACATGTATGTTTGAGAAAAATTTAGAAAATTAAATTTTTATTCTGGAGCATACTTAGTGGCAGCAAATTTTAAAGATTCAAGTTCACAATCACATTCATCCATCTTCGAAAAATGACGTGTACAACAAAGAATGATTTTGGAAATCTAATTGCGCTGCATGACAGCGTATTTGAGGGTACTCATTATCATCTGATGTGGACCAGGTCACCGTTCCACAGGAACATGAAATGTAGAAAAGGTATCTGGAATACATGATGCTTTAAGCTTCAGAAGTACCCATACGGTGCCCGAATTTTCCCAAGACCTACATTTGGACCAGCTCGTTATATCGGCTCGACTGGTTAGGAACGTATTTATCATGACCCGAAGGCCACGGGTCTTGTCATAGCTTTAGGCTGAATACAATATGATTTTTTTAAAAAGAAAGGATACGGGCTTGAGGGAAAAGCCAAAGGGAAACCCTGAGGGAAAAACCTCTGCCATTCCACCCGTACTGATTCTCGACGAGCAGCCACAGTCACATCCAAAATAAACTATATAAGCATTGAACCTACCACTTTTATGCACATCAGTATAGTCTAATATAGGTAAATACTCACATAGAAAATAGATCACATGGGTAAATAATTGCCTGTCTTTTTACCCCGACCTATAACCAAAGTCATCAACACATTATGATCAGCGGTAATGACTCTGGACCAGCGTAGTGCACCCTCAACAGCTGAAACTACAATATCCCTCGACCTTGACTCTGACGGAAGTAGGCGAGCGAGGGAGCCTCCTTGGAAACTGAGCACATTGCGCCGACCACGACTTCAATATTCGATCCAACTTGATCTCTGGGAGGGGCTCGTATACACTCACTGTACATGCAGTTTATGCTATTTTTGGTGATCTGAACAGACATCAGGCGCCATATTTTGATGAAACTGTGCCCTGATATCCAGGAGACACTCTCGTTTTCCTTTGCGTGCTCCTGCGATGACGAGGCGACGACTTGATTGCGATATACACATGTGTATGTCTGGGGAGAAACTGGTGTGGAGGGTGATGATGAGTTTGAAGATCCTAAATTCGTACAGTTCGATCTGTAGGTGTAGCTATGCTCATTAAATTTGATTATAGACCATAGGTTGGGATTATCCATGGGTAATAACAGGAATTGGCTTCCAAGATAGATGTACTTTGTGATTGAAGCTTCTTACATAGACTGAACAAGCGAGGATAGTATCGATCAGATGAGAAGTTGGAGCTGTGATAGTCCTCCTGGTGTTATCTTAGGAACATAGTCACATGGATGCGATCAGGGTTAGAAGTGGTGAAGTGGTGTTGTTGCAGACTATTTTAGCTGTTACCCCGGGTAGAGTTTGGGTGGCCTTGACACGCATCCCAACTGTGACTGAAGCCCACTGGATCAGATTCAACGAGATAAATTTCCTTCCCGTGTTCACGGCTACAGAAGATGATTTGGGCATACTTCGACAGTTAGGTTGATTTCACTTCTTCCGTCTATTAATTTTATAGATATTAACGGTTGCGGTCGATAAATCTAGAGAAATCCTGGCTTTCAGTGGTATCTGCGTGCGAAGTTTTACGAGTGTTCTTAGTATCAAACTCAGTCACCCTATAATACTCTACTAGTATGCACGTTTCTACTCTGCCATTGTTCAAATCATGCGAAGTGTCAGGAAATGAGAAGTAAGACAAGAACTCAATTAAATGTTGAAATAAAGCCAAGGAGATAAGTTTACTCTACAGATACATTTTATATGTATATTTTGCATACGCGACAAGAGACATATGTATTGATAAATATCTTAACGCCGTTACTCCGTCGGTATCATTTCCAAGTTCATTGTCCTCACATAACCCTATGCCTTAATTCTGGACACGAAGCCCCTAATCTCAAATAGAGTAATAGTCATTAACACAGCAAAGATGATGATTCTATTTTGTCGCCTAAGCCCTAGTCTCGTGCCACTTTACAATTGACCTTCTAGACTCATATGAGACAAGGTGTTATAGGTTGATGGTGATGTGGAGGTGATTGGCGACTTGTCTAGTGATGGTACTGTCCTTCAATGGAATAGTCAATGGTGTGAATAGATGGTAAGTACGATATAAATGGTTATACTGAATGCGTATAGTGGATGGAATATCGCCTTAATGGTCACGATGGAGACTATTATTCTTGCTGCTCTGACTATGGCAGTATCTATATACGTCTTTCCTCCAATATAAAATATCCAATGCCTACTGTGAAACTACAATGCGAGTTCTATTATTGTTTAAAAGAAGATAATATACATGAATCATTAGTTTCAGCAACTCTGTCACTTGGCACGTTATCCATAAGCTTCAAACACCAGATATCCTTGACTCATAACCGAGTCAGCACAACACAAGGACGCTAAAGCCGGGACTCAAGTATTTATGACTTTCCAAGTTTCATGTACATAATGTGCACTGTTGTACGATACAGCGCACACGGAAACAGGTGTGCGTGACGTCTTTATTAATTTGAGATCTCCCCAAGCTCATGACTGGTGATAAGGCGGCCCGTCTCACCCGCTCCTTATCCTCTGAGAGCCCCCAATCAGAGGAATGAAAAGGAAAACAAAACAAAACAGATGAAATATTTCATTCCATGATGTAGATTATGTCGGAATTCCTATCTCCTTCACCGAGAAGTATTTCATCCAACTCGGTTTTACAAAAACACACGTAGCTACATGTTAAGGCCGCGTTAATAGTCCTGAGAGAAGGTGCCAGGGTCATGACTATGATATCACGGTTATGGGTATGAAATCACGACGATAGTTTCGGCCGGAAAATAGTTAAGAAGCTGGGCTCGTCATACTATTACTTCCCAAGCTTCGCAATCTGTATCAAACCCGGTTCTTTTCTAGGGTTAGCCAATAACTTATCATTCCTGAACTTCTCTTTTCTATTCTCTTGTCTCGTTCTCGTCTTTTTCTCGAGCCCCTTAAACCCCATCCTCGTCCCTCGTTCTAGTGTCGTCTTCCTCGCCATACTTGAATTTGTAATCCATTCTCGGAGACGGCGCTCGGTCTGTCCGGAAACTCCCCGTAACACTACATGTATGTATGCGACTAATACTAAAGCATTCGCTTACAACAAAACCAAATCTATATTGTTACAGATTCTTTACGGTCCCATCCTTATTTGCCCCTATAGCCCTGTTCATCCAAATGCTCACAAGGCCATATGGCTACCGTTGTGTAATTGCCATGTCTACTTCACTTCTAATAGGAAAATTAAATCCATTCTACGACGGCAAATTTGCTCAAAAAACCGAGCCTATTCTGGCAGTTTGGTCAAAATAACAGCTCCGTCCTACGCTCCTTCCCGCGCTCCGAAGAGTTTCAGAAGGAGCGAGTGGATAGATCCATCAGGGAGACAATTGCTGAGGCGAAGAGTCCTACAAAAGAGAAAATGTCTTAGAGTCTTTCGAGATCTATTAGCAGTGTTTGTTTGCTTTCTCGTGCTTGAAACGAGCATGGTAGTCGGCAAAGTCTCCATATTCAGTCCTAGCTGCGATTATTTTGCCCAGGTCTTTTCTGATCAATAGAGGCTCCTTGTGAAATTCGAGAGCGTTATTAATTCTTAGTCTGATGTATGACTAGGCAGTATGATTACTTCACCATTTTTTCTCACTTGGCTCATCTATGATAAGTTCTATGAAGTTAATGCTATTGCGGAAATCTTCCGCGGTTCATCTTGATAGGGCATGGCCGTGCCTCTTTTCGCCTCAGCATTGGCGAGCTCATTTCTTTGAATTCCTGCATGACTCGGAGCCCAACGTACTGTCATATCTCCCCCGATATCGTGTGGGAGTCTAGTCTGGGGTTTCCATTCCTTGACAGCTTTTAGGGTGTCAATAAAATTTTTCTGGGATGAAGTAATTGTATCTGTGGTTGAAAACTTTTTTGATTTCTAGATTATCGTATTTACCAAAGGTTTTTGGAAAGACGAGTCATCGATAAGGTGCAAGCTGTTTGGACACTCTTTAGTGCCGCACACGCTTCTGTGTTGAAGGTTTCCTTGATCCTGGGTACAGGGAAAGCTTTGGTCTATATTAGACGCCCGAGCTAAAAATAACACATCTTCCGCCATCATTCCCTCCAGGAACTTTGGATCAGTCTGAATATAGTAGGATGTCAGATTGGGGAATAGTAAGTAAGGGTTGACGAAGTTGTTCCGCCCGTGAGCTAGTCGTATATATCGGACCAAAAACTCGATTAAACGCATCTTTTTCCGATTCAAGAATCTCTCACGGAGGCAAGAGTAGTGGGCTTAATTTTTATGATGCTAAAACGTGCCTGTGTGCCCGGTAAACCCATGTTACCAAAGGGATTGAAAATGACGTTTGTCCTCGTGTAAATAGGGAGTGATGGGCATCCAGATTGCGGACTTGAACACCAGCTCTCCTAGACATATAATCTTGGACAGTCTCGGCGGGAGGAAGTCCAACCTCTCCGAATAGTGCGGGCGAGGGGAAAGCGCGATATGCTGTATGACACGTAGGTACCCCTGAGATTGGCAATGCTGTAATTATTCGTAATTAATATTAATTCTTCTAGAAAGAGAAGCTAGATACGAGATAAACTTAGATATTATACAATTCCTTTTCATCCTCGAACTTCTTGCCTTATCTCTGAGATCTGTAACACTGAGGCATCGTTTTCATTAATTAAAAGTTTTAGGATACAAGAGATTAAGGAGGCCCCTTCAGTACATGGAATGCTTATAAAACGTACCCTGTCAAGTGTTTCCTACAATTCCGTTGCCACCAACTATTCGAAGGGTCGCGTACGCCGATAAACGTAGGCCACAGGACAATCATGGCTCACTAGCTGTTACATGCGAGGAGGATTACTCTTGCAACTGCTCTGCAAACTTTATCTAGCCTTGTAAGGTGTTAGTCAGCTCTATTAGAGACTATTTTGTTACCCATCTTCCGGGAGATTCCAAATCACCATGTCTCTGTTCTGATATACGCAGTAGGTAGAAGATAGAGAGCAACCGCCTGTCTCGACAAATGTGGTCACACGCCCCAAACCGTGTTTCCAAAGCAGCGCAAGGTATTTGCGGCCTTGAAGGTTTTTGCCGCTTGTATATACACGTGATACTTCAAGATTGGTTATTTGTCGAAATGGACACCTGGTCATTTAAGGTCTATTGACAAGTGCCTCTCCCCGATTAAATACTGTAGATAGATACTCTCTACTAGATAAACCTAAAGTTACTCAGAGGAAGAGCTCACTCCTTCGTGTATATATATACGTATAGTAAGGCACTAGTTAGAATCATCTAGGCCTCTTAGAAATGCCGGGTCTCTAAGGACACCGGTATATCGAGTAGTTTTCTTTTAAGCTGAGCTAGCCAGCACTTGGTATCTTAAAACACGTACTACGCGCAGGTGCGACGCAAAGTAAGGTTTTAAAATCCTAGCCATTTCAGGTATGGACGCTGCGTATATTCGGGAATCGAAAAGTTGTGTATGAAGACTTGCAAGCTGCATCACGTATCTCGGTTTTTTCTGAAGAAGTGTAGGACTTCTGACTTTGATGGATCGAGCTTAAGCCCTTTATCACCCCACGACAAAACCTTAATGACCGCAAAACTAATCTTTAACGAGTTTTCTTCCAGGGAGTAGAAAGCCTCCGTTATTTCTACGTCATCAGCGTAGTCCAAAGCATTTTTAGGACCCTCTTATTTGTAGAGAGGGAATGTGTAGAGAATGAAAATTGTTAGGGAGATTAGAGGTCCTTGTGGAAGTCCACAATTTAAAGCCCTTAGCGCACCCACTTCTCTATCAAGGCGCGTACAAACTATGCATTCGGTAGCAAAGGATTCGATCCAGTTGCAAAGGTTAGGCGATGGGCCTTGTTCTCGAAGACGTTTCACAAGTCTGCATAATAGAGCAGTGTCAAATGCACCCTAAGTATAAAGTGAAGCAACTGAGACTGTCAGCCTCCTGGAAAGAGCCGCTTTAAAATCGTGAGTTGGACAGGTGGTTAGAGCTATAGATAATCTAAAGGGCGGAGCGCCGAATTTTTGTGTTTTGATTTGAATGGAGATGTGTCGAGCCTGATAGATCAGAAAGTATTAGATCGGCTATCGGGATTATTAGTGCATCATTATTGGAATTGATTTCGAGAGCTTCGGCTTATGGGAATGGAGATTAATTTTTCAAAAGATATTGTAATTATTCATGGTCTATTATTCTTTGTTTGTCGCAAGAGTCGGCGTACCTTCATTTATTAGAAGACGAGAAGGACACTATGAATCTTCATCTTTGAAATTTGTATTTTCTATCTATATCTGTCAATTAGTGATTTTTTCCATTACCTACTCTGTCAGTCTCGTCCACAGCTCTCCAAACTTTAACCTTATCTTCACTTAATCTTCAACATATCCTATCCTCTATTTTAAACTCATCTTTTATTCCCCCCTTTCGAATGGTCGCTCACTTATCACCCCTCGAGGACGGCGCTTTAATCTCTCTTCCAAGCCTCGCGCAACACATTTCTCAGTGGAGTACAGATATTGTCTTTAAATAATTGATAATGAATCTTTTTCTTCTCTCAAACAAAAGTAAGAAAGTAAGAAAGAAAGAAAAATTGTAGGTTAAAGTGATTAACAGAGTTGTAAATATCATAGGCATAAATTTTAATTTGTGGGGTTTTATGTTCAAAAATGCACTGCGTAGATTGTAGGAATTTCAAAAGTCAGAGTCTATCAACATTGGTACTGAAGAGTCTAGCCAGATTAATGGGTCTAGTCCATCAAATTCCTTTTTTCTCTCGCCATTAAAACAGGTGTAATGAAGTATCAGATGGGAAATAGTTTGTTTCTCCTTTTTACGGAAGTAGAATGTGTCGTCATCTAATTTCCCTATCTTACACAGATAGGCCAGACAGGAATTTACTTTCAGTAGTTTCAGTATCAGTGAGGTTTTCCACATACGACTTCACAATGTGCTGTTTTGAGGTGCAGTCTGGGAGCTGCTGCCGTCTTGCATTTTTCAACAATCTGTAATCCTGTGGGTAGGGTCTGATCCATTCGAGGTCAGATCATATATTGTAAGGAGTTAGCCGGCTTGGGGCCATAACACGTCACGTGCTTTGGCGGGCATTGATGTACTCTGGTCAGATTGCATGAGGTGTGCTGGCTCTCTAGACAATCAGCCGATCCACTGATTCTGCAGCGTAGAGCCCTACAACATACTCTTTCGGTGTGCCAGCCATAACACGTACCGCACTGTGGGAGTTTAATCTTCATAAGGAGAAGTTTTACTTGTGACCTGATGCCAAAGAGTGGAAGAGTCCTTAACAAATGAGTTTATTCCTGTGGGCAGAGAATTATCGAGTATTTGTGGGCGGGGTACTCAGTTTTAGAAGCATTTTGAGGCTCAGGACGATTGACTGGCGGTACATTATTAAGATCAAGGAGGGCTTCGGCAACTATTGATGCAGTTACTTTGACTATTTCAATTTGCATGCCGTTGTATCCTGCGTATGAGTGAGGTACGCCGGAGAGAAATTATGCCTTGTAGTCGGTTGGCTTTTAGACTCCAGAATGGCCAATCGTGGATATGAACTCTTCAATTTCGCTCATTCGCGCCGCAAGCGCTTCTTGGGCAGCAGAAGAGATAGCGTAGATATTAAATCCAATTTTAGTGGATTGAACTTCAAGGACTAGCTTCTCCTTCAGAAAAGGGATAAGTTAGAACATTACTGCATAGGAAGACAACTGGAGGGAAGGATGACCAGCAGATACCCGGGCTAGTAGTCGATCATCTGCTCCCGCTAGTTTTGGTTGGGTTTGGACAGGTAGCTATGAGGGCAGCCAAAACTGTTGTCTCTTGAGTGCTGATGCTGCGGCCGATTCAAACGTGCGAGACTTCTGATAAGGTATGTCCGCTGGTGTAGGAACGGGGATTTTTTATGGCGGGAATTGAAGCAGTCTTCGATATAGTTGCAGCAGACGATACTGGCAAGGGATGCCTGGGAGCGCCTCTAATACGGCGATCGAAATACCGGCGCGCCACCATATTTAGGCCGGCGCCAAAGCTACAAAACGGTTTGTTAAGTGCTGAGATAGGCCATCTCCACAGTCATCACAAGAAAGATGAATGCGATTTTTTGAGAACGAAGATATGCTTCTCTGTTCCCTGTGATGGCATCGGAGGTAGTTGAGACAAGGTTCGCAGTTAAAGACTCTACTCTGCCCATCCGAGCATAGCAGGGTAATGTGGGGTGAGATAGTTAAAAGGGAGGTTTTTGATTAGTCATCATGGTGTAAACTGAACAAGTACAGTGTTACCACCCTAATGATTGTTAGTTTGCATAAGCGACAGGCATTAAAATGGGTTTTCCTGAAAATCTTCTGCTTATTAGGAAACAATGATAACTCTTTGCCGAGACATACTGGAAACACTTTACCGCATTAGGGACAATATACCTTGCAAAAGCTCTATAGATGGGAGTTTTTTCTTGGCGCCCAAATTTTGTTAAACCTTATGTTACTTTGAGATATTCTCATTATTTCTTATCTACAACTAAACAGAGCTACCGTACATTTAAAGATAGGACAAGCTTAATCGTTAAAAATATACCAATACGAAGAAGGAACTCCTTCTGCTTCTATAACAGCCTGACATCTTGCAAACATGCTGGCGACAAATCGACCGAGTTCGTCAGATGAGATTGAGTCCCAAGCTTCTCTTGTGGCTCTTTAAAGCGTCTGCTGAGATATTTGCCTTCCATTATCGAACTCTGGGTATCGAGCTTGAGCATAATCCTTCATCGATTTCCATACAGACTCGATTGGGTTTAAGTCGGGAGATAAGGGAGGCCACAAGATGGGTTCTACCCAAGCTTGGAGTAAAGTTTCCTTAGCATTCCATGCAGAATGGCAGGGAGCACCATCTTGCATCAGTTAAATTGATGGATTAGCTTCTTGGGCCATTATTATCCTTGGTGAAATCCTCTGGCAATAGGTCTCCAAGTTCAATTTCCCCAACTTTTTTCCCAAACTAGAGCACTACTTTTTGGTTCCAATGGAAAGATCCCTAAAACATCCAGCCATTTCTTCGACCATACTCGGAAGATAAGCACATCTCCTCAAACTCCTCAACAATCTTGACTTCGTTCGTGGAAACCCCAGATTATTAATAAGCGAACTGAGCCTTCTGGTGACCCACAAACGAGTGTGCTGACCGCCAGTAATCCAAGATTCGTCGATCTATAAGACTTAATCCCACTGCTCAATGGTTAAACTTGGATGAGACCGAGCGAAAATTAACCATGGCCTATTATTCTCTTCGCTGAACGGCGGCTTACTTTGGGAGACACAACGCTCTTATCCCATTCTTCCTAGAGCAATCCGAAAAGCTTTCTCGCCGAAGTTCCAGTGATAAAATTGCACCGTGGCAAATTTTAAGTAGATCAGAAGCCGACCGACTCATGAACTGAAAAACAAATATTCAAGCTCATCAGCTTAAACCTCACTCAGGACTGGTCGGCCGGGACTCTTGGCTTCTGAAAGATTACCACGTTCTCATGTGTATTGACCTGTCTCTGACTTAGCCCCAATTCATGAGCGATGTCAAGATATGAAAGCCCGTGCCTTCGAAGTGTCTGGATTGCGACCCGTTTATCCCAATTAAGATTCTGGCCACGAGGTCTCTTGGAAGACTGATGGGTGTAAGAATTCAATTCGATATTTCAGTAACAGGCTCTGATTTGGAGTTAGATGTAGGAAATAAAGTGGTCGGGTGTTCGTGGCTGCCAGGATTGAAAGAAAATAGTTAAATTGGATTCGAGAATGCGAATGTGACCTGGTTGGGTGGTTTGAAAGTGCACCAAGTGTGTGATTTAGAATGAATCTGCTAGCCCTTTTTGGAATGATGAGCGGAAAAATGCAAGGATTAGGCTTATAATATCATAATTTGAGGTTTAACAACCTTTAGGGATGAGACACTGTACACGGGTACATGTGTATAGTTATGCAAAGATGAATTGGAAATAGCGCAACGCACAGACAGTATATTTATACAAACAGGATGTAAGAATATAGAATAATACTAGCCTAAAAGCGTTATAAACAGAGCTACAATAAGAATAACACTCAAGAATATAAATCAACATAAAATACAATAATCACTGTTGTACTATAAAGTATACATATACACAAATAATACACAACTTATGAATATACACAAATAACACAAATATAGAATATATACATTAATTATACATTAATTATATTTATATACAAATTATACAATTGAATAAATTGGTTATAAATAAATAAATTATTATTACAAGAGTTAGCAAGACTAAGATCTGCAAACTTATAATGTAAATAAATAATATTTGTAAAAGTGCAAGGGAAATAATAATTGTGTAAACCTCAATCCTTGCATGTCCTATGTTAGCCCTAATAAGTGAGCGACGCTAAATGGGTCGATTCATGGGGGGAACACTCGATATTTTTTTAGTGTGCAATTTTTGCATTATATTTCTATAATACCGAGTTAGGGTAATATAACTTCACCTTTTGAGGAAGGACTTTTATATGGTAGCATTACATTTGTAACTACGTGTTTTGACATCGCTATAACCGGTCCGAGTGCCTCTATTGCTTGTACGACGCCTGCTGACGTAAAGCGGATTTCACGTATTTGTCCGCTCTCTGAAACCACCACTGCTGGGTTATCCACATCTGAGCGAACTCTATTTAGCCACGTCTGCAACGTATTCCACGCTAAAAACTCGAGTAACACTTCATCATCGAATAACCTGATTTCATTTTCAACCTCCACTCTGGCGTAGTCACTGACCAAGGACATGCGGTTACCACCCGCAGTTCTGACAAAGTTCAGCTCGCTGATCCTAGTCTTGATCATGTTCTCGAGTGCCGGCTCCCACTCTTTAAAACCGATCAACGTCCGAATAACATTAGTATTTCTCGGTAGCTGAACTGAGTAGTACCGCCGACCCCCCTCCTTGGTCTGCGCTCCCTCGTATGATCGCGGTCCAATTACGTCATTTGCCGCCATATTCTTTGTCAGATCAGACACGTGCACTGACGACCACCTGTGGTAGCCAGACTCCCTTAATTCCTGCGTCGTTCTATTTACATTATCAGCTGTTGTGTTCAGTTTGTTGATGGATACAAACCATGAAGCCTCACTGTTCTCAGGCATATCCATGTGACTGATCTTACTTTGTTTAGCCCCCTTCGGCATTTGTTCCCCCTCTATTGTCGGGGTCGCGTCGTGGTATCTCGAGTGAATGCCGCCCTTGAAGTTTTGCCCTTTGTAAGCACCTGCACGCTTCTTGACGACGGAATGTGTCACTTGCGGTGCCTGCTCGACAACTTCAGTTTCTTTGACAGACGCAGATTGCTCTGTGTCAACTTGTGTGACGGGCTGAGCCCGGTGAATCTGTGGCTGGGCTATTTCGGTGTGGCCCATCCGTGTCACGTGTTATGGCGTAGCGCATTTATGCCGTTCATTCCTCGTGGCCTTGTGTTATGCATAGGTGTGCATAATAGATGCGCGCTGCATAACTATTTATAGACGGCGGCTTTACTTCTGTGATTGCTAGAACTCGTGAGAAACTTCTAGAAGAGTATTCCGGGTGGTTCTATCTTCAAGGATATCAATGAATCGGAGGAACGGGAAGAACATTCTAGTAACTGGTGGGAACTTATAAATATCGCTATTACTGCCCTCAACAGACTCCTTCTCCATAGATTTAATATTAATTTATTTTGTGGTACTGCTTTCGTGCACGGACCGTTTGCTTTAACCCTTAACAACTTGCGCTGGTTGTATCTCCTTCCTGCTTCACAGGCTCGATGTCTTTCTCGTGGACTACGTTCTCTTCAACGATACTGTAAATCCTTGAGCCTTTAACCCGCCTGCGTGTAGTATTCTTATTCCTCCGTACTATGCTCAGTTGTTCAGAAGTCCGACCGTAATCCTGAGTTGCCTCTGCTAGCTTCAACACTTGTGAAAATTCCGAATCAGGAATAGCGGCAAGCGGTTCTAGTGCTACATCATCTGTAGAGTTTTGCGTCCAAGGTAGAGATATTATCCTCCGCTCGTCCATAACCACTGTAACGCGGGGGGGGGAGCCAATCTTCCTGACTTTTTGCATGAAACGTATGGAAGTCATTAGATGAGTGGGTGGTAACAGAAGTCTTCTCCACTTCCTAATCTTGTTCCCCATACAGTCACCTGCGACACTGATCTCACTGCGAAACAGGAGCTCCGCTAACGATGCCCCTGCTGAATACGTGCCGAAGACCGATGTGAGTACCCCAGTAACGTATATGATTAGCAGCGATACTAACCATGGCAGTATGACCACGTATTTGACTCCTTGTTCGAAGCGCCTGTCTACTGCTAAGGTTGACACTCTGGCGAATTGACCTCCCTGAGTTGCTAAATATTTAGGTAACTCTGATAAGTGACCAGTCTGGAAGGCGCCCACGGGCAGGGTATCTGTTATTTCCGTAGCATTTATCTGGTCCAACAATATAAAGTTTAGGTAGCCGTACCCCTCGGGCAGGTCATCGCGTTCGATGGTGTAGTTAAACCGGGAGTACACAGAAACCTCATAATACACCTTCTCGTTTGCTACCGTTACTGGATAACATCTATGTTGTGTCGTCTGATAGTCGGTGCGGCCCACTCTGTCATATGTATTCGGTAGACGTTGGTGTGATACGGTGCAATTATTAACCACTACTGCTTTAAACGTGGTTGTGAAATTTGAGACAACCGACAATTTACCCTGTCCCCCGTCGTCCACTCTCAAGTCTGCCGGAATGTTGTTCATCTCGGATCTGTATAACCGTTGAGACGCAAAAGACACCTGTGTGCGTCCCGGTATCCATATGAACGTCCCGTCAGGTATTAGCATCTGTCTGTTAAGCAGCGAAGTTGTATTTAGATAGAAATCTTTGATCTCGACCACTTTCCCATACTCAATCTCATAGTTGTGCAATCCATATTGGTTCTGGAGAAAGCCCGAATAATAGGGTATATTCAACGTTAAGTTAGTGGCGCTGTACTTGTAAGGAGTGGCTCTCAGCTTATCCTTTGACCCGCTCTTGTAAAGAGAGGAAAGATAATCGTCTACACTGCCACCCCGTGAAATCGTCTCCTGAGACACTCTTCGTACTGTAGTCTCTTGAAACACACTGGTGTTGTACATTGTAGTACCATCGTCTACGTATGCTGTTGCTACTAATCCCCCTTTGTCATATATAGTCGCCAAAAACCCCACAGGCACCAGGGTTAAGAGGTATATCATGGAAATAACTCCCTTTCTGTACTCTCCGTGCGTTAAGTTCCAAAAGGCCAGCTTTGCTACGTCAAACCTGCCGACCGTTGCTATTATGCCTACCTCAGTCGTTCGCGACAACCACCAGTGAGACCACAAGGCTTTAATTGCGTATGGCAATACATTTTCCAACACTTGCAACACGAACGTGAAGGGGAAGTTTATGCGACTCCCGAACGCCATCCGAAAGAACTTAGATAGCTTTCCCATCTCAGAACTGTAGACGCACAGAAGACTATGCAATTTATGTACGTAGCCTTGCGTCAAAGTTTACTTTCGTATAAAATTTCTCAACTATTTTGTTTATGATTGTTCTCGTGTCCTTCTCAAATATATTTTAAAGCTGCAAATCTTTGCGTCGGGTCGGGGATTGATATAGAATTTTAAAATTCAAACCCAGATCTAAGTAAGGCATCAGGATATACAGAGGAAAGTATAATCCAACTACAAAGGCTACTGTACGAATTAAAACAATCCGGAGCGTGTTGGCAAGATAAAGTTAAATCATTACTGCATACTCGAGGGTTCAAATCGTTGGCAGCCGAAGACGCAATTTACTATAATAAAGATAGTGGAGTAATAGTAGCGTCGTACGTTGACGACTTTCTATTAATAGGGCCTGATAAAAGTAAAATCAGTGCATAAATATAGCCATACTCTCATGATAGGGTATTGTTCGTTGATCCGCTTCTTATAGGGTACAGGGGTTAAAGCGGGGATAAAGTGGAGATAAAGTGGTGATATTCCAGGTTACCTCACGATAGATCCACAGTATCCCTGTTAGCTTCAAATTTTAAAATCTTATGGCCTAAGGCATAAGAGATATGCATCTGTATATGAAGTCCAACGCCCACCTTCATGCCTGCACCTTTCTTCACTCGCGCACACCTGAGGTCGTTTCGTTTAAATCATTGTCAGCTATTTACTATTATTTTGCTCAACGGCATACTTTTATTTCATTCATCTATCTAATTTTTACTTCATGTGAGTGCATCTGAACCTTAAGTCAACTACTTTAGAAGATTTTAATTTACTGTACTAGATTGCCGCAAAGATGGATTCACCTCAACAACCTTCTCCATCATCAGCATCTCCTACTTATGCAAAACGCCTAACACAAACTCAACGTATTCAAGTAAGTCTGAAATCTACAAATTGATAAGGTTAAGAGAGTAACATGTGCAGGTTAGAACCTTGGCCAGTGAGGGACACAGTTACGTCAAAATCTCTCAACGCCTTGGGATTAGATGGCGACAGGTACAATACACCATGAGCGTTGAAAATACCGAGCCTCAGTACTCCAGTGGTAGGCCACCTATTCTAAGTAGTTCCCAGGTCGATGAAATAGAATTTTTCGTCTGTTTATCATCGGAAAATCGTCGGATGTCATTTTTCCAACTTGCACATTTTATATTTCGGCACTTTGGTGTGAGCGAGAATGTGATCCGACGTGAACTGGCAAAGAGGGGATATGCACGCAGGATTGCACGATTAAAACCTCCTATCTCTTCAGTCAACAAACTGAAGAGATATGAGTTTGCCAGAATACATCTCCACTGGCGGAAGGAACATTGGATGAGAGTCCTCTGGTCCGACGAGACTTGGGCTATGAATGGTCGGCAAAGTGATCGTTGGGTCACAAGAAAGGTCAGTAGTCCCTTAAAGGCTCCTAAGATTTAGAGTTCCCTTGAGCTAAGTTTAAGTCAAAGATTGGGGAAGAGTACGAAGATACCTGTGTCCTAGCCAAGACGCGGAGGAGAGTTGGGTGGATGTTCTGGGGATCTTTCTTTGGACGACAGAAGGGGCCTTGCCTGATTTGGGAGAAGGAGTGGGGCCATATCACTGCGGCCAGTTACTGCGAGAGGATAGTGCCTCTCATAGAGAGTGCGGTCTTTCGGGAACCAGGACTAGATGTGATGCAGGACAACGCCCCTCCTCACAAGTCGAGGCAAACTATGCGTGAGGTTGAAAGGAGGAATATTTCTCTAATGGAGTGGCCGCCATATTCTCCTGATTTAAATCCGATAGAAACTTTGTGGAGTTATATGAAAGCGTACATGGAGCGTCTTTATCCAGCGTTGGATCAAGGGGGGCAGCGGAGTCAAGGGCATCTTCGTCAAATAGTGAACGAGGCGTGGGATCTGGGGTTTAATGGGGATGACTTGGAGAAACTGATAGATTCGATGCCCCGAAGAATCAGAGCCGTTTACGAAGCTGAAGGCGGATATGTAAATTATTAGCTAGATAGAAGTATAATTTATTTATGAAATGTATTAATGAATTAAAAAGTGAATAGAGGGCTATAATGGACCAAAAAAGCAAAACCAACGAATATTTCGGGTCGGATGGTGCAGTGGTACACCGTCCAGGCCGTTCTCCCAAGTAGAGTCTGGGTAGCTTGGACACATGCCCCACTTGAGACAGGAGAAAGCTGGTTCGAATCCAGCAAGACCCTCACACCACTTCTCTCGCGGTGATACTGTATTCGTAGAATGACGAAAGCATGCTCAGATAGCCACAGGTTTTTCTCGCTTTTCCCTGTGGTGGGTATTCACGGAAGAGGGTACATGTCGTAAGGCGTTATTCTCGTAGTGGTATCTGCAAATGAAATCTGAGTATGAGTGTTCCAAACGTCAAAATGAGTCGTTCTATAACAAAGAATACGTATCTTCCGAAAAATACCTACGTGGGCCTTCAGGCGCCGAAATAGGATAATAGGAAAAAAAAAAAAACGAATATTTCGTTGTGAAATTTTTGCCATACAAATTTAAAGTTTAGGTGGGGAGATCTACTTATCGTCATGCTAATTCAAGTTAGTAAAAGCCTATATACCCTGTAAAAGTCGAATTTTAGCGCCTATACACGATTAATACCGTAGTATCAGAGTACCTGTAAAATATGAAGGGCTTTTCAATCAGTTGCACAGCTGTAATGAATCAATATTATGCAATTCATAAATAGAAATTTAAACCTTTTAGTACGGGTGCAGACAGGGAGACGAATTCATCGTCCTGGACTTTTCACCATGTAAAACTTCGAGTTTTTGTATGGGTATTTTGCTTATGACACCAAAATTAGTTGGGTGGAAGTCTATACAACGTGTAAAACCCGTAATTAATTGACAGGGTGACAAATTTTATCGTTGTGATATACAGGGGGACAAGAGTAAGTTAACAAAGGATGGAGAATAAGTTATGTGCACTATATTTATATGTTTATACTATTGGAATAAACAGAACTTACTGCCTAGCCTTTGTTAACTTACCCTTGTCCCTCTGTAGTAACGTTAATTTCAACTGAAGGCCTGTTGTAAATTTGTGATAAAATAGCCGAGAGCTTGGCGAGAACCAAAAATTATTCAGTTAACTCACGTTACAAGGATGTGGGCACTACCTCATTATGGATCCTCATTAAAGGAATGAGGAGCCTTAATGGAGTATTGCCCCCCATCCTTTTATAACACGACTTGACTAGAGTCGTGATACAAACCCACCTTTGAGATATACTCCCACCCCCTCTTGAAAAACCTTTTCTACCAGGAAATATGGATTTATCGATTAGCCCCACAACATTTGCGAAAAAACTGTCTAATTATAAACTGTAAACAAATACTGAACGCACGTAGAAGTACATATGTGCTTAATTATTTTTTGTACATCTTTGTTGAACAAATCTCAAAATTTTACAGCCTATTTATGACCTTAGGGTTGTTGGACAATGTACGGACTACATTTCATTTGTGATAAAACTAAGTCAGTTACTCTATCAACTTGGTAATTCTACTACACATATGAGCTGTTTGGGTATTTAGTATCATTTTCATCTATTTCCTGGTCAAAGTTTGATTCGATTACACAAAACAATTTTGATCCGTAGCATTGCTTCAATTTAATGTGAGGGATATCCCTAATAATCAGGCTATTAACTAAGAGTATGGCCGGTTGGCCAACTCCTTGATGCCTTGTTCTACCGTATCCGAGCTCAACACAAGTAGAGCATTATCGTAAAACTTTTGGCATGGTCGTATGTTGAGACAGGCTCAACCGGCTGCCTAACATGCGCCCTAATACGTATGTAGTTGTGTTTATTCGTGCTATCTTGAGTCTAAGACTATCATAAGACTAGGGCTCCTCTCTGGCGTTAAATCTGAAAGAACAGTTGGTATATTGTGTCAATATACGTCGTTTCCTGCATGTCTCGTCCACTTCGCTGTGAAACGTTCTACTTTTCTGACAAGCTGGGAGTTTCTTTCTTTGCCCTTTTCTCTATTATAAATTGCTGGTGATGATGGCATATCCAGCAGCCCTAGGGTGATTTTGGACCGCCTTATACAATTTTTTAAGAGAAACGTAGGATTCGGGTAGAATTCATTTCGATGAAGTAATTCTGCTATTGTTAGTTTTAGAGCTGGACGACGATTATGCTCATGTTGATAACAACGTGCATGGAAACAGTTAGAAGATGAATTAGTACGGAATGATTACGAGATAGAACATTTGAAATTGAGAGGCTGTGGAATAAGAAAATGGCCTGAAGTACATGTGTTTTGTGAGTTTATTATGTTTTTTCTTTCTTGATTCATCTTGCAATCGGCCTGTAAGTTACGACAAGTGTATAAAGAGTTGAAAGTAGACAGAAATGCTTCGCCGGTCTCGTTGAACGCGATTGTTGATTATAATTTGCACATAATTTTACTGGACGCGATTACGTCTGCTGCTGTAGCGACG